>JAZHEH010002417.1:0-1200000 GCA_036589455.1 Ateles fusciceps | reverse complement strand
AGGCTGCATGCCAAAACCAAGTTGCTCCTCTTGGGTTTCTCTTTTTTGTGCAGTAGTCAACAGAGTGACTCCAGGCAAAAAAATAAGCAGCTTACTTTTACAAAAAAACACAGACATATGCTGTTTGTTTTCCAGTAGTTGAATAGTGCTCTTACTTATTATATCAAATTATACAATTGTACACATGGCAGGGCAAGTCCAGTACCAGTTATTTCATCAAAATGATAAACAAATAGATTGATGTTATTTAAATGACATTTTCAAAGTTCAATTTTTTCTTAAAAAAATCACATTATAAAAATGTATGCCAAAGAATTTTTATGTTTCTCCTAAAATTATAAATGTTCTCAGTTTTAAATAAAACTTAATTAACTCAGAATATCATATATTTTCTGTTACTCCTGGTGGAATAAATAGGAGGAATATTTTGGTCAACTATTTTCTTATCTATTAAAATACTCTCGTTTCTGTAAGTTCAACTTACAAGACATTGTCTTCGTAAAAAATTTCTCAAGTTCTAAAAGTTCACTTTGATTCCTATGCCTGTGATATATTTTACAGCTGTATTACCACAATCATTTTTCTTTATATTTTTCTCCTTATCCTCTCCCAATATTTTGAATGTTTCTTGACGCAACAATATTGAAATGTCCAAAATATAAAAATAATAATCTTATAAATAATAAAAAACATGATCTAGATGGTCATCCAGGGACCTTCAAAGTTAAACTTCCTAGAAAGATGAAGAGAGAATAATTTGTAGCTACAACTAGTTAAAAATCTGGTAATTTATTAAGACTTTGGACTCAGTGAATTTTCTATGCATTTTATTAGAAGATGGAGACTGTAGAAATAAGTATTAAAAAGGCACATTTGTTATTTTTATTTTATTTTACTTTTGAAAAGAGTCTCACATTGTCACCCAGGCTGGAGTGCAGTGGTGTGATCATAGCTCATTGAAGCCTTGAACTCCTAGGCTCAAGCATCCTCCCTCCTCAGCCTCCTGAGTAGCTGAGACTGTAGACACATGACACCAAACCAGACTAATTTTTAAAATTTATTGTAGCAATGACATCTCACTATGTTGCGTAGGCTGACCTCAAACTCTTGGCCTCAAGCAATGCCTCTACCTAGGCCTTCCAAAGTGCTGGGATTACAGGCATAAGCCACTGTCCATGGCCCAACAGCATTTAAAAATTGTGTTTCTTAAGTATTTTACACAGTAGTGAATATAATTATAAATATAAGTATAATCATTGAAAATGGAACCGGAAGGAACAAAGAGCCAAAACCACAGTTCTTTTTTTTTTTAATAAGAATTTAGATTTAAGCACATCCACTTTTTAAAGTCCACATTATAGACTTAAGTTCACTTTTTAGATTTAAGTACACTTTTTATGGAAAAAATATTTTTAGCCCCAAAACTATTGTTAACTTAGAAGCTGCAATTCATTGTCAAAGATTCAATGAATGGCACTACTCAAGTGGAAATAAATTTAAGAGTTTGGAAATTGTACATGAAAATAGTTCTCAGTTTACTCTTCAAAGCAATAGTTTATTCACTTAATGTGGCCCACCAGTGACTGAAAACATCACTCATTTGGGCACTTATCTGGAATAAATGCTGACCCCCCCAAAAATGTACCAAGTGTTATGGACTAAGTTGTGTCACCTCAAAATTTAGAGATTGAAGCCCAAACTCTTAGTTACTATATTTGGAGATAAGACCTTTAAGGTGATAATGAAGGTTAATAAGGGTAGGACCTAATTCAGTAGAAATGGTGTCCTCATAAGAAATAGCAGATTCTCTTTGTCTCTCCCCTGCTCTCTCTCTGTACCTTCATAAAGATCAGACAACTTGATACAGTGAAAAGGTGGCTGCCTGTAAGCCAGGAAGAGAGGCCTCACCAGAAACCAATCCTACCAGCACCTTAATCTTGGATTTTCAGCAGCCCAACCTGGGAGAAAATAAATTGCTGTTGTTTAAGGTACCCAGTTTATAATATTCTGTTAGGAAAGCCCAAGCAGACTAATATATACCAATGAATATTTTTTTCTGTGATTCACACACTAGTTCTTGGGGAAATATGTAGTAGCTGCCAAGTATCAAGGTGCTAGCCAACAAACTAGCTCCCTGACTCTAACTGGTTCACTTCCCTATGACTATACCTAGCTTCTAGTATATGCATCTCTATATTAAAAATATTTCAAACCTATAATTTCTTAAATGTTTAATAATTACGTTTTATATCTATCAGTTAAAAAGTAATGATTTTTGTCCTAGAGCTTGAAAACAGTCACAAGTTTTTAAAAGTAATTGTTTGTTTTTTTGTTTTGTTTTGAGATGGAGTTTCACTCTTGTTGCCCAGGCTGGAGTGCAATGGTGCAATTTCTGCTCACCACAACCTCTGCCTCATGGATTCAAGCTATTCTCCTGCCTCAATCCTCTCAGCAGCTGGGATTACAGGCATGTGCCACCATTCCTGGCTAATTTTGTATTTTCAGTAGAGACAGGGTTTCTCCATGTTGGTCAGGCTGGTCTTGAACTCCCAACCTCAGGGGATCCACCCACCTGGGCCTCCCAAAGTGCTGAGATTACAGGGGTAAGCCACTGTGCCCGGCCAAGTAATTGCTTGCTTTTTTTAACATCTTTTGATTCAATAAATATAGATTCAATAGAAGTAGGTAACTTTTAAAAAAAGACATGAAGAAATTTAAAAAACCACAGTGTAATATCTTTTCATTATTAGAGATAATCAATTTGACCTCACCTAAATGCAAATGTTGTTTCTACAACAGTTATAAGAAAATATTTTTTTCATCTTTTGCAGATATGCATTGTTCTTTATAAGGATAGAGAAACAATCAAGATCATCTTAATAATTTTCCATATGCTTCTTATTTCATTGGCAATAAACTAATTCAAGAATGTGTATTTCAGTATTATATTGAGGGCTAGAGACAGAAAATCCACAGTCATACAACTGGGGGCAAGACTCCTTCTTAATATTACTTTTCCATTCTAAGGTCATATCATTGTATGACTTTTGTGTGTAAGTGCCTTATTCTCCAGAATATTGAAGTGAAAATGAGTCTTTCTCTTTTCAGTTCATTGGGTTCTGATCAAAAATGATAAATTAGTCCCACTGTTTCCAGAATTTATAGCTAAAGATATTTTTAGAAAACATTTTCTGTTACTGAAGACATAGTGACAACCATAAAATGTTCATCAGAATATCCAATAAAAACCTCTCTCAGTGGTGTAGATTCTCCTTAGAGACCACCTGTCTGCTGTGTTCCCTTAAAAATCTAGCATATAATTCACTCTTTAGTGTACCTGGACATCTTATTATCACTGATCCTTTAAAAAAAGTAATAGAAGAAACTTGCATATACAGTATTAATATTCTTCTCCAATAAAGGACTTTAAGAAGTTATAGAGAAAATGAATATGATATATTACTTCTAGTATTTGAAATAATTAATTGCATGTTTTAATATATATTGTTAGATTGCAAATTGAACTGAGCTAGCATAAATCAAATTATAATTTGCAAAAACAGGTATTTTAATTTGACTTTAGAAAACCTAACTACATTTAAAAAATTTTAAAAACCCACAAAAATTGAAGATCAAATGTAGTTAAATATTTACAAAAGAATACTTACTAAAATTTCATTTGCAAATTAACCTGCGGATCTAGTACTCCTGCAGAGATTCAATCCCTCCAATTCCCGTGCATTCAAAAGAGAATATATATGAATCTTAACTGAATTAATGAATTTGGATACTGCTCTGAGAAAGTAGTAAGCCACTCCCCCAAGTCATTATAATTTCCTCTTTGCTTCTACCTTGTCCCACTGTTGTTCCTTCTGTCAACAATGGCTGACTAGCTGTTACATATTTCTGGGAAACCAGCTAAGCAACCACCTTATCTAAAATATCTTCTCTGACTCTGACTGCCTCACCCTGATTTTCATACTCTTGTTGCCATACTGTTGAAGTGCCCAGGGTTTGCTTCATTGTAGGCAAATAAACTTACTACAAAACATACATATACAATACAACTCATCCCCATCAATCTTAGTATCTATCATTCATATCTGGGGGCTTCCTCACCAAGTCAGTAGAAATCACTTTCTTCTAAAATTGGCAATGACCTACATTTTGCCAATTTTTCTTTTTTTGACAAAGTCTTTCTCTGTTGCCCAGGCTGGAGCGCAGTGGTGCAATCTTAGCTCCCAGCAACCTCAACTTCCTGAACTCAAGAGATCCTCCCACCTCAGCCTCCCAAGTAGCTGGGACTACAGGCACATGCCACCATGCCCTGCTAATTTTTGTGTTTTATGGAGAGATGAGTTTTCACAATGTTACTCGGGCTGGTTTTGAACTCTTGGGCTCAAGCAATCTGCCTGCCTGGGCTTTGCAAAGTGCTGGGATTACAAGTGCAAACCACTGCACCTGGCCCTCACCAATTTCAAATACTATACTTAGTGATAAACTTTCTAGAAGTTCTCCAGCATACATGACATAGCTAATACTCCTCAATATCTTTAAGCATTTTTATCTTATAGTTTTGGAAACACTAACTATTTCAGATTTTCTCTCTGACAGTCTGGGTTTGCCTTTGCTGAATCCTCTCAGGGACAGTCTTCACTTTATTTCTTTCTCTCATTTTCTCTGTTGGTGATCTGATCTATTTACTTTATCTGAAATACAATTTAAATATTGGCTCACAAATTTATATCTCATGTGCAACTTTTCTGCTAAGCTGCAGATACGTTTACCTAACTACTGACTTCTACTCTTAATCTCTTTCACTCTATTCTCCACAGAGTAACAAGTCCAATTATTTATAAAGTATTCAGCACATATTATAACACTTGTGCTTCAAAACCTTCAAAAACATCTCCTAGTAACCATGGCGGGGCACAGGGGCTCAGCTCCTTCCACGCGGGAAATGGGAGCAGAGTTGTGGGGGGCATCCCAAAAACGCTTCCAGTTCTCTAATCTGATGTTTTCCCTGATGTGCCCAGGTCATTGGCCTCTCTTGCCCCAAGAATGGGAGAAGGGGCCCCGGAGGTGTGGTGAGCTTACCGTTATAATATCTTGGACCAAAGAGTTTAGCAGAGAGTGATTTATTAGGCAGAGAGTGAGAAAGGTAGAAGGAGAGTGAATTCCCACTCCACTATCATGGAGGGGATCCAAAGGAGGAATCTGTATAGGTAAGGAGCAGTGGGTTTTTAACCCTGGAGTTATTCCTGCCGCGTTCATGTTCTCATCCAATGAGAAGAGTTCTTTCAAACTTCTGCTGGAGTGATTGATCTTTGACTCTGATACCAGATTGGCTACTTGGCCCACAAACGAGCCCCCTCCTCCCAGAGCTTTCCAGGAGCTTTCTGGACAAAGAAGTTCACCTGGAGTTTCTAGCTAGCCCCCACCTTGCACTGGGAAATTCCTGCCTTTAAAACTAGGTCCCTTGTGGACTCAGCAAGAGAAGTTATTTGTTCCTTAGCACAGTCCCTCATCACTACAGCCCAAATAGAGCCCAATTTTGAAAATAGCCTGTGTTAACCTGTTCTGGCCTTATGTTCCTCTCTGAATACCTGCCCTGCCAGCTCGTCTTCCACTTCACCATTTTTCCATTAGTCTTGGAAGGTAATCAGTTTTTCCACATCAGAATTTTTTTATATGCTATCCCTTCTCTTCCCCTTACTCTTCATATAGCTTCACAGTCTGTTAAGTTAAGCTGTCCCTCGCCTCTTTAAATCTGATCTTTCTCTTTACAAGATGTTCACTACCTTTATATCACACATCACAACTTGTCATTATATAAATTACATTTACTTACTGATATAGTTTGGATGTCCCCTCCAACTCTCATAATGAAATATAATCCCTATCCGTAGGTGGGGTGTGGTGGGAGGTGTTTGGGTCATGGGGGCTGGATCCTTCATGGCTTGATGCAGTCCTTGTGACAGTGGGTGCATTCTTGACAGATAAAATTGTTTAAAAGTATGTGATACCTCCTGGGGACCCCTCTCTTACCATGTGACGTGTCTGCTTTTGCTTCCCTGAGGCCTCTCCAGAAGTTGAGAAGATGTTAGTGGCATGCTTCCTGTACAGCCTGCAGAACTATGAGACAATTAAATATCTTTTCTTTATAAATTACTCAGTCTCTGGTATTTTTTATAGCAATGTAAGATAGTCTAACACCAAAAATTGGAACCAAGGAGTGGGGCATTGTTATAAGATACCTGAAAATGTAGAAGCAACTTTGGAACTGGGTAACTGAAAGACGTTGAAATAATTTGGAAGGTTTAGAAGAAAATAGGAAGCTAAGAGAAAGTTTGGAACTTCTTAGAGACTGGTTAAATGGTTTTATTGAAAATGTAGACAGTGATATGGACAGTGAAATTGACATGGTTTGGCTCTGTGTCTCCACCAAAATGTTGTTTCAAATTATAATCCCATAATCCCCAAGTGTTGAGGGCTAAACCTGTTGGGAGGTGATTGGATCATGGGGGCAGTTTCCATCACGCTGTTCTTGTCATCATGAGTGAGTTCTCATGAGAGCTGATGATTTTATACGCAGCTCTTCCCCCTTAACTCATTTGTTCTCTCTCTCTCCTGCCACCACGTAAGATATGCCTCTTCACCTTCTGCCATGATTGTAAGTTTCCTGAGGCTTCCCCAGCCATGCAGAACTGTGAGTCAATTAAATCTCATTTCTTTATAAATTACCCATTTTCAAGTATGCTTTCATAGCAGTGTGAAATGGACTAATACAGAAGTCCAGGTTGATGAGGTCTCAGATGGAAATGAGAAACTTACTGGCAACTGGAGCAAAGGTCACTCTGGTTATGCCTTAGCAAAAAAACTTGGCTGTATTGTATTCATGCCCTAGGGATCTAGGAAAGTTTTAACTTAGGAATGATGACTTAGGGCATATGGCAGAAGAAATTTCTAAACAGCAAAGCATTTAAGAGGTGGTCTGGTTGCACTCAGATGTGGGAGCAAATACATAAGTTGGAATTTATAATTAAAATGGAATCAGAGCATTAAAGTTTAGAAAATCTGTAGTCTGACTACGTGGCAGAGAAAGAAAAAGCACTAACAGGAGGGGAATTCAAGTGAGCTGTGGAGCCACTACTTGGTAGAGTGATTTACTTGACTAAAAGAGAGCCACATGCTGATAGCCAAGACAAGGGAAAAAAGGCCTTGAAGGTATTTCAGAGATCTTTGAGGAACCCTCCCATCACTGGCCCAGAGGCCTACAAGAAAACAATGGTTTCATGGGCTAGTGTTGGGGTGCCACTGCCCTACACCATCCCAGGAGGGTGCTCCTCTTATGCCAGCCACTTCAGTTCCAGCCTTTATTTAAAGGGCCCCAGATACAACTCTGGCCACCCCCTTCAAAACGCGCAAGCTATAAGCTTTGGCAGCTTCCATGGGGTGTTAGCCTGTAGATAAACAGAGTGCAAGAATGAAGGAGGCTTGGCAGCCTCTGCCAGGATTTCAGAGGATATGTTGGAAAACCTGGGTGTCCAGGCAGAGACCTGTTGCAGGGGCGGAGACCTCACAGAGAACTTCTACTGGGCAGTGTAGAGGGGAAATGTGGGGTTGGAGGCTCCACACAGAGTCCCTACCAGTGCACTGCCTAGTGGAGCTGTAGGAAAGAGGCCACCATCCTCCAGACATCAGAATTGCAGATCTAGTGGACAGCTTGCACCTGTCACCTGGAAAAGCCACAGGCACTCAATGTCAGCCCTTGAGAGCAGCCATGGGAGCTGGACCCTGCAAAGCCACAGGTGTGGTACTGTCCAAGGCCTTGCGAGCCCACCCCTTGCACAAGTGTGTCCTGGATGTAGAACATGGTGTCAAGGGAAATCATTTTGGAGCTTTAAGTTTTAATGATTGCCTTGCTGGGTTTCAGCCTCATGTGGGGCCTCTAGCCACTTTCTTTTGGGTAACTTTTCCCTTTTAGAATTGGAGTGTTTATCTGATATCTATACTCCAATTGTATTTTAGAAGTCAATTACTTGTTATAATTTAACATGCTCATACATACATGAGCAAAACTTATGACCATATGAGACTTTGAACTTGAGACCTCTGAGTTAATTCTGGAATCAGTTAAGACTTTAGACTTTAGGGGACTTTGGAAAGGAATGATTGTATTTTGCAGTGTGAGAAGGACATGAGATTTTTGGGGCCAGGAACAGAATGATACACTTTGGATGTCTCCAAACCTCACGTTGAGATGTAATTCCCAACGTTGGAGGTGAGGCCTGGTGGGAAGTGCTTGGGTGATGGGGTGGATCTGTCATGGCTTGGCACTGCCCTCATGATAGTGGCGAGTCCCTGAGAGCTCTGGTTGCTTCAAACTGTGCAACACCACCCCTCTTTGCTCCTGCTCTCACCATGTGGCATGCCTGGTTCTGCTTTCCTGAGGTTTACTCAGAATCCCAGTAAATGCCAGTACTATGCCTCCTCTACAGCCTGAAGGACTGTGAGTCACTTAACGCTCTTTTCTTTATAAATTACCCAGTCTTCATTATTTTTTTAGTAAAGTAAAAAAAGTAAGAAAGTCCTAACATACCTATTCAGATGTTAATTACTGGTTTCCTTAATTAGACTGAAATTAGAGTGCAATGAAACAATTATTTTTCTAAATAATAGTTTAAGAAAATAAGTACTATATCTATTTATTTTCTTTCCAATTGCTTGTCTCAGTGCCTGACATGATAGGCATGTAGTGTTAGTTAAACGAGTTTATAATATGATAGGAGTAATCTGAAAAGTTTGAAATTATAGCATGTAAAACAAACATTTTGCTGAGCAATAATAGGAGCTATACTCTTTCATTTATAAGAGTTCAACCAATGTCACCAGTATAAAGAACTCTAAAGAGAAATTAGATATTTAAGAGAGGTCTAAATCCTATCATAATTCAATTATTAATGTATTCTCAAATATTTATAACCCATCTACTCTGACACATTGGAGGTAGAACTATAAACAGAACAAAGGTCTGTCCTCAGTTTAATATGCAAAATACTAAAATAAGCACTTATTTAAAGATTGAATTATACAGTCAGTACATGAAAACTTAAAAAAAGTTTGATTTATAATAGATGCTGTATTTGTCTATTTTCACACTGCTGTAAAGAACTTCCTGAGACTGGGTAATTTATAAAGGAAAAAGGTTTAATTGACTTACAGTTCTGCATATCTGGGAGGCTCAGAAAGCTTACAATCATGGCTGAAGGAGAAACAGGCACATCTTACTTAGTGGCATGCGAGAGAGAGCATGAAGAGGAAAGAACCCCTTAGAAAACCATCAGATCTTGTGAGAGCTCACTCACGATTATGAGAACATCATGGGGAAAACCACCCCAAAGATCCAGTCACCTCCCATGAGGTCTCTCTCTCTCTCTCTCTCGACATCTGGGGATTACAATTCAAGATAAGATTTGGGTGGGGACCTAAAGCCTATCCATATCAGATGTACATATTTCAGGGTACATGTGATAACTCAATAAATCCATATAATGTTTAAAGAGCAAGTAAATTTAATTGAGATATCTATCACCTTAAATATTTGACTTTTCTTTATGCTAGGAAAAATGGAATTAATTCTTTTCTAGCATTTTAAAATTTATATAAGTTCCTTGTAAACCATATTTACCTTTCTAATCTATCAAACACTATGTATTATTTCTTCTATCAAACTGTATGTTGCTACCTGTTAATCAGCCTCTTCTTATTTCCCATCTGCCCTACCTTACGAAGCCTCTGGAAACCAATTCACTTTGTATTTTCACAAGCTATGCTATTTTAGCTATTATATGTGAGTGAAAATATGTAATATTTTTCTTTTTCTGCTTAGCTTATTTCACTTAACGTAATGACCTCCAGTTTCACTCATGTTGCTGAAAATGATAGGATTTCTATTTCATCGCTTATACATGCCACATAGAAAAAGTTTTTATAAGCCCATTGACAAACACATAAATTTATTTAGGAGAGATAAAAAGATTCACTGTTGTATACTCAAAATAAATAATAGATGTATTTGATGTCAAATAGGGGAACATCCATTATAGAAATAAATAAGGTACAGAAAGGCCAAGAAAAATGAAAACACATAATGGGCTGTGAGAACACTGAGTAATTTTATTTTGGTTTTGTTAAAGTGTAGAATTTGTGGGTTTGTATATGAGTGGCTGCTTTTTGTGTTAAAGTGTGTGTTTGTTGAAGTGGTGGTTGTTGGTGGCTGGTGGCAGTAAAGAACACTAGAAATGCATTTTTGGAATCCTGAATGTTTCTTGAATCATGCTAAAGAATTTGGACTTTATTGCATAGACAATAGCAAGGAATAAAAGTATTTTAGCACTGCTCAATTTAATGTAGTACAGTGGCCTTAAGTATCCATAGGGGGCTTGGTTCCAGGATGTCCCCTTCCCCCTAAAGGATACCAAGTCTGTTAATGCCTGAGTCCTTGATATAAAATGGCATATTTTTATATAACCTATATACATTCTACTTTATACTTGAAATTTTTCCTAGATTATATGTATTGTCTAATATAATATGAATTCTATGTAAATAGTAGTTATATTTCTAATAGGTATTCTTATTATTTTTTATATCTTTCTAATCCAAGATGGGTTGAATTTGCAGACATGAACATTGCATATAAAGAAGGCTGATGGTTTAATCATTTAAAGCAAACAAATAAACAAAATCTCAACTAATTTGCATGGATTTTCAGCTATAGAGAAACTACCAGATAGAGAGTTAAGAAAAAGTCATTACCTAGAAATAGATTATATCACTTACTCTAAGATGGTGGATCTGCTAACTTACCTGGGTTCTCCAAAAGCAGAGACTAGCAGGATCTAGTGAAAAGGGTAGGAGACTAGGCCGGGCCCAGTGGCTCACGCCTGTAATCCCAGCACTTTGGGAGGCTGAGGTGGGAGGATCACGAGGTCACTAGATCGAGACCATCCTGGCCAACATGGTGAAACCCCGTCTCTACTAAAAAAATACAAAAATTAGCTGGGCGTGGTGGTATGGGCCTGTAGTCCCAGATACTCAGGAGGCTGAGGCAGGAGAATTGTTTGAACCCAGGAGGCAGAGATTGCAGTGGGCCGAGATTGCACCATTGCACTCCAGCCTGGCGACAGAGCAAGACTGTCTCAAAACAAGAAAGAAAAGAAAAGGTTAGGAGACTAGTGATTTAAATAAAAGGAAACCAAACCACTTTATGAGCATAGTTATGGAGTTGGCCATCACTGCAGGCCCTAGTGCACAATCTCACAGGTAGGTCAGAGAAGCATTATGCATCTCGAAACTATTTCCTCAGAGGATGATAAGTGAAAGAAAGTATTCCTTGACTTCTTTCTCCCATTAGTCAAGGTTGGTTCCTCAAGTGCTATCTCTGCCACCCTTGTATGCTGCTTGTGCTAGAATATAAAAGAATTCCTGCAGTTGTACCACACAAAAAACAGTATTAGAGAACCCCTGGTATGGGAATTGAGAAGCACTAGGTGCAGGTCTTAGAAGTGGCAAAGTCAAATCTCAACTGTTAAGTGACTGGTCAAAGCCTGATTGAAACATATTGCTAGAGCAGTGGGCAACAAGTCATCCCATAATCCCACATATTGCTATTGTAAACAGGTAATTGAAAAAAAAAGGCCTTTTTATTTTTATACTAGCTGGATGTCTGATAGAAATTATATAAATAAGACAAATTTTTCACTTTTCCACCAAATGCTGACACAGTCTCACATACACACATGTCTCGTAAGCATACTGTCACAACAATTCAAATACAAATCTCAACTTACTAGCAAGGTGAAACACATGCTTTTTCTTTCCAGTTCAGGAGTAACATTGGCCTAAATGAGAGATTTAGGCTGAAAAATCCTGGTATTCCTTAAGCATGTTTTCAGTGTTGACTTTATCTCAACAGATGATCTTTCTGCCTGGACATGGATAATTCAGTTTCTCCCCTTTTTCCACTAATGGATTTTCATTTAAATCTTTTTGCAGAAATCATCAATGTACTTGTCAGGCAGTGTTTAAGAAAGCTTTTGTCAATATCTCTAAAGTTATTACAATTTTCCTCTTTTCATATGGAAGGAAAAAGAAAGATGTTCTTGGAATATTAAAAAGAGAAGAAGGGTCACCCCTGTAAGAACTTAGAAGACTAATCTTCCTTGAATCCTCATAGCTCCTTATAACAAGAACTGAAACTGCTCTTTTCAAATGCATTTATTTCTTAATTGAAATAGTCTGTTTACTTGGATGGCAATTTAGATACATGTAACTTTCTTGATTTTCAAGCATACGGTGAACCCCATTTATCCTTTGAAATACCTACATCACCATTGAATGTTAGAGAGAGATTACAGCACAGATTATCCAAAAGTATTATAAATTTATCTCCATTTTTAATGGATTGTAAAATGAAGAAGAAGTGGTCTGATTATGTAATTTGATTTTCAATATCAACAACAGAATATCTAAATATGCTGTGTTGAAACTACAGAAAACATAATAGCAATAGTAAAAAAAAAAACCAAAAAACTGTCATTTGACTGCTATCTAGAAAGCAGACCATATCAGAGAATAGCTGCCAGAATATATCTTGCTTTGAAACTATTTCAATTGTTGATAAAATTCATAAAATTGGTTACATCCAATGCACTGACTTTGTACTGCTCACTACATTTGAGAAATTGTGCAATAAAATAGCTAGTACATTTTATACTTGACTACCATTCAGCTACTGCCAAACCATCAGTTGTGCAATATTTATATCTTTTAATGCAATAGATTTAATTCAGCGCAATTCCAGTTATGTCTAAAGCTCTTGTCATATTCAGCATAACATGCAATGTTTTTCTCCCCCCCTTTTTTTTTTTATTCCCCAGAAAGGATCAAAAGCACAACAGGTGTATTCAAAGAAGAGCTTTTTGAATGCCTCACCTTAAAACTGCAACTCCCATAATGGATGACCTCCAATTTCACTTCACTGACATGGTAGCAAATATTGAGTCTTTTCACATTCTTCAAAGGATTTCTAACAGTCCTCTTTTTAACTTTGATTCTTTGTGTTTGTACTTGGTTTTATAGCCAAGGAAGAGCAGAAATCTTCTTATAATATGGATAAATCCCATAATAAAGTTTATAATATAATTTAATAAGCTTAATATTATATTTTGATAAATAAAATAGATAACACTATTTTTTTTCTAGTGGAAATACCTATGTGATACATATATTAGAATAAAAATATTATATCTTCAAGATAATCCATCTATACAATGTTTATACATTAAATATCGAGTACATTAAATTCAGGAAAATAATTGTAAGTCATAGATTTATAGTACAATCGCCACTACAACTTGGATAAGCATATCATATTCAGGCAAAAGACTGTGTTTGCCTGCTGTGTGTTATCATGTAATCTATCCTTTGATATCTCCAATGCTCTTGTATCAGTATTCTGTGGAGCTAGGTAGAGGTGACATACTCTAAATTAGTTCACTGTTGCTATAAAGAAATAAGGTGTGTATAAACATCCTTTAAAATAGTGACTACATGGTCATTATTTGCTTCATTTTTGTCATCTACCCCACTAAACTGAAAAATTAAGAAATGAAAATAGCTTTTGTAGACCTCAGTTATTTACTTTTTTACAAGAATGTGACCTGATTAAAACTTTTCCTTTTTAAAAATCATGTATTTTTAATTGTTCAGCATTATATCAATAATAAAAATTAAAATAACACTTTTTGAAGTTTTTACTGTGTGCCAAGCACTCTTACAAATAGATTAAATATACAATTAATCACAACACATTAACTATGCAACCTTCATGTCTTTGGCAATGCATTACTTCTTTAGAAACGGTCATGAAAATGCATATCTCTTTGCAGACAAATATATTTCTGCACATCTCCCCTCTTAGGTTTATAATGAAAAGCTTTGAAATCAATAAATCTGAGTTAAAATTTTGAATCTCTAATTTACTACTCATCTTTTCCTGGGCATGCTACTTAAACTGAGTCTGTATCTTTATTTATAAAATAGATATGTGAAAGTAAGTGTCTGATACTCACCTTACAGATTAATTACAGAATTCAACCCATGAAAGTATATAATGTCTTTGATACATTGCTTGCCACATGGTAATCAATGAATAACTGGAAGCTCCTAATACTTATTTTCATTCATTGTTTCATTTGTTTTACACAATTTTAAAGTCCCGTAGTTTTCGCTTTATACGATGTTTCTCTGCCAATCTGACATTTTTTTTTTGAAATTTATATACAATTTTTTGAAATACTCATAATTTAAGAGGGAAAATTATGCATATTTTCACAGTGATTATTTGATGTCCTTATTTAAATAAGATGTTTCTTGCCTTTAATAAGAATCATATCTACTGCTAATAGAATAGGACCCTTTTTCTATTCCCATTCTTATATCCTATTCCTAAATAATAATATATAATAATTCTATTGTAATTTAATAAGCTATAGAGATATCTCCTGCTTTCTATAATGTCACTCACATTTTAGAACTTATTAGTATATTCTTCTAGTACTTATTTTTTCTCTAATCAATCTGTTTGATGCCATTCTACTTCAGTTAACTCTGCAGTCATGAGGGCAATCAGCTGCCTTATTTCTTCCCACCTATTTTAACTAATTAGCAGTTAACCTAATTTTAACTGTTTTGAAGGAAGTGTCATTGTATGCCAGCGAAGATCTGGAATCTAAATCCAAGGTTTGAACATTCTATTTGAAATTACAACATTAAGAATGGTTTTGACATAAGCGTTATTGATGCTTCAGCAAAAGGTCACATGCTTTTGTAGGACTCTCCTGAGAATATCAAACGTTTGGCAACTTACTTAGACTTTCACAATATTCTCAAATATGCAATGTTTTTAGGGTCGGCCACATATTTTTATTTATTTATTTTTAAATTATAAAGCTAATTATTTTAATACAGTCCAAATGTTTTGAGTGAGGTTATTACTTCTGTATATTTTGAGATTTGAAATAAAATAATTTGTTGTCTCACTAATAAAGAAAAGTTGGAGGCACAGTGAAACCATAGCCTTAAAATATTGCAGAAAAAGATTCTGCTGGAATTTATTAAAACTAGATTGTAAATTAGGGGCTGTATTTTGTGCAGAGGTAGCAGTGATGATCAAACTTGAGAATTAGATATACTTGTGGAAAAAAATAACTCTTAACTAATGCTGTTTCTTCAAATTTACCATGGAAAAAGAATGTCTACGCTTTTGCTCATATGCAAAATTCATGAGATAATATACAAAAACATACTTGACAGCAATAAATAGAATTTATTTTTGTTCTTCAAATTTGAAAAGTTTCCAGCTCCAACTATATAGAGATTAGCTTAACATTTTAGTGAGTTCATTAGTTTTATGTAATAAACTTTAAAATTTTTATTTCTTTTGTCTGATGTGTTATGCTTGCCTGGGAATATTAAGTTACTTCTTATTACTTTATATTTCATAGACATCTTCCTTTTTCACAATTTGAATGTTTTTAATTTTATGCTAAAAATAAAGGAAATAATAGTCACCCTAACATCTTGGCCTTTATGGCAAATCAATAGAATGCTAACTCAAATTGATAAATGTGCTTATAAAATTTTTAGAGATCTTTAATATCCTAAAAGTTTATGATTAGAAATCTCATTAAATTTCTCACATGGAATAATTAAAACATCATTGTCCATTTAAATATGCTTTATTCAAATGATTTTCAGTAAGAAAACATTCAATAAGTCTCCACTACATACCAAAAATCTTCCTTGTAATAAGAGGAATATAAAATTAAGCCAAACAATGTCTCTGCAAAGTATGATTCTATTTTGGCTACAGACAAAGAGAACTACCAAAAAATACTTACAATACAAGGCAGAATGAAATAAGAATTATTGTTGAATTCCAAGAAAAAAAAATACAATGAGGTTACAGAAAAAAATGGTTGCATTAATTTGCCCAAGAAAAATGGCGCTTCAGTTGGATCTAAAAAATGGGAAAGACTTCAAGAGCAGGAATAACAACAAAATAGTAAAGAAGAAAATTTCCAGGGTAGATTGGTAAAGAAATCAAGTTATGCCAGGAGCTTACTAATGCCTACAGTACAGAAGCTGCTCCTACCTATTACAATTGAATTATAAAAAAGAGTTTACATATGCGTTACAGACTAGACTACAGACTAGACAGAAAAACCAATGTTGTTTGTGTAGAAAGCTGCTATTGTTGGTGTATGCTTTATGAAGTCAATGGAGCAAGATCGAATGAGAAATATAAGTGTGTATAGAGATGTGTGAATACTGTAGGTGTGAAAAAGAAAAGAAACAAAAGAACATTCTTTAATAAACAATAGTGAGTTCTTTAGGAAAATAATGAATTAGAAATGTGGAAGAAAATGCATGCTGTTAGTATTTTGAAAAATACAGTAACTAGGAGCAATCAAGTTATATAACATAGAAGTGGTTTTGCAATTTTTTTTAGTCTTTTCTTTTAAAATTAACTTGCATTTGCCACTCCTAAAAATACCTGCTGCATACATAGCAGTCATTTCAATATTCCCACCTGAGATGACAATCTTTAGAAACATATATTTCATCTTCAGGACTTATATTGCATTGTCTTGTATTTTTGCCCATCTGTTTCCATGGCATAGTGCCTACTCAAAGCTTGGTAGGACCCTTGGCAGCACTGCCAGCAGTCTGAGGAGCCAGGTAATACTGAGTTTAAGAAAGGCATCTGCAGAATTTTCCTTGCAACATCTGTGAAGTTGGAAGAGCACAAGGAAGTCTATCTTTTCTGACAGCTTTGCCACATTGGCTCCACATGTCTCTGTACATTTTGGGACACCTGTTCATGCTGGTTTGCCAAAAGATAGGAATTAAAAAAAAAAAAACTAACTATTCCAAATTTATGGTCTATCTACATATCCATATATACTAATCAGTGGCAGAGTCACTTGGTGAATGGAGCAGTTCACATAGATTATACCATATCTGTTTTTTCTATCTTATATATTGCATTGTGTGTGAAGAGCTTTCATTATATATATTTTACTTTGTGTCTTATATGTATCTTATATATCAACCATGACATAAGACATAAGGGAAAGGACACAAAAAAACTGAGATGCAGTTATATTTTCAATTTACAGGAGGTATTCTCATAGTAAATTGATGAGAATGAATCAGTGAAAATGAATTAAATTTTTAATTATGCAAATAAGGGAGGTTAAGTAACTCCAAATACAGACTTTTAATTGGGCTAATTTTTATTAATATGAAGGTTTTATTTTATTAGATAAGTTTAATTTGGTTACATGTTAACATTAATAGAAGAATAATGTGTATTCCCATGGAGAAGAAAACAAGCGAACACACACACAGGCACACACAATTCTTGAAGAAGTGTCAGATGTTCAGAAGCGGAAGAAAGACACTGACAAAATCAAATCAACAAGCCTTAATATAAACTCTAAAGCAAAAAAAAGTAAGAAAAACTTGTTTTGAGCCTTTTAATATTAGTATATTTTGGTATTTTTGGTTCTAAGATCCCATTTTATAATTGAGGAAATCCAGGTACAGATAAGTGTAAATGAGTGTCAATAACACTTTCAGGAGACAGGTGCTTAGTGCAAGAGAGAAGGAAGCTGTAGCTTCTTCTCAAAAGTGAAGCAGCACTTCTCTTTTGCCTTTTAACTTGATATTACGTCATTGATAGATGCTGGGAGATTCATAAAAAAAGTTTTCTCAAAAAAGAATTTAATCGTCACTCACTGCCTATACATAATAACTTAACAGCATACTTTTTACTTAACTGTAATACTGAGGTCAGAAACTCAAAAAAATTTAAAAATTATTTCCAATATTATAAATGTTTCTTTTAATTATTCATTATTTAATTATAAACAGTATTTATCACATGTTGGAGAAATAAATATTTACAAAATTATAATAAAAAATTTCAGGTGATCAACTGTGTTCAAGCATATAGCTAATTTTAACATATTGGCTTCATTTCTTTCATATTTAAAAGGTGTTTTAAATGTAGATTTAACTTAGAATCTATTATATTTTTACTTTTTTATAATATTAAAATATTGCAATTATTTGTTTTTATATTTTCTATATTTTGGGATTACATCTGACTTATTTTGTGTTACTTTACATGAGGTTGTTTGAAAACCATTTTCTCATTATGGTTTGTTTTAATTTTATGACTGAAAATTATGCAAATGTGTTGGAAAGTTTAACCTAAAAGTATCTTACTCTTAAGACATTATTTAGCTGCGTGTTCTATTTTGTCAACATTATGAGTAATTAAGTGAATAATTAATTGTATGATTTTTTTCTAATATAAACCATACTTTATTTGCTGACACCTGATAAAGAAAACAAATATACCATACTTTTT
Source organism: Ateles fusciceps (assembly GCA_036589455.1). NCBI lineage: Eukaryota > Metazoa > Chordata > Mammalia > Primates > Atelidae > Ateles > Ateles fusciceps. The sequence goes on along the minus strand of JAZHEH010002417.1, from coordinate 1,181,492 downwards.
GGGCAAATGTTCACAAAACAATATTTCAAAATGCTAATGATGGGTTTAGCATTAATTACAGCTATCAGGGGATTATTAATATCATGGAGTGAACTAATAAGACCGAGGACAACCTTCAGCTTTCTTTGCAGATCAAAATATTAATGAGATTTTATTGTCAACTTGTGTTTTTTTTCCTGAAGAATTCTTTAAAATTCTGTCACTATGTAGAATTTGCATTTAAGAAGACCATTAATGGGAGAAATTCCATCCAATGTCACTATGCATTAGTACCTTTTCATGTTGTTAATAAAGACAAACTCAAAACTGCATAATTTATAAAGGAAGCAGGTTTAATGGGCTCACAGTTCCACATGGCTGGAGAGACCTGGCAATCAAGGTGGAAGATGAAGAAAGAACAAAGCGACATCTTACATGGTGGCAGGCAAGAGGGCTTGTGCAGGGGACCTCCCATTTATAAAACTATCAGATCTCATGAGACTTTTTCACTACCATAAAAACAGTGTGGGGGAAGTTGCCCCTGTGAGTCAATTATTTCTACCTGGCCCTGCCCTTCACCCATGGGATTATTACAATTCAAGGTGAGATTTGGGTGGGGACACAGTCAAACCATATCTCATTAATTGTAGTGCAACTTCTGATATGGTTTAGGTGACTGTCCCTCCAAGTATTATGTTAAAATGTAATCGCCAGTGTTGAAGTAGGGCCTGGTATGAGGTATTTGGATTATGAGGACAGATTCCCTCATCTATAGCTTAGTGCCATTCCCTTGGTGGTGCAGGAGTTCTTGCTCTGAGTTCACAGGAGATCTGGTTGTTTAAAAGGATATGGCCCCTTCCTTCTGTGTCTCATGCTCCTGTTCTTGCCATGTGATATGCATGCTCCTCGTGATATGCCTAATCCCCATATGCCTTCTGCCTTGAATAAAAGCTCCCTGAAGTCCTCACCAGAAGCCAAGCAGTCACCACTGTGTTTTCTGTGCAGCAGCAGAACTGAGGACCTATTAAAACTTTTTTTCTTCATAAATTATCCAGTCTCAGGTCTTCCTTTATATTAATACAAACAATTTACTAACACAATTTTTAATTCCTGTTAAAAGGAATTAAAAAGAATTAAATTCCTTTTAACATTAAATTAAATTAAACATTAATTTAAAATCTTTAAATTAAAGAGTTAAATTTATCTTCCATTCCGTTATTTCTTGCATTTTTGAATGCTTACCTACTTTTTCATTCTGTGGTGACCTATGAATTCAATAAGGAATACAATGAAATTTTTATACTTAGGGAGTTTCTATACCGGTAGGCAAAACAGTTACCTTAATGAATAATTACTATAATGTTAAAATGTTTTCGAATTTTTCTGCACAAAGTCGTGATTTTAGGAAGGTTTAAATTAGGTAAAATATGAGATGATATTGTGTTTTAGGATGATAGTGCTAGTGACAGTGTGGACACATTTTTTTTTTTTGAGACATGGTCTCACTCTATCACTCAAAGGATCCTTTTGCCTCAGCCTCTGAAGTGGCTAGGACTACAGTCATGCACCACAAGTTCAAGACCAGGTGGGTCAGCACAGTGAGACTTCATCTCTTTAATTTTTAAAAATTAAAATTTAATTTTTAAAAAATTTTTAGTAGAGATGAAGTCTCACTGTGCTAACCCAGCTGGTCTCAAACTTGTGAGCTCAAGCAGTCTTCATGCTTTGGCCTCTCAAAGTGCTGGCATTACAGACATGAACCACTATGCCCAGCCTTTGGACAATGATTAAAGGAGTGATTCATTGGTAGAACAAATTGGAGTCTCTTTTAATAAATACTGATAATTTTGAATTTTTTTATATACAAGAGGTTTTAAGTTGCTTTTAGGGATATAAAAATTTCACTGAAATCTCCCACTTTTGGGGGAGATATTTAGAATATTAAATTAAAAATATAAGCGAAGCAAATAGATATTTGTCTGCAATCTAAGTTTTAATAGTGTAAAAAGAAAAGAAAATGTATATATCACATAGGCTGATATTCTTATTTTGTAGGTTATAAACAGAGGCCCAGAGAAGTGAAGAAAAGTGATTTGAATCTGGGTAAAGTAATTACTTCTCACAAGCCACCCTAGTGACTTTATCTAGTCAGATATACATAATCTGCAATCATGGCAGAAAGGCAACCAACCATAAAATTTCTCAGGATAAAATAGAGTGAAGAACTCAAAAGGAGGTAGATTATTAATTATGCTTATTTGAAGGCTTCAATTAAAATGAAGGAATATTAATTATTTAGTAACTCTAGCTCCAAGTTCAAAATAAAGTTATAAGAACAGTAATACCACAGTTGTAATTGACCAATAGATTTATAGTCAATTAAAAATGAATATAAATTTTTGAAGACTTTAGATGTAGACCAAACAAATGAGAAAAAATAGAGACAATTTTTTCAGAGCTTGCTATATCAAGGGAGTTACCCACCATCACTTACCTTTGGCAGAGATTCAAGACAAGCAGGGGAGTAGAAAATATTTCCAGTGAAATAAAGGGAAGGCACTAGGTAGGCTCTGAATGGAGGGTGTTCACATGGGGAAGATGGAAGTGGGCTAGCATGAAGTGAAGCTCCTCACATTACTGGTTTGGAGAACATATTGGCTTTCTCTGGTTGGTCCTGAGCTAGATGAGAGGTAGAGAGGAAGTGACAAAAATTATAATAGTTGGCAGTTATGGACCAAGCCCTGACTGTTCTGGTCCAATTGCTGCAGATGTGACTTGGGTTCTCATTTTTATATGTAGTCTGACTATTGTCCATTTATATATTTCATCCTCCATAAGGATATGTTACAAACAACATAAGTAGATAACAATTTCATTCTCTTTCTTATATCTCTCATTATTTTTCAGCCTATTGATATCTACCTCTACTTAGATCTAGACATCTTCCCTCCCTCCTTACTTCCCTCCCTCCCTTCCTTCCTTCCTTCCTCCCTCCCTTCCTCTCTCTCTCTCTCTCTCTCTTCTCTCCCTTTCTTGCTTTCTTCTTCCTTCTTGCCCCTTTCCCCCAATCTGGTCTCTCTCTCTCCTTCTCTTTTTCTTCAAGACAGTCTCATTCTGTCACCAGGCTGGAGTGCAGTGGCACAATCTCGACTCACTGCAACCTCCATCTCCCAGATTCAAGCAATTCTCATGCCTCAGCCTCCCGACTAGCTAGGAGTACAGGCATGCCCACAAAGTCAGACTAATTTTTGTATTTTTAGTAGAGACAGGGTATCACCATGATGTTGGCCCGGTGGTCTCAAATGCCTGGCCTCAAGTGATCTGCCCACGCTGGCCTTCCAAAGTGCTGGATTTACAGGTGTGAGCCACCATCGCTGGCCAGATCCAAACATTTTTCTATTGTCAGAAATTAAGACAAAGTCAAAAAGCTTAGAAAATCTGTTAAAAAATTATTTTCGTTTTTCCCCCTTATGTTTTATGTTGAGCAATTTGCTCCCTTGTAAAACACTTCCATTATTATTTTGTTCTTGCTTTGGTCCTAAATTATATTACCAAACCTAACTGTGGAAAAACTCATTGACAATTTAAGAAAATAAATAAATAAACAAAACTTATTTGTCATTTATTTTCTCTTTCCAATTAAATCAGATTCTTTTCAGAATTTTTGCTTCATTTTCTCACTAAGCTTTTCATTTTTTCTTCCAGTTTCCTTACATGTCTAAGCCATATTCTTTTACAAATATGTTTAGCCAAAAAATGATCTCCTTTAATCCATCGGGAGTACAGAGTCTCTGACACATAACCAGATGCAAGATGATGGATTTTATAAGTAACTTAAAATATATAGAACATGCTTCATTTTCACATAAAGTGACAGATAATAACCTCAGTTGAACATTAAATGTTTCTTCTTTCTCCCTTTCTTAACATACTTCTTTAAAGAAAAGAGAGATAATTTCTTTTGATTCCATGATATATTCCATACGTACCCAGGCAATAACTCTTTAATAAGTATCCTATTAATAAATCCCCACACCTTGCCACTTTTCAATTTAACTTTATTCTTTATTTTGCATGTTCAAAATATGCCTTAATTAATACTAAACATAAAGAGTAAATGATAATCTGTTTTGAAATGCTTTCAGGCTGCGTGTGAGAACACATCGTTAGAATATCAATTAACTGATCCTATATGCACCAAATTTAAACTATCATGTATATTATTATTCTTAAGAATGCTTTTGTCTTACATTATTTACAAATTTCATTCAAAAGCACTGTTTTCGTCCTATCTAAATAATCTCATCATTCGTCTCCTTCTCTTTGGTTACATGCCATAACCTTAGTAAGCAATGATACAAAATGGTTGTGATTAGTGTACTATGAATAAAATATTTAGGCATGAATCAGCCTTGCTTCAAGAGAAACAAAATTCTTTTCATGAAATATAAATGATTTTGATTTATAACCAAATGTCTGCTCAATGATACCTTCAGCTTAATACATTCTAGGTTTAATTTATTTCTTCTGAACCATCTCCTCACTGACAGGCCTATACAACAGAGTACTCCTAATAGTCTGGTCATAAAATATTTAAGGTGAATTTTTTAGTTTTCTCGTAAAAATCACTTTACATATCTCTCTCTAAGAGAATGAGGACAGCGTTGGTGGCTCAGGCCTGTAATCCCAGCATTTTGGGAGGCCGAGGTGGGCGGATCATGAGGTCAGTAGATGGGGACCATCCTGGCTAACACAGTGAAACCCTGTCTCTACTAAAAATACAAAAAATTAGCCTCAGTAGATGGAGACCATTCTGGCTAACACAGTGAAACCGCATCTCTACTAAAAATACAAAAAATTAGCCAGGTGTGGTGGGACACTCCTGTAGTCCCAGCTAGTCAGGAGACTGAGGCAGGAGAATCACTTGAATCTGGGAGGCAGAGGTTGTGGTGAGCTGAGATTGTGCCACTGTGCTCTAGCCTGGGCGACAGAGCGAGACTCCGTCTCAAAAAAAAAAAAGAAAGAAAAAGAAAAGAGAATGAGAATGAGAATGACAAATGTGGGTAATATCTGGACAAGCACCAACTCATAGCACATTTCTGACGTACCTAACTTTGTGTATTAAAAGTTATTTTCAGTAAGGCATCCACTGATTAGAAGCACATTTGTTCTCAAGGTGGAAAACAGAGTACAAGTTTTATCCTCGATCTATGTCTCACTCAAGATCTACATTTGAAAAGTGCTGGCAACTAATGAGGACTTAAAACTTCACGTTCGCTAAGGTTGTGACTGGGGAATCAGCATCTTAACTGCCTAATCAGAACCTCTTTAGTTATGCAAAAAGCATCTACCATTGCAGGTGTACATGGCTGAGTATTGACTCCTCCATTTTAAGGTGTTACTTGATGTGCAAGAGGCCTTCAAGATCTGTGGGAGTCTCGGAGGCATGAGTCAGCTCATGATGTTAGTATTTCTTCATCATGTGTATTAGTCAGGGTTCTCCAGAGAAACAGAACCAATAGAATATATACAGTCAGAGAAGAGAAGATTATGAAAGAAATTGGCTCATGTGATGATGGAAGCCAAAAAGTCTTATGATTTGCTGTCTGCCAGATGGAGATCCAGGAAAGCCATTGATTTAATTTAGTTTGAGTCTCAAGGCCTGAGAACCAGGAGGGCCTCTGGTACACGTTCTGGAGTCCAAAGGTCCAAGAACCAGGAGCTCTGGACATCTGAGGTCAGGGGAAGACAGATGTGTCAACTCAAGGAGTGGCAAGTAGAATTTGCCCTTCTCCCACTTTTGTCTTCTATTTCAGATCTCAACAGACTCGATGAGGCACACTCACATTACTGAGGGCAATCATCTTCAATCAGTCTACTTCTTCAAACGCTATTCTCTTCCAGAAACACTCCACGGGCACACCTGGAAATAATGTTTTACCAGCTGTCTGGGTATTATAACAGTCAAGTTGAAGCATAGAATTAACCATCACATGATGTCTCTTTGTTTAATATTTTTATAGTCATAAATTAGCTTTCAAACTTTTTTTATAAAAAGCAACATTGTCTAACATATTTATGTGTTTCTTCTGTTATTTACACATCTAATCCCTCAAACAATATTTAACACTTTTGTGCCAAGGACTAAGGCAGATACTAGGAAGAACAGAGAAATGGTTAAGATTAATTGCTAAGGCGAAGTCTCTGTTTTAACTAAAAGAAATTAAAATACACCAACATATTTTTATACAACTTAGTACTTTTTCTAGTCATTAGAATCTATAAATATAGAACGGCAGTAAACATGCTCAACCGTGTTTTTATCTGACAAACACAAATATAGACTATTCTTTAGAAAAAAATACAATATTGGTTTTCTAGAGATTCAGTTAAATAAAATGAAGAGAGAAAATTAAAAATAAGTTATGTTTAAGTACAGTATCAAGGTTAGAGGATCATATTGTAAAAAGAAGTTTAGCTAATTTTAATTTTTTAAGTTTTAATAGTATTTCTGTACCTTAAATCCTGAACTTTTATTTAATATATATTATAAAACAAATTAAGTAAAATTAGTAATACATTTAGCCATTTACTATAGTTTAATCAATTGCTTAGCTTTGCATATATATTTTAAACTCCAAAGAAAAGTGCTGAATGAATAGTCTTTAAGGTGTCATTTTCCATGGACATAAACATATATATATATATATATATATATATATATATATATAAAATTACTGACATTTAATAAGTATTTGTAAAGAGGGATAGAAGATTATTTAAAAAATAGTAAAATAGTGTATGCTATTGAGGATATGTTATTCTGATAATCTACTATTTAGAAAATACCATTTAGAATATTCCAAATGTATTCTTACAAGCTTTTCTTACAAAAAAAAATCATCAGTATTGTGAAAAACCCTAATAGTGTGAATTAAAAGAATAAACGTTCACCTTATTATATATTCAAAACTAGTTGAGGAGGAAATGCTAGATTGAGCCTTGAGGAACTAAACATATATTACAGGCATGAAAAATGTTTCATTTCTGATGCTGCTTTCAAATGACAGCATAATATGTTACGGATCATTTGATTTTTTTGTATGAAAACGCTGTTCGGCACCCAAAAATGTATATGCTGCTAACGGCATGTGTCGCAATCCTTTATATGACAGCTGGCAACAAGAAAATGCCAGTCAAAACACAAAATGTCAAGCAGAAATTGTCCCAATAAAAGTATTAGTTTGTAAAATTCTTTCATAAATAAGCTTCATTAAATTGCTTTTATTGATTCCAAGCATCATTAATCAAAAGCAGTTTCAAATAACCTAACAATTGTAACCTAAAAAGATAGAAAGAGCTACGAAAAATTACTGCACTTTCTCCTTAATTTCCTACAATGTTAGGTTTGTTCTTTGTTATCAAACCCCAGAAGTTCACCTATTATAGCCCTATTTTAAAGATCCCAAGTTGAGACTTTAACCTTGGCCTTTCTGAGAACTTTCGGCAAACACAAATAAAGAATATTAGCTGCTATACCTATTATTCAATTTATTTTTACATTTAAAAAATGGCTTTAAGCTTATTTTTTCAGCCTCTCTACATCAACAGTTTTAAAGTAAATTTTATTTACTTACTTATTTTTGCTGAGTTGTTTGTCTTTATCGAGCCAAGTTTTATTTTTCCCCTCACAAACTGTTCAACATTAATATGAAGATTCATGGCTGTTTGGGGGCTTTATAATTTATTAAAGCCAAAGCAGAAGAGAATTCCACCTGGCAAATGAGATTATTTCCACTTTTACTTCTACTTCAGCACTTTTTTTTTCTAACTCATTTAATTAAAAAGAACAGGGGGAGTTAGAAAGGGAAACACAAAAATGAATCAAGAAATAATAATACAATATTAACCAAGAAAATGTATGTCCCAGTGATCATTATCTTCGTTACTGGGGGAAAATATTTCTTTAGAGGTTTTCAATGCTTTTGCAGACAGCAAAATGAAACTTGTGAGATCTGATGACCTCAATCTTCCTGGTGGCTGTGAATTTATTACAGAGCTTGTTTATTTGAATTGGTTAACTATAGATTGATATTCTCTCTCTCTCTCTCTCTCTCTGTCTGTCTATATGTATATACATATATATATTTACATTATGTATATAAAATCTCTTGCTATATATAATCTATATCTATATATATGCACACATGTATATGACAATTTCAATTAAATATCAGAAGTAGGAAAGGTTGACATAGACAGCATCAAACTAAGTTTTCTTAGAACATGCTTATGACTTGTTATATAGTATATATAAAACAAATAATTATATTTAGACATAAAAAGAATAGTGGGAAAATGAAAGAGCCGCAGAAAATCACTGAATAAAAATGTGGTGACAGCATTTGGATATGAATATTTGACCGGGCTGGTGTTACTTTGTGGAGACATTGCATTTTTCACACCCGGTTACTTTCCTTGGGTGATGTAGCTCTCAATAAGTGCATGTAGCCTCTTGAGGCCCAGACCCTGGCCTGGTGTGCAACTTCCTCTGCCATATTTTAACAGTCAAAGCAACTCACAAGGCGAGCTGGATTCAAGTGATGGGAAAATAGACTTTGCTGTTTAAGTTAGAAAAAATGTTGTCACATTTTAAGAATGTGAAATACTTCTAAAACATGGTTTTTCTTTCAGCTATATAGCGGTTGTGAATATTTCATAGATTAATTGAAGTGATTTTTCAAATTATAAAAGTAAATGTCCTGAAACATCAAATAAATATATTATTTTATTATGAATGTATGACAGAGATAATAAATAAATATGAGTCCAGTATTTATTTGAGACATCAATTTTAAATGCTTATTTTGTAGAGTGCAATAAAATGCATAACAAATGGAGCATTATTTCATTTATCTAAATAGCATCATAAATGAACATGACACTACAATGATCAGTGTTAGACAAATAGCAATTTCTGTTCACAGAAATTATGGGTATATATAAATATCCTTGAAGGTGAAGAAACAGGCCCACGTTTTAAAGGAAGTATGAGTGTCTACATTTTTAGAAAACTAGAAGTGGACAAAGTTAGAAATATTATGAATAGTAATGAATATATTGTGAGTTAATATAAATAGGTGACCCACATGTTTATATATTTTCTAAAATTTTATTATGAAAAATAGAAATTTACAGGAAATAAGAAGGTATAAAATGATAACTCCAGTATACTATTCACCAAAGATTCGGCAATTGGTAACATTTGCCAATTGCTGAATCTTCGGTGAGTAGTACACTGGAGCATTTACCATTGCTTTACCCGTTCCAGCCCTCTTCTCTCTCTTCTCTCCTACCCCTCCCTTTCCCACTTCTCTCTCTCTCCACGTTCTTTGATTTTGCTGACCCATTGGAAGCCCTTTAGTATCTAACTCAAAAAAAAAAAAAAAAAGCTATTTGCCACTTGACTACAATAGCATGATCACATACAGGGAAGATCATTACTATTGATATAATATTATCTAATATATAGTATATTTTCTAAATGTCCTAGTTGTCTTCAAAATTTTTGTTATAGCTGCGTTTAAACCAACCTAGATGCCATCACAGATTCCGATTTGTTGTCCTTGAGCATCAGTCTTCCTGAATCTGGAAGAGCTCCTACATTTTTTTGGTCATGTATGATACTGATATTACTGAGGAGTTCAGGCCAGTGGCTTGTGGACTTTCCAACAACCCAGCTGTACTTCACTGCTGTGGTCAAATAAAGTTAGTTAAATACTTAACGGTAAAAATATTTCAGAGTATTGTATTTGGTCTGGTGTGTTCATTATATTATACCAGAAACACAGAAGGTCAATTTTTTCCCATATTGTTGATGATTATTTTTATCATGAACTCAAGGAGGCACTCTCTATAGCCTCTCTACTCTAAAAGAAACAGTTAGTTCCTTTTGTGAATGGTAAATACACTATGGAATGGTATGAAAAAGTGGCAGTAAATAAAGGATGGTATGAAAGATAACAAAGGGCAGATTTAGCTCAAATTTAAATCCAAAGTAGGCTTTCAGCTGAAATATCTGAGATGCACCTTGAATTTACAATATTTTATATTACATTTCTAGTATTTTGTATACCATTTAAACTTAGTATCATTACACTTACTCTTTCTATTTGACCAGCATTATATCACTGAAGCTAGTTCATTTGCCCCATCTTAAGATACAATGATTTCTTAGACTCATGGTGCTGAGATGTCTCAGAAGTTATTTACTATACATTTTATCGATATAAAAACAATAAGGAATATACTTATTAAATAAAATACAATACATTTTTAAATGACTATGAGCCACCTTTTTTATGTATTCCAAACTTCTCGTGGTAAAAATCCTCATATTTTGCGGAGAAAAACTCACAATAAACTAAATAAGTGTTGTCAAGTATCTCTATTCATTTAGATGTAGATATATCACAAAACATGTAATGATTTGATGAAATAAATTTTGAGCTTGATGAGGCAAAAGTCTGACACTAACCAAAATCCAGATGTTTACCTATATAAAAAATATTGAATGAACTCATTTCTTATATCTTTGGAGCAATATGGTATTTGAGGTGACCAGAGGTATAATAGTCTGTAACACTTAAATTCTTTATGTTCACATTGCAGGTTTTCAAAGAAGAATTTATAGTCCAATTGATCAGAACCCTGTTCAAGTTCCACAAACACATAGTATTAGCTCTAGTTTAAAACAGTATCACAGTATCACTGCTGACACTAATAATACTGTTCATTTATTGAGCACAACTTTACCTTCAAATCTGTATATTGGTCCCCTGATTTCTTTGCAAGAAAATTGTTTTTCCTCCAGAAAAAAATCTAAAAATATTAGAATTGTAACGTTATCATCACAGGTTGTGGATACCGCAGTTACCTAAATAACGAAATATGCAAAAAGACCATGTAGTCTTTGTCATTTTGAAGCCTGTTCTTTGAGAATATCAAGTGTGTTTACCTGCACTTCAATGTGTATAGTGTTGTCTTAGTATAATACAAACCATATATTTATGAGTATAAACATTTAACTATTTTAGGAATTGAGAAATGGAGAGTTAACAAGCTATTTGCAATGAAGAAAAGCAACCTACCATCACTAATTTTCTAGATGAGTAGCTGCGTTTGTTGAATTTGAAAGAAAACCTAGATGAGAATTTCTAGTTTACAGATATGTATGTTTCCTTAAATCCTGTTTGAAAAAGTACAAAAGACCTTCAGAAGAATTGCTTTTTTTTTTTTTTAACTTTTTGAGCATTTGTCAACTTACAATCTTCTGAGGGTTGATTGGTGAGTTTTGAGGAATTAGTTACTTATTTTTACGATAAATAATCTGTTGGCCTAAATTATATATGAACCAAATGCAGTATTTAACTAAAATAAGAACATGGTGGTCATTCTCCTCTACAAACTGTAACACTATCAATGACTCTGTGGATGAAAATAACCCTCAGAGACTTTTGCCTCTAGTTCTTTATAATGAAAAATTGTATTCAATAATTAAATATAAAAAGTTATTGTACAGATAAAGTTGAATGTGATGCTTAAAAATGGAACATATTCAACTGAATTCTAAAGAGATAAATCATGTATTCTCAATAATATAATACTTTTTCCTCCAAAGAAAAAATTTCTGTAATATTTAGGCTGAATTAACATTTAGTTTTGAGTTTGCAGTCTTCTCTCAGCAAATCAACAACAGAGCTACTCATCTAAGATTGAGGAGTGACCTGCAAAACCAAATCAAACATAAATTATTCTCAATTACAACATCCATGTATAACCTGTTTTTTAAAACTCTACTGAGGAAATTTGTTTTATTTTTTATCATTCCTCAAATTTTGAAAAGGGCATGTTCATCACATAAAAATGGCCTGAGTAGGATTTTATATTCATAGATGTAGAGATGACAAGCTTAAGATTTACTCAGCAATAAGGAGTAAAACTGCTAGTAGCTTTGCTCAAGCCACTCTTAATTGCCTGAAATGAGCCTTGAGAATCTCACTTTTGGGTCATGTTTCAACAAGAAGCATCTTTTGTTTTATGGTGGAATCAAAGAAAAACTACGTGGAATAAGATTTTATTCGAGACTACTGTAGTGGGGGCTCTTTCAATATGGTAGAGAGATTGAACTCAATTCCCCTGAAACAAATGGCAGGAGAGTTTTTAAGTACTGGCATAACTTAGTGGAAAAGTGCTAGAGGACTTTTCTGGGAAGGTTTGTCAATGTAATTAGGCCATCTCTATTTGCTAATTGGCTCTTGAGGAAGTTAGGCTCCTACCCTCCCTCAGAGAATGGGAGACAGAGGCACTGTCTTTCTCTATGGTTATATTTCAAAGAAAGAGATGGCTCCCAAATTCTCAAAAATGACATCCCCTGGGTTATAAAAGTGGTCAGAAGTTTTTGTAAAAGTTTACATCTCAAAGGGTCAGAGAAAGAATTTACAGTTCTAAGATTTCTAAAGTCTGCTCTAAGAAAAGCTGGTCAAGGTCTACAGTCAGAAGGAAATTTGTCTGAAGCTCAGTAAAGCTAAGAGGAATATTAATCCTCTCTTGGTTAATTGATAATTATCACACTGATTACCTAAAAATTAGTAGCACGCTTAGGTTCAACAAAGTGTGGACAACCATGTAGAAATATGATTGGACAAAAAGTGTAGATCTAATAGACTGAGTAGGGAGACCCAACGAGGTCTGTCTGTCTAGATTATTTTCACCTCTAGAGCATGTGTTCCTTCCTTTTGGGAATGGGGCAGGAACTTCTTGATTGGGTCTTATGACCTACAGTCAAAATAGGTCAGATAATTTCTTTATGGCCAATATTTACATAGAAAGGCAGAGGAAAAAATCAATATTCTTTAGATTTTATAGCTGGCTTTAGAGAAAGGTGTTCTGGTTTCTATGGCCTGAATTGGGGAAAGAGAGATTCTAGTGTCTATAATTAGCTTCAGAGGAGAGTAGGACTGAGACAGGAGGGCAGGACAAGGTCAAAAATAAACTTTTGCTTCTGAGGCCTTTACTTGGGGGTATCATTTCTGAGTTCTTAGGTAGCTAAAGGTGATTAGATTTGTCTTTATTTTTAAAAATGCATCAAGTGCATTGAATACATAATTAAGAAAAAGAAGACTCACACTGAGAACTTTAACCAATAAGATTTTTTATGTTTGTCCTCAGATTGTAAAAAGTGTCTCTAATATATTCACTAAGACTTGTTGTGTTCTTACGTTGTACAAATATATTGACATACAATATTTAGTTTAATCATAATAAAAGTCCTGTTAAGTTGAATAGTTTTATAATGACTCTTTTCAAATAAAGAGTAGGCCTTATATTTATTTGGCAGTTCATTCATGGCCACCCAGCTATCAAATGGTGACGCCCACACCTTCATGAAGGCATATAAGGTTCTAGAATCCACTGTTCAATTCTCAAGTTATATTGTCCCTCCCACTAGGCTGGAGGAATGTAGTAATTTTAAATTATAATAAAAAGTGGCAAGAGAAATAGTAAAGAGTAATATAAATAATGAGAAGACTTTGACAATATACTAGGAACCCATGAAACAGTCAATGAAATTAAAATATTGTGTCCATAGAGATAATCAAATTAATAATTTTTATGATGAAATCTAACTTCATTTCTAGATATTATGACTGAGACTAAGCAATAAATTTGTAGTTTACTTTTTTTGTTGTTGTTGCAAGAAAATATAAAATAAAATAAGTAGTTTCATTCACCCTGCAGGGAATCTTTCAGTACTAACTGCATGAAAATGAAAGCTAAAACTTGAAACTGGGTCAATTTGAAAACATGTATACATTATTCCTTTATACTGAATTCTAATATACATATATTAACAAAAAGAATGGTGGTCATTTCTTCAAAGCTCTGAAATAACTTGAATATTTTATTTAAAAATGAAAACATTAAATGGACAAAATATTTTGAAGAATCATTACGGTTTATATAGTAAATGTTTTAATAAAAATATAAATTAACTTTGAAAAATCAAAACCTATTTTAAATGCATGAGACAAAAGTATAATCCAATGTAATCCACTCATGAATATATTTTAGTACAAATAATTATCTTCAATAGTTCTATTTTGTTTGCTAATCTGAACTTCTGAATATCAATTTTTTCCCAAATAAAATCCACTTGTAATGTAAGAAGGAAAGAGTAGTTCTAAGTGTATAACCAATTTTTAAATGTTCTGGAATCAATAGTGTTGGTAAAATCCACACCCAAGTATAAAATAAGCTTAGCTTCCAATTAAAATATTACAAGTTGGTACTAAATCTAACCAACAATTTGAAACCTGCAGTAACACAAAAGTTGACACCGTTTTTAAAAAAGGTGGCAGACAAAGCCTCACTAAAGAGAGAGGAAAAACTTTTAAAAGTACCTTAAGAGTAAAATAATTCAAAAATAGAAACAATGAAGATATCAAGTATACCGAATTAAAATGTGTTGTTAGCATGTACCATTTACTTAATGAAACATTAAAAGAAAGAGAAATATCTTAGTTGTATTGAAATTTATGATTCCCTTAAGTGCATGATAATTATCCCTTAATTATGATGATAGATACTAAGATAAAATAATGTTAGTTTAGAAAATTCTTTGTGAAAAATATATTTTATATAATTCAACTTGAAGTTTTTCAACTGTTCCTAGTATTTATTGAATTTCACAAGATTTTTTTGTAATATTTCAAAGAAAATAATATGGTTTCTCTACTTCACTGGAGATAATACCATGCCACCGGGATATTCCCAGTCAATCCAAAGGATTTTGTACTTTCTGCAAGTTTCTTAATGTAATAAATATATCAGTATTTTGGAAATCTGGTTTAAAATACACACTATTAGTCAATGACCTTCAAACTCCATTTTCTTTATCATGAGAAAACTGGAATAATGGTTATGATCAACCAAAAAGATCAATAATAATGATAATGAAGGTGATTTCATGGTGAAGACTTGGCATGAATAAGCGTAGGCTTAGATAGGGAAATGCTACGCTTTTCTTCTGTTACAATATACATAGTTATATATTCCCCCTCTTAAGTGTTTACCTTTTAAAGAGCAAATTTATCTCAATATGAACCACAACATAACACAACAAAAATAATTTTGCTGGTATATTTCAGTTGAGCTTCTTCTATACATCAAAGAGTCATTACAGTGAAATAGCACCTTCTGCTCAGAGGTGAGTCAAAGTGTATTAAACATGTTGAATGAAGGTCACTGACTGTATATATTTCAAATGAAGCTTTTCTAGAAATAAAATACTTAGCTTCACTGAAAGCAGTAGTCTCATTTTTTAATAACTTGTTTGAAAATGTGTATATTTTCTTTTAAAAAGAATGGGTAGGTTGGGTGCAGTGACTCACACCTGTAATCCCAGTAGTTTGGGAGGCCAAGGCTGGCAGATCACCAGAGGTCAGGAGTTCAAGAACAACCTGGTCAGCATGGTGAAACCTTGTCTCTAATAAAAAAATACAAAAATTAGCCGGGTATGGTGGCACACCCTGCAATCCCAGCTAGTCTGGAGCCAGAGGCAGGTGAATCGCTTGAACCTAGGACGCAGAGGTTGTAGTGAGCCAAGATTGTGCCACCGCACGCCAGCCTGGGTGACAGCGAGACTCCATCTAAAAAGAAAGAAAAAAAGAAATGAATAATGTAATTTTAAAGTTTCATTTAATCAAGTATATTATTTACTCAATCAGAAAATATTTATTCTATATCAATTACATACTCAGCTAGGTAGATACTGAGATCTTGGAAATTTCCCCGGGGTTGGAGGAAATAATAAGTTTCGTATAGTAGACAGAACAATGATTTGCCTAGGGAAATCCACTTCCTAATTCCACAAGTACCAGTGATAGTTTCACACCCTGTATGCTGTGGATCACTGCCACCACCCAGATCTAAAAACTCGTGGTGGCAGCTGATCCATTATTCAAGAACATGGTTCCAATTCTTTTATTATTTCACAATCCCCAGCACCAATGACTATGTTAACTTGCATGGTAAAGGGACTTTGTAGACATGATTAAGAAAGATTTTCCCACAATCCCTTTGAGAGAGAACTATTTTCCTAGATTATCTGGGTGAGTCCAATATGATCATAAAATTTTTATAATAGGGAGGCAGGAGAACCAGAGTAAGAGAGAGAAGTCATGCCATTGGAAACTGGTCAGAGACAAAAGAAGATTTTACACTGCCAGACTGTGAAAATGAAGGAAGGGGCCACAAGCTGAGATTTGTAAGTGATTTCTAGAATCTGAAAAAAAATCTGGATTCTCCCTCAGAGCTGCAGCTGGAACACAGCCCTACTGACACTTCGATTTTAGGATTTATAACATCCACAACTACAAGATAATAAATGTATATTTTTTAAGCCACCAAGTTTGTGGCAGTTTGTCACAGCAGCAATAAGAAACAAATACAGCCGCTATTTTTAAAGAATTGTTACAAATAACTAAGACCATAAGTAATTAATGAATAAACACTGATCAGTCTTATCAGTGGGATTAATGGGAAGGAAGATGGTTAGATATAGGTTAGTCAGGGACCTCTCTCTTAAGAAATTGTGTTTATTTTGTGCTCAAAAAGGATAAAATGAGATGGTCTTGCAAAATGTGAGGGAAAGAGTAAAATAGACATAAGCAGTTGAAAAGGGTCTGAATTCCTTTCCTTTCACAAAACATAGTCAACATGGTTGAAGAATAATGTGTGTATGTGTGTGTGTGTCTGTGTGTGTGTGTGAGAGAGAGATCATATAAAATAAAGTTTAAAAAGGCACAGGCTGATTATATCAAAACTTACAGATTATGGTATGGTTTTGAGTTTATTTTATATGAATATAATGTGGACCTGTAATTAAAGCTGGGAATAATATTATTTTATCTAAATATTTAAGAGTTAAATATTTCTACTATGTAGTCATTGGATTAGCTAAAGACAGAAGAAAACAAAAACACTAGTTAAGTGACCATTTGACTAAATCATACTGGAAATGTTGGTATCTTAACTATGATGATGTAAGTGAAAGTAGAAAGAGCTGTTCATAGCATGGGGAGGATTTGTAGACAGATTAGGATGGGAAGGTAGAAACGATAGAAAGATCAAAATGAGGCACAACTCATAAGCTATTTATCAGAGCAATTGGGTACATATCTATTGCATACTCTGAATAGAAAAAGTACAAAGGCAAGAGATGGACTAAGAATGAAAATGCTAGTTTCATATATTGGATTTGACATATTATTAGAGATTCTTGTTGAGATATATAGTAATAAGAATTGTGCAAGTCTGTAATTCATGGGGAGTTCTGAATAGGAGATTAAAAATATAGGAGTCTCCATATTGTAGATTAAAAGTAAAGTTTAATACACTGTAAAGTACCTTGTGAACTAGTATAAGAACTTTGCCTTTTTGCCTGAGTGACAAGAGAAGCCATTAGCAGGTTTCAAGCGCAGAAGTGATATGATCTAAATTGTCTTTTGACTCCTATGTTGACAACTGAATGGTAGAAAATATGAAAGATGAGAGACTATTCAGGAGAAAATTTGACAGTATCAGTGGCTGACAGACTTAATATGGGTTGGAAGAGACAGAGAGGAGAAGAGAACTCCAATTTTGAGTTGCGATACCTACAGGAATAGAGTTACCATTATTTGAGAAAGATAACATTGAGATGAGCTCAGTTTTGAACCTGCTATGTTTGAGAAGCCTATTGTACACCCAAATAAGATACCAAGGAGACTATATGATATGAGCCTAAAATTCAGAAATGGATCCAGGCTAAGATCTGTATTTGAAAATCATCAGCCTACAGATTTTTTTCAGCCTATAGATTTTTTAAAGGTATAAGACAGGATGAATTAACCAGGGAATGAGTCTATGCAGAGAGGAAACAAGAAATTCTGTATTTACTGATTGGGGAAATAACAAAACAAAACAAAAAATAAACTAAGAAAGAGTAGCCAAAATGAAAATGTTATGGGGAAATCAAGGCATGCTAATCACCTAATACTCCACAGACATCTTACAGAATGAGAACCAAATGTATTAATCACTAAACAGATTTTTCTAGAAGTTGCACAGGTATCTCAGATATCTAAAAGTACTTTATTAATTGTATTGCAAAGCTGTGAACTTTCCATTTTAGTGAATGTCAACATGTCTCCCCAGATGTTCCAGCCAGAAATCTGAGAATCTCTCTATTTACTTTATTTTCCTTAACTTTGCAGATGCAATTAGTCTGTCCTTTGGAAAACAAAAAACAGCTCTTCTTCCCCATTAGAAAATTAATTCTGTAATCAATTATAGAACTGATCAAGAAAACTACCAGTTTTTATCTGTAATAACCCATTTAAGTTGTTTTGTTTCCTCTACATTTGCTATAAACAGATTTATGACAGCAAGAATTACTCAAATAGTTATTTCTAACTTTTGAGAGTAAGATGGTGAGACATCAGATAACCTTCACAGCAATGTTTTCTTTGGTAGTCTGTTCAGTGCAGAGATCCTCTCTCCTTTGTCTTTTAAATGTGTTCATGATTCTGTCCTTCAATTGGCTCTCATTATTTTCAGGATAAATATTCATTTTAGTCTGACTTTAAAAGATTTTTGTCATCTGACCCTGGTTTACCTATCTAGCATGATCTCTTGGCATGTTCTTACATTATACAACAAATATTGTGAAATATTTTGTGTTTCCCTAAAGGACCATACTTGAACTTACACATTTAGAGCATATCAAATTTATTCTGTGTAGAGTGATCGTCTCTACCTACTCATTTTTCTAAAGATTTGTTTCAAATATCAAACTGAATTAATAAAGAGTTCCCCTGAAATTCACAGGCAAAGTTAGGCTTACTATTAATCCTCTTTATTGCTAAAGATACATTTTATGTGGTTTTAAAAAACACTTTGCATCAATATCCTCAATTTGAGTTTCTTGAGCGAAAAGATAATACTACTTCACCTTCAAATCCAAATTAAAGTGTGGCATCAGGCACACAATAAACACTAAATAAATCTTCATAAAGAAAATAAGTGAAGAATGAAGTAGTTATGCAGGAAAATAAAGGAGGATATTCTCAGTATATTTTTAAAATTAAATTAGATTTTAAACATTGAAATTTGTAATTTCACAATATTTACTATACCTCTACCTGCAGGGTAAGTAACTATACTACTTGCTTCTTTTATGGCTTGATACTGAATAACCAGAGTGCTAAATTGTTTGTGACTAATTTTATAACAGTTAGCAGCATATGTACATTTATATTTATGTATAATGTGTGCATACTTGTTTGAGTGTGTGAGTAATTCCATATTTATCTGTACCGAAAGAGATGCCATGTTCTCTAATCAGGAATTTATACACTTTCAGGAGAGTCAACTAGCACTCAAAGATAAAGCACACACTCCAGAGGGTAGTACTTTACATATTTCAACTATCTTTATGACCCAAGTTTGTTAATTTTTATGATAAATGCTGGGAATCAGTTTTGTTTTGTAGTATCAACAGCTCATTAATTGTGACAATACACTGAAAAAGTGGGCTGTCGTTGGTCAAATTATTGATGTACAGGGTGTATGAATGGCTAATATATTTTAGATGTACTTTTTACTCTCTCACAGAGCAAGCTACAGAGTCTGAATCTTAGGAGTGAGGAATGAGGTTTATTTCAAAATGTTTCTTAGTCTGGTTATTGACTCAGAGGATTCAGGTTGCCTTATTTTGTGAACTAAGTTCTGCTTCCTATATGTGATTGTGTCTAGCACAAATAAACATTTTATTAAAGATGTGGTAGAAGAATCTGAAACAACAGAAACATGATATTTCATCATCTTTATGAGACAAACTGCATCCATTTTCTCCCCCGGTAAATATATGTTTAATAAATGTCTTACATGCAGCAGAAGTTAGTTGCTGATGATTTTTTGAGAGAGAAACCATAAGGGCCAAAGGAAAACTTCTCCTTTGTCCTCCGTAGTTTCAAAGAAAAAAAAAATAAACTCAAAAAAGGTAGATTAACAAGAGGAATGATAAACAAATGTATGGATGTGTACATAGGGAGAATGAGAGTGATTGTCCAACCTCCCAATGGGGTACAGAAGCTTACACACACACGTACACACACACACACACACACACACACACACTATATATATATATATGTAAATATATATTAGAGAGATTATATGTATTAATATTTATATAAGCTTCTAAGTATATTAACATTTATATATAAGCTTCTATATATAAGCATATATAAGACAGATATCTATATAGATATTTATAAATATATATTATATCTCCATCTATGTATAGAGATATAAAAATCACAGTTAAGCAGGCAAAAAAATAGTTTAGATGCCATCTTGAGGTTACAGAAAGAATAGGAGATCAGAGTATGAACAAAAACAGATTATAGTGGCAAATCAGGTTACAGTGGTAAGACAGGTTACAGGAGAGAGAAAGAGGAGTCCTGGCTAGTAAAGGTGATCTTGTTATGTAGAAGAAATCTTACAGGTAACAGCCCTCAGAGAAGACAGATGGAAAATGTTTCTTTAGAGCTTTAAAGGGGTCAGACTCTCAGTTAATCTTCCATAGACCTGGACAAGGAAAGACCTCAGAAAAAGCCAGCTTGCATCAATGGAGATTTTCTATAGCTACAAATCTAACCCATGAAAACAGCTTTGTAGGGATATTACTGTTTATGGTCTCTCTGAACAGCCATCTCAAAATACGCCAAAGAAGTAAATTTTGGGGTGAAATGTTTTATTTCCTTTATGACTAGGTCACACCCAACTCTCATTTTGGCAGTCACAATTATTAAGAGTTGTTAAAACAGGTTTGAGTCAGCCTGAAACACTGGGCTGCCTTGGAGTTTCTGAGCAACAACTCTGTATGATATGGTGCAGGAAAAACAGAAAGGGAGATGACAGACTGGGAGACAAAGTGTTTGACTGTCACTGCCTTTGTTGATGAAGACAAGTGTGCTTGCCAATGTGCTTTCAAATGTGCTGAGGTGTTCCAGAGCAGACAAACAAAACCTTCATAAGGTTAGGCAAGATAGAAAGCCCTTCAACATAATGAGAATGAATCTTTTCTGGCTTGTGAATAGCTTCTGATGAAGCTCTATATCCTCCCCTTAACTCTCGCAGAGGAAGGTGTTCAAACAAACACAGGCTTGAGCCTCTAAATATTATTTATTCCTGGTCTATATCTTCTTCTCTTAATGTCTCCTAAATTGAAAGTCATCATAGCCTGTAATTTAAAAGTATTTATTCTGATTGCTTATTTTCTGTAATGTATCTCCAATGAGATTGCAAGTTCTTCAAGTCTAAGAGATAGGACATTGGGAGGACTCTCAGAGGAGCATGCAATAAGAAAATATAATAATAAACTGACCCTTCCTCTTTCTAGCCTTGTAGGGAGGGAGTCATTGAGGAATAAAATGCCGAAATTTCCTGAGGAAGCACTGTTGCTGTAGAACACCAAAAGCAGGGTTCAAGGACTGGATCCATCCTAGGCCAAATACTGACACATCAGCACTTATGAGCAGAGAAAGGTTTATTCAATTTGGCCAAATCCTCAAGATGGGACAGGCAAAATCTTAAATCTGACCTGCCTTTGAACATTACTGTAGGCTTTTAGGAATAGAGTAGGTACGCAGGAGGTGAGATTTCAATGATCAAAGCTATTTACATCCCTTGGCTGATCAAACTTCTGGACATTATCAAGGAGGTCTGCATGGTATAAGGATTATTGTTCTTTGGTTGAAAACAAGTTCATTAATCTTATGGGCGGTCACCATGTGTCAGGGTATGAAGTTAATCAATTATTAGTGATTGGTGACCACCCTCTACTGAAATGACTAAGTGCAGGTTATCATACATGGAGAAAGAAAAAGACAAAGGAAAAGGAAAATAAGTAAGACAAACATCTTAGGATTTTTATAATATAGGCCCAGTTACAACATCCCCACCTCAATATTGAAGAGTTGGGATGCTGACTCATTCTAACTACTTCCTCTGAAAGGGGTGTTGCTATGGGGCCGAGGAATGGAACTTGGTTACCAGCAATTGGAAATATTCAAGTGTCCCAGGTCCTACAGAGGCAATTTGTTGTAACATCACTAAACAGGGTGTCAGGAGCCTGTTTAGTGAGAGGCAATCTTACAATATTTTACACGTAGTATATCAGGAATATAATACACAACAAAATATTTCTATTCCTATAATCATAGCTAGAATTATTAATATTGTTTTGCACTCAGAGGGTTCTAATCTAAACCATAAAGATAACCATTGGTTTAGTGACATTGTGGGGTTGGACATAGCATTAATTTTTTTGTGAATATCTTGAAGCGCCAGGGTGATGTTTCCTGAATTGTCTGGAATGTACACACAGCATTTGGTTTTGATTATAGCAAAAGTTTCTCCTTGCACAGTCGTGAGAACATCAAGGACCAGGAAATTTTGCAACACTGCTTTTCTCCTTGTGGTCATCTCAGAAGTCACTAAAAAGATATCTTTGAATTCATCCTTTAACACTTGTTGGTTATCATTTGTGAGGGTCTTGACATGCCAGATAACATTTTCTAAACTAACTTGGGGATGAAAATTGGATAGGAGATGGTCACACCAGTGGAAAACTGATTTGGTCCATTGGTTCAACACATTTGGGAAATTTGCAGTTTGTCCACTGGTTTTGGTCAGATGGTTCTGGACCAATGGGAAACCCAATATGCACCATTCTATCCATCCAATGAGTAGCCAGGGCCAATGATTAGTCCCACGTAGCCAATGAGTTCCATTTGAGGCTATCAATTCAATCCCTGGCCTCTGTGTCCAGTCGGTAGTGAACCAGTGGGTTTGTTCACGCATTGGAGTATCTTCACACCAGTGTGGAGACGTCCAGCCCACAGTCTTAATAATATTTGGCCAATAATCATGAGAATTTTTTTTTTTTTGTTTCCAGCATAAGAGGGCAATTTGATATAAGTGGCTGGTAGTGGGGGTCATCCAAAGATTAGCAGCTGTTATCGGTATAGCAGCTGCTAATAGGCAAAATTATGAGTGCTACTGAAGGAAGCTCCATCAGGAGAGGAATAGCACATTCTGAATTTGTTGAATTCTCTGATGGATAGTATAAGCTTTTCTCTGACATGCATTGTGAAGGGTTACATTAATACCAGGCCATCACCTTACATTTTCTTAAGACACCAGGGGGCTGGTTTTCTTATGAATAGTGCTTCATAAAAGTTTGTAACCCATTATTTCCCTGTAGGGGTGAGACCCACTAAGGTAATCCAGAAATACTACAGGCTGGAGCAGCCCATAACCCAGCAAGTTTCCTCTTTTCAGCTATCTGTGTAATGTGCCCATGGTAGGAAATGATTAGTTTCAACCAACACCCTCACCCCATATGTTATTGTGGGGGATTAGCAAGAATCTCATGATTAAATGACAAAACGTTTTACTTATCTGTGTAGATTTTCTTAAAAATCAGCTTCAGGTTTTCAGTTGTTTCACAGGTTTATTCAGGTCCATTACCTAAAAGACCAGGTTGAGGAGGGGCAATTTTTATCCGGGTAGAATGTATCCGTGGTTTAACTCTGGCCAACTTGACACATGAATGAATAGTCAGAAGGACTTCATAGGGTCTTAACCTGGGGGCTAGTTGATGATCGGGTCCAGTTCCACCATGTCTTAAATAGGACTTAGTCTTCATCCTGGAAGGGATTAAGTAGATGCCCATGGGAAAGGCTAACCTATTAGAAGCAAACTCACAAACACAGGTTGTATTTCATTAAATAGTTTTAAATAAAGAAAATAATACCTCCTTCCCTTTCAAAGATTTAATCTCCTGAGTGTAAACCAGAAATGGTCAGAAAGGGTCTCCCATTCATAATTTCAAAGGGGCTCAGCTGGAGCCTGCTTCAGGAAGCAACCCAAATTCTCAACAGGGCAGAGGGTAATATTTTGTCTCAACATAGATTCGTTTCCTGACTAAGTATAGCAATTTTTCTTTTTATAGTTTGATTCATTTTTCAGGCTTTTCTTTGGATTATGGCTACCACACTGCTTGAAGTTTCCATTCAACGTCTAAGATTTGAGACACTTACTGTACTACCTGAGAGATGAATCCCACTCCATTTTTACCCTGAATTGCCAAAGGAAGTCCATAACTGGGAATTATTTCTTTGAGTAAAGTGCAGGCCACTTTGGAGGCCCTCTCTGTTTGGCTAAGTTACACCGCCACCCATCCTGTAAATGTGTCTACAAAAACCAAAAGATGTGTAGCCTCTGGGCACTTGCCGCATCATGATGAAATCTGCTGGTCAGTCTTTGTGTGGAGAATTTGCTCAATGTTGTAACCCCTGAACAGGGTGTGGGGGGTCAAATTTTAGGGTGGTTTTGAGCACAAAATCTGCCTTGATGCATTGCATTTTAAATGACCCATTGCATACTGGGGCCAATCAAATACTCACATAGTCACTGTGGGGTTAAACCTCTTCCCTAATGGGTGCTCTGATGAAACTGGCTCACTGTATCTATAAGGAGGGCTCCAGAAATCAATATAATACCTTCCAAATTACATTTCTAGTCAGGAGAGGCTGGGACCGGGGATGTGAATCTCCATTCCTTGACTTATTTAAATCACTCTCAGTACGGCAAGATTGAAACTAAGATCAACCAGAGATATCGACAGGGATAAGATAGCCTCAAAGTCCAATGTTCTTGCAGCCTGCTTGGCTGCCAGGTCAGCAAGTTGATTGCCCTTGACTATTTGGGAGTCTCATATTTTATGACCAGTACAGTAGATGGTAGCTACCACGTAGGGGCTTTAACAGATTCTAAGAAAGCCGAAATATCGAGGCACATTTGATTTATTAAGGTTAGCCAAAAGCCCTCTTTCTTTCCACATAACCCCATAGGTGTGTGCTACTAAGAAAGCGTATTTAGAGCCTGTATAAATATTCAAGATGTTATCCTTACCCAATTCGAGGTTATGCATAAGGGCAATGAGATTGGCCACTGGAGCTTCAGCACCTGGAAGTAAGGTTTTGGCTTCCACAGTACCTTGAGACATAATGGCTATGTATCCATCACAATAACATGCGTGAGCTATGGAGCTGCTTTCATCTGTAAACAGTCTAGTTCAAGGTGTGGCAAGGACTGATTCAATAGGTCTGGAAATGATTAAGGAGGTCTGCATGATGTAAAGATTATTGTTATTTGAAAGAAAAACAAGTTCACTAGTCTTGTGGGCAGCCCTCAGGGTAAGGATATGAAATTAATCCACTATTAGTGAATCAGTGACCACCCTCTACATGAATGACTAAGTTCAAGTAATCATGCATACATGGAGGAAGAAAAGGACAAAGAGAAATAAATATAAGTAAAACAAACATCTTACGATTTTTATAAGATAGGCTCAGCTACATGGTCTCACATAAGAACTTCCCATTTGCATAAATGAGGCACCCTGATGAAATGTAGTCTGTACCATGATGTGGTGACATCCTTCCCTTACTGCAATCAGCTAGTCTTTAGGTGGGGCTTCCCTTAGCATCTTACTCCTCAGTGTGATGGGTGTCGTTTACAGTGCTCTCAAAATTAGCTACTGCATTTCACTTAGGTATTCTCAGTTCTCTCCAAAAGAAGAAATGGTAGAACCTTCATGGTTATGCCTTAAAGAAATGTCTAATGAAATTGATTATAACTTTGTTACCTTAAGCAGTTGGTCACGTTCAGGTATTATATAATATTCTTTGAATAATTGATGAGTTACCACATTTGCTCATTAATGTAGCACTTCAGTCAATTTCACCACATTTTTAAATTCTGAAACAGTAAAATATATAAATGCTCTGGCACATAACTAGATGACACATAAATTAACGGAGATTATATACTACATAGAAGCATTCTCTCCCACTCAAGTGTAAACTCCATCACTGTTTGAGTGGGTAGCTAGACAGACATGAACAGGGCAAGAGAGGGCCCCTACGCCCCACCAGGAAACTCAGGGGACAATCACCTGATGATAAGGCAGTCATAACACTGACTTCCTAAAATAATAATTGGTTTCAGCCAGTGCTAGGGAAAGACAGTTTCCCAATAGGTAAAAAAAAACCCTGACACTTGTGATCAATTGCTTCCTGATAAGATCTCAGGAGTTGCGCAAATGAGCTCAAGTATATGCATTGAGAGGCAAAACGGTGGAGTTTAACTGGTACATGACCTTTCTGGAGCATTCTACTGGAAAGGGAAGAATGCCACAGGTGAGCATGTATACAACTCCAGTAAACACACTATGCATGTTTACCTCCCAAGTGCTAGCAGGACACCATGCATGTAGACAGCCCAGCCCAAGGGAAGAATCACGGAAGAAGGGATGTAAGACCCCGGAAGTATGGCGACATATAAAACCCCAAGTCAAAAGTCCCACACTTGTCCTTCAAATCGCCTGCTTGAGTCTCTTCCAAGTGTACTTTCCTTGCTTTCTTTCCTGCTTTAAAACTTTCTAATAAACTTTCACTCCTGCTCTAAAACTTGCCCTCTGTCTCTTCTGCCTTTTGTACCACAGTTGAATTCTTTCTTCTGAGAAGATAAGAATTGAGGTTGCTGCAGACCTGTAAGGATTCACCACTGGTAGCATCACCACAAAACATTACCTCCGTTGTTCCAGTAGGTGAAAAAATTCCTACTTTATCTGTCAATATGTTCATGTCCTAATATCTGGAGCATTAAATCGAAAAATTTATTAAAATAATATTTAAATTTCACAGTATTTAAAAATATCCTTTCATATTTGAAACCTACTCTTTGACTTCTTTCAAATGGTGCTGTGTTCATATGGTCAAATCCTGGTCCTGTTTAAATCTGACTATCCAGTAATCCCCTTTCTATAGGTATGCAACGAATCTCACTGTACACTGATGTTTATTTACCTCTGAAAGGTGCTTACCATTGCACAGTAAGAATACAATTGTTCCTTAATACATTCACTCTCCAAATTTCTTAAGCATCCTTTTCCTGAGTTTTTTTATTCTCCTTAATATCAAATCCCTCATCTTTACTCTTACCTGGTAACTATACTTCCTATTTCAATGACAAAACTAAAAACAACTAGAAAATAACTTCTACCTACTTACATTTGCGACTATATACTTACATAATTGCTGTTCTAATCTAATGGATGAAAAACTAGCTAAAGCCAAACTATCAATTTGTATACTAGAGCATATCATCTCTCAAAAATACCGCACCAGCAATTCTGTTTCTCTTTCCTCTGTATCATTGATTTGTGTTTCAGAAGGGTATATATATATAAACTGTCAGAGCCAAGGGAAAGCTTTACCTTTGCCCCTGAAGTTTCACTGAAAAAAAAAAGTCAACTTCACAAAAGGCAGATTATTTTGGGGAAAAGGCTTACAAATTTATTAATATCAAACCCAGAAGAACCACAGAGTAATTACCTGTCCCATGGGGTGCAGAAGCTTTGCTACCATCTCGGGGCTACAGAAAGAATGGAGAGTCACAGCATAGTGAAAATCAGATTATGGCGGCAAATCAGGTTACAGTCACAAGACAGGCTATGGGAGATAAAAAGGAGGAGGCCTGGCTAGGAAAAATGGTCTTGTTCCATAAATAAAACTTCATAGGTATCAGCCCTCAAAAAGCACAGATGACAAATGTTTCTTTCAGACCTTTAAAGGTGTTTGACTCTTAGTTAATCCTTCCTAGATCAGGAAAAGGAAAAGCCTGGCTGCATCAAGGCAGATTCTCCATAGGCATAAACCTCCCCAACAAAAGACAGCATTGCTAGGTTACTTCTGTTTTCTGCCTTTCTGAAGAGCCACCCCAAAATATGTCAAAGAAATAGATTTTTGTGGTATGCTATTTTGATTTACACATACATACGCATACACACATACACATACACATTTAAATACATAATATCATCTCATATTTAATAATCCCCAAACTCAGTTCCTGATCTTTGCCCTGAATCATTTCTTCCCATTTCATTACCCATGAAATGATTATATCGTTCTTGAAGATGACCAGGTGCCAAACACTAAAATCAGTCTTTGTCTCTTTTTTTCTTGCTACCAAGCTGACCAATCAAAAATTTTATTTTGCTTTGACTTCCAACAATATACCAAATTTGACCACCTTAATTCAAATCACCGTCATCCATTGCCTTGATTCTTGCCTTAGCTTCCTGTGGACAAAAAGGGTCAAACTCTGTACAATGTTTGAAGAGATTTACTCTGAGCCAAATGTAAGGACTATGACCCAGACACAGTTCCAGGAGAGCGAGAACATGTGCCCAGGTTGGTTGGGCTACAGTTTAGTTTCATACATTTTAGGGAAACATAAGACATCGATCAATACATGTATATTGGTTCAGTCTGGAAAGGCAGGACATCTTGAAGGAGGTGACAACTGGTTGAAAGAGTAGTTATCAAAAGACCTGGAATCAATAGAAAGGAATGTCTTTTGGTAGATAATTAATTTAATTAGACCTTTATTTAAGAGAATTATTCCAGCAGTTGTTTGAATAATTGAGTTGAAATTGGGGTGAAGGTCAGATGACAAGCTTACAATTTGTTGCAACAATCAAGAGAGAAGAAAATAAGATTCTAAACTAGTCGGCTGGAGAAAAACGTGTTAGGTGAATCAAGCAGACTATGACCTGTGAAATCTCCACTCTCAAACTATCTGTTGACACAGGTGTAGAGCCTGAACAGAGAATCCATCTCTTCATGTCAAGATGTTAAGTCAAAAAGAAAGTGTCATTTCACATAAAGTAGCAGGATTGCATCATGTTGTATTTCACATTACGTTAAACATCTTACTTTTTCAAACAAGTGTGGATTTAAATGGTCATAAGTATATTTAGTCTAGTCAGGCAAGCCATAGGAGTGGTTTATAATGTTCACAGTTAAACTTTATTAATGTCCCAACTACTTCTTATAGCAAAACTATATGGCTTAAATTATTTTAAGCCTACTAAAACCATTTTCCCTTTTTCCTCTCTAGAGAATTGCAGCAGTTTTATTTGTCTTTAATACCTGGAGACATCTATTTTGAGCCAAATACATATGACCAGTGGCCCATGACACAGCCCCAGGAGATCCTGAGAACATGTGCCCAAGTTGATCAGGTTATAACTTGGTTTATATGTTGCTGAGAGATATAAGACATGCATAGTGTATATTGGCTCAGGTAGGAAACGCGGTACAATTTGAAGCGGAGGCTTCCAGGTCACAGGTGAACTTAAAGATTGTGTGACTGGCAATTTGTTGGAAGAGTTATTATTTTAAGACCTGAAATCAGTAGAAAGGAATATCTGGGTTAAGATAAGAGGTTGTGGAGACCAAGTTTTTATTACACAGGTGAAGCCTCCAGGTCGCAGGCTTCAGAGCTCTTATCAGATATAAAATGGTGCCAGACTCTTAGTTAATTCTCTCTTGAGTCAGGGAAAAACCTGAAAAGGGAAGAGGATTCTCTACAAAATTGAGGCTTTTACCTAACCATTCAATGGGTTGTCAATCCCTGCTGCCTACACAGAGCTGAAGCTAGCTGTATGGGAGACTGGAGTTTTATTATTACTCAAATCAGTCTCCTCAAAACTTGGAGAGCAGAGTTTTTAAGGACAATTGGGTGAGCAGAGGATTGGAAAGTAGGGAGTACTCATTGGTCAGGTTGGAGATGAAATCGCAGGGAGTTGAGGCTGTCCGCTTGTGCTGAGTCAGTTACTGGGTGGAGGCCATAGCACCAGGTGAGCAGTTTTTGATCTTGGTGGTGCTGGATGACCCATCACACACAGGGTTTGTAAAATATCTCAGGCACTTCTCTTAGGTTTTACAATAGTGACATTATCCTCAGGAGCAATTTGAGGAGGTTCAGAAACCTGTAGCCTGCAGCTGCATGTCTCCTAAACCATTTCTAATCATGTGGCTAATTTGTTAGTCCTGCAAAGGCCACTTAGCCCCCAGGTAGGAAGGGGGTTTGTTTTGGGAAAGGGTTGTTATCCTTGTTGTAAAGTTAAACTACAAACTAAGTTCCTCCTAAAGTTAGTTTGGACTATTTCCCTATTTCCGGGAGTAAACAAGGACAGCTTGGAGGTTAGAAGCAAGATGGATTCAGTTACCTCAGATCTCTTACACTGTAATGATTTTCTCAGTTATAATTTTTGCAAAGATGTTTCAATTTTCCCTACAAGATAGCCTTTTAGGGTCTTTTCAAAATTTGTCAAAGAAATATATTTTGAGGAAAAATACTTCAATGATTTCAGGGCCTGCAATCTATACTAGAGTCAGGTTGAAATTTGGTGTCTTATTGCTACACAAGAGTCTGTTTTGTCTGTCTTAAGATCACTGTTTTAATGTTAATGTCAGTCAGTTTTGCCTGAATTTCAGAGAGAGGAAGGTCTATAGTGAGACATGTCCTACTCCCTGCTTCCCATCATGGCCTGACCTAGATTTTCAGACTAATTTTGAAATGCTCTTACGGAGACAGGGATCCATCCGTTGGTTAAGGGACTTAGACTTTTATTTTTGGTTTACATTCTCAACCAACTTTCCGTTTCTTCTTTTGCTCTTTCATTGTCTAATGACTAGCCTTTATACATAACATCACAAGATTATGCTATAAATTCAAAGTCTTACACTGTTTTCCAATTTTACCCAGAACAAAAAAGAAGAAACCAAGGCCTAACAATATCAACCTCCTCCTCCTCCTCATTTGTTAACTTTCTAACTTCATCTCTTATTTTTCTCTCCCTCAAATTTCTTCTTTCTGTTTCTGTTTACTTTGCTATTCCTTAAAAGCAACTGGCACACTCTTACTTCTGGGTCTTTGTGATTAGAGTGTTCCTGGCCCAATCCTCACTTTTTGTAGTTCTCAAATGTCACCTTGATGGGTGAAACTTTTTCTGGTCATCTTTTACATAATTGAAACCCACCCACACCATATCTTGTTCTTTTTCCTCCTTTATTTATTTATTTCTCCTTAGCAAATATCTCTACCTAACTTACTAGCTATTTTATTTGTTGTTTGTCATCTGGTCCCCCTCCCCCACACCCCAAATTATAGTGAAAGAAAGAATTGTTAACAAAAGATCATGACATCTGTGGGGGAAAAAAAATGGAGAGTTTTCTTCCTATAAAAAACGATCTGCAGATTAGGGAGATGCAGCCTCCAGTGTAAAATGAAAGCATGTTTTGAAGGGGTTGGAGGGTAGAGAGTTGGAAATTATAAAAGCAAGAACTTCAGGGCAGGGCAGGATAGGTAGCCGGTAAGGAACAGGGTCTTGACTGGATGGCCTTTAAGCCCCAAATCACTATTCTCTCTTAATTGGTCGGTTCCACGTGGTTGGTCAGTTGGCACCAAGTGTTCTGCTGGTGATCATTTGGGGAATATTCAGCTGCAGTATATCCCATTCAGCACCAGCCACAGAACTGGTTTGCCTTGATTGTAGAAAGGTCGGTCCTATGATACTTTTGCAAAATCTTTCTAAGAACACAGAGTACCTGGCTGCTCCCTCACCCAGGCATGACCACCTCATTTTGTTTTAACTTTGAGATCTCAGCCACAAAGAGGCCGTTTTTGTTCTTTTGTTAGTGGCTGGGCTTTAACAAAATGAATAAAAACTAAATAGAAAAATGGCATGTAAACATTTTCAAACATTTCTCATCCTTAGTTGACAAAATGTGCTGAAACACAGAATATGGTTTAAATTCTTTTATTACATCAAAGATGTAACTAGATATAGTACTTGAATGAGGAAGTCAAACTTCTCTTAGTTTTAGTTTCTTCATATGTAAGATAGGGAAAATAATACTGTTCTAATATTGCTCTTATTTGTATGTAATACATAGAAACATTTTATTACTAGAAAGCCTGTAAAAGTAAAAGTGCTACGATTTAATCTTATTGACAACTTCGTTAGTTCTTTAGGTGGTTTTTTTCTTTTAATTTGAAGCAAAACAATAATTCAAGACATGGAAAATAGTTATTATCAATACTACATACAGAATAATTACATGAAAGACGATGCGAAAGGCTCTTTACATGTAACTTAACATTTCTATTACTAAGTAGTGACAAAATGAGGCTAGAACCCTGGTATTTTCTGTAGGAACTGCCAGATTACCATTTTACTTAGCCTGGTCCCACCAAAGGCAGAGGGAAGCTCCTAGACAAAGATGAGATACTGTCTTTACTGTTAATCTCTGGAGAGTCTTTCTGGCCCCACTGTTCTTGAGCAAATTCCTCTCTATCCATATGCTGTGCCAGAGACAATCTGTCAAGGGCCACTTCTCAAAATGACTGAAGTTTCAAAGTCAAGTCTTTGTCCTGCTTGCTCAAACAAAGTTGGCAAAGTGGGCCTCAGAAAGACATTTTACGTGGTATATGCTCATTATTCAAGTTTCCATCATACCTGTTTCTATATTGATTTCCTTCATAAATCTGAAAGGAATGTTGGAACGGGCTGTGTCTTATTCATTCTTAATTTTTGGTGTTTGGAAAACTGCCTAGAACATAGTAGGCATTGATTCATGTTTGCTGAATGGGTGAATACATATTCTCTCCATCTGAGCAGTATTTATCACAATTTTAGGGGGCCAACTAAGCTGAATCTTCATATACTAAATTCTATAATTTTATATGTTTTCCTAACATCTATAATATTTCAATGTTATCATTTTCTAAAAACTGAACTAACTTCTGTAGTTAAAACAAATTCTGGACATTTTCTTTTACCAATGTGAACATCTTAATGTTCTCTGCAAAAAAACTATAATTATAATGCATTACACTTAGTAAAAATATTTCAGTTGAACCAGACAGTACTAAATTTAAATTTAGAATAAATTTAAATACTATTTTTGGAATATGGCTACAAATTCCATACCCAGATAATTATTAATAGTAATATAGATTCTAAAAAACTGGACTTTTTGATAAGATAAATGGTTAGTCCCTTATGGAAAAAAACAGTATTTTTGAGCAAAAATGATAATTTAGAAAGCATTTGAATATCTTTAATGCATGTTGAGAGTTTTGGCTCTGATATACTCCTTGTTTACCAAATAGTACATTAACTTTTTTGAGTGCATCTTAAATGAGAAACTTGTTTGTAATCCTTGTAAAAACCCAAAGAGATAGGCACTAAAATTATCTCCACAAGGAAAGAGACTCAAAAATTGATTTTTTTTCTTCCTAAGATTGTATTGTACTCCAGTGTGATGAAGACAAGATTCGAACTGCAGACTGCCAAACTCTAACCAAACACTAAGCCATTATGGCATGCTGCCTGCTCAAAACTTAGTGGGTACTGATCACTGAGCAATCAGTTCCAATATCTGTATCTCTGTCTTTGTCCCTGTCTCTTTCCCTATTTCTGCCTCTATCTCTATCTCTCTCTCTCACACACACACACACACACACACAGAATATGTAATTATATAATGAAACAGAATTAACTAGAATAAATGTTTGACATCATTTTATTATGAAGAGGAAAGGGGATTATAATTCAAGTTTGTCTTATTTATAATCCTGTGTGTTTAATTACAATATATGAAAATAGAATATAGTTAGCTCTCATTTTTAAAATTTTCAAAAAAACACATGCTTCTGATTGTATTTTGTGGCTCTGAGAATTCTGAGATCATTGTTTAATTTTTAATCCAGTTGAAAGTTAAAGTATTTAAGTGTTTAAGTTTTTTAAAAAAATCAAATGATAAGTTGTTATTTGAGTAATGCAATTTCATCATTGTTAATTGTGGGAGAAAAAAATAGATTTATATATATTTAATGTGTAGAGAGACCTTAGTTCTCATGACAATACAGGTTATCACATTATCAGTTGAATAATCAGAGTAGATTAAAAGCAGTTTATAATATTAGAATGTATGCTATTGTGTTAATAAATTTTAGAATAACAATTAGCAATGCATTAGTAAAGATAATTCTAAAAAAAAACATATAATCAGACTAAAGTTTCAGCTTTGTCATTTACTAAGTTTTTAAATTTGGGGTAGATGGTTTTCCTTGTCTGATTATCTGGATTTCGCTTGCTTGTTTTTGTTTATTTATTCATTTTTCATCTGTAAAATGAGTCCTGGACCAGCGACCTCTAAGTTCTTTTTTGTCCACCGTCCCTAACATCACAATGTTGTATTGAAAACATTCTACTAGGTCAATATTAGTAAAGCAGAATGAATATAAATGTTCTACTCATTCTCCATGCATACTTTGGAAATCATGAGTAATGAATACTAAACTCACATTTCTTATTTATGTATTTCTTGATCTCATTTTGTGGATATTCCCTTTGCAGTAGCCTCTGGGCACATTTACAAGATTTAATAAGAAGAGAGACGATATCTGCAATCTTAATTGTATAGCAGAATGATAAACTCACAGACGGAAAGCTTGTCTTGTAAATTTAATTTCCTCTAAGCTTGTTAGGAAGAATGTACCAGAGAATATAACAGCTCTCATCTCAAGTCATTGTATTACATGAACTTTTCAATTTTCATGTCAACTAGTATTAATATATTTAAAGGCACATTGCCTATTTTAGATGATATATGATATATATTTTTCTTTGATTCCAGATATTCCTGTGTGGTTTATATCTACCATAGACCTATTTGAATTATCATCATTGAATGTTTTTTAATAAGTTAGGCTTAGAAAATGTCTGATTGCCATTAATATTTGCATTCCAGGGGCCATGTTAGATAATTCAATTTCCCATTACTTAAAAGAATTGCCTTGTTCCTTAACTAGATTTACTCCAGCAGACAAAAATGTAAATCACCATAACTGCTTTTTAATCTCAGGATAGAGAATTTTATTTTATTTAAAAATTATTTGGGCCATACATGTCAAAGGAGATTTTCTTATTTCAATAATCTCTGGACAAATGTCTACTTACAATCTAAGACTATATCATCACAAGAATAGAAACAGAAAACATTTTTCATTAATAACATAAATGTTTTATATAATTGAAGAAATTCAGAAAAGGCAAATAAAATAATCAAGTTAAGATAATGACTGCATAGGATACAGTGAAGACAACGGGAAGAAATTTTGAGATATAATGAGCATTTTCTCCAGGGAAAGGTGGTATACTGTTGTGATTTAACTCTTGCCAAAGTTCAATTTCATGGGTAAATTATATTCTTTATGGATTAAGGAACTATAATCTGGTCTCTCAATGTCAAAAGCTAGCTGTTGAAGGTATGAACTAATGGTTCTGACACAGATACTTTAAAGATGTCATGAATTCTTTTCTACGCCTCTTATTGGGAGGTGAATTCCATTTCCTTTCCCCATGAATCTGGCTTCCCTGACTTTTTTTAGCCAGTGAAAGTGAGGCTTTGCCAGTGGTTAGGCCCTGATTACAAGAGCTACTATTATTCCCTGCTCTTGAAATACTTGCTCTTGGAAAGCTGAGCATTTACTTAACCAGTTTTCCTGCTGTAGAGAACATTTAGAGAAGCCCTGAGACCTAAAAGAAGAGGCACCTAGCTGATATCAGCTTTCCTACTCTGTCTTCAAGTTACCAGGCATGATTGTGGAGCTGTCTCAGCACCTACAGAGTAGCCTAGTCTTTAGCTACATAACACAGTCCACACCACATGCAACAGAAGAATCACCCAGCTGAATTCTGCCTGAATTCCTGGCTCCCCAAATTATGAGCTATAAAACGTAGCTGTTTTAAATCACTAAGTTTTAAGAAGTTTGTTCAGCAAGAATAGATAAGTAGAACAGAGACAAATAACATCCATATTCATTCCAAGATGTAATTCTCTACCTGTGGAAGAACAGAAGTATTATCATTTTTCAGATAATAATAATTCAAAAATTGAAAGAAATTATTGCCATTTATAAAATGAGAACAATAAGGAAAGAATGAGTTATAAATTCCACAAAATGCAAAAATATAAATTAGAGGGGGCTATTTCAGCCTAAGTGCACACTGCTCGGGTGATGGGTGCATTAAAATATCAGAAACCATTGCTAAAGAACCTATCCTTATAACCAAAAACCACCTGCTCCCCAAGAACATATTGAAATAAAAAATATATGAAATAATAATAAAAAATAAAATATATTTTCTTTAAAAAGTACTATTAAACATAGATAGAGCCAGAAAATGAAAATGCACATATCCTATGTAATTTGTGGGTAATGAGATAAAAATATAGACATTCAAGTACAAGTTAAATAATTTGAAAATGACATAAAAGGAAAGAACTGTACTATGCTAAGAGAACACAGACACTAGATACATATTACTCTAGATTTCTCTCACAGAATACACAGTATTAGGTCATCTTTAACTATTTATTGGGAAAGACTAGAAATTAGGATATATAACTAACACTTAGCCTTAAAGGTCAGCTAGCTCAGTCGGTCTCCAGGCTTATCCCACTCATATCTAGCGCACGCACCTTCTAAATAAATCTCCCCAAAGATCAGATCTGATCATATCATAGTCCTGCAAAATCTATGATTCTTCATCATCCATAGAATAAGAACAAGACGTATTGTTGCCCTACGGTAATTTTGTATACATGATTTTCCTCCTTTGTCCTAAAACAAATGTATCTATACTCTAAATGAAAATCTTCCTTTCTTTTGCCCTTATATACTGACATATGAACACACATACACACATGTGCAATATGCAATGTTAGAACAGGGACACCATATCCACAATACTCCCATTCAAAACATTGTTTTTAATTAAAATGGGAAACACCCAGCCGTCCCTGGTTTTTAGGAATAGTTGAACCCTGCTTAGATAGTTATTGTGATGACCTCCTGCCTTGGCACAGGAGGGAATTTCTTTACTAGAGCCTGGATCTACCTGACAGAAGGAACCAGCTTGTCCATGAATTTCATGGCCCCAGTTTTGGGAGATTCTTCCTCGACTATGATGTTCCATGGCTAAATATGAAGCAATATGTGAGAAGTATTGCACAGCTCTTCTGGGATTTGCAGAACTTTTACAGTCCACTACTTGGTAGTACAAGTTTGGTTGTCTGATAATTTTTCTGGAAGTTAGTTACAATCAAAAACTTTTTAAGCTCAGATTCATGGTTTCCTTGGCAATACTGTTTCCAATAAATGTCAGAAGTATATTAAACTGTTTTCTTTCTGTCTGTTCCATGTGTCTTGATATTGTTTTTAACTCTGCCTTATTTCTTCACTGTCTTGGCTTCCTGGTTCACATTCTCAATTTAATACTGCCTTCCTTGAATGTATCTGAAACAATAGACTCAGCTAGGAAGACACTATCTTTATTTGAATTGTTGAGGCAAAATATAGAAGCTTTAGGAAGAGTAATGGAATAAGGGAGAAGAGGCATTAATTAAATAAGTAATTAAACATTTATTTTGAAATTATAAGGTCAATAAATATTTGTTAAATGACAGGTTGATCAAATGCTCCTGAAAAATGGAAAAGCATTAGATAAGTACAGTCAGACTTCTTAAATGAATGAACTTCAACTCAAGAATGCATTATGTAGTCTAGAAATCTATCACCTATGGAGGTGAAAGATATTTAAGAATATGCAAGAAATCCAAAGTGTGTATCTTCAATTCAAACTGAGGAAAACATTTTTAAAAAAACGTTTAACAAATATATAATAAAGCTAAACTCAGAAAAAGATAACTCGGGTTAAAAAAAGATAAAGAAAGCAACTACCAACAATAAATATTTACTATTTGCTATGGACTGAATGTTTGTATTTTTCCAAAATTCATATGCTGAAAGCTAATCTGTAGTGTAATATTATTAAAAGGTGGAATCTTTGGAAGGTGATAAGATCATGAGGGAGGAGCCCTCATGAATGGAATTAATGCCCTTGTAAAACAGCCCTGAAGCAGTTTGTCTCCTCCACTCTGTGAGAATAAAGTGAGAAGGTATCATCTGTGGCCCAGGAAACAAAGTGCTCACCAGACACTCAATCTGCCTGTGCCTTGGTCTTTAATGTCCCACCTTTCAGAACTGTAAGAAATGCGTTTCTGTTATCAGCCACACAGTTTGTGGTATTTTACTACAGCTGCCCAAATAAACTGACACTATTGCATTACTTTTATGTTACTGCATTACAATTTACCACAAATTTAATACCTTTAAACAACATAAATTTACTCTCTCACAGTTTCAGAGAGTCAGGATTCTGGGCACAGCTTGACTGGGTCCTCTGATCCAGGTATCATAGCGCTGAATCTCATCTATAATCTCATCTGAGACTTAGGTCTCCCTTCAAGCTCACAAAGCTCTTGGCAGAATTTACTTCCTTGCAGCCATGGAATTAACCAGCATCTGCTCTTTTTTGTTCAATTTAAATTCAACTGATTAGGGGTCTTAATTGCATATAGAAAGTTTATTCTCCTCTGCTAGATAACAGGATATCATTAAGAGAGTAGCATCCCATCGTTCACAGAGTATTGTATTAGTTAAAAACAAGCCACAGATCTCATTCCCACTTGAGGGGAGAGATTCACATAAACATAATACTGGGGATTAGATATTGAGAGGGATATCTTGCTTCACCTGTCTTTTAAAAAATAGAAATGAATAAAGATCTTTATTCATCTGTTCTCTATGTATACAATTTGGTCATTTCAAGAGTTATATAATTACAATCACTTGGCTTTTTTCATTTAGTGTAATTTTCTGGAGATCCCTTCAGTTTCTTGTGTGTATCAATTGTACATTCCTTTTTATTGCTCTGTACTATTCCACGGTATGGATGTACCACAATTTGCTTAAACACTCACCCTTTGAATGACAACTAAGTTGTTTCCAATTTGAGCCTGTCACAGATAAAGCTACTATGAATTTTCATGTACAGGATTTTATGTGAGCATACATTTTCACTTATCTGGGTTAAATGATTAAGAGTGAAATTTCTGGGTTGTATAGTAGTTACATGTTTTTGTGTGAGTACTGTTATTTAAGCAACAACAATGAAACTGCCCAGCAATTTTCAAAAATATCTTTACTATTTAAGATTCTACCAGCAAAGTCAGTGTTCCAGTTTCTTCCCACTCTTTTCTAGAGTTTGATATTGTCACTATTTTTCTTTTTATTTTAGTCATTCTGATAAATGTGTAGTGACATCTTATTATGGTGTTAATCTGTATTTCTATAGTCCCTTCAGTGAATTGCCTTTCCTTGCCTTTTGCTTACTTTCTAATGGATAGCTTTCCTTTATTTTTGAGCTTTTTAAGTTTGTTATATACTCAAGGTATTAACCCTGTGTCAAATAGGTGCTTTGCAAACATTCTCTCTCAGCATGTAGCTTGTTTTCTCATCCTTTTTGCAGGGTCTTTCACACAGCAAAAGTTTCCAATTTTAATGAAGTTTAGTTTACCAAAATTTATTTTCATGGATTGTGCTTTTCTGAATCCAGTCAAAGAATTCTCTAACTGGTGCTAGATTACATAGGTATCCTATGTTTTATTCTGAAAGCCTTATAGTATTTAAGTCTATGATTCATTCTGAGTTAAATTTTGGATGTGTGAAAGTGAGACTTAGGTCAAGGTACTCCACTTATTATTATTCTTTTTCTTTCTTCCTTCTCTTCCTCCTTCTTCTTTTTCCTTTCTTCTTACTCTTTATCTTCCTCTTCTCCTTCTCTTTCTCTTTTATCTTCTTTTCTTCTGTGTTGAATTGCTCTGGTACCATTTCTTGAAACCCATATCCTTCCTCCAATGAAGGTGAGAATGAATGTCCATGTGCCCATTTGGAGCCGTTTTACTAGCAGAGGAAGGCGTTTAGAGAGAAGAGAAGTTGTAGTCTGGCAGGGATGAAAGTCCTGGCTCTCTATTTAGATTTTCCTCACACCACCCTAGTTGAAGGGTGAGAGTGCTTCATTATAGTCTGTAAAAGGTGGAAATCTAGGCTCTCCACTTCATCTTTTATATTGTCAGTATGGGTGGAGCCAGATATTTCCTTGGGCAGTTTAATTGTAACAGAATTATTTTATAAATGTTTTCTCAGTTTCTGGCATCCCTTTGCCTATTCTTTAATTAAAGAGTGCAGATTTTTTTTCCTTAACCCGTTGGTACAGATAAATCTAGAAAACATAAAAGTTGCATGGGACAATATATCAAAAACCAAATCAATAAATATAACATATATCAAAGAAATTGGTCACATAAATTATAGACAAAGAATACTGTCAATGTCATATGAGACTACTTACAAATTGTCAGAAAAAATAAATGGTCAAGTTGAAAAATATGCTCTAAGTACGTGAATAAATATTTAGAGAATATCAAATTCAAAAGTCAAATGAATATAAAAAATTCCCAAATTTTTTAATGAAATTAAAAATTAAACAATATATATTGTTTGAATAGCAAATCTTTAACAAATTTTTAAAAGCTATATCATTTATTGCTTGCCAGAAATATAAAATGTATGAAAGTTATATATATGTATACATTTTCAAACAACAGTCTTACTAATAAATGTGATTAGTGGCATCAATTTTTATAGAATAAAAAAACAATAAACTCTGTATAGAATTACACATAAAAGTCTGTGCAACAGAAAACATATGTACGTATGTGGTTCATGTACAGTTAATCCTCACTTTCTGAGGAGTCCATATCTGCAGATTCACCTCCAAAAATTTATTTTTAACCCCAACATCGATACTCAAGGCACTTTCACAATCTTTCACAGATGTGAACAGAGTGGTGAAATTTTTGACTTGTCTGATACACTTGAAGTTGAACAATAATCTGCTTTCTTGTTTTAGCTGTCATAATGTAAACACATATTATCATGGTTTATTTAGTGCCACGTGTGCTTTTTTGGTAATTTCACTGTTTAAAATGGTACTCAAATGTAGTGCTAAAGTCCCTTCAAGAATGCCAAAATGTGAGATAGTTGTGATGTGCCTTATGGAGTGTGCTAGATAAGACTTTCTCGGGCATGAGGTGCAGGGCTATTTGCTGTGAGTTCATGTTAATGAAGCAATAATATATGTTAAGTAAGGTATCTTTAAAGAAACACATAAAACAAGGTTGTGTATTGAGTAGTTAATAAAAATGTTGTTAACAGATGCTTGGAGGAATTTAATTCTATATTTCAGCTAAAACAATGGTTTAGTATTCACTATTTTAGTGTTTGTGGTGTCTTTATAAAAATACAACTCTTACATATAACAAGAATCTATTATATATGTGTCTGGGTGGGTGTATATATATATTTATATACATATATACATATGTTTATAGATAAATATATATATGTGTATGTGTGTATATACCTATCATGCATTCTTATTTGAATAGGATAATTTGAATACTGAAAAATGTAGAATACAAAGTTGGTTATTACAATACATTCAATATTGTTAATATAGGTTACCTTAGAGGAAGGAGGAATCTAATTTTGGTAGAGTAGAAAATTGAATAGCTTAAAAAAGAAAATAAAAGATGATATTTTTAAAGTCATGCATGATATTTATATGTTAATATACAAAAAAACTAAAACAAACTCAACTTTAAGATTTTTCAAAACTAAAAAACAGTTATCTCCATTCCCATATTCTCCCAAATAATATTTACATATTTTCTATTTTATCATCTATATTATTGCATTCTATGTCTTATTGTTTGTCTAATAAGGTGGCAGAATACAATAAGTTGAGAGAGAAATAATAGATAGATGCAGACTGATAGACAATAATAACAATAAACTAGGAAATGATAGAAATTGATAGATATATAGAAGTTGATATGGTTTGGCTGTGTCCCCACCCAAATCTCATCTTGAATTGTAGTTCCCATAATCTCCATCTATTGTGAAAGGGACAAGGTAAAAGGCAAGTGAATCATGGGGGCAGTTACCACATGCTGTTCTCATGATAACGAGTGAGTTCTGATGAGATCTGATGGTTTTATAAGGGGCTTGACACTTCTCTTTCCTGCCACCCTTTGGAGAAGATGCCTTTTCTCCCTTTCACCTTCCACCATTATTGTAAGTTTCTTAAGGCCTTCTCAGCTTTGTGAAACTATGAGTAAACCAAACCTCTTTCCTTCGTAAATTACCCAGTCTTGAGCAGTTCTTTACGGCAGCAAGAGACTACTGAACTTATACAGAAGTTCATGTCAAATCGAACATTCTAGACAAAATATTATCTCTGTATAGATGCTTATGTATATAAATATTGAAATAAAACTGTTAAAGATAAAGATATGTGTGAATAATCACATACATTATATACTTCAAGCCAAACTGATACATCTCATGTTAATGTCTCTTTTATTAAGTAGCTGGATGACCGTAGTCAAATTATTTAATTCTGTTATGTTCAGTTTATTTAACTATATAGTTAGGGAATTTATCTGGTTAACTTTTTCATAAGTTTGAAATTATAACTTTTGTATAGGTTGTCATTTAAAAGATAATCAGCTAAACCTAAAGAGATTTTAACTATAGTTATGATCAAATATCCTCACTAATAAATTTTAGTTCTTATTGACATTTAACAAAGCATCTTAGTTAATCTGCCTGTGAACGCTTTTCACTTTTATTTTTTTCAAAAGAGAAATTATTTGTTATGTCCATGTGTCCATGCAGGAAAAGGTAAACTCTGGATTGTTTTCATTGTCTATATGGCAAAACATTTAATAGACACAAGAAACAAAGCACAAACAAAACCTTGATAACACCCAGTGGAACACAATTCTAGCAGCTGTTTTACTAAGTAACCATACCCATAGCTGGAGCTTTCTTTTTTCGGGATGTTTTTACTTAACCATACTTGACATTCTTGGAAGAGCTGGAGTTGAGGCATAGCAACAGTAACCTGGTGCTATGACTTCTTTTGTGAACTTTCCAGTCCAAACATCTTTTCCAAGTTTCCTGAAGCTGTTCTGGTGCTTTCATTAGACTTACATCCCTTTTTAATTTTCATGAAAGCTCAGTTATACTCAAGATGGTTTTAGTAGATTTTAGTGACTTGCACTAAAGTCTATAACTAACACAAAGATTAACATACATCTTGTACTTCTCCTTTATAAATTTTATCTTTCTAGAGTTTGTAGCTATTCTATTGTAAATTGTTTACATAATATAAACTCTTTGGGTTGAAATCTTTAATTTCTAAAAAAAAATAAGGTTTTATTCCTTGAAATCTTGTTGCAGATATGTTACATGGATTAATGTAGAGGTTATATTCTTCCGTGATCAGTATTCAGTGCCAGCAAAGAGAAATATATATGTAATTCATATTGCTATAAAATTATGTATAATTTATAATACAGTATAAAATCTAATGTATCATTCATTTATTACATATTTTTTATAATTTATTGTATAGCATATAATTCATATGAACAATACTTACATATTGCTCACTCATTTATTTTAAACTGCAGTAAAATCATAATGTCTACTATACTTAAATTTTAATAAGACATTACTCAGAATTTTCTGGGGGTGGGGCCAAGATGGCCAACTGGAAGCAGCAATAGAAGCTCCCATTGAAAAACAAACGTAATAAGCATGTGAATCCTTCATTGGCAGCCAAGGTATCCAGGTTTTCCCATCAAAATTGACTAGAAGGCTGGCGTGACCCACAGAGAGAAGAAGAGCAGTGGGGTACAGCAGCCCACCTGAGAACCAGATGGGAAACGGGAACCCTCTCCCTCCAGCCAAGAGAGCAGTGAATGAGCCCTCTACCCAGCTGGGTAAAATGCTTTTTTCAAGGAACTGTGCAACCCAGGAATCAGACTGGAAGATCCCACCTCC
This sequence comes from Ateles fusciceps, assembly GCA_036589455.1. Lineage (NCBI taxonomy): Eukaryota > Metazoa > Chordata > Mammalia > Primates > Atelidae > Ateles > Ateles fusciceps. Next base: position 1,137,596 of record JAZHEH010002417.1, on the reverse strand, counting down.
AAACCCATGCCACTGAAGCCTAGCATACCAAACCTGGAAGGCGTAGATTCTTATAGCTGCTTAGCTAGAATCTGCTGAAGAATAACAAACTCCAGGAGGGAGGAGCGACCAGTACTGGCTGTCTGCGGCTGCCTGCTGTCTAAGCAATTTGACCTTCTTGGGGGAGGGGCAGCAGCCATTACTGTGACTTGTAACTGCCTAACACCCTATGCTCCCTCTGTGGGAGAAGGGCAGCACCCATCTCCATGGCTCCAGGCTGTTTTTTTTTTTTTTTTTTTTTTTTTTTGAGACAGTCTCACTTCATCACCAGGCACCAGGCTGCAGTGCAGTGGTGAGACCTTGGCTCACTGCAACCTCCGCCGCCCGGGTTCAGGCAATTCTCCTGCCTCAGCCTCCGGAGTAGGTGGGACTACAGGCGCGCGCCACCACGCCCGGCTAATTTTTTGTATTTTTAGTAGAGAAGGGGTTTCACCATGTTGACCAGGATGGTCTCGATCTCTTGACCTCGTGATCTACTCGCCTTGGCCTCCCAAAGTGCTGGGATTACAGGCGTGAGCCAGGCTGCTTTTTTCTCAGCTGGAGTCTGGGACACTGGACAGCTTGGTCCCAAGACTTGTCCCCCACAGCCCAACACACCAGCTGTGGCAGTCTGTGGCCAGAGTGCCTCTTCAGTCCCAACCCTGACTCATCCATCCTTAGTGGGTAGGGCTTCCCTGAAGGATCTCCAAAACTCCAGCCAGAGGCTCAGGGACAGAATTCAGATCTCCCTGGGCCTGAGCCTGTAGAAAGAGGAGTGGCCATAGCCTCTACAGACCAGCAGGCTTAGCCTCTCCTGCTAGTTCTGAGGAATCCAGGCAGCCCAGATGAGTGGGTTTCCCCCCCAGCAAAACACACGCTCTCCACCAAAGGACAAAGTTCTTCATTAAGCAGGTCCTGATCCCCATGTTACCCAACTGGTTGAGACCCTCCAACAGGGATTGTCAGACACCCTATACAGGAGCAATCCTACTGGCATCAGGTTGTTGTCCCTCAAAATCAAAGGTTCCAGAAGAAGGAGACACCCATCTTTGCTGCTCTCCAACCTCCTTGAATGGCATCTACAGGAACAATAGTGAATCAGATGAATATGGCCTGAAATGAACCCCCAGCAAACTGTAGCAGCCCTACAGCAGAGGGACTTGACTGTTAATAGAAAGTGAGAACTACAGCATCAACAAAAATGAAAAAAGTCCCCCACAAAAACCCCATCCAAGGATCAGCAGACTCAAAGATTGAAACTAGACAAACTCACAGAGATGAGGAAGAATCAATGAAAAAATACTGAAAATCCAAAAGGCCAGAGTGTCTTTTCTCCAAATGATCACAACATCTCTCCATCAAGGGCACACCATCTCTCCATCTTCCAAATTGAGGCACAGAATTGGACAGAGGATGAGATGGATGAATTGACAGAAGTAGGCTTCAGAAGATGGGTAATAAAAAACTGTGATGAGATAAAGGAGCATGTTCTAGCACCATGCAAAGACACTAAGAACCTCGATAAAAGGTTAGAAGAATTACTAACTAGAATAACTTGTTTAGAGAAGAACATAGGTGACCTGATGGAGCTGAAAACACAGTATGAGAACTTATTGAAGTATACACAAGTATCAACAGCTGAAATGACCAAGCAGAAGAAAGGATATCAGAGTTTGGAGACCACCTTGTTGCAATAAGACATGCAGACAAGAACAGAGGAAAAAGAATGAAAAAGAATGAACGAAGCCTCTAAGAAATATGGGACTTCATAAAAGGCTGAACCTACAATTGATTGGAGTACCTAAAGGAGACAGGGAGAATGGAAACAAGCTGGAAAAACTGCTTCAGGATATTATCCAGGAGAACTTCTCCAACCTGGCAAGACAGGCCAACATGCAAATTCAGGGAATACAGAGAATACCGTTAAGATACTCCATGAGAAGATCAACCCCAAGGCACATAATCATCAGATTCTCCAAGGTCAAAATGAAGGAAAAATTGCTAAGGGCAGTCAGAGAGAAAGGCCAGGTTACCTACAAAGGGAAGCCCACCAGACTGATAGCAGACCTCTCTCATCAGAAACTCTGCAAGTCAGAAGAGATTGGGGGCCAATATTCAACATTCTTAAAGAAAATAATTTCCAACCCAGAATTTCATATCCAGCCAAGCTAAGCTTCATCAGCAAAGGAGAAATAAAACAAGCAAGTGCTGAGGGATTTTGTTACCACCAGGCCTGCCCTGAAAGAGCTCCTGAAAGATGCACTAAATATGGAAAGGTAAAACCAGTACCAGCCACTGCAAAAACACACCAAATATAAAGACCAATGACACTACAAAGAAACTGCATCAATAGTGTGCAAAATAATCAAATAGCAGCATGATGAGAGGATCAAATTCACACATAACAATAGTAACCTTAAATGTAAATGGGCTAAATACCCCAGTTAAAAGACAGACTGGCAAATTGGATAAGGAGTCAAGACCCATCCACGTGCTTTATTCAGAAGACCTAGCCTACATGCAAAGACACACACAGGCTCAAAATAAAGGGATGGAGGGAAATTTACCAAGCAAATGGAAAGAAAAAATAAAAAGCAGGGGTTGCAGTACTAGTCTCTGACAAACAGACTTTTAATCAACAAAGATCAAAAAAGACAAAGAAGGGCATTACATTACGGCAAAGAGAACAGTTCACCAAAAAGAGCTAACTATTCTAATATATATGCACCCAATACAGGAACACTTAGATTCATAAAACGAGTTCTTAGAGACCTACAAAGAGACTTAGACTCCTACACACTAATAGTGGGAGACTTTAACACTCCACTATCAATATTAGACAGATCAATGAGACAGAAAATTAACAAGGATATTCAGGACTTGAACTCAGCTCTGTATCAAGTGGACCCAGTTGAGGTCTACAGAACTCTCCAGCCCCAAATCAATAGAATATATCTTCTGAGTGCCACATGGCACTTATTCTAAAATAGACCACATAATTGGAGATAAAAAAACTCCTCAGTAAACGCAAAAGAATGGAAATCACTCAAAACCACACAATTTCATAAAAATTGAACCTGCTTTTGAGTGACTCTTGGGTAAAAAATGAAATTAAGGCAGAAATCAAGAAGTTCTTTAAAACCAATAAGAACAAGGAGACAATGTACCAGCATCTCTGGGACATAGCTAAAGCAGCATTAAGAGGGAAATTTATAGCACTAAATGCTAACACCAGAAAGCTAGAAAGATCTCAAATCAGTACCCTAACATCACAATTAAAGAGCTAGGGATGCAAGAGCAAACTAATCCAAAAGCTAGCAGAAGACAAGAAATAACTAAGATCAGAGCAAAATTGAAGGAGATCGAGACATGAAAAACCCTCCAAAAAATCAAGGAATCCAGGAAATGTATTTTTGAAAAAATTAACAAAATAGATAGACCACTAGCTAGATGAATAAAGACAAAGAGGGAGAAGAATCAAAGAGACACAATAAATAATTATAAATGGGATATCATAACTGAACCCCCAGAAATACAAACTACCATCAGAGAATACGATAAACAACTCTATGCAAATAAACCAGAAAATCTGGAAGTAATAGCTAAATTCCTGGGCACATAAACCCTACCAAGACTAAACCAGGAAGAATTTGGGTCCCTGACTAGACCAACATACAAGCTCTGAAATTAAGGCAGTAATTAATAGCCTACCAAACAGAAAAGGCCCAGGACCAGACAGATTCATAGCTGAAGTCTACCAGAAACACAAAGAGGAGCTGGTACCATTTCTTCTGAAACTATTCCAAACAATTGAAAATAAGGGAATCATCCCTAATTCATTTTATGAAGCCAGCATCATCCTGATAGCAAAACATGGAAGAGACATAACAAAAAGAAAAATTCAGGCCAATATTGCTGATGAACATCAATGCAAAAATCCTTAATAAAATACTGGCAAACTAAATCCAGCAGCACATCAAAAAACTTATCCACCACGATCAAGTTGGCTTCATCAAGTTGGGTTCATCCTTGGGATACAAGGCTGGTTCAAACATATGCAAATCAATAAGCTTAATGCATCACATAAACAGAACCAAAGACAAAAACCACATGATTATCTCAATAGATGCAGAAAATGCCTTTAATGACATTTAACATCCTTTTGTGCTAAAAACTCTCAACCAATTAGGTATTGATAGAATGTATCTCAAAATAATAAGAGCCATTTATGATAAACCCACAGCCAATATGATATTGAATGGTCAAAAGCTGGAAGCACTCCCTTTAAAAACTGGAACAACACAAGGATGCCCTCTCTCACCATTCCTATTCAGCATAGTATTGGAAGTTCTGGCCAGGGAAATCAGGCAAGATTAAAAAAAAAGGTGGGGGAGGGGTTTCAAAAAGGAAGAGAGTAAGTGAAGTTATCTTATTTTGCAGGGAACATGATTTTATATTTAGAAAACCTTAACATCTCAGACCCAGAAGTATTTGAACTGATAAGCAACTTTAGCAGTCTCAGAATAAAAATCAATGTATAAAATTCACAAGCATTCCTTTACATCAACAATAGTCAATCAGAGAACCAAATCATGAATTAACTCTTTTTCACAATTGCTACAATAAAATAAAATACCTAGAAATACAGTCAATGCAGGAGGTAAAGGACCTCTTCAAGAAAAACTACAAACCACTCGCTGCTCAAAGAAAGAAGAAAGGATGCAAATAAAATGGGAAAACATTCTATCTTCATGAATTGGAAGAATCAATATCATGAAAATGGCCATACTGCCCAAAGTAATTTGTAAATTCAATTCTATTTTCATCAAACTACCATTGACATTCTTCACAGAATTAGAAGAAAAAAAAAACTATTTTAAATTTCATATGGAATCAAAGAAGACCCCCATGAGGCCAAGACAATCCTAAGCAAAAACAACAAAGCTGGAGGCATCATGCTACCTGACTTCCAACTATACTACAAGGCTATGGTAACCAAAACAACATAGTACTGGTACCAAAACAGACATATAGACCAATGGAGCAGAAAAGAGACCTCAGAAATAACACCACCCATCTACAACCATTTGATATTTGACAAACCTGACAAAACAAAGCAATGGGGGAAACTGTCCCCTATTCAGTAAATGATACTGGGAAAACTGGCTAGCCACATGCAGAAAACTGAAACTGGACCCCTTACTTACACCTTATACAAAAATTAACTCAAGATGGATTAAAAACTTAAATGTAAAAACCAAAACCATAAAAACCCTAAAAGAAAACCATTCAGGACATAAGCATGGTCAAAGACTTCATGAGTAAAACTCCAAAAGCCAAAATTGACAAATGAGTTTAATTAAACTAAAGAGCTTCTGCACAGCAAAAGAAACTATTATCAGAGTGAACAGACAACCTACAAAATGGGAAAAAAAAATTTGCAATTTATCCATCTGACAAAGGTTTAATATCCAGAATTTACAAGGAACTTAAACATATTTACAGGGAAAAAGCAAACAACTCCATCAAAAAGTGGGAAAGAATATGAACAGACGCTTCTCAAAAGAAGACATCTATGCAATCAACAAGAATATGAAAAAAGCTCAACATCACTGATTATCAGAGAAATGCAAATCAAAACCACAATGAGATACCAACTTATACCAGTCAGAATGGCAACTATTAAAAGTCAGGAAACAATAGATGCTGGTGAGGTTGTGGAGAAATAGGAATGCTTTTACATTGTTGGTGGGAATGTAAATTATTTCAACCATTATGGAAGACAGTATGGCCATTCCTCAAGGATCTAGAACCAAAAATACCATTTTACCCAACAATAATCCCATTACTGGGTATATACCCAAAGGATTATAAATCATTCTACTGTAAAGACACATGCACACGTATGTTGCAGCACTATTTACAATAGGAAAGACAGGGAACCAACCCAAATGCCCATCAATGATGGACTGGATAAAGAATATGTGGTACATATACACCATGGAATACTATGCAGCCATAAAAAGGAATGAGATCATGTCCTTTGCAGGGACATGGATGAAGTTGGAAGCCATCATCCTCAGCAAACTAACACAGGAACAGAAAACCAAACACGTCATGTTCTCACTCTTAAGTGGGAGTTGAACATTGAGAACACATGGGCACAGAGAGGGGGAACATCACACACCAGGGCCTGTTGAGGGGTGGAGGCTAAGGGGAGAAAACTTAGAGGACAGGTCAATAGGTGTAGCAAGCCACCATTGCACACGCATACCTATTTAACAAACCTGCACATTCTGCACATGTACCCCACTGTTCTTTTTTTAGAAGAAATAAATTTTTAAAAATTTTCAATTAAAATAAACATTTTGTTGTTTTGTAGCATGACCATAATGAATAATCTACACTTTATATCCTTGTGATTGAACACAGCACAGTGTGGAATTTCTTTGCAGATACACACATTGTCTTGCTATTTCTTTGAGGGCAAACACTGCTCTTGACTAAGTAGGTAAGAGCAGTTCTGTTTTGTTTCTGTTTTGGTTGCACATAGAAACAAAGTAAAATATTAAACTTTTTGATCATGCTCTGAAAAAATGTATTTCAGAATGTGATAATATAATTGGCAAAATTTAAAAATTAATTCAATAACATCACTGACAGGTGATTTGATATTTAAAATATACTTTTATAGACTTTCACATACTTTAGTACTGATACCAGTCAGACTGCAGTATGCTATTACTTTGGTTTCTGCCACATTAGAATATACTTGTTTTGCATGATTAAAACAATATTACATTATATGACAAGATATCAGGTATTTGATTTGTACTTGTTCTTTGTGAAATTATTCTTTTTTTTTTTTTTTTGAGAGTCTGGCATTGTCACCCAGGGTGGAGTGCAATGGCGTGATCTTGGCTCACAGCAACCTCCACCTCCCCGGTTTAAGCAATTTTCCTGCCTCAGCCTCCCGAGTAGCTGAGATTATAGGAGCCTACCACCACATCAGGCTAATTTTTTGTATTTTTAGTAGAGATGGGGTTTCACTATGTTGGCCAGGCTGGTCTCTAACTCCTGACTCAAGATCCACCCACCTTGGCCTCCTAAAGTGCTAGGATTACAGGTATGAGCCCCTGCACCCAGCCAAATTAGTTATTCTTAAGAAAACATTCTAGCTAAAACATTCAATGTGTTCAATATTTATAATCAAGATTTAGGAAAACAAAAGAAAACCTGTAGAAGTCAATGTATGTAAAGGACAACAGCTAGCCTTATCTCTCATTTAACCTATGGCCATGATACCATACTTCTGTTGTTTGTCGGATATAAAGTCATCATCTACCTATTTATTTAAAAATTTTTTAAAAAGCAGATTGCTCATTGCATTAGATGCATGTTACCATGCAGTGTGTTCTGTCAGGTGCAGCACACACAAATATGAATAATACACACAAATATTACACTAAAGAATTCCAAAGAATTTCTGGTTAATCTGATAAAAACAGGTACATACATTTTAAAGTGCATTAAAATTTTAGTTCAAATGTAGCTGAGATCCCGATGGTGTTCTTTTTTCTTTTTTTTTTTCTTTTTTTCACTCTGCACTGACCTGGAGAAAGTAACACCTTAGCAAGTAATCTATTCCCTAAAAATATCACTCCCAGAGTTATAGATTTTATTGAAATGTCAAGGAATACATGGAAAATTTATTTTCTTTGCACACCATATGACAACACATTATAGATGATAGCTGTTTAGATAGATATACAGACAGATGGATAAATAATCTATTTTCTCTTCTCAAGAGATATTCTGTGGCCACCAGCTCTTTCACTACACCACCGTCTACATTTTCCTTTCCCTGTCCACAAATAGCATCTAGAGTTGCTCTTCATACCAAAATAATTCAATGGTGTCTTTCAGCTTGCATATGCCACACAGCAAAACAAAAGCTGTATGGCTACTGATATAACCCAGGATTCTAGGAAAGCTCATACCAATCGATTGATTATCCATTTTATTCCAAGTGTTTCAAGGACAGGATCACCTTCATCATATTATTTTACTAAGCTAATAGATTGAAAGAGTAACTGGAAATTTTGATACTAAAAAAAAAACAAGATTTTTCTCATAATGTGTATTCAATACAGTACATTTTCTGTAAAAAAAAAAAGTATAAACTGGAAACATTAGACAATTGTGTTCAGAAGAGCACATTTAGCTACATATGAGGCTGAGATTGTTTTTGAGCAAAGGATGTAACAACTGAGTAGCACAGTATTTCATATCTGTTGCTAGATGGGAAATTCTTTAATCCATTATCCATATCTCACTTATTTTTCTGTTACATGATATGATAACACCTTGCAAATAAGAAGTGTTACAACATTTGTGCGGAAAAGGAAAAAGACAGCTAATTATACTCTGTGAAGTCTCTTTTCAGTTGTCTTATTGCATTTGACAGCTCATTCTTTAATTGGGAAAGTTACTGACTTTTATAACATGTGTAGTTGAGAGCTCTTCAGTGCAATGTTGGGAGGAGATTCTCTATGGGCCTCTATGGGTTTTGCATCTCTTCTGAGCATAGCCATTACATTAGTTGTTATCTCTTGCTATGCTGTCTTCTGCTGAGGGTTTCTCAAGGCTCCAATTAAGGTGTTGGCCTCTCTGCTAGAGGTTCATGTAGGGAGCATCTGGTTTGGTTTACTGTAGCTGCAGAAATGAAAGATCCAGCTTCTTACTAGCTGTAGATTGGAAGTTCCTCTTATAACATAGAGGACAACAGTAGTTACTTGCCACATGGCCTTCTCCATAGACAGTATTAGCAATTTGCTTCAAGACCAGTAAGAAAGACTGGTGCCTGCTGTAAAGTGGAGTAATATTTATATTACGTATCATATAGCATACAAACACATGATGGCTAACATAGTATATAGCATATGCCCATGGTGTGTCCATTGTGTATACTGTAACCAAATCAAAGAGTGTTGTCTTTTCTATCTAAGTAAATTTACTTCATACATTAAACTAGTATTAAAAAATTTAAGTAAATTAAAAAGTTTTTTCTTCAATGAAGGTATTTAATTCAAATATATCTATAAAAATAACATGATATTTTGTCTTTATCATTCTAGTAAGGGTACATTCTTGTATTTAAATATTTTTATTTTCAGGTATATAGTAATTACATGTTAGATTCTGTTATATAATGTTTATTGTGTCTAGCTATTTGTAGAGTTTTATTTAGCTTATCCTTTCATTGAACTGTAAAACAACAAATAAAATTATCCTATTACAAGATTAGGTATTTGTACATTAAATCAAGGAAAGAAATTATAGAAAAAATAATCTTTAACCATTTTGTAAGTTTTATTAGTTTCCTTTTCTCTGAAGTAATATTTTTCTTCTGTTCTTAAGCAATTAAAATATATTCATGAATATTAAGAAATATGTAATTAATTTTATTCATCTTCTGGGATTTAGGAGTTTCTCTCTCCATTTATTCTCACTTCCCTACAACATCTTTAAGAAGTTTAGTTCAGAGGAGCTGGCATCTTATATTAAGGTACATTTATCCTCATGTCTAAGTTTTGCGAACATGGTTCTAACTACCCTTTGTTTGGATTATCTTTTCATAGATCTTTATATTGCAAATAACCTTAAAAGATATAGCAACTCCATCCAGAGCAAAGCACAGGCATGCTTCCTGAGTATTATGAAAGAGTCCAGTTTCCAAAGCTCAGAGTTTCTTACCTATAGCAAACCCAACTCATGTGTATGTATCCCCTGTCCCTCTGTCACTCCATGGAAATTGGTACTTGAGAATCCAGTGTAAAAAAGTGCTGGTACTCTGGGTGCTGCATTTGTTGTCAGAAACAGACTGACTGCAGTCTCTAACCCAGTGGTTTTGTTTATTCTACAGCATCCTTAAAACTGTGCCAGGCTAACTTGTTAGACTGCAAGTAGGTGAAGTCTTACCCACTTCGCAGTGTATAAGTGATCTCACTTAGAGAGGCTTCTGACAGTTACCCTAACTCAACACAGAATGAGTCTCAGTAGCAATAATGAAACTCAAATTTAACAAAGCAGAATGACTTCTTACCCTAGTAATATTTTACTTTAACCTAATTAAATACATTTATATATTTAAAGATAGAAAATATGGATCTGGAGAGCTGTGAGAGCTGATTAAAAAAAATAGAAGAAATCTGCTTTTAGATGTAAAGCAAATTGCAACCACAGAGGTAATTTCAATAGAAGAGTTTAAGCATAGAACTCAACTGGTCCCATTACCAAAAATGTCTCTCCTGGGAAGATTAAATGCATTAGACAGATTTTTACAGGCTATTTCCTTTCATGGGTTGGCTGACACAGTCTGTCCATTGGCTATTTTAAGCCCTCAACGACCATTTTTCTCTTACCTTCTTTTACTGAGACTGAAAATCTTTCAAACAAGGGTCATCATGTGACACAATTAAGAACAATGGGATATATGTGGATTGCTTAGTAAGAGAGTGGCTTATTATAAGATATGTTATTTAAAAGCCTTATATTGTTAGTTTTTCCCTGGTTTTTGTGCCTGGAAAAGGAGAGGAATTATATTAGAATCATTTGAAGGCAAACTTATCAGTTAGAATAAAAAAGCATCCTAAGTTTAGGATGAGCATCTGTTATGTGAGAAAACGAAACTACTGTAAGTTTAATTGCTGTAAGTTTAATTACTGTTAATTGGAACTTTTTTTGCTTGGATCCGAAGGACCTCCTGATACATGAAAACCAATAAACTAGACAAAGCAGAGGCCAACAGAGGATTTTTCTTTCTATTTGCCCTGTTAAAAGTATTTGGAAATTTACTAGAGCACATTCTCACCCACATCCAAACTCATGCCCACAAAAACATATACACTAAATGAAAGACAGATGCTAATATTGAGATCATAGTGCAATATCTTCTGGATTTATTGAGTGAATTTGACAAGACAATGTGTTCTTAGATTTTTAATCTTGTTTTTCTCCGAAAGATCGTCACTGATTTGCATCAACTATTGGACTTCAATTTGTGAGCCCCAAACTGGGCTTTTCTGCTTCGAATAATTAAAAATTTTAAAAACCTTAACTATTTAACTACATACCTAAGAAACTGTTATCCAATCACTTTCTTGGTGCCTGTGTAAATTTCTTTTACAGAAAAAAAAGTGCTGGTCAGAAGATATATTATCTGTTCCACTTTATAGTTATAATCTCATTTTATAACAATTAGTACATGCATTAGTTTTCTAGGGCTGCGATAATAAAATACCAAAAAAAAAAAAAAAAAAGCCATGCTGGGTGGCTTAAAAAACAGAAACATATTTGTTCACAGTTCCAGAGGTGACAAACTCAAGATCAAGCTGCCCACAGTGTTGGTTTCTTATGGGTCCCCTTTTCTGGCTTGCAGATGGCCACCTTTTCATTGTGTATCCTTACATTTTCATTCTTTTTGTTCAAGTGCTGCTAGTGTCTTATCTTTTTATGAGGGAATCAAACATATTGGACCAGAGCTTCACCAAAAAGGCCTAACTCTAAATTAATCACCTCTTTAAAGACCTGTGTCCAAATAAAGTCACATTTTGAGGTATTGGTGATTAGGGTTTCAACATATGAATTTATGGAGAACACAAGTCAGCCCTTAGAAATATGTAATCTTTTCTTTAACTTCAACTCCTCTAGAGATAATTATTTGTTCAATTTCTTAAGTCTTATTAACTCTAAAAATGTAAAGGTGCAGTATGATGCCTAGAAGGTTAAAGTCCAAACCATGGACGGTGATCATACCCACAGTGTGAGCTTTGGGAGTTTAGTCACCAAAACAGTATGCCCATACTAGCACCCAAATTACTCTAGTTCCTCTACCAAAACTCTAGTGTATAGATTTTTAAAAATCATACAGAAGTTCTAGGTTATGGTATGCCTTTGAGTAAGAAGTCCTAAACCAACCATACTACATTATAAAAAAGCAATTAACTTTCTCAAATGTGTTTATCCTACTTCCAAATTAGGTACATTTGCATTTTGTAGTCCACCAATGTGCATTCATTTCGGTACTTTCCATAGTTCAGCAACAATGGATAGAAGCAATACAGTAATATTTCAACTAACTTCTACAATTATTTTCATTTTTGTAGACCATAAGGTTACCACTCAATGAAAGTAGTTTGGTAGATAGAATTCATCAGACATTATTTATTTCTGTTGTCTGCTTGAATAGTACCTTTTATCTGAGATAAATAAGCACTCTGTACATAAAATGCCTTTCTCTGACAATTCAATTGGTCACCAGGAAACTGAAGAGAAAGAAAAATAAACATTCAATTAAAATAAGCTGTATAGGTAGCTCAGTTCCTAGTTTTTAAATTAAAAAATATATATATTATATACATATTATATATGTATATATATATACATACATCTGTAATTATAGTAATCCTGTTTAAAGTAGATTTTTTTGTAGGAAGTATTGTAAAAGTTATTCTTTTTCTTAACTTCTTAATACTAGACAAAGGAAATTTAGACAAAAACATGGAGAAATAGGCATTTGATTTTGGCAGTAGTCTCTTACATTCATAATCAAGGTGTCAAAGTGATTTATGAACTTAAGACTTTATAGTTGGTTTTAATTTTTTTAATCTCTAGGATTGAGGTATGAATTTAACAACTATGAAAATTAAGGTTTACCCATTTGAGCACAACTGAAAACAAAACACACAGAGGTACTGTAGAAATATTGAAAGGAATTCTACTATTTAAAACGGGTCCCAAATAAACAGAATTAATCTGAGCTCCTCTTTATTATCCGTTGGTTGTTGGTCATGAATATTGGACTACTCTACAATTATAACAAAGATATTGTGTCTATCCTTTGATAAAGAAGCAGGTTATCATTCAACACACATACACACACACACACACACACACACACACACACACACACACACTGAACTTAAAATCGAAAGTCATTAGTTCTATTTTCTGTCATTTAATCTGACATATATGTCAAATAAAAAATCAACAACAATAACAAACACAAAAAACAATCTGGGCCTTTGTTACCTCATGTGTGAACTATTACAGTATTAATATATTATCTCAAAATTAACTGAGACAAAGAAACAGTTAAAGAAGGCCTTAGGCTCAGACTCTGTCCTCTCTAGAAGAAACTCTCCTTCTCTTTCCTCTGTTCTTCCTCTCTATCCTTTGGTCTGCTAAAACCTGCCATTTTAAAGTTAAACTCACTGAAAATTCCTGTAAACCTCAGATTCCCATTTTTCTTTCATGCAAGCTGAATTTTAAGCTATCGTCAAGAAATTTCCATAGATCACTGAGTACTCTCCCCAATTTGCTGATTAACTCCACATAGTAAGTCAGGCTGATCAACTCCAGATTTTCTGACCTATACCAGTTGAATCACACACTTGGGGAAGGTCAGGCACCCTGCTGAATGACCAAGGCTTGTTGGTGTGATCCTGATGGAAAGTTAGACAAAATGCCTCTAAAGACTGTGACAGAACCTCAGGCATAGCAGAAACCTCCATGAGACCATTCTTGAGGCTTTTCCTAAAACTTCAGACTGGAATAAGACCTCCATGAGACCATTCTTGAGGCTTTTCCTAAAACTTAGACTGGAATAAGACCTCCATGAGACCATTCTTGAGACTTTTCCTAAAACTTCAGACTGGAATAAAACCCAGTCCCATATTTAAAAGCCTAATGAGCCACTTTCCAACCATTGCAGTTGTACTCCAGGCTGTATTTAAAAAAAAATTTGATCAAGTCCAGGTTGTACTTTTAAAAAAATTATTAATTACCTATAGAAGTTGAATCTATTCAAGTAGCCTTAAATTTTGTTTGTGAGCAGAATTAAAGTTCTCTTTCCTGGAGAACTCTCTCAGTTTGTCAAGACAGCCTGGATACAAAGGAAAACTATACCCACTTCTGGTCTAGATAATTTGGCAAATAGCTTGCTGGCACCCGTGATAGAAAAGAAACTATATTCACTCTGGTCTAGATAATTGGCAAGTCAGCTTGCTGGCACCCGTGAGGACACTAATACAGAGAAAACCACTCAAGTTTTAAATCTCCTATTACAGCAGTTGGAGCTTTCCAGACATACCACTGGAAAGAAACATCCTGAGCCAGGCTACTACCATAAGAAGCAAGGCCACTGGAAAAGAGAGTGCCAAAAATGCCAGAAAATCTCTTTCTCATCAACTTTCATAAATCTCCAGCAAATTATGCTAAAGGAAAAAAAAAGCCAGTCTCAAAAGTTTACATACTATACAATTCTGTTGGGTTTCACAAAGTGATAGCCCTAAAGACTGGAACTTTAAGATGCTAAAAGGCCTTAGCAACAGCCTTAGAACCAAGGCCCTTCTAATCTCATCTGGCTCCCCACACACCAAACTCAGAAAGGGTTTCCCTTTGGAATTTTCTTCTCTGTTCAAGAAAGATTCTTTCCCAAAGAAATGCAATTGCTTTAAATCCCTTTGCTAGATATCCCATCAAACAAGGAAAGATCAACCACTAGAGAAGAAAAAAGACGGGAGTTTGTTACCACACCCAGACAGACTTTTTTAAATCTATTTTTCTAAAGGCAACTCCAAGAGATTACCTGGGGTACTTTACATTAAAAATCGCCTTTTTTTCTTGTGCAACTTCACCTTTACCTTCTCTTAATGGCTGCCTCCCATGTCCTAAGTCAATCCGATGCAGGACAGGCAAGCCTTCAAACTGGGGGCTTAGCCTCGGTGGTTTCTTCACTTTGCCCAGGAAATAAATTCAAGAGTGAGTTGACCGTATTAGACAGCATTTTTCTTTAGAAATGTTACTGCTCCTTGTGGAGCAAGGTTAACTCAAAGACTGTGTGCCCAGAGTGAACAATGTATGGGCCCTTGGCAGCTGTATTTATACTCAGGAAAACACACTTTCAATTACATGCAAATTAAGGGTATGTATATGCAAACTGAGGGGCTGACTATTTAGAATATTCTCAGAAAGGGGTAACAACTTCTCAGTTGTTGCCATGGAAAGGGATGGTAATGTCTGGGTACACTGCCATGGCATTTTTAAACTTCCATGGTGGTGGTGGGAGTATCTTATGTCAACGAGCAATGAGAGCAGCTAAGGATCACTTTCATCTCCATCCACTAGTTCCTGCCAGTTTCTTCTCTTTATCCTGTCTGGAACAGATCCTTTTGGTCAGTGAGATTGTGATCAGAAAACAAGTTCTGCCAGTCTCCTACCTCACATTTATACACCCTAATAATTTACTGCTCCTCAAAAAGTATTGTCTACATTCCTCAACTACTCAACCCTTCTTCCCTACCTGGACACCACTCTCAATGAATAGGCACAAAGGATTATGGGGGCTCTTATCAGTTTTCTCAATCATCTGGGTGAAACCACTCTTGGAGTTGGGAATGAGGTCTTCGTGCTAGTTCTTAACCTCACCAGCCTCAATTAGCCCATGCCTTCAGGTAATAAAAAAGATACATATGGGCGTTTCCAACAAGCTTTTAGCTGTTTTTGTTTCACAGCCCATCCGTTTCTATCTTGTACCTCTCCAAGACACTTGCCTCCTTCTTGTGTGTTAATTCTTCCCTCTCTACCTCCTTCTTGGACTTGATTTTCAAGAAAAATTCTATGTTAGAACTTTTTTCTCTCAGAACAAGGAACTAATTTTAGAATTTGACAAGGCAAACTGTGCTGACTCAACCTGGGAGTCTTCTGACTTCCCAAATTTCCTCATTTGTTATATCATTCCTTGTTCAGAAAACAAAAATAATGCCACCCATCACTGCTGAATCAAGTACCTGACTCTTTAGGGGCAAAATTTGAAAAGTATGTTTTTAAACCAAAGGAGAAATTGGTACATTTTTCAGTTCCAGAGCATCTTAATTATAAATTCTCTTTTTTCCTCTTTGTATATGTAAAGAAAGGAAACACATTGGGAATCTTAACCCAAAGTGTGGGGACCAACATCACCCTCTAGTAAGCTATCTTAAACTCACATCTTACTCAGCAACTGATATGCGTTGGCTGTGTACCCACCCCCAATCTCACCATGAAGTATAATAATCCCCACATGTCAAGGGTGGGACCAGGTGGAGATAATTGAATCATGGGGCAATTTCCCCTCATACTGTTCTTGTGGCACTGAATAAGTCTCACAAGATCTGATGGTTTTATAAATGAGAGTTCCCCTGCACAAGCTGTCTTTCCTGCCACCATGTAAGACATGGCTTTGCTTCTCCTTTGTCTTCTGCCATTATTATGAGACCTCGACAGCCATGTGGAACTGTGAATCCATTAAACCTCTTTCCTTTATGAAATACCCAGTCGTGGGTAGGACTTTATTAGTAGTGTGAGAACAGACTAATACAGCATCCTTTGCTAGCTGACTTACTACTTATGAGCTTCTCCTACTTGCTACTTCTCATATACTTATGTTGCAAAACTAACCTTAACGCTGTAACTGTTGTGCCATCTCCTTCAGTTGAGGTACCACTTGACTGCTTTATTCTGATAAACCTCAGGAGGATCTCCAAGACAGTCTCCTAGGCAATGCTTAGTTTTCCTGGTTTAGGGATGGTTCATATTTTCAAAATGACTCTGGCAAGTATTGTACAGGCTCTATAACCACTAATGCCTTTGAGGTGGTGGAAGCAGCTCTTTTGCCTTTAGCCACTTCAGCCCAGCAAGCAGAGCTATTTGCCCTCACTCAAGCCTGTCTCCTTGCTGAGAGAAAGAGTGTTAATGATTATACAGACAGTTGATAGTCCTTAGGAATTGCTCGTGACTTTAGAATGTTATGAAAACAAAGAGGTTTCCTTACTTCCAGTGAAGACAAAATAAAGAACTGGGTTGTACATAATAGAATTATTAGATGTAATACAGCTATCTGCCTTCTAGCCATTATCAAATTTTTAGGCCATTCAAAACCAGACTCTGTGGAAACTAGAGGAAATTACCTGGTTAATAACACAACAAAGAATGATGTCCTTAAAGATTCTTCTGATCAAATCTTTGTCATGACCCAACTAGAAATATTCCTATGAGATGAATTTAAAATAATTACTAAAGATGCACAGAATCGGGCACCAGAGACCAAAAACAGAAAACAAAACCAAACCAAACCCCCAAACTGGAAAAATAACAGCTGCTGGTTTAATGATAAAGAGGAACTCCGGTAAGTAGTGTACAGAATTAAGTCATTAGACTACAGACAAGATTATTACTTTTATGAAAAAATACTGATAAGGCAACAACAACACTGTGGTTGAAAGAGGCCATTTTAACCACCATAATGAGCCATTTGAGAATTAGCAGGTGGATTTTACCCAGCAACCTCTCACACATTAATACAATTATATCTTAGTTTTGATATGTATGTTTTCCCATTGAGATGAAATCTTTTCCTGCAGATGAGCTAGCACTTCTGGAATGGTTAACATCCTATTATTTAAAAAAAAAAAAATCCCTACTTGGAATACCCCCCACTTAAGCTCTTTGGTTGACTGAGAAACTAATTTTACCAGCCACATTATAAAACAACAGTGTGCTTTCTGGCCAATGTTACAGAACTTTCATGTGTTTATTATCCTTAGTCCTCTAGACTAGCTGAACATAACAATAGCACTCTTAAGAATCAATTTGAAAAGTTTTTGGGAATGTTATACTTATCATGGCCAAAAGTCCTACGTACAATGAATTTGAACTTAGACACTACACCCTTTGATTACATAAGCTCTCACTATTTCAGATAATTACTAGATTCCCTATGTATTTGGCCCCAACTTCTTTTGACTCCAAATTAATAGAAGGTGAAACGCTTTAATATTATAAAGGTATAATCAAGGCTATAGATAAAAATTATACTCTGATAAAACAATCTTTCCACAGTGTACTTTCAGGGAACAAAGGCCTAGAACATCATAACCTACAACTGTGATATTGTGTCTACTGGAAAATACTCTCTCCAACTTCACTGCAAAGGCCCATATCATTTTTTTTTTGTTTGTTTTTTTGAGTCAGAGTCTCGCTCTGTCTCCCAGGCTGGAGTGCAGTGGCATGATATTGGCTCTGCACTGTTTACCTGTTGTCTGTAAAATCTTCATAGAAATATAACTCCTGACAAAATAATGTTAACCCGGTGCTTGAAATGATAGCTAATGCCTATGGAATAGACAACCTCCGCCTCCCGACTCAAGTAATTCTCCTGCCTCAGCCTCCCAAGTAGCTGGGATTATAGGCACCCACCACCATGCACAGATAATTTTATATTTTTAGTAGAGACAGGGTTCTACCATATTGGCCAGGTTGGTCTGGAATTTCTGACCTCATGATCCACCCGCCTCAGCCTTCCAAAGTGCTGGGATTACAGGGATGAGCCACCACACCTGGCCCATATCACATTTTTTAAACAACCATCTGCACTGCCACACTTAAAGAAATCTATCCCTGGATACGCGTATCTCATCTAAAGAAACCATTACCTCTAGAGTGAACCTGCATTCTTATTGACAAATCAAAGCTAAAAATTGTCTTAAAATATCCAGGATTTGAAGCAGACATTTGAGTAGATTTTTTTTCCCAAGATATCTGAGCCAGGCATGTATAACTTTTTCTCCCTTCTAATTCTTACTTTATTTTCTCCCCTGGAAGGAGGATGTTCTCATCTGCATTTCTCAGTCTGTTGTCACAGGGGGAAACCTCCTTGAGTCTTCCTAATACATGTTAAAAAAAGAAAAAAAAAAAGAAGAAGGAAAAGTACATATGCACCAACTGCAAAAGAAAGGGCCGTTAGCAACATTTAGTAATATAACTGACTCGTGGTTTAATTCCACCATGTATAGGAAATTCATAGATGGAAGAATTTTCTGTACTACTATCATATATATTTACTTTCATGGGTAAGATACCTCAATATGGGAATTTTCTGTACTACTATGATATACATTTACTATTATGGGTGAGATAGCTCAATATGGGCCTCCAGATGTTTAGACACTTGGATAGCAGGAGGCTAATGTGGGTTAAAATATCTGACTGCTCTTGTGTTGATACATAATAGTTTTAAAAATTATCACGTGGATGGATCATCATTGGACTAGACCCTCATACTACATCCGGGAGTTAACCATGAGCCATTAAGTGGGTTACAAGACTCTGGATTTGCTTCCTTTGGCAGATCTTTTGTGCTATAGTATGATGTTTCTGCTAAGGAAGAAATGATAAAAAAAAATAATCTGCTACCCTGGGAATTTTTTCAGACTCCAATGCAAAGGCTATTGTTGCACAGCGGCACTCATTAGCTTTTCTTGACAGGGTAGTGTTAGATAACAGAGTTGCTCTTGACTATTAGCTAATCAAGGTAATATCTGTGCTACTGCTAATACTGCATGTTGTATCTAAGAAACTCCTCTGGGGAAGTTAAGACTCAGTTACGTAAAATAAGAAAACAATATATCTGACTACAAGTCTTGCTCAGTTCCCTATGGTCATTTGATCTGTTCAGCTAGTTATGTTTAAATCAAGGATCATGGCTCAAAACCATCATGCAAAGTAGACTTGTCATATTGCTGTTATTTATACTCTGTATTTTTCTTTTAGCTGTACACCTATTGTCTGTAAAATCTTTGTAGAAATAACTCCTGACAAAGTAATGTTAGCCCAGTGCTTGAAATGATAGCCAATGCCTATGGAATAGACAAAAATCAAATTTAAATATAAAATTCAGACAAAGTAATCCTGAGAGCTTCTCCTTCTGGTCTCCGTGTTGCTAAAATGTAGCTACAATAGTTTTGACACTGACTTCAAGCTGTAAATCACCTTTCTTCAATATGGAACAAGACCAGCTAACTTGGAAAAGTCCAGCCCCGCACTGAGGAACACTTAAAACCTGAATAATGCTAATTG
Source organism: Ateles fusciceps (assembly GCA_036589455.1). Lineage (NCBI taxonomy): Eukaryota > Metazoa > Chordata > Mammalia > Primates > Atelidae > Ateles > Ateles fusciceps. The sequence continues at coordinate 1,117,622 of JAZHEH010002417.1, read as the reverse complement.
ATCACTGATGCTTTTGGAGAAAGACCTTGATTAAAAGGGGGGAAATGTGAAAGTTGCAGATACCAGGATAAAATCACTTTTGTCACATCCATACAAAACAAATCCAGAAGGGGAAGTCCTGCAAGAAAGGAAGCTCATGCTTACATGTCTGAGATAAGAATGATTTCCAAGGGCTTTCTAAAAACGTTTTCACATCCTTCACACATATCCTGCTTTGATAAGGTTTATCACTAGACATTCATTAGGACTGCAGTAATTCAGATAAGATGTTCTTGAAAGAACCCTCGCTCAGTAACAGGATCTCCACAAAGGAACTGACAACTCTGACTTTGAGGGTCTGCAAACAATGAACTCTTTCTAAGCAGCTTATGAAAATCTCATTTTGCAAAGGAAAACTCCCCTTATCCTTCCCTCACTGAGTGTACTGGTGGCACCTGCCATTCTCCGAATTCTAGTTCATAATCTTCTTCTTTTTTTTTTTTAAGATGGTTCTTGATCTGTTGCCCAGGGTGGAATGCAGTGGCTCTATCATAGGTCACAATAACCTCAAACTCCTGGGCTCAAGTGATGCTCCTGCCTTCAGCTTAGCCTCCTGTGTAGCTAGAACTACAGGCATGTCCTACTACTCCTGGCTAATTGGTTTTTGTGTGTGCGTGTTTTTTTAATTATTTTGGTAGAAACAGGGTCTTGGACTCCTGGGAGGAAGGGTTCTCATAACTTGGCCTCCCAAGTCATTGGGATTAAGCTGTGAACTAGAACATAATTCTTATTTCTTATTTCTGAGTAAGTCCAACAAATTTAGGGATAATTTTATCTAGTTTCCTTTTTTAGATTGAAACATTAAGAAGTAGAAATGTGACAAAGCCATTGCTACTTCCAGGAAAGATCTTCCAGAGCAGAGAAAGTGCAGATAGAAATATTCTGATATTTTTTCTCCTCCCATCCTCCAGTCTCCAATTAGAACCTTCCATTGATTGAATTTCAATCTGATGTCAGATACAAAGGGTACCCTAGTGATACCATCCATACGGATCCACCTCTCTGGATGCAAATTATGGGTTAAACATGCAGATTATGAATCTAGGATGGAAGAGGAAGGCTAAGACAAAGGATGTAAACTTGTACGCCTGGCAAAACCACAATCCTAGTAAATTTAACTCTCCTCCTACTCATGCATCTAAATTTTGCTGGAGGAAAACTTAAATATCACAATGATTAGAGCATATAAATGTATAATGACCAACTTCAAGTAAACCCTACTGAAGATGGGAAACACAATATACTTTTTTTTTTTTTTTTTTTTTTTGAGACAGAGTCTTGCTCTGTCACCAGGCACCAGGCTGGAGTGCAGTGGCCAATCTCGGCTCACTACAACCTCCACCTCCCAGGTTCAAGCAATTCTTCTGTCTCAGCCTCCCGAGTAGCTGGGACTACAGGTGGGTGCCACAATGCCCAGCTGATTTTTGTATGTTTTTTAGTACAGACGGGGTTTCACCATTTTGGTCAGGATGGTCTCAATCTCTTGACCTCGTGATCTGCCTGCTTCTGTCTTCCAAAGTGCTGGGATTACAGGCGTGAGCCACCATGCCTGGCCCACAATATACTATTTTTAATCCATTAGCTCTCTTATATTTGCAGGAGTCTTTTCCCAGACTCTTCTCTTTAAATGTTTAACACCTCCTCTTCCATCTTGACTCTTATCTGATGACTTTGCTTCATAGTTTAGTGAAAAAGATTATAGCAATCAGAAAAGAATGTCTACAGAGTTCCACCACATCTATCTATCTTTCAGTACCTGCAGCCACCTACAGTGCTTTTCACCTTAACTTGGGCGAAATGTCATGCCCCTGTCTATAGTCAGCCTTTCTACTTTGGGGTTAGGTCTATCTGATCTTATCTACTCAAAACTTTTCCTTTGGAAATTCTTTCCCTTCCATTTTGCATTGTCAACACTTCCTAGAAGATCACTACGATCAGCATATAAAATTGCTATGTTTCTTCAATGGTTATGTGACATTTTAGCAGCATTTGACCTATTTGACCACTCATTTTATGTGTAGTAATGAATTTGGACTTGCCCAAAAGAAGTCTAACTTTTTCCCCTTCCTCCTGGGAGATAACTTCTGAAAGCCTGAATTTTGTCAGTGATGAGAACATCTTTGTTATTCATCATGGGCATATGAAACCACACCTAATAATTTAATTGATAAAAACGTGATTTATAGGCCTTGTGATATCAGCTCAATCTCTAGTGATTTGGGACTAGAAAATAGGTTCCCCATGTAGACAATCATATAATCGGTCATTCTGACAAAATGAAGGAATGATTCAGATTTGGTGAGCTTCCCTGATTGTAAATACGCTGTGCATATAGTCATGGATCAATTCCAGAGAGTAATGTGCCCTAATGACAATAAAAACTATGCTTGGAACCTTTCCAGATTATGCCCTATGCCTGTTCCTTTGGCTGGTTTTAATATATATTGTCCCCGTAACGAACCATGACAAGCTTTCAGAGAGTACTGTGAGTACTCATAGAGAATTGTCATACCTAATGGAGATTTAGGGAACCCCTGAACTTACAGTTGGTTTCCGAAGTTAGGATAGTTTTGAAGGATTATGCCTTCAGATTTTGTAGTTTGGCTAAATCTGGGCACTCCTCTTTAATAAACCTCTGGCCATTGCACATCCAGGAAACCACACTTTAATAGTTTTCCCCCTACTTCATTGATCACTCCATCATAGCCTCCTGTCCAGGTTTCTTCTCCTCTCTCTTATATTTTAATATTGTAGTGTTCTAGGGCTAATTCCTTTATTCTCCTTTTCTTTTTCCTATCTATAGTAACTCCTGCATGATCTCATCCCGGCTTAAGGCCTTAAATATCATCTCTTTGCCAATGACATGAAATATATATATATATATATATCCAGTCTGTCCTCTCTCCTCAAATCCAAATTAGCATATCCAATGGTTTAACTAACACATCCACCTGGACATCTAACAGATTTCTAAAATCTAGCATATCCATATGAACATTATCTCTTCTTTCTCATTTATACCAGTTGGGACTCAGAAAATGCTCCTAAGGTATTTTAAGCCAAGGAAGATGAGGAGGGCCTCAGAAACAAGTGAGAGGGTTTGCTCTTATGTTTCCCCACCTTTCTGAATGAGAGTTGGCCATAAAGAAATTATCTGATCTATCTTGTCTAAAAGTAGGTCATAAGATCTTCGTTCCAGAGGGGTCATTCCCCATACTTGGGACAAAGAAATATACAGAGAGACCAAAAAGCATCTGAATATAAAGATCTTCCTGGGCTTCCCCTCTCAGCCTATTACTAGTAGATTATACATTTTGTCAGTCACATTTCTACATGACTGCATTAGTTCGTTTTCACACTGCAATAAAGCAACTACCTGAGACTGGGTAATTCATAAAGAAAGAGGTTTAATTGACTCACAGTTCCCCATAGCTGGGGAGGCCTCAGGAAACAATCATGGTGGAAGGCAAAGGGGAAGCAAGGCATGTCTTACATGGCAGAAGGAGAGAGAAAGTGAGAAAGGGGAAGCACCAGACACTTACCAAACAACCAGATCTTGTGAGAACTCGCAGCAAGGGGAAAATCTGTCCCCCATGATACAATCAGCTCCCACCAGGACCCTCCCTCCACACAAGGGGATTACAATTTGAGATGAAATTTGGGTGGGGATACAGAGCCAAGCCATATCAATGACTCTTCATTATTCATGGAATTTAGGCATAAAAATAGTTTTCTCGGGGCAGGCACGATGGCTTATGCCTGAAATCCCAGCACTTTGGGAGGCTGAGGCGGGCAGATCATGAGGTCAGGCATTAGAGATCAACCTGATCAGCATGGTGAAACCCCATCTCTCCTAAAAATACAAAAATTATCTGGGTGTGGTGGTGACACCTGTAATCCCAGCTACTCAGGAGGCTGAGGCAGGAGAATCACTTGAGCCTGGGAGGTGGAAGTTGCAGTGAGCTGAGATCATGCCACTGCACTCCAGCTTGGGCGATAGAGAGAGACTCTGTCTCAAAAAAAAAAAAATAGTTTTCTCAGGCTTTTCACTCCTGAAGGCTTCCATATCACATAAAACTTTGGTTAAATAAATTTATTATTTTCTCTTATTGACCTGTTTTTTTGTTACAGTAATTTTGGCCTTGAATTTTATGATGTGGGAACAAAAAGTATAACCACTTTCCACCCCTACCTATCCCAATGTCCAAACTGTCATTCATGATCTTCTTCATCTAAGTGAAACATAAGTCAATCTTTACGTTACTCAAGCCACAAGTCTTGAGGTTTTATTCATATTTTCTCATTTTTTTTTAATGTGAAAACTGTGACCTCTACCATCAAAGTGTATTTAAGACCTGATGGTTTTGCACTACTTCCAGTGCTCCCAGCTTATCCTCTCTTTCCTTGATTACTGTGGAACCACTTTTAACTAGTACCACTGCTGCTTTTCTTGACTGCAGGTAACCTAATCTCTAGACCGCAGCCAGGAGGATTCTTTTGAAAGAAAAATTAGATCCTGCCCTTTCTCTACTCAAAACCCACTGGCGGTCTCTCATTTCACTTAGTGAAAATCAAAGTCCTTGCAAAGACCAACAAGTGCCTACATAATATGCCTTATTATTTGCTTTCAAATCTCATCAGCTCCTCATACTGCTCCCGTTACACTGTCTTCCTTGTTGTACGGCTCAGTGAACAGGATAGATCGACTTCACCTTTGATCATTTGCATTGACAGGGGCAGTCTTCTCCCTGATGTTCAGAAGGCTAATTCCATTTTTTTCTGCTTAAAGTCTTTCTTCAAATGTCAACTTTATATAAATATATAATATTTTAAATCTTTAAAAAATTTTTCAATTAGGAATATTATCTCCCAATGCTCCTAATATCCCTCATTGATAATTAGACTTTACATTTTTCCAAAGCACTTATCACCTACCACAATATTATATAACTTACTTATATTTATAGTTTATTGTATGTATCTCCTTGTCTAGTCAGCTTTTGGTCAATTTCATTTATAAACATAACCGAAGCCAATAGTCTTATCTTGTAGGGGGGTAGGAGAGGGAACATAACATACTTTTTTTATCTCTTGCTGGGTTTAGAGATGAGGCCCCTGTAGTAAAAGAATAACAAGATTAAAGCATATAATTTTATTGAGTATCACTTTTTATTACATAAGAGCCTTCAGAAAAAAGACCCAAAGAAACCGAGAAAACTGCATATTTCATGCTAAGTTTAATGAATGAATAGTTATGAAGAAATATGATTGAAAGACAAAAATGGTTTGATTAAATGACAATAAAATAGAAATATTTATTTATTCTCTGGTAATAAACGGGGAACTTAACAATGCCTGTTTGATCAGATTCCTCCTGGCATCTTTGTGTCTTTTCTCCAGAAGAGAAAAAGTTCATTACTTTTCTCCAAAAATAGGGAAAACACCTCTAAAATGAAGGTCTTATGACCTACTTTACAGGAAAGCCAGCTATGTTTGAAGGCCTACTTCAGCAGAAAAGGATCAAGGGAAAGGTGAGAGTGATATTTCTGCTTCTGCTGTTTTCTCAAATGCCAAGATACCATATTTAGAGGTGGTGTGTTTTGAACCCCACCATTGTAATGTCACAAGCAGGAAGATTCAAGCAGGAAAATTCAAAACTCACTGTTCTCTGTTTAGAACACCTGTTCCTACCATCTCCATGAAAATTTGAGTGGGAAGACAATACCACTTAACTATCCAGTTTTTGACATTAGGTTTTGGTTTTTCTTTTTTTCTTTTTCTTTGACAATCCTGTAAGTTTTCGAATTATATATATATATATATGTATGTATATATATATATAATATCTGCACTGCAAGATGCAACTAAAGAATACCTTAGAAAAATCTAAATCCTTTTTCATCTATTTCTGTACATTGATATATGCTTGCCTAATTTTATCTTTCTCTTATGGAAATTTGCTTTAAAAAAAAGCAAGAAGAAAATAGCAAATTTCAACATTTCTCTCTTTTCTAACATTTGCATTAGTGTTCTAGCTTCATCTGCATTTGGTTTGCTCCACTAGGTTAGCAGATATGATAGTATTTACTACAATTACATCAACATTTGTGGTCGCTTCCCTTTCCAGTATATGTATATAAGGATTGTGTATCTCCCCCATTGCCCCCCCAGTAACCTGTAGCAGTTAAGAATGATCACATAATTTTCTGCTTTTAATAAAAGCTGCGTATTTGATTTAAGCAACCTATGGGTAGAAGAATCTTAGAGTAGCTTCCATTTCTCCCTTTCTGCACTGAATTAAGATAGGATGCCCAAGATCTATGCAGTGTGAAATGTGAACAGCAACTGCTTAGGCTCCCGTATAAAGTTTGACTGACAAAAAAATAATAATAAATAAATAAATAAATAACACCTTTTATTGTATTGAGCCACCGAGATTTGGGGATTTTTGTTCCTGGAACATAACTTAACCTATTTAGATTTGGTCAGATGTAACACAAGGTACTTATTTCAATTACTGTGCTAGTTATGATTGGGTTCCGTCACATGTGAAAGAAACCAACAGATAATAATAACTCTAAAAAATAGAAATGTGGCCAGGTGCAATGGCTCACACCTATAATCCCAGCACTTAGAGAGACCAAGGTGGGTGAATCATGAGGTCAGGAGTTCGAGACCAGCCTGGTCAACATGGGGAAACCCCATCTCTACTAGAAATACAAAAATTAGCTGGCCATGGGGGCAGGTGCCTATAATCGCAGCTACTCGGGAGGTTGAGGCAGGAGAATCACTTGAACCTGGGAGGCAGAGGTTGCAGCGACCCGAGATTGCACCATTGCAGTCCAGCCTGGGCAACAAGAGCAAAACTCCATCTCAAAAAAAAAAAAAAAAAAGAAAAGAAATGTATTATGGTTTCACATAAGTGATGCCTAGAAGATAGCCAAAATCTTGATTAAAGTTTTATAGTATATATATATATATATATATATATATATTTATATATATAGCTTTTTCAATATTCTCTGCCTCTATTATCTTTATTACTAGGATGTCTTCTGTAAGCCTTAGTATAGAGTGACAATAACTATTGGTTTTCCCAGGACATTTCCATTTTATACCTATTGCTTTAGATTAATAATTTTTAAAAAAAATTTCCTTTCATTCTCTAATGGGTTCCAGACTGAGAGATAAATGATACTATCATTCTTGACAAAAATTTGCTCCTTGTTCAAACTCTAATCAGGCTTATCTGACACTTTTCTCAGAGAAGCCCTGAATTTTAGGCTACTGTGTCCATCTTTGTACTGTCTAATTTTAGCAAAAATCCTGCTAAGTCAGTTAAGCCAGAAGACTCCATAGTTTATATTTGATACCTTAAATATCTGATTGGGCTCTTTATTCCCCAGATAATATCTAATCACTCTAGTCTACCTTTAGCAAGAAACCTGTTAAGTCAGTTTAGACCAAACCCCATTATCCTTGATGTCTTTTCTTGGTAGTTTTTTATCCACTGACCCCCCAACTTGAACCTTAGCTACAAATTCCCACTTTTTCTTGAATTCAGAGTTGAGCCCAATTTCTCTCTCTAACTAAAAACCTCATGCTAGGAGCCCCCTCCTTGTTCAAGTATGACTTTTTATAAATGTCATGAATAACTTGTTAAATTTAACAGTCCATCTATAATAGATGGTTAAGCTCCTACTGTCACTTCTAAATTCTGATAGAATTCAGTAGGTTATAAGGATGAGAGGGGTCTGCATTCTGCTAAGATATAGGTGTGTAGTTAACAAATTACCAGCCATTATTCCAGAGGTCACAAGATTTGCAAAGTTCACCATTCACTATTGTAGAAATTGAAATTGGCCTTGGGAGATGTCTTTTCAGGAGTTTGTATTTCTAACAACTGACTGGTTCTACTTGGACCCTTAACTCTGGGCTCAACAGGTCCTGTGACCCTATCCCGATGCCAACAAAATGCATGAAGACCATTTTCCACACCCCTATAATTACATCCCCAGCCAACCAGCAACACCCATTCCCCTAGCCCCCTGCCTACCGAACTATTCTTGAAAAACCCCAGCCTCTGAATTTTCAGGGAGATTGAGTTCAGTAATAGCTCTGTCTCCCATGTGGCATGCCTAGTATCATATCAATTAGATTCTTCATTGTAATACCGTGGTCTCAGTGAATTGGTTTCGACTGTGCAGTGGGTAGGAAGGACTCATCAGACAACCACAAAACCTTTCCTTAAACTATTGGTTTTTGTTTGTTTGTTTGTTTGTTTTATAAAGCCTTAGTATCACATTTTCAAATCTTTGAACTAATTAACAAGTGTTATAGTTTATGAGTAGGAGGTAAATCTTGTAATAAATAATTTGAAGTACTTTCAAACACAAGTTTTGGATTCAGATAGACTGTATGGTGTCATTTTTTTGCTTTGCCCTGTGTGACTTCTTCTTAAAGTATGTCTTTATCGTATATCACCTAAGACTTGACTTTTCTTCCTTATTGAAAAAGGATTACTAATTAGGCCATGAAAATATGAAAAGGTTAAGGCACATAAAGAATCTAGCATAGACTATATCTTTAATAAATATTTGCCATGATTATTATTATATCAATGACCTAGATGTTGATCATTATAATTTATGCAAATTCTGTTAGAAAACATTCTTAAATTCTTGAATATTATCTGCAAACTCACTGAAATAGCTTTGTCCTACTAAGCAGACATATGAGGGCACTCACTTATGCAAGCAATGGCAATTAACCAAGCATTCCAATTCTATTATAGAGTATACATCCTTCATCAGAAGTACTGGAGGAGGATATGCTCTCTTGATTTCTAAAAAAAAGCATTCATCCCATGCTTACTTCAGAAGATTGATTGGGTGTGGATGCTTCATTTCCCTTAGAAGAGATCAAATTAGCAATTAACTATTCATAGGTAGAAGAAGCCTGAGCTTAGAGGAGTTTTATAAAGTCTTACCTGGTGAAAAATTACTAATTGTTATAATAATACATGATGTTAAATAAAGGTATTTCCCTGAATTCAGAAAAGCATAAATATAAGCATGCATTTTTAACAGAAATTAGAAAAGGCTTGCAGTTCTATAAGTTTTAAAATTTGTTTTGAAAGTACATTGGCTTCTACAGTACAGAATTAAACATATATGAAAAAAATTGTCAGTTTGGCTTAATGTTGAAAGAAATGCTAGCTTTTATTCTCATGTGATAAGAAAATGACATTGTAAGTTTTATTATTGGTCAAAAGAAATTTCAAATTTAAAAACAAGAGAAAGAGAAAAGCAAAAAGAAAGAAAAAGAAAGCGAGCTTCTGAAGTTGACAAGAACTAACAATGAGTGAACTACTCCAGTGAAATTTGGAAACAAAACTTGTCTGTAGCTAATTGTTGATACTTAAATTATAACATAGAGTTAACTTTAAACTGTAACGTTGGTTACATTCAGATCACATCATTTGCTATGTATTTACAAGATAAAATAATTCTTTCAATTTAAGATACTCAAGTTGTCATTTGTATTAGCTTAATTAATTTTTTATTCCTCATAAGCATCCTGTATTGATTGTCCCCTTTATAGGTTTAGATTTATTTCTCCTAATCTTTACTAGGTGAATTCAGTTCAGTCAATTAAATTTCTAACCCCATTTCTCTGCCAAGAGATTTCCCTCATTCTCTCACATAATTGGCATATTTTTCTATCTGAGTTATAAATCATTCTATTTCCTTTCTCTCCTCTTAGTATTTTTATTTTGGGATCAATTATACTATTCTAATGATGCTTCCCTGATTTCATGAGCCTTCAAAGTATTTGACATGATATGAAGCTGTAAAACCAAATAACTTACTGCTGGCCTCTGCAGTATCCATTTCTCTAGACTGAATAATGCTCTCAGTGGGATAAAAAGGTGAGCATTGAAGTAGGTCAGGGATTTCCTTACAAATAGTACCACCACTCTATTGCTTCGCTATAGAAAATAACAAGAGCATGTTTTATCTGATTGTGAAGTCTTTGGTGTCTTTGCTACACTTTTAAGGCTGCAGGCCGCAGTGGAATAGGTTGAATTAATCTCTTAGGTTTAAGCTTATTTATCAAAAAGGAAGAAGGTTGTATGCTAAAGTCTTAGGTCAAGCCCTCTGCTTTCACCACTATCTTCTATCTTCATACAACTGAGATGTGGCTTAATAACATCTTTACACATTGAATAGTGCTTTGCTGCTGCCTTATGATGGCAGAGCACAGCAAGACATTGTGTAGATGTTGAAAGATATAATATCATTAATCTGGGTATAAATCCAGCAGCAAGAGAGTAGAAAGATATAAGTATATGGGGTATTTGTTGAAAAATAAGATACAAAATTTGTTCAGTTTTTCTAATAAAGATACACACATATATTTTGTATATATGTATATAATGAAAATATGTATTGAAAATAAATATAAATTCAGATTTTAGGTAGAGTCGTAATTCAGAACTCTTAAACATAAGACAATGTCTAACCTAAATATATTCAAAAAATTATTAAATACTGTTAAATTGTATGTTATCTCTCAGGTCCTTAAGTGAAATTCTATTTGTTCTCTTAGCTAGTTTGGTTCAGATTGCCTAAGCATAGGCAGTGGAAACGAATGGCATGTTTGTCAGAGATCTGGTTGTTAATAACACAAGTGGTTGTGACCTCAGACGAATTTACAAAGTTATCAAGATTTATTTTTGTAAAACTCCCATCTGTTAAGATTATCTCAAGAAAGGACACCCTCTCTTCTTTGTCCCCAAAACCAGCCCCAAATCATCTATTTCTATTATTTCCTCTCCTCTCTCCATCTGTGACTTTCTGGAACCACTTATTTAAAACTCACTGAAGATAGTTTCTATGTGTAAAAATAATAAATAAAAGATAATCCCTGCCTTAAAAAACTGAGGCTAATAATGTATATATTCAACATGAAAAATACCAGTTTTTAAGCATAAAATACTTCTGGACAATAGAAAAGTAAATAGCCAGATTGGTTAAAGTAACGTGTAAGAATCAGAAAGATTGTTGGTTATAAGGATTATTTGGAATCAAGTATGAAGTTTGTTAATATTCAGATTTCTGGGCCCAGAAAAGGAGGTTGGGGGGAATCCCTTAATCAGCATGTTTAACAAGTAATATAGAGAATAACAATAATAATAACTAACATTGAATGCTTATTAATAAAGGATGGTACATTGGTTAATCTGCTTATCACTATTTCATAGACCCAGATTTAAGCTCTTTCATATTCATTGTGTGAGTATGTTAGCTGTGGGAGAAAGAACCACCAGCTGGAGATACCAGGCAGAACTTTTGGAAAGATATTGTACCAGTAGACTATCGTCAGAATAATGTTAAATAACTGCCACCCCTAATCTCAGTGATTTATAACAGCAATGGTTTATTCTCCTATATATAGGTTGGTTTCACCAGGCCAGCTCTGTCTTGGACTGCAGTGGCTGGAACGCCACAGGACTTTATTTTAGGGATGAATCTGAAAGGAAAGCAGCTACTTGGGGGAAACTTTAAGTTCTTATAATGATTATTGGAGGCTCAAAATATAAGGGTAATTATACCTTCCTGACAGCTAAGTTGCCATCGTATTGGCTAAGGCACTTAAAATGGCCAGGATCAGTATTAGTAGAGTGGTGTATGAGTCAAATTCAGTCAGAAGACAATATACACCAGTTATTCAAAAATAATTTAATTAAAAGCTTTCTAATGAGGTATAAATATGTTAACTAGATAATAGAAAGCTACTACCATTATGCCTAAAGGGACAAAGAGAGGAGTTTCAAATAATCAAAATTTATAAATATAGGTATGTGACTTAATTATGGACTAAATTGTGCCCTTCCAAAATATACGGGTTGAATCCTTACCCTCTAATGTAACTGTATTTGGAGATAGTCTTTAAGGAGATAATTAAGATTAAATGAGTCCATAAGGGAGAGGCTTAAATTCAATAGGATTGTGTCCTTATAAGGAAAAAGAGAGACATAAAAAGTGTGGGCACACAGAGAAAAGACCATGTGAGGACTGGTAGAAGGTGGCCATCTTGCAAACCAGGAAGAGAGGACCCACCAGAAACCAACCCTGCCATGACCTTGATCTTGGATTCCAGTTTCTATAACTGTGAGCAAATATATTTCAGTTAAGCCACCCAGTCTTTGATATTTTGTTACGGCTGACTGAGCTGAGGAATATAAGCCCTGGGGAGCTAAAATCTAGACTTCAAAGGTAGAGGTCTTACTCATATGAATTCAGAGGAGCAGTTCCTTTCGTATCTGACACAATTTTTTAGGATGGATAAAAATCGTGATAATATAAAAATCAGTTCAATATTTAGTAAAGTCAAAATTACCCTGTAAAATTGATTTTTTTGAGGTTATGCTAGCTGTACTACCATTGAAAGCCGGAGTCCCTTGAAAATTACATTCAACAATAATTAAATTTTAAAAATAGATATTACATTTTGTTTTATCCAAACTAAACTGATTGACATAAAAAGTTAGAAAATAAAATAATACAGAAAGAAATAAAACATAAAAATATTAACATTTTTAAGATCATGTTTTTTTGTAGAGATACCTAATATTCAAATATGAATTTTAAGCATAACAATTAGATATGTATTTTTATTTTTGAAAATAATATTATTGCTTTTTATTTTATTTTTATGATATCTAATATTTGTACATGTATATGGGGTGCATGTGATATCTTGCTACATGCCTAGAATGTGTAATAATTACATTTATGGTATCCATCACTTCAAGTATTTACAATTTTTACAAATTACAAACATTTCAAGTCCTCACTTCTAGCTATTTGGGAATATCCAGTGTATTGTTGTTAACTGTAGTCATCCTATTCCACTACAGAACATCAGGACTTATTCTTTTTGCATAACTGTATGTTCGTACCCATTAGCCAATCCTTCTTCATCCCTCTTCCCCCAACACACAGCCTTTCCAGCCTCTTGTATCTATCATTCTACTCTCTACCACCATGAGATCCAATTTTTAGCTCCCACATGTGAGTCAGAATATGCAATATTTGTCTTTCTGTGCTTGGCATAACATAATTCCCCCCCAGTTTTGTACATGTTGCTGAAAATGACATAATTTCATTCTTTTCGGGGCCAAATAGTATTTCACTGTGTATATATACCCCATTTTCTTTATTCATTAGTCCTTTGGACACTTAAGTTGATTCTGTATCTTTGCTATTATAAATAATGCTGCAATAGACGGGGGTGCAGGTTTCTTTTTAATATACAGAGATTTATCTTCCTTGTTAAGACAAATTATAATAAAACAGATGCAAATTAAATGGAACAGAAAGCGAAATGTTGTGAAAATTCAGGCAAAGGGTTTTACTGATAACAAATGCATCCAGCCTAAATAATAATAAGACCAAATTGGAAGATTTAAAGGAAGCTGCCAGAGTACTGACTGCTCTCTGTTGGTAGAATTCCACCAGTAAATTGGGAAGCCACTAAAATAACAAAAAGTCTGCAATAGAAGTCATACAAATAGCGTTAAATATAATGCAAACAACTGTAAATTTTTGAATAGTTGTAAAAATATGGTTTTTAAATTATCACTATAAAAAATTTACAATCACCAGCATCTACAGCAAATTACAGCTTATATTTGGGAGTCTCAGGAAAGCTTTGTTCTACGTGTCCCAGGGTACAGAGCAAATGATTCAGAGAATTATAAATCATCAGGTTAACTGGAGTGAACTATAAAGAGTTTAAATATTTTACACAAAATCATTTACAAAAACAAATTCAGTTTACATTAGACAACTCTGCCTATAAAAATTCTTTCCTAAGCAAATATTTATGCTCAGTGTGTGTCCTTGTCATCCAGCCACTGGCACATCAATGGTTCCTCTCCTGATTCTCCCTCCCTCCTTCTTTGTTACTTTCTTCTCATCTCACACTCCTATTGAGAAAGAAAAACAAATTTGCTGATTTTTCTCTTAGAAAGCCTTTGCATGCTACCTTTCATTACTTTGTTTCCTGCCTACATCCAAATCTCATATTCAGTAAATTATCACGAAATATTTTACAACAAAGACAATTTCCTTACTCAAATAAATTGTGATAGTAGAAGCGGTATGCTGAAATCATCTCACACAGATTTTGTGGCTGTCTTCCCAACTCTACATTCAGCGATGCCACTTTGGCAGCTTTAAAGCGGTGCCTGGGTAGAGGGAAGGAGGGGTAGAGCGAACATTTAGATAACTGAAGTGAGTACACTGGGGCTTCTTATTTTCCCTGGAGAGTCAATTGTTTGAACGTTTCTCAGTGCAGCACTAGAATCAATTGTTTTAACATTTCTCAGTGCAGCACTAAAGCCATTTGTTGTTAGGAAATATTAACAATGATGACAGTATTAGCCAACATTTGAAGTTTATTTGGCCTGATATTCTAAATATTTTTTATACCTTAAGCCAGTGAGAACCAAAAATAATCATATAGAGTAGGTAGTAGAATTTCCCATTTTATGAGATGATTATACTGAGGTCAGAGATGTTGGAGCTCATTCACGGTAATCCTTCTAGTAAGTGCCAGTACAGGAGTATAAAAACTGTCTCACCCAGATTCTGAACATAGGCTTAGAATATTAGAAAGGAATGTGTGAGAGTCGTGAGAACTGAGTATTAAGTCCGTGTTCCATTCTTGCTCTTTGGCTGTGGGTATTTTGGTTCCTTCAATCTGAAATGAATCTTCTCAACTAAAACTATAGATAAAAAGAACTATCTTACGGGATTGTTTGGAGAATATTTCAATAAAGTTAAAAGTTTTTCATTAATCTAAAACATATAACACATTTGTAATTTTTAGTTAATATTAAAATAAACTGTTTTTTTCATTTTCTTTTACTCATTATTCCTGGTTTTATCACTTGAGTTCTCCTTATATAAAAATATGTGATGATTTTGGGCACATGAGAAACAGAATTTTCTTATTTTTCAAAGATTTTGCTATTTGCAGTGGACTTTAGTTCCTCAAAAGTATGATCACAACTATTTTTTTTTCCTACATAGCTTCTTTTTAAAAAGAAAATATGGTTCTTTTTAAGTTTTATTTTAAGTTTAGGGGTGCAAAGGTAGGTTTTTTACATAGGTAAACTTGTGTCATGGGGGTTTGTTGTACAGATTATTTTATAGCCCAGGTATTAAGCCTAGAGCTACCCATTAGTTATTTTTCCTGATCCCCTCCTCCACCCCAGCTCCATCCCCCTAAAAAGGCCCTAGTGTGTATTGTACCCCTCTTTGGGTCCATGTGTTCTCATCATTAACTCCCACTTATAAGCGAGAACATGTGATATTTGGTTTTCTGTTCCTGTGTTAATTTGTAAGGTTAATGGCCACCAACTCCATCCATGTCTCTGAAAAGAACATGATCTCATTCTTTTGTAATTTTAATTTAATTTACTTTTAAGTTCCTGGGTACATGTGCAGATGTGCAGGTTTGTTACATAAGTAAACACGTGCCATGGTGATTTGCTCTACCCATCAACCCATCACCTAGGTATTAAGCCCAGCATGCTTCATCTATTTTTCCCCCTGATGTGTTCCCTCAACTCACCCCCCAAACAAACCCCAGTGTGTATTGTTCCCCTCCCTGTTTTTATGTGTTCACATCGTTCAGCTCCTACTTATAAGTGAAAATATGTGGTGTTTGGTTTTCTGTTCTTGCATTGGTTTTCTGAGGAAAATGGCTTCCAGATCCATTCATGTTCCTGCAGAGGACATGATCTTGTTCCTTTTTATGGCTGCATAGTATTCCATGGTGTATAGGTACCACATTTTCTTTCTCCAATCTATCATTAATGGATATTTAGGTTAACTTTGTGTCTTTGCTATCATGAATAGTGCTGCAATGAACATATGCATGCATGTATTTTTACAATAGCATGATTTATATTCATCTAGGTGTATACCCAATTATGGGATTGCTGGGTGAAATGGTATTTCTTGTTCTAGGTCTTTGAGGAATTGCCACATTGTCTTCCACAATGGTTGAACTAACTTACACTCCCACCAACAGTGTAAAAGTGTTCTTATTTCTCCACATCCTCTCCAGCATCTGTTGTCTCCAGATTTTTTGATGATTGCCATTCTAACTGGTATGAAATGGTATCTCAATATGGTTTTGATTTGCATTTCCCAAATGACCAGTGAAGATGAGCAGTTGTTCATATGTTTGTTGGCCTCATATATATCTTCTTTTGAAAAGTGTCTGTTCATATCCTTCTCCCACTTTTGAATGGGTTTGTTTGTTTTTTTCTTGCAAATCTGTTTTAGTTCTTTGTAGATTCTGGATATTAGCCCTTTGTCAGATGGGTAGATTGTAAAAGTTTTTCCCATTCTATTGGTTGCCGGTTCACTCTAATGATTGTTTCTTTTGCTTTACAGAAGCTCTGGAGTTTAATTAGATCCCATTTGTCTATTTTGGCTTTTGTTGCCAACGCTTTTAGTGTTTTAGTCATGAAGTCCTTGCCTATGCCTATGTCCTGAATGGTTTTGCCTAGGTTTTCTTCTAGGATTTTTATGGTGTTAGATCTTATGTTTAGATCTTTAATCCATCTGGAGTGGTCTAATAATCTGTTTTAAAATGGCAACAACTTAATTTATATCACATTAAAAAACCCAAAACTCATTTTCTCCCCATTTTATGTTTTTGATGTCACAATTTACATCTTTTTAAATATATATCTATCAGCAGGTTATTATAGCTAGTATTATTTTAAATACTTTTTTATTTTAACCTTTCACTAGAGGTAAAAGTGGTTTACACACCATAAACAGTGTTAAAGAATTCTGAATGTGTCTGTATACTTGTATTTACCAGTGAGTGCTATATGTTCATTTGAATTCATGTTACTAGTTATCATGATTTTATTTTAGCTTAAATAACTTTCTTTAGTGTTTCTATAAGACAGGTCTAGTAGTAATGAATTACCTCAAGCTTTTTATCCTTTATTTCTGATGGACAGCTTTACCAAGTAAATTATTCTTGGTTGACAGTTTTTTGTTGGTTTTGTTGTTTGTTTTTGCTTTTGTTTTTTAGTATTTTGAATGTATCATCCAAATCTGTCCTGGTTTGCCAAGTTTATGGTGAGACATCCACTAGTAATCTTACACGAATTCATTTGTATGTGGCAAGTCTCTTTTCTCATGCTGCTTTCAAAATTATCTTTGTCTTTGATTTTTGATAGTTTGATTATAATGTGTCTCAGTGAAGTACTCTTTGTGTTGTGCCTGTTTGGAAAATATGGGGCCTAATTTACTAGAAAATCTGTATCTCTTTTTATATTTGAGAATTTTTCAGTCATATTTTTTTAAATAAGCTTTTGACCCTTTATCTCTTCTCTTCTTTCTCTGGAAATCTCAAAATTTGTATATTAATTCTGTTGATATTTTCACATAAATTTGGTAGTCTTTCTTCATTTCTCTTTATTGTTTTATTTTTTTCTCCTTTGATTGGATGATTTCAAGTGATCTGTCTATAAGCTCCTGGATTCTTTTTTCTGCTTGATGAAATCATTTGTTGATTATCTCCACTGAAATTTTCGTTTAATTCATTATAGTCTTCAGCTCTGAAATTTCTCTTTGCTTGCTTTTTATATCATTTTTGTCTTTGTTGAACATTTTTCTCCATGATAATTTTCCATTTTCATCGAGTTGTCCATCTATATACTTTTTAGTACTCTGAGTTTTTTTATTTTTAATTATTTGGTAATTCATAAATCCCTATTTATGGGGCCAGTACTGGAAAATTATAGTGTTATTTTGGTGTTATCATATTTCCTTGAGTTTCAATGTTCCTCGAAGCCTTGCATTGCAATTTTCAGAAGCAATTATCTCCTGTCCTTTATGACTGGATTCAGGAAAGAAACATCTTCACCAGTAAGCCTGGCTAGGGATTCTGAGGGTCTCTTCAATCTTTTCTACAAATACACCTGCTCCATACCTCTGTTCCCTCCTGGGTGAGAAATTCTTAAGCTCATATGTCTTTTTTGTATCCTGCAAAGGCAGGTCATGGGCTGAGAACTTCCCATTTGTTTTTCCTAGGGCTTTGCCCACAAATGCTCAAGTTTTTGTATTTTCTCTCAATCCTGCAGAGTCAAGCTGACAGTCTGCCTGTGCTTGTGAACTGCTTGCAAAGGCTTATATTTGCCATCCCCTGGAGCATGCACTGGGACTCAGTTAGGGTAGGGGGTGTGGCTTTTGGAGTGTTGAGGGTTGCCTGTGGGTCACTTGGAGAAGTTCACAGTTGTATCCCAAATGACTCATAGACAGGCAGCCTGATGGAGTCTGACTAGAGGTTAATAGGATTTGTGGCCATTTGTTGAGTTCTGAGTTTTACTTGCTGTGAATCCTCACCTCTCTTCCCTGCTCCCAGTTTCTCCCAACCACTCATCCATACTGATTATCTCAGTAATCTGGGTGGTGTGAAATATAAGTGAGCCTCTTGGGCGGTAACTTGCACAGAGTAAGAATCCAGGCACTCACCCACTATACTCTCCCTTTCTTCCATGGGAGAATTTAGGGCTAAAGGGATCTCGATCCCTTTTGCTACAGAGTTGTGCTGCCTTGAAGAGGGATGATATAGCTTAAGTGAAACTACTCTTCTTACCCTTTTCAATGTGTTTATTTTCAGATTTTTTGCTCCAAAGTTGTGCTAGACCTTCTCTTCTGTATTCCTGGACTCCCAAAAGGGTGCTTTCATTAGTAGCTGGTGGTCAAAATTAATGCTCCTATGGAAAGACAATGGTAGAAAATATCTATACCATCATGTTGCTGATGTTACTCTTCCTTAAGTAGCTTTTCTTCTTGGCAACATCAGCATTTTAATACAGCATTATTATAATTTTTTTTCTTTTATAAACTGGTGTGTTATCTCTGGAATATTACACAGTTTCTTTTTTGAAAATCATAAAAAGCTTAATGTTTCACCTTTTCTCTTTTTCCCTCTTTTAAGAACTCCTAAAATGTTTGTGTCCCAAACGCTTCTTGGGGGCAGACATTGCTGATATTCTGCTATGACCATAAATTACTTTGGCTCACGAGTGTGATCAACAATTTGCTTCTGTGATAATCCTTCAGATTTTATTTTATTAATGTAAGAATGCACTTAGAGTCATCTCCTGATTCATGAGTAACTGTATTTGTTTTCTGTGCAGAGTTTTAGTAAATGTATAGTGCTGAATACTTAGGGCCTTACCTTTCAATAGAACCACTAAACATGTCAGCATGTCTATATGTCTCCAGTATGACAAATCTTTAGGAACACAGGAATTCAAAGATATATTTTTTCACTCAATGCTTCTCAAAATATTTAAAATGCATTTGCCTATTCACCTGTCTCTATAGTGTATCTCCAGGCACAAAATTTTTCATCTTATCAAGTGACATTTACCAATTTGACAGAATCAAACAATCAAGATAAAACTTAGCTGCAGCTTTTAAAAATAATGCCCTAGTTTAGAAGGAATGCATATGGCCCTTTTATTCCAAAATTCTCCTACTGATTTTTTGGTAGAAGTTTCTAGATATTTAGTTCTAGTTTGCTATATGTAATGTCTGTTTATTTTGCCATAATAATGTTTGCCAAAACATTATTCGTTCTTCCAATATGATTATTATAAGATATTTAAAAATAATTCTCAAGCATTGTATTAAAACCACTGGTATCATTGATGCAATGGTAAGACCATTAACATTCTTGATTAATTACATCATTTCATTTCACTGAACATTATTTCCAAAACATGTGGTTATTTTTTAACATGTAGAATATAAACTCCTGAATAGAGACCATGCCTCTATATACTATTTTATTTATCATTTTAAATTATTTTAAGTTGGTACAAAAATGTCCGTCAGATTAATTATGGACATATCTTACATAGAACCCAGAATACTCATTTCACATGTGAAAAACATATGTAAAACACAGGTTAAAATGAGTTGTTCAAAGTCATAAGTTAATTATTTGTCAGTAACTACAGGCTAATTAAAGTTTATTGATTACAAGTTCATTATGTTTCAGTAGCACTAGTGCAATTAAATAAATCATGGAAACCAATAACTAGTTAACACCCTTGCAAAATCCACCTTTACTATGATGCAGCCTTGTTTGAAACTCTATAGATACAGCCACAGACACACTGAAAGATATTGTTTATCCCCTTGGTAGTAGCTCTAAACATTTTGTTTCCTTTTCTGTCATTGAGTATGTGAGTCAAATGGCAGTGTAAGTAGTAATATCAGTATACTAACCAAATGAACTATATAGTAAGTAAAATAACTCCATAAGGAGGAAGCCAGTGAAATAAACACAGCAGTTAATTAAAAAATGCTTTTTTAATAAAAGGCCAGGCTGGACACTGTGGCTCATGCCTGAAATCCTAGCACTTTGAGAAACTGAGGCAGGTGGATTACCTGAGTTCGGGAGTTCAAGACCAGTCTAGCCAACATAGTGAAATCTCATCTCTACTAAAAATACAAAAATTAGCTGGGTATGGTGGCAGTCACGTATAATCCCAGTTACTTGGGAGGCTTAGGCAGGAGAATCACATGAACCCAGGAGGTGGAGATTGCAGTGAGCCAAAATCATGCCATTGCACTCCAGCCTAGGTGACAAGAGCAAGACTCATCTTAAAAAAAAAAAAAATTCCAAGAAGATCAATAAATGGAGACCTTGTTTGTTGTAGCAGAGCCTAAAAGGGTAAAATATTTTGCTCTGGTAACATAATCAAAGGTTTATTCCACTCTATCTGGGTAATACATTTAAAAATAAGCACAATTTAGGTAAAATATGAGTGAAGAAACTTTTATTCCATTTTTATAATGCATAAGAAATTATAAAAACATTGAATAATAAAGGTAAACAATATATTTCCTGTGAAACTGGATATAAAACTAAACAAAGCCTTAGATTATGAACTGTAAATTGTCTGTACAGTGAACATATACAGTGAGGGATACTGGGATCCTATAATTACAACTTAAGATTTTACACATCACATATGTATCCATAAAAGTATATAATATATTGGCTGGGCACGGTGGGTCATTCCTGTAATCCCAGCACTTTGGGAGACTGAGGTGGGTGGATCATGGGGTCAGGAGTTCCAGACCAGGCTGACCAACATGGTGAAATCTCCATCTCTACTAAAAGTATAAAAATTAGCCAGGCGTGGTGGTAGGCACCTGTAATCCTATCTACTCAGGAAGCTGACACAGGAGATTCATTTGAACATGGGAGGCAGAGGTTGCAGTGAGCTGAGATTGTGCCATTGTACTCCAGCCTGGGTTACAGAGCAAGACTCTGTCTCAAAAAAAAAAAAAATAGTATATAATATAGTCTTTAAATTTTCATAAAATTAACTATTAATAATAAATGGGTTTAACAGTATGTGTGGATGAGGAAGAATGTTGACTGTTCAAATTTATTAGTCCGGGTAATAGAATTATATATACTTTTTGCTATGTGACTTCCAATAGAATAGACAGAGTATATACCCTCATCACTTTGACTTTGGGTTTTACCATGCTTCTTGTTTTAACCATTGAATTGCTAGCAAATGTGACACTAGCAGATGCTTTAAATGTAGTTTTTTGGTGGCCCTTGCTCTTGTCATAGCTGCTTCTTATCCCCCCATGCAGATGCTGCCCTCACTCAGGCTGTTTTCACACACTATCTTAGTCCACTGCTTTTTTCACTCTTTTCACTTTGGAAACCCTTCTCACTCAGCCAGAGTTCACGTACTCTGCACTTCTCACTTTTCATCCAACACTTTCCATCTAATCCATAAACAGACTACCTAGCTTCCACATCCTGCACCTTTTACCCCATTCATAATACAGTATTTCTAACCATAGTGCCACTCAGCCGCTTTCTAGACTACTCCTATTTAGTGCTCAACACCATGATCAGGGCCATGACAAGACACCTTCCAGTGATTTGGTGGGACACTAACTTGCTAGACCATTAGTCCTACATAACAACATAATAAATTTTTTAGAAGGAAATGGAAAAAATAAGGTGGGAAGAAGAGAGGAAGATAAACAGCTATGGTATGATTTTGAGTAAGATTGGGACAGGACATTGTCTCATATTTTAAAAGATGATACAGCAAGGAAAATCCAAAACTGAAGTGAGGTGATTGTTCAGAAGTCTAATGCAGCACTCTAAAAGAGACACGATGATGCCTTGGATAGTGTGTTAATATGAAGAATGTGAGCACGACATGGTTTCTGAACATCTTTTAAAGGAAAAGACAATAGTATTAGCTGATGGATTTTGAAAGAAAGAGCAGTAAAAGATGACAGTAAAAGTATTTTTAGTGTCTTAAAAACCTGGATGTTTACGATTGCTATTTACTGACATGGCAAACCAAAATTGGTTTTGAGAGAAATTTCAAGAACCTAGTTTTGAACATATTAAATCTTTCAAGTGTATTTTGTATTTCAGAGGAGCCGGCGATTGTACAGAGGAATATGTAAGACTAAAGATTAGAAATAGCCCAGGGCTCAAATTATGAATTAAAAATAAAATTATCTCTGCTTAACCTCACTTGAAACAATGGGTTTGTTCATGTTATATAAAAAAAAAATGACTAGCAAAAATAAAAAAGACAGATAAAATAGAAACTGGAACATTATGAGAAGAAAAAAAAACAAAAACTGCCAGAAATATGTTTAAGCACTGTATTTGTCTGTTCTCACAGTGCTATAAAGAACTACATGTGATAGGGTAATTTACAAAGAAAAGAGGTTTAATTATCTCATGGTTCTGTAGTCTGTATAGGCTTCTGCTCTTGTGGAGGCCTCTGGAAACTTATAATCATGGTGGAAGGCAAAGGGAAAGCACATCTTCACATGGCCAGCAGGAAAGAGAAAGAAAGCAAAAGGAGAGGTGCTACACACATTCAAACAACCAGACTTTGTGACAACTCTATTTTATGAGACAGCACTAGGGAGATGGTGCTAAACCATTAGAAACCACCCCCATAATCCAATCACCCTCCACCAAACCCCACATACAACATTGGGAATTATAATTCAACATGAGATTTTGGTGGGGACACAGAAAAAACATATTATTCCAACCCCATTATCTCCTGAATCTCATGTTCTTCTCACTTTTCAAAACACAATCATGCACTCCCAACAGTCCAAGTTTAAAGACTCATCTGAGCCAAGGGAAGTCCCTTTTACCTATGAGCCTGTAAAATTAAAAACAAGTTTGTTACTTTCAAGATACATCCAGGGTACAGGCATTGGGTTAACACTGCTGTTTCAAAAGAGAGAAATTGGCAAAAGCGAAGGGACTACAGGCCCACTGCAAGTCTGAAACCCAGCAGGGCAGTCACTGGATCTTAAAGCTCCAAAATAGTCTCCTTTGAGTTCATGTCTCATATCCAGGACATGCTAATGCAAAGGGTGAGCTTACACAGCCTTGGGCAGCTTTGTCCCTGTGGCTCTGAAGAGTACAGCCCCTGCAGCTGTTTCATTGACTGGCATTAAATGCCTGTGGCTTTTCCAGGTACATGGTGCAGGCTGTAGGTGAATCTACCATTCTGGGTAAATTCTGGTGGCCCTCTTCTCACAGCTCCACTAGGAAGTGCTTCAGTGGGGTCTCTATGTGAGGGCTCCAATTCCACATTTCTCTTCCACATTGCCCTACTAGAAGTTCTCCATGAGGGCTCCACTCCTGCAGCAAACTTCTGGCTGAATGTCCATGTGTTTTCACACATCCTCTGAAATCTAGACAGAGGCTCCAAAGCCTGAACTCTTGCCCTCTTCACACCTACAGGCTTATCACCACGTGGAAGCTGGCAAACTATCTTATGCCTTGAACCTTCTGGAGCAGCACCCTGAGACATTGTATTTGGGGACCTTTTAGCCAAGGATAGAGATGGAGTGGCTGGAATTCTGGGCACCATGTTCCAAGGCTACACGCAGTAGCAGAACCCTGGACCTCTCCCACAAAACCACGTTTTTCTTCTAGACCTCTGAGCCCAAGATGAGAGGGGCTGTCATTAAGGTCTCTGAAATACTTTAAGAAATTTTCCTCATTGTCTTGGCTATTAACATTTGACTCTTCTTTACTTATACAATTTTCTGTAGCCTGCTTATAGGTTTCCCTAGAAAATGGATTTTTCTTCTTACAAGGTAAGACTTAAAGTTTTCCAAATTTTTATGCTCTGCTTCTCTTTTAAATATACATTCCAGTTACAAATAATCTTTTTGTTCACATATATGAGCATATACAGTTAGAAGCAGCCAGGTCTCACCTTGAGTTGTTTTTTGCTTAGAAATTTATTTCACCAGATACCCCAAATTATCACCCTCAAGTTCAAAGTTCCAGAGATCTCTAGAGCAGGGTCACAATGCTGCCAGTCTCTTTGCTAAAGAATAGCAAGAGAGACCTTTATTATAGTTATCAACAAGTTCCTCATCTCTATCTGAGACCACTGTCCTATATAGTTTTATTATTTTGTTCCATGGATACCTAGTTTATTGAGAGTTTTTAGCATAAAGGCTGTCGAATTTTTTCAAAGGGCTATACTGCATCTATTGAGATAATCATGTGTTTTTCATCTTTGGTTCTGCTTATGTGATAGATTACATTTATAGACTTGGGTATGTTGAACCAGCCTTGCATCGCTGGGAAGAAGACTACTTGATCATGATGGATAAGCTTTTTGATGTGCTGTTTTATTTGGTTTGCCAGTACTTTATTGTAGATTTTTGTGTCAATATTCATCATGGATATTGGCCTGAAGTTTTCTTTATTAGTTGTGTCTCTGCTAGTTTTTGGTATCAGGATGATGTAGGCCTCATAAAATGAGTTAGGGAGGATTCTCTCATTTTTTATTGCTTGGCATAGTTTCAGAAGGAATGGTACCAGCTCCTCTTTGTACATCTGGTAGAATTCAGCTTTAGATACATCTGGACCTGGACTGTTTTGGTGGATAGGTTATTAATTGCTGCCTCAACTTCAGCCTTTGTTATTGATCTATTCAGGGTTTTAACTTCTTCCAGGTTTAGTCTTGTTAGAGTGCAAATGTCCAGGAATTTATCCATTTCTTCCAGATTTACTGGTTTGTGTGCATAGAATTGTTTGTAGTAATCTTTCATGATAGCTTGTATTTCTGTGGAATCAGTGGTGATGTCCCCTTTATCATTTTTTATTGCATCTATTTGATTCTTCTCTCTTTTCTTTTTTATTAGTCTGGCTAGTGGTCTGTTTTTTTAATTGATCTTTTCAAAAAACCAGTTCCTGGATTTATTGATTTTTTTGAAGGGGTTTTTGTTTCTCTATCTCCTTCAGTTCTGCTCCGATTTTAGTTATTTCTTGTCTTCTGCTAGGTTTTGAGTTTTTTTGATCTTGCTCCTCTAGCTCTTTCAATTTTGATGATAGGGTGTCAATTTTAGATCTTTTCTTGCTCCTCATATGGTTATTATTGCTATGAATTTCCCTCTAGACACTGTTTTAAATGTGTCCCAGAGATTCTGGCATGTTGTGTCTTTATTCTTGTTGGTTTCGAAGAACGTCTTTATTTCTGCCTTCATTTCATTGTTTATCCAGTCCACATTCAGGAGACAATTGTTCAGTTTCCATGAAGTTGTGCAGTTTTGAGTTAGTTTCTTAATCCTGATTTATAATTTGAATGTGCTGTAGTCTGAGAATTGGTTTGTAATGATTTCTGTTCTTTTGCATTTGCTGAGGAGTCATTTACTTCCAATTATGTGGTCAATTTTAGAATAAGATGTGGTGCTGAGAAGAATGTATATTCTGTGGATTTGGGGTGGAGAGTTTTGTAAATGTCTATTAGGTTCACTTGGTTCAGATCGGTGTTCAAGTCCTGGATTTTCTTGTTGATTTTCTGTCTCAATCTGTCTAATATTGACAGTGGAGTGTTAAAGTCTCCTACTATTATTGTGTGGGAGCCTAAGTATCTTTGTAGATTGTGAAGAACTTGCTTTATGTATCTGGGTGTTCCTGTATTGGGTGCATTTATATTTAGGATAGTTAGCTCTTCCTGTTGTATTGATCCTTTTACCATTATGTAATGCCCTTTTTGTCTCTTTTGATTTGTGTTGGTATAAATTCCATTTTATCAGAGACTAGGATTTCAACACTTGCATTTTTTTCTTTTTTTTTTCCCTCTCCATTTGCTTGAGAAATCTTTTTCCATCCCTTTATTTTGAGTCTATGTGTGTCTTTGCATGTGAGATGGATCTCCTGAATATAGCACACCAGTGGTTCTTGGCTTTTTATCCAGTTTGCCGGTCTGTGTCTTTTGATGTGGGCATTTAGTCTGTTTACATTTAATGTTAATATTGTTATGTGTGAATTTGATCCTGTCATTTTGTTATTGGTTGTTTTGCCCTTTGGATGGTGCAACTTCTTCATTGTGTCATTGGTCTTTACCATTTGGTTCTTTTTTGCAGTGGCTGGTACTGGTTGTCCCTTTCTGTGTTTAGTGCTTCCTTCAGGAGCTCTTGCAGGGCAGGTCTGGTACTGACAAAATCTCTCAGCAATTGCTTGTTTGTAAAGGAATTTATTTCTCCTTCACTTATGAAGCTTAGTTTGGCTGGATATGAAATTCTGGGTTGAATATTCTTTTCTTTAAGGATGTTGAATATTGGACCCCACTCTCTTCTGTCTTATAGGGTTTCTGCCAAGAGATCCACTGTGAGTCTGATGGGCTTCCCTTTGTGGGTGACCCAACCTTTCTCTCTGACTGCCCTTAGCATTTTTTCCTTCATTTCAATCCTGGTGAATCTGACAATTATGTGCCTTGGGGTTGCTCTTCTTGAGGAGTATCTTTGTGGTGTTCTCTGTATTTCCTGTATTTGAATGTTGGCCTGCCTTGCTAGGTTGGGGGAAGTTCTCCTGCATAATATCCTGAACAGTGGTTTCCAGCTTGGATTCATTCTCCCCATCATCTTTCAGTACACTGATCAAGCATAGATTAGATCTTTTCACATAATCCCATATTTCTTGAGGGCTTTGTTCATTTCTTTTTACTCTTTTTTCTCTTTTCTTGCCTTCTCATTTTATTTCATTGAGTTGATCTTCAATCTCTAATATCCTTTCTTCTGCTTGATCAATTCGGCTATTAAAACTTGTGTATGATTTGCTAAGTTCTTGTACTGTGTTTTTCAGCTACATCAAGTCATGTATTTTCTTCTCTAAGCTAATTATTCTAGTTAGCATTCTGTGTAACCTTTTTTCAAGGTTTTTAGTTTCTTTGCATTGGGTTAGAACATGTTCCTTTAGCTCAGAGAAGTTTGTTATTACCCACCTTCTGAAGCCTGCTTCTGTCAATTTGTCAAATTTGTTCGCTATCCTGCTTTCTTCCCTTGCTAGTGAGGAGTTGTGATCTCATGGTGGAGGAGAGGTGTTCTGTTCTTTGATGTTTTCATCCTTTTCGTGCTGGTTTCTTCGCATCTTCTTGGATTTCTCTAACTTTGAACTCAGGTAGCTCCTTGGGGAGGCAGACTTTCCTTTGTTTGGCTGCAGAGGCACTGCTGGACTGCCTCAGATTCAATGGAGCTGCTACATGTATTTCCTGCATCTTTTGTTTACTCAGGAAGATTAGGCCTGCCTTTGCAATGATGCTGCCCTTCCCCACCCCCCCCAAGTTGGATTGTTCCTGGTCATGCTATAACTGATGTGCTGGTTACGAAACTCTCAAGTGAGAGGGCTTCAGCCTTCTGGGCTTTTTTGGGGAGGGATCTGCCCAGCCATATGGCCTGATTCCCTGCTTTCAGCTTTCCTTCTTTCTGGGGGGGTGGGTAGCTCCATCCAGCAGGCTTTCTCAGCATCAGCAAGTAGTTCTGCCTAGATCTGTGCCCACAACCCCAGGCACTGGGCAGAATTGCTGCTCAGCCCTGTTTAGGCAGTGGGTGGGTGCTTTTCATCCCAATGAAGATCTCCTCTTCTGTGGGTTGTAGAGGGCTTGGGTGAAGCATAGTATCCAAACCAGAGTCCCAGAATGGGAGAGTCCCTGATCCTCTGATCAGTTGCATGCACCTCCTGGGTGGGGCAATGCCCCACCCTGCCTCAACTTGACCTCTTTGGTTTATACCCACTGTCCAAGCAGACCCACAACATGAACCTGGTACCTCGTTTGGAACTGCAGAGACCACTTGGCTTCTGCATCTCTCTTGCTGTGAACTGCATTCTGGACCTGCCGCTACTTGGCCATCTTGGACCCCTTCCCCACACATTACTTTCGATCCTGGCAGAGGTCCTCCATGAGGGATGCATCCCTGTAGCACACTTTTGCCTTGACATCAAAGTATTTTTATACATCCTTTTAAATCTAGGTGGAGTTTCCCAAACCTTGATTTTTCAATTCTGTGCAGCCACAGGCTCAATATCACATGGAGGCCGCCAAGGTTTGGGGCTTGCATCCTCTAAAGCCATGGCCCAAGCTGTACCTTGGCCCCTTTTAGCAACATCTGGAGCAGCTGGAATGCAGGACACCAAGTCCCTAGGCTGCACACAGCAGGGGATCCCTGAGCCCTGCCTACCAAACCATTTATTTTCTCCTACACCTCCAGGTCTGTGATGGGAGGGGCTGCCATGAAGATCTCTGACATGTCCTGGAGACATTTTCCCCATTGTCTTGGTAATTAACATTTGTCTTCTCATTAGTGTGCTGTGGGCTTGAATTTCTTCCCAGAAAATGAGATTTTCTTTTTTATCATATTGTCAGGCTGCAAGTTTTCCAAATTTTTATGCTCTGCCCCTTCATGAACGCTTTGCTACTTAGAAATTTCTTCTGCCAGATACTCTAAATTATCTCTCTCAAATTCAAAGTTCCTCAGATGTCTAGGACAGGTGCAAAATGCCACCAGTTTCTTTGCATAGAAAGAGTGACCTTTACTCTAGTTCAGAACAAGTTTCTCATCTGCACTGAGACCACTTCATCCTGGATCTTATTATCCATATCACTATCAGCATTTTGGTCAAAGTCATTCAACAAGTCTCTAGGAATTTTCAAACTTTTCCATATCTTCCTGTCTTCTGAGTCCTCTAAGACTCTAGAAAGTTCCAAAGTTTCTAATATTTTTCTGTCTTTTTCTGAGCCCTCCAAACTGTTTCAGCATTTGCCTGTAACATGATTCCAAAGTTGCTTCCACATTTTTGGGTAACTTTACAGCAACATTCCACTCTTCTGATACCAATTTACTGTATTCGTCTGTTCTCACACTGCTAATAAAGACATACCTGAGACTGGGTAATTTATAAAAGAAAGAGATTTAACTGACTCACAGTTCATCATGGCTGTGTTAATGGTGGAGGGTGTCCAGGTTCTTGGAGTCTTGAACAAATAATTGAACAAAACACACAAACAGGAAGGAATGAAGGGTTTTACTGAAAATGAAAGTACACTTTACAGTGTGGGAGCAGGCCGGAGCATAGTAGATCAAAGGCCCCATTACAGAATTTTTGAGAGTTTAAATACCCCCTAGAGGATTTCATTGGTTACTTCAGGTACGTGCTATGTAATGGAGAGAATGAAGTAACGTTACAAAGTCATTTATGTCATATGCCCTATGGAGAGAATATTTCCTATTATAGCTTCAGTGTGAATCAGCCTTCTGTTTCCTGCCTCCAGGGAAGGGAAGGCCTCAGCTATTTTTTTGCCTCAGCTGGGGAGGCCTCAGGAAACTTTCAATCATGGCAGTAGGGAAAGCAAACACATCTTCAGATGGCAGCAGGAGAGAGAAGTTCAGAATGAAGTGGGAGAAAGGGCCTTATAAAACCATAAGCTCTTGTGAGAACTCAATATCACAAGAATGGCATGCAGGTAACCGCCACCATGATTCAATTACCTCCCACGGGTCAATCCCACGACACATGGAGATTATGAAAATTACAATTCAAGATGAAATTGGATGGGGACACAGCCAAACTCAGTATTTTATATATATATATATATATATATATATATATATATATATATATATATAAGTGTGTGTGCATATATATGTATACATGCATATATTACATGGAGAGTATATATATACCATTACTATGTTGAATTATCTGTGGTAAACCAATCCTCTGGATGATAATTAATAAAGGTTAAAATACTTGTTTTAAAACTGAAAGTTGAATTAAGGTGAATTAGTCAAGGTTCTCTAAATAGACAGATCTGATAGGTTATGTGTATATATGAAAGGGATTTTAGTAAGGAGAATTGACTCACAGGATCACAAGGTGAATTCCCAGGATATGCTGTCTGCAAGCTGTGGTAGTAGACAGCCATAGTGGCTCAGTCTGAGTCTAAATTCTCAGAAGTATGGAAGCTCACAGTGCAGCATTTAGTCTGTGTCTGAATTCCCAAAAGCCCCTGGCAAACCAATGGTGTAAGTTTAAGGGTTTAAAGGCCAAAGAATCTGGAGTCTGATGTTCAAGGACAAGAAGCATAAAGCCTGGAAGAATGATTAAAGGCAGAAGACTCACCAAGCCAGCTTATCCCACCTTCTTCCACCTGCCTTGTTCTAGCTTGCCTGGCAGCAAATTTGATCGAGTCTACACACAATGAGGGTAGGTCTGCCTCTCTCAGCCCACTAATTCAAATGTTAATCTCCTCTGGCAAGACTCTCACAGAAACATCTAGAAACAATACTTTACTAGTTCTCTAGGCATCCTTCAATCCAATCAAGTTGACACCTAAAATTAAACATCACAAGTCCACCTCTTGTTAATTTGAACCTCTATACATCTCATGAAATCATACTTAATCTTCAGATAAGACAATAATAAGGTCATAATTACACCTAACATGATATAGCTATGCTTCGTACAACCAGAAGTGCATTAAACCTGAACCTAAATGCTGTTACATAAACTTAACAACACTTAAATGCCGATATAAAGTCTTTAAATTTTCTTTCACATGATAAAGAGAAAAGAAAGAAAATAAAATGAAATTTTTTTTAGTAGAAGTATATGCATGCCCAAACATATTTTTAACAAAATAAGGAGGTAATACTTGTGAAAATTACACTTCTCATTTCTGCAACTGGTCACATGATCATAGCTGGTATTGATAACTACCTTTTTCTACTACCATTCTGTATTCCCTTTACCTTCAGCAAGGATCTCAACAGGTCATGGTTTTTTACCTGTTGGAGTGACCCAAACCTTCATTCATGAAAGTCTGAACCACTTGTAGTCCTACCTGAATTGGGTCACTGTAGTTTTCACTGACCTTAATTATAGGGCATGGTAGTACTATGAGATACCCTAAGGGATCTCGTGTACTTCAGACATAGTCTTCCTCACCCCCGTTGTGCGAATGGTAGACTGGTTTCATCTTGATAGTCCAGGTCTATCACCCCAGCCAACAATGTAACTCCCCTTCTTAACCTGTTGACTTAGAGGTAGGAGGACCCCAAAGTGGCCAGACGGCAATCCTAACATCCAGTTTAATGGAATTATTGTTGTGTCTCCTTGTGGCAACATATCTCCCTCTGGAACTAAGACCTCCAGGCCAGCAGAACATGATGTCACAGGAATAAAAAGCCAAAATTTTCCTAGAGGATCACTAGCCAAAAAAAAAAAAGAAAATGTGGAGTGGTGCCACTTCCACTTCCAGCCCTTGTTTGCTGGACCAGTAAATCCTGGCTATGGAAGAAACAGTCCCATATATTGGACACTGATTCAGAGCATAGACAGCCTTCTGGAAAACTTTGCCTCAGCCCTGCAAACTATTGTCACCTAATTGGCATTGAAATATTGACTTCAAGAGATTATGCTATCATTCTATCAATCCTATCAAACTGCTTCAGATTGATGAGGAACATGGTAAGGCAAGTGAATTTCATGAGCATGAGCCCACTGCCACACTTCTTTAGCCATGAAGTGAGTGCCTTTGGTGAGAGGCAATGCTGTGTTGTGATGGTGGATACGACATTCTGTGAGCGTACAGATCATAGTCTTGGCAGAAGCATTGCATGCAGGATAGGTAAACCCATATGTGGAATAAGTATCTTTTCCAGTGAGGACAAACCACTGCCCTTTCCATGATGTAAGAGGTCCAATATAATCAACTTTCCACCAACTAGCTGGCTGATCACCTCAAGGAATGGTGCAATATTGAGGGCTCAGTGTTGGACTCTGCTGTTGGTATATTGGGAACTCAGCAGTATAGCCAGGTCAGCCTTGGTGAGTGGAAGTTCATATTTCTGAGCCTACGTATAACCTCTATCCCTGCCACCATGGCCACTTTGTTTGTGTGCTTGTTGGACAATGACAGGTGTCTGGGGAAAGAGGCTGAGTGGTGCCCACAGAGCAAGTCATTCTATACATTTGATTATTATAATTCTCCTCTGCTGAGGTCACTCTTTGATGAGCATTCACATGGAACACAAATATCTTCAATGTTTTACCACCCAGAGAGGTTCATCTACATACCTCTTTCCCAGATTTCTTTGTCACCAGTTTTCCATTCATGCTACTTCCAATTCCCTGATCATTCAGCCAAACCATTTGCTACAGCCTGTGAATCAGTACATAATTGCACATTTGAGCATTTCTCCTTCCAAGCAAAGTACACAACCAGGTGCACTGCTCAAAGTTCTGCCCACTGGGAAGATTTCTCCTCACCACTGTACTTCAGGGGTGTCCTATAAAGGGGCTGTAGTGCTGCAGCTGTCCACTTCTGAGTGATGCCTGCATATTGTGCAGAACATCTGTAAACCAGGCCCTAGTCTTCTGTTCCTTTGTCAATTGATCATAGAGAACTCTCCATGAGCCCACTGGTGCAGGATAGGAAAGAAGAGGCAGGGTGGAAGGAGTGGGGACCATGGGCATTTGAGCCACTTTTTTATGTAACTTACTTGTGCCTTCAGGACCTGCTCAAGCCTGATTACATATATGCAGCTTCCATTTGATAATGGAATGCTGCTGTGCACCACCAACTTTACAGTCAGATGGGTCAGAAAGCACTCGGTTCATGATAGGCAGTTCACACTGGATGGTAACTTTGTGACACATGGTCAAACATTCAGTTTCTTCCAAGGTCCAGTAACAGATCAAGAGGAATGTCTCAAAAGGAAAGTAGTTATGTACAGAAGATGGCAGGGCCTTGCTCCAAAATCCTAGAGGCCTCCACTGTGATTTGCCTATGGAAGCCTGCCAAAGGCTCTAAACAGCATCTCTGTGATGGTTAATGTTACATGTAACTTGATTGGATTGAAATATGCAAACTATTGTTCCTGGGTGCGTCTGTGAAGGTGTTGCCAGATATTAATAGTTGGGTCAGTGGACTGGGAGAGGCAGATTCACCCTCAATCTGGGTGAGCACCATCCAATCAACTGTCAGTGTGGTTAGAATAAAGTAGGCAGAAGACAGTGGGAGAGACAGACTTGCTGAGTCATCCAGCCTTCGTCTTTCTCCTTTCTACATTGCTCAGGCTCCTTCGTCTTTCTCCTTCTCTCAAACTCTGTGTTCTTCAGCTTTTGGACTCTTGGACTTACACCAGTGATTTACCAGGGGATCTCGAACCTTTGGCCACAGACTGAAGGCTGCATTGCCAGCTTCCCTGTTTTTGAGGCTTTGGGACTCAGACTCAGCCACTACTGGCTTCTTTGCTCCTCAGCTTACAGACAGCCTGTCATAGGACTTCAACTTGTAATTGTGTAAGTCAATTCTCCTTAATAAATTTCTTTTCATATATAGATATATTCTATTAGTTCTGACCCTCTAGAGAACCCTGACTAGTACAATACATATCTTCCTCTGAAACCTTAAGCACTGTTGAATCTGCTTGGGTCATATGGCCCAAGTGGTGGAGCAGCCTGGACCTGCTGCAGAGCCTTCTTCTGTTCTGGACCTCACTCAAAACTGGAAGCCTTTCAGGTCACTGGACAAATGCGGCTAACAAATTTGCTAAGGCATCAAAGGCTTAAAAGGCCAAAATTCTAAATACAAATATCTAGAGATTAGGCTAATATTCACAGTTCTTTTTCTCAAGCCATTTGTTCAATTTTAATAAGTGACAGAGACATGGAGAAAATGAATAACTTCTAGTTCTAGTACAGTGCTGAGGAAGAGTAGGTTACAAAGATTGAAGCCCAACTTTGAATCAAATCAATCTCTGATTGGTTTAAGATCATTAGCCTCTTACTGCATTTACTAGTCTCTAGCAACTTTAAATTTTCTTTAGAGAAACAATGCCATCTGGACCCTCAAATTTTCATTAAAATTTTTATACTTAATGTCAAATATATTAAAAATATACCAGGCAAAATAAACCCATAACTAGAAAACAAAAGGGAAAAGCAGATAATAGACACAAACCTGTAAGTGATTGAAAATTTCGTGCCATAATTAAATATGTACATGGACTAGACTAAAAGGTAAATTAAACTCTATACAAAGAATCAGAAGACATTATTATAATAAAAAATAACTAATATTAAGAATGTAAATGTCAGGTGTGATGGCTTATGCCTATAATCCCAGCACTTTAGGAGGCTGAGGTGGGTAGATTGCTTGAACCCAGGAGTTTGAGAACAGCCTGGGCAACTTGGCAAAACATTGTTTCTAAATCAAAATAATAATGTAGCCAGGTGTAGTTGTATGTGCCTGTAGCTCCACCTTCTAGATAGGCTAAGAGATGGGAGGATCACTCGAGCCTGAGAGGTTGAGGCTGCAGTGAGCTGAGATCATGCCACAGCACTACAGCCTAGGCAGCAGAGACCCTGTTTCAAAAAAAAATGAATGTAATAAATAGTCCTCATTACAAATTGATCATCAGTGAATGGATGATTAGTAAACTGAACAATAGAAAAAGTATGAAGACTGAAGAATGTTGAGAAAATAATTTTAAAACTCCCAAAATGAGTACAGGTGACTTATGGAGCACAATAAGGAAATTTAACTCATAGAAAATTTGAGTACTGTGTACAATGATCAATGAAGAGATAAAGAGTGAGAGTGAGAGTGACAGTGAGGTGGGGGAGAGAGAGAGAGCAAAATAAAACATAAAGAGAATTAGATAGAAGCAATATTTTACAAACTAATTAATGAAAATGTTGAAATTGACCATATACATCAAGCCACAAAAAAAAGAAATGCTGCAAATCTCAAGCATGACAGCACAAATATAAATGCACCCAGGAAATTTTTTTTTTAATTTATTTTTATTTTTTAATTTTAATTATTTGTAGAGGCAAATAATTGCTACATTGCTCAGGCTGGTCTCAAATTCTTGGCCTCAAGTAGTCCCCTTGCCATGGGCTTCTAAAGTACTGGGATTGCAGGTGTAAGCCACTGTTCTTGAAAACACGAAAATAACAGGTAGAACTACTTATAATCAAAGACAAGGAGAGATTTTAAAAGAAGCCAGAGGACAACATAGACACATCATCTTCAACAAATGAGCCATAGTCTGACAGCTCACTTATCAAGCAGATTTACTGGAAAAGACAAATGGAATAAATTTTTCACTGTTCTAAAAAAAAAAAAAAGATGCCAAACTGTAATTCTGTAGCCAGAAAACAATTCATAAAAACTTGAAGTTGAAAATAGACATTTTTATACAAACTTTGAAAAAATCCTTAACAAAGATTTAAAAGAATAATAAAATGAATTTTTAAGCAGTATGATTATAACCACTCAAGATGAAATTATGGAAAAGTAGGAAGGAACAAACAACGTTGCAGAGTGCATGATATGGATAAATTTAAACAAATATTGGTGTAATAATAACAATAACTTGTAGAGTTTAAACACATCCAGAATTTAAGCACATGGAAACAGTAGCACAGAAGATAAGAGAGTAAGTGGAGTTTTAGTGTTTCATGGTCCTTGCTTTGCTTTGAAAGTCATTAAAAGTAATTCAAATTACATTTGAATTAGTTACAAATGCATTTTATAAGGTTTAGGGTAGCCACAAGTAGAATGGTGCATTTAAAAAGTGCATATTTCACAAATTTATAGCATAAAACTAATAGAGTAAAACTAGTAGAGAAAAAAAGACCACAGAATGATAAATAATTTAATCCAAGAGAAAAAGTAATTAGAAAAACAAGAAACTTAAACAGGGTTAACAAATAGTAAGTGTATAGTAGATCATAGATTGAAACCAAAATATAGCACTTATACTAAGAATAAACTGAACTAGATTCTTCAATTTAACCAGATTCCCCCAGTTAAATAAGATTATCAGATTTCAAGCATGGGGTAGGGGGCGATATTAGAGAAAAGTTATGCCCCCAATGACAGATACACCTAAACTAACAATGCAGAAAGTTTGAAATATAAAAAGTGAAAAACTATACATATAAGCTGTAATCAAAATAAGGCTGGTGTAACTTTGCGTTTGTCATACAATGTAGATTCTACAGTCAAAATGTCACTGAAATAATGAACTTGCAGAATAATTTTTGGAAATCACGATTCCATCAGGAAGATATAACACTTATATATCTGTATTAATCTATCATTTATTTATAATAATTCCTAGCAAACAAAAGACTATTTACAAATGATAGTAGCCATATTTAATGGCTCCATATGGAATATTTGTCTCAGAATTGCCAACCTATGAAACAGTTATTTTATTACTTCCTTCTTCAAAAATATGCCCAATGTTCTAACATATAGAAAGACACATTTTTAATCTTATTTCCTGCTTAATGCTATATGAAAAATAACAATTGTATGTGGATTATAGATTTAAGTACAAGATGTGAATCAATAAATTCTTCAGGAGAGTACATGGGAGGGTAGCTTCGGGACTTTGTAATTAGAAAGTACTTCCTAGGTCACATAAAGTACTAACTATAAATTAAAGGATTAATTAATTGTCCTCCATTAAGAATAGAAACGTCTGTTTATCAGAAGACACAATTAAGACAGTAAAAAGGCAAACCACATGGGAAGACAAGATATTTGCATTGCATATAATAAAAAACAACAACTACAAATAAATTGTTAAAAAGACAGCCAACTCAAAAGAAAAATGTGCAAAGGACTTAATCAGCACATCACAAAGCAGCACAATGGCCAGTATAAACAGCTATCGATTATCTAATAAAGGTAAGAAGTATTTTCCTGTGTGTGTAAAGGATTTTTGTGTTGGCAATATGATTATTTTGCATGACTCCATTTTCTTTTCTTGGTGGTATTCCACAGGATCATTACTTATATAGTCGATCGTTGTTAAGATAATTTGTCAGGGTGTATACAGCTTCTTTTGGAGCTGGAATATTGATTTTTCTTTTTTATTAGCCCCCCAAAAAACTCACTGTGGGCCTGGTGTGGTGGCTCATACCTGTAATATTGGCACTTTGGGAGGCTGAGACAGCCAGATCACGAAGTCAAGAGATTGAGACCATCCTAGCCAACATGGTGAAACCTTGTCTCTACTAAAAAAATAACAGAAATTAGCTGGGTGTGGTGGTGCATGCCTGTAATCCCAGCTACTTGGGGAGGCTGAGGCAGGAGAATTGCTTGAACCTGGGAGGTGGAGATTGCAGAGAGCTGAGATAAGGCCACTGCACTCCAGCTTGGTGACAGGGTGAGACTTCCTTTCAAAAAAAAAACACCTCGTCAATGGATTCTGCCAGCGTTCCTAAATGACTTTGTCTGTACTTCAGTATTCAGTTTTCTCTTACTGGAACATGTAGCTATGCCTACTTCATTTGGGATAAACCCTGAGTGAGCTATTCATGGATGCACAAGATGAAAACCAGGATAATTGGTTGTATATTTGGAGTGAACTCAAGTGACAATAAGTGGGTATTTATTTTTAGAATGGCATTTTTAAAAGTCTTTATTACTTCTCAGCATGGAATAGCAGACCTCACAACATATTCTAATTTTACTTGAATTGTTTAAAAAGCTATATTTCATTGATATTGGAGTGTTTTTAATGTAGTAACAAGATTATTTTTATGAAATGGAATTATATTTGAATTAAATATAAACAAAGTCATCCTTATATTTTTTATTTAGTACTTAAAATATACAGAGTCAATAAAAATATTCAATGACTCATGAGTAGTGTAAGCTATATTGAATACATATATACATATTTCTTTGATGTAAACTTTTAGATACATGGGATTCGTGTGTAGATTTATTGCATGATACTGAAGTTTCACGTACGGATCTTGTCATACAGGTAGTCAGCATGGTATCTGATAGGTATTTTTTACCCACGACTCCTCTCTCTCTTCCCCTCTAGTACTCCATAATGTGTACTGTTCCCATTTTGATGTACATGTGTGCTCAATGTTTACTTTCCACTTATAAGTAAGGACATGCAACATTTGATTTTCTGTTCCTCCATTATTTAAATTAAGATAACGGTCTCCAGCTGTATCCATGTTGCTGCAAAGGACGTGACTTTGTTCTTTTTTATGGCTATGAAGTACTCCATGGTATATATGTAACACATCTTCTTTATTCAATTCACCATTGATGAGCACCTAGATTGATTTCATGTCTTTGCTATTGTGAATAGTGTGGCCTTGAAAATACAGGTGCATGTGTATTTTAGGTAAAATGATTTACTTTCTTTTGAATATATATCCAGTAATGGAATTGCTGGGTAGAATGGTAGTTCTGTTTTTTCTTCTTTGAGAAATCTTCAAACTGCTTTCCACAGTAGCTTAAACATTTGACATTCCTGCCAAAAATGTATGAGCATTTATTTTTCTCCACAACCTTGCTAGCATCTGTTGTTTTTTGCCTTTTTAATAATAGCCATTCTGACTGGTGTGAGATGGTATTGTATCATGGTTTTGATTTGCATTTTTCTGATGATTAGGGATGTTGAGCATTTTTTCATATGTTTGTTGGCCATTTGTTGTGTCTTCTTTTGAGAAGTGTCTATTCCTCTCCTTTGTCCATTTTTTAATGGAGTTATTTGTTTCTTGCTCATTGGTTTATTTAAGTTCCTTATAAATTCTGAAAATTAGACCTTTGTCAGATGCATAATTTGCTAATATTTTCTGCCATTACATACACTGTCAGTTCACTATGTTAATAGTTTCTTTTGCTGTGCAGAAACTCATTAGTTTAATTAGATCTCACTTGTAAATTCTGGTTTTGTTGTTGTTGCTTTTAGTGATTTAGCCAAAAATTATTTGCCAAGGCTGATATCAAGAAGGGTATCTCCTAGGTATACTTCTAGGATTTTTATGTTTTGAGAACTTACAGTTAAATTTTTATCCATCTTAATTCTTGTCTATCATGAAATGTAAGGGTTCAGTTTCATTCTTCTGCAAATACTACCAGTTATCCCAACACCACCTATTGAATAGGGAGTTATCTCACCATTGCTTGTTTTTTTTTTTTTTTGGCCTTGTCTATGATCATATGATTGTAGGTGTTCAGCTTTATTCCTGAGATTTCTATTCTGTTTCATTGTTCTATATGCCTGTTTTGGTACCAGTACCATGCTATTTTGGTTACTTTGGTTTTATAATGTCCTTTGAAGTTGGGTAGTGTGTTGCCTCTGGCTTTGTTTTTGTTGCTTAGGATTGCCTTGCCTATTTGTTTGTTGTTGTTGTTGTTGTTATTCCATGTAAATTTTAGAATAGTTTTCCTCTAATTCTGTGAAGAATGCAAATAGCCTGATACAAATAGTGTTGAATCTGTACATTGTTTTGAGTAGTCTAACCATTTTAGCAATCTTCATTCTTCCAGTCTATGATGATGAAGTATTTTTCTATTTATTTGTATCATCTTTTATTTATTTATTTGTTTATTTATTATTTATTTATTTTTGAGACGGAGTCATGCTTTGTCACCAGGCTGGAGTGCAGTGGCACAATCTCAGCTCACTGTAACCTCTACCTCCTAGGTTCAAGTGATTCTCCTGCCTCAGTCTCCTGAGTAGCTGTGATTAAAGGCACATGCCACCACACCTGACAAATTTTTATCATTTTAGTAGAAACAGGGTTTCTCCATGTTGGTCAGGTTGGTCTCGAACTCCTGACCTCATGATCTGCCAACCTCAGCCTCCCAAAGTCCTGGGATTACAGGTGTGAGCCACCATGCTCGGCTGTCATCTTTGATTTATTTCAGCAGTGTTTTGTAGTTCTCCTTATAGAGATCTTTGACCTCCTTAGTTAGCTGTATTTCTAGGTATTTCATTTTATTTGTGGTTATTGTAAATTGTATTGTGCTCTTGGTTTGACTCTCGGCCTGGATGTTACTTGTGTACATATGCTACTGATTTTTGTTCATTCATTTTGTATCCTAAAAGTTTCCTAAAGTCATTTATCAGTTCTAGAAACCTTTTGGTAGAGTCTTTTGGGTTTCTAGGTGTAGAATCATGTCATCAGCTAAGAGAGACAGCTTGAATTCTTCATTTTCTATTTGGATACCTTTTTGCAAAAATCATTTCTCTTGTCTGATTGTTCTGGCTAGGATTTACAGTAATATATTGAATAGAATGATAACACATAACAATATTAACCTTAATTGTAAATGAGTTAAATGCCCAACCAAAAGAAACAGACTGGCAAATTGGATAAAAAGTCAAAACCCATCAGTGTGCAGTATCCGGGGAAACCCATCTCACATAGAAGGACACACATAGGCTCAAAATAGGGGGATGGAAGAAGATTTACCAAGCAAATGGAGAGCAGAAAAAGGCAGGAGTTGCAATCCTAGTCTCTGATAAAATCAACTTTAAACCAACAAAGATCAAAAGTGACAAAGAAGGGCATTACACAATGGTAAAAGGATCAATGCAACAAGAAGAGCTAACGATCCTAAATGTATACGCACCCAATACAGGAGCACCCAGATACATAAAGCAAGTTCTTAATGACTTACAAAGAGACTTAGACTCCCACACAATAATAGTGGGAGACTTTAACACTCCACTGTCAATATTAGACAGACCAACAAGACACAAAATTAACAAGGATATCCAGGACTTGAACTAAGATCTGGACCAAGAAAACCTAATACACATCTACAGAACTCTCCACCCCAAATCCACAGAATATACATTCTTCTCAGCACCACATCACACCTGCTCTAAAATTGACCACATAATTGGAAGTAAATCACTCCTCAGCAAATGCAAAAGAACGGAAATCATAACAAACAGTCTCTCAGACCACAGTGCACTCAAATTAGAATTCAGGATTAGGAAATTAACTCAGAACTGCAAAATTTCATGGAAACTGAACAACTGGTTCTTGAACATTGACTGCATAAACAATGAAATGAAGGCAGAAATAAAGATGTTCTTTGAAACCAATAAGAATGAAGACACAAGGTACCAGAATCTCTGGAACACATTTAAAGCAGTGTTTAGAGGAAAATTTATAGCAATAAATGCCCACATGGGAAGCAAGGAAAGTTCTAAAATCAACACCCTATCATCAAAATTGAAAGAGTTAGAGGAGCAAGATAGAAAAAACTCAAAACCTAGCAGAAGACAAGAAATAACTAAGATCAAAGCAGAACTGAAGGAGATAGAGACAAACAAACCCTTTAAAAAAATCAATAAGTCCAGAAGCTGGTTTTTTGAAAAGATCAACAAAATAGACACACCACTAGCCAGATTAATAAAAAAGAAAAGAGAGAAGAATCAAATAGATTAAATAAAAAATGACAAAGGGCATATCACCACCAATTCCACGGAAATACATACTACCATCAGAAATAACTACTAACAACTCTATGCACACAAACCAGTAAAACTGGAAGAAATGGATAAATTCCTGGACACTTGCACCCTCCCAAGCCTAAACCAGGAAGAATTCAAAACCTTGAATAAGAACAATAACAAAAGCTGAAGTTGAGGCAGGAATTAATAGCCTACCAACCAAAAAAAGCCCAGGTCCAGATGGGTTAACAGTCGAATTCTACCAGGCATGCAAAAAGGAGTTGGCACCACTTCTTCTGAAATTATTCCAAACAATCCAGAAAGAGGGGAATCCTTCCCATATCATTTTATGAGACCAACATCTTCCTGATACCAAAACCTGGCAGAAACTCAACAAAAACAAAGAAAATTTCAGACCAATATCCATGATGAACATAGATGCAAACATCTTCAATCAAATACTGGCAAACCGATTGCAACAGCACATCAAAAAGCTTATCTGTCACGATCAAGTAGGCTTCATCCTGGGGATGCAAGGCTGGTTCAACATATGCAAGTCTATAAACGTAATCCACCACATAAACAGAACCAAAGACAAAAACTACATGATTATATCAACAGATGCAGAGAAGGCCTTTGACAAAATTCAACAGCCACATATGCTAAAATCTCTCAATAAACTAGGTATTGACAGAATATATCTCAAAATAATAAAAGTTATTTATGAAAAACCCACAGGCAATATCATACTAAATTGACAAAAACTGGAAGAATTTCCTTTGAAATCTGGCACTAGAGAAGGGTGCCCTCTCTCCACACTCCAATTCAACATAGTATTGGAAGTTCTAGCCAGAGCAATCAGGCAAGAAAAAGAAATAAAGGGTATTCAATTAGGAAAGGAGGAAGTCAAACTGTCTCTATTTGCAGACGACATGATTGTATAGTTAGAAGACCCCCTTGTCTCAGCCCAAAATCTCCTGAAACTGATAAGCAACTTCAGCAAAGTCTCAGGATACAAAATCAATGTGCAGAAATCACAAGCATTCCTATACATCAATAACAGTCTTAAAGAGAGCCAAATCAAGAACAAACTGCCATTCACAATTGTTACAAAGAGAATAAAGTACCTAGGAATACAACTAACAAAGGATGTAAAGGACCCCTTCAAGGAGAACTACAAATCACTGCTCAAGGAAATAAGAGAGGCCACAAACAGATGGAAAAACATTCCATGGTCATGGTTAGGAAGAATCACTATTGTGAATATGGCCATATTGCCCAAAGTAATTTATAGATTCAATGCTATCCCCCATCAAGCTATGTATGACCCTCTGCACATAACTGGAAAAAACCACCTTAACTTCATATGGAACCAAAAGAGTCCACATAGCCAAGACAATCTTAAGCAAAAAGAACAAAGCTAGAGGCATCATGCTACCTGACTTCAAACTATACTACAA
This sequence comes from Ateles fusciceps, assembly GCA_036589455.1. NCBI lineage: Eukaryota > Metazoa > Chordata > Mammalia > Primates > Atelidae > Ateles > Ateles fusciceps. Next base: position 1,074,430 of record JAZHEH010002417.1, on the reverse strand, counting down.
GTCTACAGTAATCAAAACTGCATGGTACTGGTACCAAAACAGAGATATAGACCAATGGAACAGAACAGAGGCCTCAGAGGCAATGCCACACATCTACAACCATCTGATCTTTGACAAACCTCACAAAAACAAGCAATGGGAAAAGGATTCCTTGTTTAATAAATGGTGTTGGGAAAACTGGCTAGCAGTGTGCAGAAAGCAGAAATTGGACCCCTTTCTGACACTTTACACTAAAATTAACTCCAGATTGCTTAAAGACTTAAACATAAGACCTAACACCATAAAAACCCTAGAAGAAAACCTAGGCAAAACCATTCAGGACATAGGCATAGGCAAGGACTTCGTGACAAAAACACCAAAAGCATTGGCAACAAAAGCCAAAATAGACTAATGGGATCTAATTAAACTCCACAGCTTCTGTACAGCAAAGGAAACAATCATTAGAATGAACCAACAACTAAGAGAATGGGAAAAATATTTTTTACAATCTACCCATCTGACAAAGTGCTAATATCCAGAATCTACAAAGAACAAAAACTGATTTACAAGAAGAAAACAAACACATTCAAAAGTGGGCAAAGGACATGAACAGACACTTGTCAAAAGAAGACATATATGAGGCCAACAAACATGAAAAAATGTTCAATCATCTCTGGTCGTTAGATAAATGCAAATCAAAACCACATTGAGATACCATCTCACACCAGTAAGAATGGCAATCATTAAAAAACCAGGAGACAACAGATGCTGGAGAGGATGTGGAGAAATAGGAACACTTTTACACTGTTGATGGGAGTGTAAATTAGTTCAACCATTGTGGAAGATAGTGTGGTGATTCCTCAAGGACCTTCCATTTGACCCAGCAATCCCATTACTGGGTATATATCCAAAGGATTATAAATCATTCTATTATAAAGACACATGCACACGTATGTTCTTTTGTGGCACTGTTTACAATAGCAGAGACCTGGAACCAACCCAAATGCCCATTGATGATAGACTAAAAAAGGAAAATGTGGCACATATACACCATGGAATACTATGCAGCCATAAAAATCAATGAGTTTGTGTCCTTTGTAGTGACATGGATGAATCTGGAAACCAGCATTCACAGCAAACTGACACAAGAACAGAAAATCAAACACCGCATGTTCTCACTCATAGGTGGGCGTTGAACAATGAGATCACATGGACACTGGGAGGGGAGCATCATACACTGGGGTCTGTTGGGGTGGAATAGGGGAGGGACAGTAGGGGTTAGGGAGGTTGGGGAGGGATAACATGGGGAGAAATGCCAGATATAGGTGATGAGAGGATGGAGGCAGCAAACCACCTTGTCGTATATGTACCTATGCAACAATCCTGCATGTTTTACACATGTATCCCAGAACCTAAAGTGCAAGAAAATATATATATATGTATTAAAAAAAAAAAGAAAGTGGACATCCATGTCTTGTTGCAGTACTCAAGGTGAAGAGTTTTGAAATAACTTCATGAAATATTTGTCAGGTGTTCAAGAAGGAGCCAGAAAATCAGAAATCTCTGGTGTATTGATCAGTGTTATACAGCTCATATGTAGGACAGGATTTTAACTTCAAAATTTGTCTTTCTTGAAACTTCCAAACTGTCTTCTGTTCACCTGCCTAATGACAAATAGAACATGGATACACATTACCCTAATTACATGATGCCTTTTTCAATTACTTGCATGTAATGTGATAATATCTAAATCAGATTAATCTTTATTCATAATTTCAAAAATATTTCCCATTGACAATAATCATTGGTTTCAATGAATTCAGGAAAATTTTAGGTAAAATCAATGTCAACAAATGTTAACTGTGTTTGATTATAGATTTTTATTAGTAATTTCTAAATGAAATTTATTTCTAAAAAATAGATTCTGTTGTATATAAAGGAATTCTTTTTTTTTTTTTTTGAGACAGAGTGCCATTCTGTCACTTAGGCTAAAGTGCAATGGCATGATTTTGGCTCACTGCAACCTCTGCCTCCTGGGTTCAAGCAATTCTCCTGCCTCACCTTCCTGAGTAGCTTAGATTAAAGGTGCCCACCACTACACCGGGCTAATTTTGTATTTTTAGTAGAGGTGGAGTTTCACCGTGTTGGTCAGGCTGGTCTTGAACTCCTCATCTCAGGTGATCCACCCACCTAGGACTCTCAAAGTGCTGGGCTTATAGGTGTGAGCCACTACACATGGCCAAGGAATTCTTTTAAGTAAACATTTTATAAAGGCTAAGAGAACATTCTTATTCTATGTTGTGTTTGCTTCATCTTATGATATGTAAGTGAACAAGTATTTACACATGTGGATAATACCAATATGATGGGTAGATTAATGTCACTACTGTGTTCAGGATATTTTACAAATCAGTTTGTGTCTGCAAAAATAAAGACAATAAACTCCATCTTCAATAGAGCTTGTAAGAGAAGATATGTGAACGTATGCATTCATGATGACATATAAAAGTGGAAATATTTGTGTTAAAAATAAGCATATGAAGTACAATGATATGTCAGGAGAGAGAATTACAATATTATAGCAGAGTTGATGTTTAGCTGGTGGAAGGATGGGGAGAAATTCCTCATAAAAACTTTAAGCAAATAGTAAAGATAGGGAAATCACGTTAGTTATAATATTTGAGTTCTATATAAAGATTTCTACTAAATTCAGCAAGTCTACATTAAAAATAAAAAGTAAAATAATATATACAATGTATAGAACCAAATCAAAGTGAACTATTGGACATAAACATCTTTCTCTGTCATTTTTGCTTAATACAGTAGTACAATTTTCATATGAATTTTCAGAAAATTTATTTGAATTTATTATAATTTTCCAGAATTACAGTGTTCTGTAAATCCTTGAATAAACATTTAAAGACACGTATATAACAAAGCAAGAAAATATATTTATTTAGTGAAATATTTTAAAGTATTCTATAATACACATGCAACTTATCAAATGATCTCTATAATGAATTTACCTATGATTTATTTGTATAAAAATGTGATTATATTGGGTACAATGGCATGCTTCTGTAGTCCCAGTTACTCAGGAGGCAGAGATAGGAGGATTAGTTGAGTTTAAGGCTGTAGTGCTTGATGATCCTGCATGTGAATAGCCACTGCACTCTCACATGGACAACGTCGAGAGACCCTCTCTAAAAAATAAAAAGAAAGTCATTATCATATTCCCTGAGGCTCATTTTAACTGGAAATTGAACAACATACCATTGCGGATTTTTTTTTTTTTAATGGAGCATCTGAGACACAAATATCACATGCTTCATATGCCCAAATTTGCCCATAGCATGAATGAAAGATTTGCAGGAAATACAGTGAAGTGCAAGCATGAATCTCAATCCATTTTGCTATGTCCTTACTCTGTATCTATAAAGCTTGGTAAATTGCAGAACATTCGTTAGAATTATTATTTAAAATAATGGCCTTTGTTTGTATGTGTTAAATAAAGGCCTCTCTAATAATTTATTTCCAGGATTTTTATTCTCCATGATATATGTAAGACAAACATAATCAGTAAACCTGATCAATCCAAGTTTAGCTAAATTGGATTTTATTAAATAAACCCATATTAAATTTATTTTTAAACAAGTTAATATTTATGGCTTTAAAATCTTCATTTATTTGAAAAAAATGGCTGATATAATATCAGATGGATTGGGATGTGACAGAAAGTTCCCATCATTAAACCTAAATGGTATAAAAATAAACTAAAATATCCAAAATGTGTAGGGAAATTTATGCAGGCAGATAACTGAACCATTTTTTAACTAAGATAAAATGGCAATATCACCTTAGGAAACTTTAGTTGAAAGTGAAAAGTACAGGTTAAAAATATACATGAAAGGTACCTTTATTCTTGATAACTACTTTTATTTTTATCTTCCAAATTATACCAGAATTTGAAGGGCACTTTAACAAAACAAGGATCTTGAAAACGTGATAATATTAAGTTAAAATTTACTCACTTATATACCATAGACCTTTAGAAATGATTGAAAACTGGAAATGATTTTATGTCAAATACAAATTAAGTAACTATTTTGCATTGATGTAGTCAGCTCCCTTCTTATTCTGTTTCTGGGAGGAAGTATGAGAGGGGGAAAGGGAAATTCTAGGCTGTCCAGAGTCATGCTAGAATATTATGACGTCTATCTAATTTTATTGTCTGTTGCTCTTAATAACTTTTTAATTTATGTTTGTATTTTCACTGGTATAATTATTTCCTAATTGTGTTATAACTTTATTGTTTCTGGGGCTTTTTCCATGTTGTCTCTTGTTCCTATAACTCCTCTCTCTTCTTTCTCTGTTTATGAGGTACTATTTGTTTTTGATGTCCCAACTCTAACTTTGAGTATCCAGTAATGACTGACATTTAAATGAATACAGCATTCTCTCTCTTTCTCTCTCTGTCTCTTTCTTTCATTCTTATATCTATAATTTACCACAAATATAGTGCCATAGGGCAATGTAAAGGAATCGTGGAGAAAGTCACCAGGGTGTAGACTGGTAGACTATTTAAGGGAAAAGATTTCAGCCCCCACCTCCAATCATTCATATTTATCACATATTTATTGTTTATTTGATAAAAGTTCTTTGTAATTGGAAACATTATTGTGTATCTTATTTATTTTTACCCATACATATTGAAGGCAGCAGATAATATACTGCAAACCTCTTAATCATAAGAGCCATGTCCCATAATTTTCATTTATTGATCATATTGTAAGTGTATAATATTGGAGAAAGAAAAAGCATAAAATTAAGTAACTAAACATAATGACAATGAAATTTAGGGTATTAATTTTAAAGCAGGATTCTAAAGCCAGCTTCTCACTTAACTGTGTGAATTTGAGATGAATATTAAAATATCTAAGCCTCAATTTTCTGAAGAGCAATGACAAGAAATTATAGTCACACGTCACTCCATAACAGAGATACCTTCTGAGAATTGTGTCATTAGGTGATTTCATTATGATGTGAACAATATAGAGTGTACTTACACAAACCTACATGATATAGCCTACTACACACCTAGGCTGTATAGTATAGTCTATTGCTAACATGTAACTGTGTTGAAAACTGTAGGCAATTGTAAAACATTGGCAACTATTTGCGTATCTAAACGTAAAAAAGATGTGGTAAAAAATACGCTATAAAAGTTAAAAAATAGGACATATATATAGAATAGTTATTATGAATGAAGCTGGCAGTATGGAAATTTCTTTGAATGAGTCAGTGAGTAACTGGTGAGTGAATGCAAAAACTTAGAAAATCACTGTACAAGGGCCGGATGCAGTGGCTCATGCCTGTAATCCCACCATTTTGGGAGGCTGAGGTGGGTGGATCACTTGAGGCCAAAAGTTCGAGACCAGCCTGGCCAACATGGTGAAACCCCATCTCTAGTAAAAATACAAAAAATTAGCTGGACGTGGAGGCATGCACCTATAGTCCCAGCCACTCTGGAGGCTGAGGGAGGAGACTTGCTTGAACCCAGGAGGCGGAGATTGCAGTGAGCTGAGATGGTACCACTGCACTTCAGCATGGATGACAGAGCGAGACTTCGTCTCCAAAAAAAGAAAAAATTATTGTGCAATTAGGCTACACTAAATTCACAAATTTTTTTGCCAGTAATAAATTAATGTATTATAAGATTTTTGTCAGTCATGCATTAATTTATTGTAATAATACATTTAATTTAACAATAAATTAAATTATAACATCGTAACTTTTTTGCCATATAAATTTTTTAACTTTTAAAAACTTTTAGACTTTTGTAATAACACTTAAATCTCAAACACATTGTACAATTGTACAAATAACAAATAATTTTTTTCTTTATATCCTTATACTGTAAACTTTTCCCCAGTTTTAAAATTTTCTGTTTTTTTTTTTCTTTTAGTTTTTTTTATTGTTGTTAAAAACTAAGACATATTATACACATAAGCCCAGGCCTACACAGTGTCAGGATCATGAATATCTCTGTCTTCCACTTTGACATCTTGTCCCACTGGAAGGTCTTCCTGGACAATAACACACATGGAGCTGTCATCTCCAATGAAAACAATGCCTTCTTCTGGAATACTGCCGGAGCACGGGCCTGAGGCTGTTCTGCCTCAGGCTCATGTTTATTTCTTTTTAATAAGTAAAAGGGGTACATTCTAGAATAACAATATTAGTATAGTAAATACATAAAGCATTAATGGTCATTTATTATCATTACCAATATTTTTGGGTACTGTACATAATTTTACGTGCTGTACTTTTGTAACACTAGCAGCACCGTAGGTTTCTTCACACCAGCATCACCAGAAATGTGTGAGTAATGCATTGTACTAGGACATTTAAACAGCTACGATGTCACTAGGTGTTAGAAATTTTTCAGTTTTATTATAATTCTTTTCCCATTTTGAATTTTTTATTTTATTTTAGTAGCTTTAGGGAGATAAGTGGTTTTTGGTTACATGGATAAATTATATAATGGTTAAGTCAGAAATTTTAATTCACTCATAACCCAAGTAGTGTACATTGTTTCCAATATGTAGTTTTTTTTATCCCTCACCTACCTCTCACCTTCCCCTCTTTTGAGTCTCCAATGTCCATTATACCATTCTCTATACCTTTGCAAACCTATAGCTAGTGCCAACTTAGGAGTGATGGCATTATGGTATTTAGTTTTCTGTTTCTGAGTTACTTCACTTAGAATAATGGCCTCCAGTTCCATCCAAGTTGCTTCAAAAGATATTATTTTGTTCTTTTTTTACAGCTGAGTCATATGACTCGGTCATATGACTCAGCTGTAAAAATGTATTAGTCCATTCTCAGGTAGTATATAGATATTACCTGAGACTGGGTAATTTATAAAAGAAAAAGGTTTAATTGACTCACAGTTATGCAATCTTAACAGAAAGCATGGCTAGAAGGCTTCAGGAAAACTTATAATTATCGCAGAAGTTGAAGGGTAAGCAAGCATGCCTTACATGATGGCAGAGAGAGAGAGAAGGGGAAAGTGCCAGACCCTTATCAAACAGCCAGATCTTATTTGAACTCACTACTCACTCACTATCATGAGAAAAGCATGGGGGAAACTGCCCTCATGATCCAATTACCTCCCACCAGGTTCCTCCCTGGACAACTGGGAATTACAATTCAAGATAGAGATTTGGGTGGGAACACAGAGGCAAGCCATATCGTGTGCTGTCCCCTCCCAAATCTTGCATTCTTTTCACATTTCAAAACTAATCCTGCCTTCCCAACAATCCCCCCCAAGTCTTAACTCATTCCAGCATTAACTCAAAAGTCCACATTCAAAGTCTCATCTGAAACAAGGCAAGTCCCTTCTACCTATGAACCTGTAAAATCAAAAGCAAGTTAGTTACTTCCAAATACAATGGGGGTATAAGCATTGGGTAAATGCTGCCATTCCCAGTGAAAGAATTTCATCAAAACAAAGGAGTCACAGACCCCATGCAAGTCCAAAACCTGGCTAGGCAATCATTAAATATTTTTAAATAGTTTTATCTTATTTCATGCCCTCTCCTTCAAGTTATTAAATTTTAAGGCTCAAAGTCTTCTTTGACTCCATGTCTCAAATACAGGGCATGCTGGTGCAAGGAGTGGGCTCCCCACAGTCTTGGAAAGCTCTGCCCCTGTGGTTTGCAGGGTATAGTCCCTAGAGCTGCTGTCATAGGCTGGTGTTGAATGCCTGTGGCTTTTCCAGGTGCAGGATGCAAACTATCTCTGGATCTACCATTCTGGGGTCTGGAGGATAGTGGCCGTCTTCTCACAACCCGTTAGGCAGTGCCCCTGTGGGAACTCTGTATGGTAGCTCCAACCCCACATTTCCCTTCCACATTGCCCTAGCAGGAATTATCCTTGAGAGCTTTAGTCCTGCAGAAGACTTCTGCCTGGACATCCAGCAATTGCCATACGTTCTCTGAAATCTAGGTGGAGGTTCCCAAAGCTCAAACCTTGTCTTCCATACACCCACAGGCCCAATACCACATGGAAGCCACCAAGACTTGTGGCTTGCACTCTCTGAAGCAATGGTCTGAGCTATACCTTGGCCCCTTTTAGCCATGTATGCAGCTGAAGCAGCTGGGACACAGGACACCAATTCCCAAGGCTGCACAGAGTGAGGGTCTGGGCCCAGCCTATTAAATAATTTGTCCCTCCTAGGCATCTGTGACTGTGATGGGAGGGGCTGTTCTGAAGATCTCTGCTAGGCCCTGGAGTTATTTCTCCCATTGTCTTGGCTATTAACATTGGCTCCTCATTACTTATGCAAATTTCTGTGGCCAACTTGAATTTCTTCACAGAAAATAAGATTTTTCTTTTCTACCTCATGGTCAGGCTGCAAATTTTTCAAATTTTTACGCTGCATTTCTCTTTGAAACATGAGTTTCTCTTTTAGATCACCACCTCTGCCTGGACTTCATTGTCCATATTGCTATCAGCATTTTGGTCAAAGCCATTCAACAAGTCTTCAGGAAGTTCCAAACTTTCTATTATTTTCCTGTCTTCTTCTGAGACATTGAAACTGTTCCAACCTCTGCCTGTTACCCAGTTCCAAAGTTGCTTCCACATTTTCGGGTTATCTTTATAAAAGTACCTCACCATCCTGGTACCAACTTTCTGTATTAGTTCATTCTAACACTGCTATGTAGATGTTACCTGATACTGAATAATTTATAAAGGAAAGAAGTTTAATTCACTCACAGTTAACACAGGCTTAACAGGAAACATGGCTAGAAAGCCTCAGGAAATTTACAATTGTGGTGGAAGGTGAAGGGGAAGCAAACACGTCTTACATGGTGTCAGAAGAGACAGAGAGAAGGGGGAAGTGCCAGACACCTATCAAACAACAAGATCTCACTCACTATGATAAGAAAAGCATGGGGGAACCACTCCTGATCCAATTATATCCCATCAGGTTCCTTCATGGATAAGTGGGGACTATAATTCAAGATGAGATTTGGGTAGGAACACAGAGCCAAACCATATCATATGCCATAGTGTATATATACCACATTTTCTTTATCTACTCATTAGTTGATGGGCACTTAGTTTGGTTCCATTTCATTGCGATTGTAATTGTACTGCAATAATTATAAACATGCTAGTGTCTTATTGATATAATGATTTCTTTTCCTTTGGGTAGTAACCAGTAATAGGATTGTTGAATTGAATGGTAGATCTATTAGTAGCTATTTGAGAAATCTCCATATTGTTTTCCATAGAGGTCATAGTAATTTACATTCCCACCAGCAGCATATAAGCATTCCCTTTTCACCACATCCACAAACTACATTTATTGTTGTTTGACTTTTTTAATAATAGCCCTTCTCTCTGGGGTAGCGTGGTACCTCACTGTAATTTTAATTTACATTTTCTAGATGATTGGGATGTTAAACATTTTTGTCATTTATATTGCCATTTGCAGATATTCTTTTGAGAAATGTCTGTTTATGTCATTTGCCTAAATTTTCAATGATATTAAAAATATCATTTTTATTTGACGGTTTGAGTTCCCTGTAGATTCAGGGTATTAGTCCTTTGTCAGATGCATAGTTTGCAAATATTTTCTCCCATTCTGTGTGTTCTCTAATTACGTTGGCAATTGTTTCTTTCACTGTGCAGAAGCTTTTTAGTTTAATTAGGCCTCATTTATTTATTTTTATTTTTGTTGCATTTGCTTTTAGGGTTTTAGTCTTAAATTATTTGACTGGACCAATGTCTAGAGAAAATTTTGTTAGGTTTTCTTCTAGAATTTTTATGATTTTCAGGTCTTAGATTTAAATCTTTAATTCATCCTGAGTTGATTTTTCTGTATGGTGAGAGCTATGGATCCACTTTCATTTTTCTACATATGGTTATCTATTTTTTGAAACACCATTTATTAAATAGTGTTCTTTCTCAGTTCATGTTTTTGTACACTTTCTTGAAGATCAGGTGGTTGTAAGTATTTGCCTTAATTGAGGGTTCTGTATTTTTCTCCACTCGTCTATATGTCTAATTTTATATCAGTACTATGCTGTTTTGGTTACTATACCCTTGAAGTATAATTTGAAGTCAGGTAAAATGTGATGCCTCCAGATTTTCAGATTTTTTTTTCCTTTTTTTTTTTTAAGGATTCCTTAGGCTATTCAGACTCTTTTTTGGTTCATATAAATTTGTGATTGTTTTTTTTTCTTTTCTAATTCTGTAATAAATGGTATTGGTATTTTGATAAGAATCACATTAAATTTACAATAGATTTCTTGGGTGGTTAGGTCTTTTTATAATATGGAAAATTCCCATCTATGAGCACAGAATATACTTCCATTTATTTACATCAAAGCAGGAGTGGCTGTGAGAAACAGACCTCTCAGACCCTGACTTAGGAATGAAGGAGTGATTTATTTCAGCTGGGAGCAAGGCGCATAGCTGCCCAATAGCCAAGCACATCTAACAAAGAGAAGCTCTGCCTTTATATAGGCTTACAACTCTAGATATTACACGTGAAAGGGTCTTGGGTTTACAGTTTTAGAAATTAGATGTGAAAGGGTCTTGGTCAATGGAGTAGGCTTGGGGTGGGGTTTGATCTTGTTTAAGTAAAAACAATGCCTTCCAGAAAGATTCCACCTATACCATGCCTGCTATCTATAGGAAGGCGATTAAGGAGGCCCCTGTTGGCCAGTCTTTTCTTCTATTGAAATGCATGTAGGAGTCAAGCAGGAGGTGATCTTAGATGCTTGGGTCTCTTTCCTCAACATCATCTATGATTTCTTGGTTCTTTTCAGCAGTGTTTTGTTGCTTTCCTTGTAGAGATCGTTTACCTCTGTGACTAAGTATATTCTGAGGTATTTTATGTTACTTTTTTGCAACTTCAGTAGAAAGTATTGAGTTCTTGATTTGATTCTCAGCTTGGTCATGGTGTAAAGCAGTACTACTAACTTGTGTACATTAACTGTATAACCTGAGACATTACTAAATTCATTTATCAAATCTAGGATATTTTTGAATAGTCTTTAAGTTTTCTAAGTTTATGATCATAATATTGGCCAACAGAAATTGTTTAATTTCCTCTTTTGCAATTTAGAAACCCTCTATTTTTCTCTTGCCTAATTGTTCTGCCTAAGACTTTCAGTAATATCTTGAATAGAAGTGGTGTGGGCATCCTTGTTTTGGCTGTACGTTTGTCGTATATGGCTTTTATTATTTTGAGGTATATTCCGCCTATGCCTAAATTGTTGAAGGTTTTTATCATAAAGGGATGCTAGATTTTATAAAATTTTCTGTGTCTATTGAAATGATCATACGGGTCATGTTTTTAATTCTCTTTATGTGATAAATCACATTTATTGACTTGCGTAAGCTGAACCATCCCTGCATCCTGGGAATGAAACACACTTGACCATAGTAAATTATCTTATTGATGTGCTGCTAAATTCAGTTTGCTAGTGTTTTATTAAGAATTTTTCAATTATGTTCATTAGGGATATTGTCTGTGGTTTTCTATTTTTGTTATGTCTTTTCTTGGCTTTGGCATCAGAATGCTACCAGCTCCATAAACTGTGTTATGGGGAATTTCCTTTTTCTCAATCTTTTGGAATAATTTCAATACGATTGGTACCACTTTTTTTATGAATATCTTACAGAATATGATCATGAATCCATCTGAAATTGGGCTTCTTTTGACAAATCTTTTATTACTGACTAAATTTAACTACTTGCTATAGTTCTGTTTGTGATTTTTATTTCTTCTTTATTCAAGCTAGTATTGTGTATTTCCAGGAACTTATCCATTTTTTCCAGATTTTCGTATTTGTGTGCATAGAGGTGTTCTCAGTAGTCTCAAGTCAACTCCTATATTTCTGTGGTGTCAGTTGTAATACCTCCATTTTCCATTTTTAATTAAGCGTATTGGAATTTTTTCTCTTTTTTTTTCATTAATTTGGCTAATGGCATATCAATTTTGTTTATCTTTCCAAAGAAAATAATTTTATTTCATTTATCTTTTATATTGTGTTTTTCTTTCCCATTTCATTTTGTTCTATTCTGATCTTTGTATTTCTTATCTTCTGTTAACTTTTGGTTTGTTCTTATTTTTCTAGTTTCTAGAGGTGTGACATTAGGTTGTCAATTTGTGATCTTTCAAACTCTTTGATGTAGGAATTCAGCACTATAATCTTTCCTCTTAGCATTGCTTTTGTTGTATCCCAGAGGCTTTTATAAGTTGTATCACTGTTCCTATTCACTTCAAGGAATTTTTCTATTTTCTTCTTTTTGAAGGCAGTGACTCACTCTGTTGTCTAGGCTGGAGTGCAGTGGTGCAATTTCAGCTCACTGTAACCTCTGCCTCCCAGGTTCAAGCAATTCTTCTGCCTCAGTCTTCTGAGTTGCTGAGATTACAGTCATGTCTCACCAGGACTGGCTAATTTTTGTATTTTTAGTAGAGACAGGGTTTTGCCATTTTTGCCAGCCTGGTGTCGAGTTCCTGACTTCAGATAATCCACCACCCTGGCCTCCAAAAGTAGTTGAATAACAGGCATGAGCCACCATGGCCAGCCTAAATTTCCATTTTGATTTTATTGTTAACCCAAATATTCAAGAATAGGTTTTTTGAAATTTGTATGTTTCTACAGTTTTGAGGTTCCCTTTTGGTATAATTTCTAGTTTTATTCCGTTGTGGTCTAGAAGATACTTGATATGATTATGATTATTAAAAAATGTATTGAGACTTGTTTTGTGTCCTGTCATACGGTCTGTCTTGGAGAATGTTTCATGCCCTGAAGAAGATGTATGTTATATGATTTTTGGATAGAATGTTCTGTAAATATCTGTTAGGTCTGTTTGCTCTAGAATGCAGTTTAAATCTCATGTTTCTGTGTTAATTTTCTCCCTTGATGACATGTCTAGTCATTGTGTTGCTTTTTATCCTTTTTTGGTTTTTTGTTATTGTTGTTGTTTTAGGTTTAGTAGTAATTGTTGACTAAATCTGAAAACTCGCAGAGTTAGATATTCATATATTTAGAATTGCTCTATGTTCTTGTTGAATCTATCATTTTATCATTATGTGATGACCCTCTTTGTCTGTGTTTTTTTTTTTTAATTTAACTGTTGTCTCTTTAAAATCTATTTTATATGATATAAAAATGGCAACTGCTGCTCACATTTGGTTTTCATTTGCATGGAATTTCTTTATTCATATCTTTACTTTGAGTCTTAGATATGTCTCTTGAAAATAGCAGATATTTAGTTTGTGACTTCTTAAATCTATTCTGCAAAACTGTATCTTTCATGCTGTCAGCTCCATTTTAATTTACGAGTCACCATAGTGTACATGGTCTTTTTCCAAAAGGTTGTTATGCATCATATAACTGTATTTCTTTCTTATATTTTATTGCAAGCATTAAGCCTTATAAGTGAAAACATAAATATAAGCTGCAAAGTTTATTAAAAACCAACATACATTTTCTGTACTGTCATTTTTTAAATTTTTGAACATAAGTAAAAATGTTATAATATGCAAATAAAAGAAGAAAGAACAGCGTGAAAAAATGACTGTTATTTTGTAGATTTTGTTAATATGTAGCCAACACAAATAAACAAGTTTTTTAAAGGAACTCCAGAAAGGGTTAGTAAAAAAAGTAGTGGAAGTTTCAGATTGGAATCAATCAAATGTTAACAACAACCACAGTTTAGATAAGAATTTGAATCCAATTCATCAAGTTTAGCATAACAATAACACTGGTAAAGCACAGCTATTTTTGATTAAAATTTGACAAGTAGAAAAGAAAATCAATAAGGTACTAGCCAGTTGGACTAAGAGCACAATGTTTATAAAAGATGTAGAAGGAATTTCTAGTGAAATGATTAAATAAGCAAATTGTTTATAAGATTAAGAAATGTTATATTAACTCTGAATATAATGTTGGTATATGCCAATCAATGAAAAGATTTTGCTAGGGTAAATTTTATTGTATAAAAAGTAGTATTCTCCTAATTTTATGACTTTATTTAAAAATATCCATTTGCTCTTATGTATATGTGATGCCGGACTTTTTCAGTGCTCTTTTACCTGCTGGAGACCTCCGTGGCTAGCAACATCCCCTGCCCAGGGCCTTGCTTGGCTCTGGGCTTGCTGCAGGATGTACCCTACCCACTTAACCTTGCAGGCTGCTTTTGACTTGCACTCCAGCCTAGATCCAGTGGTTGCTTGAGGATCTGTGCTTAGCCCACCACTGAGCCAGACATGCTGTGACTTGCTTCTGTCTTAGGCATCAGTGTCTGGATGAGAAGAACACAGTGGTGCCTGAAAGACTTGGAGACACCTGTGACTTTGCAGCTACAAAGCGGGTGTTATTCCAGTTGTCTGCAGCTTGCTGAATGAGGGCATGTTAACAGCTCTTTCAGTCCCATTGCCTATAGCTCCTGGGCTGGCCCAATCCTGCTGCTGCTTCCTGTCAGGTGGGGGCAGCCAACTGGTGCCAGTGGATGGCTGAGGGCTACAGTGTTATTGCCTTTTTCATACTCATTTTCAGTGGGTCTCAATTCTTGTCCCACGTCCAGAAAGAATTAGGTTATGCTAACAACCGAAGGGTGAGCAGGCAAAGTGTTTTATTGAGTGACAGCTCTCAGTGGAAAGGGGATCCAAGGAATGGAGCCCCTTACCTGATGTCAGGTAGTTCCCCCAAGTGTGGCTGTGTCTGGGGTTTGTACGAACTCAGAATGTGGGACTGTGTGCTGATTGGTTTGTGAGTACGCAAAAAAAAAAAAAAAAAAGGCTAAATAAAGGCACCACTCAAAGTTGGACATGACAGTGTGAAAAACCAATTAAGGAAGGATAGGTATATGTAAAATGGGTGGAGAGTGGGGATTGATCTGAGGAATGCATGCCAAACTGGAAGAGAGATTTCAATCTGGTCCATGGATTTATCTGAGACTAGTGGCTTGGTTTTTAGGATTTAAACTGTCTTCAGCTTGAAGGTCAGGTTTCATTAGACCTTGTCCTAGGTGACATTAGGATAGGACAATGACTGCTCCTCAGTGCTTTATGCTGATGGGGAGGCATTCCTTGGGAAGACAGCAGTCAAATCTCTCTCAGAGGCCCATCTAAGGGTCCCCCAGTAAATGGGAGGCATTGCTTGAGGATCCAGTTGCCTGACCTTTTGGAGTTTGATGGCATAAAGGTGAAAATAAACACGTTTTCAAAGAGGTTAAATATTCACAGACCAAATATTTGTATTACACAAAGAGGAGCTAAAAGGAAAAAAATCTAGTACCTGAGATAACAGAAACAAAAAGTAAAATGCACTAATCATCCTGAAAACAATGTTGCAGCCAGAGCTGTTTCATTCTGGCAAAATATACTAAATCTTGTTTGGGGGCAGTTAAACTTTAGATGAGAGATAACTGTTTAAGGGAGTAGATAATCCCATGGATGTTCAGGATTAAGGGGTCCTTGCAAAGATGCCTCATGGTGAAGAACAGAATGAAGGTAAGAACAGCAAGCGTAGACAAGACTATACAGAAGATGTTCATAGAAGGTTAATTACTGGCACTTATTTTCTGTGATTTTTAGCTTGAGGTGCCCAAATTCTTTAAGCTGGTACTTCAGGAACTCTTCTGGGTCAACAGAGGTAATTTTATTGGCTTCCCTGTCCTTTTCTTGAGTATAATGAATCCACGAATTTCTTCCAGTGACCTTTACAGCTGAAGAAATAGAAAGAAAGAGTGTAAGGTCTCTTCCACTCTGGGCCTAGGGAGAAAGGGAAGGAAGTGCTTTTACCAGTACTGGCTCCCCTGGGTTGAATAGAGGTAGCCCTAGTCCACAGGATTCAGCTTCTGACAGTTGCTTCAGTTCTTGTTGGGAATGGGCCAAGGAAGTTATATGTTTAATTACATCAGAGGCTTTTTTTGGTCTATCAAGAAATCATTGGTAAGAAAAGGCCATTCATGTATCATTTCACAGGAACTTAAACCCAGCACTGAAGGGATGTTTGTAACATACAAAAATGTTACATGAAAAGAATAGTCCAGGGGGAGATGAGTCTCTTGAGACTATTTTCTGAAGTGTCTTTTGATAATATCATTTGTTTTTTCTACCATTTCTGAGGATTGTGGTCTCCTAGCACAATGAAGATGGTTTGGATGCCTAGCGCCTTTGAGAACCCTTGAGTGACACCTGTTTTGAACATGGGGACATTATCATTCTGGAGGCACTTAGAAAGTTCAAAGCAGAAGGAACTGGCAAGATGGCCAAATAGGAACAGCTCTTGTCTGCAGCTCCCAGTGAGACCACTGCACAAGGTAGGTGATTTCTGCATTTCCCACTGAGGTACCCTGTTCATCTCATTGGAACTGGTTAGAGAGTGAGTGTAGTCCACAGAGGGCAAGCAGAAGCAGGGTTGGACATTTCCTCACCTGGGAAGTGCAAGAATTGGGAGGACCTCCCTCCCCCTAGCCAATGGAAGTTGTGAGGGACTGTGCTATCCAGCCCAGACACTATTCTTTTCCCAAGGGTTTCGCAGTCTGCAGACCAGGAGATTCCCTTGTGTACCTACTCCACCAGGGCCCTGAGTTTCAAGCACAAACCTGAGCAGCTATTTGGGAAGACACTGAGCTAGCTGCAGGAATTTTTTTCTTTTGTTTAGTTTTTTGTACCACAGTGGTGCCTGGAACCCCTGCAGGACTGAACCATTCAGTCCCCTGGAAAGGAGGCTGAAGCCAGGGAGCCCAGTGGCCTTGCTTAGTGGGTCCCATTCCAATGCAGTCCAGCAAGTTGAGAACCATAGTCTTGAAATTCTCCCTGCCAGCACAGCAGTCTGAAGTGGCAGTGGGATGATCAAATTTGGTGGGGGGGATGTGCACCTTCCATTACTGAGGCTTGAGTAGGCAGTTTTCCCGTGACAGTGCTAAGGAGGCTGGGGGAGTTCAGACTGGCAGAACTCAACACAGCACAACAAAGTGGCTGTGGTCAGATTGCCTCTCTAGATTCCTTCTCACTGGGTGGTGCATCTCTGAAAGAAAGGCAACAGCCCCAGTCAGGGGCTTACAGATAAAACTCCCATCTCCCTGGGACAGAGCACCTCATGAGGGGGATGGCTGTGGGTGCAGCTTCAGCATACTTAAACATTCCTGCCTGCTGGCTCTGAGGAGAGCAGTGGATCCTGACAAGGAAGATTCTCCCAGCACAGTGATTGAGCTCTGCTAAAAGACAGAGTGCCTCCTGACTGGGAGAGACCTCCCAACAGTCATTGACAGCCACCTCATACTGGAGAGCTCTGGCTGGCATCAGGCCAGTGCCCCTCTGGGACAAAACATCCATAGGAAGGAGCAGGGAGCAATCTTTGCTGTTCTGCAGCCTCTGCTAGTGATACCCAGGTAAACGGGATCTGGAGCAGACCTCCAGGAAACTGCAGTGGGGGTGCAGAAGAGGGACCTGAGTGGTAAAACATAAACTAACATTCAAAAAGCAACAACATCAACATCCACACAAAGGTGTGGAAAAATCAGTGAAAAAAATGCTAAAAATTTCAAAAACCAGAATGCCTCTTCTCCTCCAAATGATCACAACTCCTCTCCAGCAAGGGCGCAAAACTAGATGGAGAATGAGTTTGACGAACTGACAGAAGTAGGCTTCAGAAGGTGGGCAATAACAAACTCCTCTGAGCTAAAGGAGCATGTTCTAACCCAATGCTCAGAAGCTAAGAACCTTGATAAAAGGTTACAGTAACTGCTAATTAGAATAACCAGTTTAAAGAAGAACATAAATGACCTGATGTAGCTAAAAGTACAGCAAATGAACTTTGTGTAGCATAACCAACTATCAATAACTGAATTAATCAAGTGGAAGGAAAGATATCAGAGACTGAAGATCAACTCAATGAAATAAGATGTGAAGACATGATTAGAGAAAAAAATGAGAAATAATGAGCAAAGCTTCCAAGAAATATGGGACTATGTGAAAAGACCAAACCTATGATTGATTGGAGTATCTGAAAGTGATGGGGAGAATGGAACCAAGTTGGAGAACACAATTTAGGATATTATCCAGGAGAACTTCCCCAAACTAGCAAGACAGGCCAACATTCAAATTCAGGAAATACAGAGAACACTGCTAAGATACTCCTCGAGAAAAGCAGGCCCAAGACACATAATCCAAGGTTGAAATGAAGAAAATAATGTTAAGGGCAACCAGAGAGAAAGATCTGGTTACCTGCAAAGGGAAGCCCATCAGACTAACAGTGGATCTCTCTGCAGAAACCCTACAAGCCAGAAGAGAATAGGAGCCAATATTCAACATTATTAAAGAAAAAAATTTCATCACAGAATTTCTACCTGTTATGAGAGGAATCCAGTGGAAGGTAACTGAATCATGGGGACAGGTCTTTCCTATGCTGTTCTTGTGATAGTGAATAAGTCTCATGAGATCTGATGGCTTTATAAAGTGGAGTTTCCTTGCAGAAGTTCTCTCTTTGCCTGCTGCCATCCATGTAAGACATGACTTGTTTCTCCTTGCCTTCCACCATGATCGTGATGCCTCACCACTTATGTGGAACTGTAAGTCCATTAAACCTCCTTCTTTTGTAAATTGCCCTGTCTCAGGTATGTCTTCATTAGCAGCATAAAAACGAACTCATACACCCTGCTTTATGGAACAATTGTTTATATGGTTTAGTTGTGTTCCCACCCAAAACTTGTTTTGAATTGTAGCTCCCATGATCCCCACTTGTTGTGGGATGGACCTGGGGGGAAGTAATTGAATCATGAAAGTGGGTCTTTCCCATTATGTTCTCATGATAGCAAATAAGTCTCAAGAGATCTGATGGCTTTAAAAAAGAACAGTTCCCCTGCACACACTTTCTTGTCTGCTGCCATGTAAGACATGCCTTTGCTTTGCTCCTCCTTTGTCCTCCATCATGATTGTGAGGCCTCCCCAGTCAGGTAAAACTGTGAGTTCATTAAACCTGTTTCTCTTTATAAATTATCCAATCAGAGGTATTTCTTCCTAGAAGTACGAAAATTAATATGCTTGTTCTACAAAAGAACTTTCCAGTCTGGGTTTATTTTTTTAGGTTTTCTCTGCCCTCTTAGGTTTGCACCACTATTTGCTCACAGTCATGTTCAAGTTCCCCAGCTTCCTCTGGAAAAAATGATGGCTGGGTTTAGGGAAGGACAGGTTCTTAATTGGACTGTAGAGTCTCATAGCAGAGATTGATATTTGAGAAGGTAGTTGCCCATTAAACAAAGACGCCCCTTATAAGACAGCAATTCTGCTACATTATGTGGAGTATGAATGGTTAAGTTATTCCCCATGGTAAACTTAGTAGCCTATGATACTAGCAAGGCCACTACTGCAACTGCTTGGAGGCAGGCCAGCCATCCTTCAGCTTCCAAACCAAGTTCCTTGTTTAGGTAGCCTATAGGCTGCTGGGCTGGACTTTGCACCTGGCTTAGAACTCTCAGGGACATTTCCTTCCTTCCTAATTCATAAAAATTTGGGAAGAAATAAGGGCTGGTGCTTCAAGCAAGCCTTGTTTTAGTTGGTCAAAGCCCTTTTTAACTTTGGTTCCTAAATCGGGGAGTGACTTTTAGCTGCCTAAGTCTCCATTATTGGGTGATGTAAGAGATGCACCATTTTATGGTATCCAGGAAACCATAGTCTGCAGAATCCTGTAATGCCCAAGAATCCCCTCAATTGCTTGAGGGTTTTGTGGAGCAGAGAGGAGGAGACAGGCTTAATTCTTTCTTTGCCTAGTGCCCTGTTTCCTTCTCACAATACTAGACCTAGGTGGTTCACTGAAGTCTAACACAGCTAAGCCTTAGATTTTGAGATTTTGTATCCTCTGTTAGTCAGAAAATTAAAAATAGCCTTACCAACTTTCTGAGAGACTTCTTCAGTTGGGGCAAAGAAGGGAATGTCACCTGCATTGCGAAACTTTAATCTGAAGATAAAGAAACTCAGAGAGACCTTTTGACAATGCCTGTTCAAACTAGGGTGGGGAGTGTCAAGTAGTCTCCCCAAGTGTGGCTGAGACTAGGGCTTTTGTGGGTTCAGAAGGAGGGAGTGCATGCTGATTGGTTTGTATGTATGCAATAAAGGCTGAAGAAAGACACCACTCAAAGATGGGGGTAAAAGTTTGAAAAACAATTAGGGAAGGGGAAGTATATGTAAAATAGGTGAAGGGTGGGAATCAATCAGAGGAAAGTGTGCCAGTCAGGAAGAGAGGTTCTCAATCTGGTCTAGGGATTTATCTGAGACTTGTAGCTTGGTTTTCAGGCTTTAAACAGTATTTGGCTTGAAAGTCAGGTTTCACTGGGGACCCACCCCTGTTTGCCTCTTTCTGCTATCATATATATATATATAATTTGTTATATGTATTTTGTTTTAATATATTTTATTAATTGACCACTTTTAGAGCAGCCTTTGGTATACAGAAAACCTGACCAGAAAGAAAGTGCAGAAAAATCCCATATACTCCGTCTACTCTCACCCTCAGTGTTCTGTATTGACATCTTGCAATGGTGTCATACATTGTTATAATTTAATCAATATTGACACATTATTATTAGTAATAATATTACTTGATACAATATTATTAAGTTTACATAAGTTTACTGTTATGTAGAATTGTATGAATTTTGCCAAATACATAAGTATCCACCATTACAGTATCATACAGAGAAGCATAACTGCTCTAAAAATTACCCTATAAAACCATTTTGTCCCTCTCTCCTTTTTCCCTAAACACCAGAAAATACTTATTTTTACTGTTTTTGTAGTTTTAACTTTTCTAAAATATCATATAGTGAAATTATGCTATACATAGTTTTTTTTCAGACTGGCTTCTTTCACTTAGCAATATGCATTGATGATTCCTCCAGGACTCTTTGTGGCTTGATAATCCATTTTTATTGCTGAATAATATTCTATAATGTGCATGTTGCACAACTTATTTATCCATTCAACAACTGACATATATCTCCCAATTTTTGGCAACTAATGAAACTGCTATAAATATTTTTATATGGAGTTTGTGTGTGTGAGGATATAAGTTTTCAACTCATTTGTGTAAATACTTAGGCAAAAAAAATTGTTGAATTATATGGTAAAACTATGTTTTAACTTTGCAAGAAACTGACAAAGTGTCTTCCACAGTTGCTGCATTGTTTTGCGTTTCCATCAGCAAATAATGAGAGTTTCTATTGCTACGCACCCTCAGCACATTTCATGCTATTAGTATTTTAATATTTACCCATTCTGGTTTGTGTGTAATAATACCTCATTTTTATTTTAATATGCATTTTTCTAATCAAATACAAGCGTACTTCAAAATGTTTGTAATAAACTATAGAATTAAAACATAAAACAAAAAAACTTTATTCCTTACATAGCCTTCATCAAGTTTAAGAAATGCTGTAAGCAATGATACCAACTCTTTAGTACATCCCCAAAGAACTGAAGGTCCTGAGAAATTAGCCATGTCAATACAGACTTTTAACTTTTAATATTTAGGGAAGAGGTTTCACTCTGTCACCCAGGCTGGTGTGTGTGGTGAAATCCTAGCTTACTGTAGCCTCAGACTCCTGGGCTCAAACTCTCCTCCCACCTCAGCCTCTCAAGTAGGTGAGATTATAGGCACATATCACCATGCTAGGCCATTTTTTTAACTGGTTATAGAGACAGGGCACCACTGTGTTGCCCAGGCTGGTTTCAAACTCCTGAGCTCAAGTGATCCTTCCATCTTTGTGTCTCAAAATGTTGTGATTACAGGCAAAACCCACTGCACCCAGCCTGTTTTACATTATTAACTGAAAAAAATGGGTGTCCTTTACATAGAATTTTTTAGATTATAAAACAAGAAGAAGCCAAAAGGAACTAAATTAACACTATTAGGTTGATGTCTAATGATTTCTCATTGAATAATGTCACAAAATTTCTATTGTTTGAGGAGACAATAAGCAGAAGTATTGTCTTGGTAAATAAAGACTCTCTAGTGATGCTTTCCTGAGCATTTTTCTGCTAAAGCCATGGCTAATATTTTTAACACTTTCATAATAAACAGATAATGTTATTGTTCTTGACTTTTCAGCAGTCCACAAGCAAATTGCCATAATTATCCCAAGAAACGATAATCTTTATTCATGACCAGTCCACTTTTGCTTTGACTGGACCACTTCCACCTTTTGATAGCCATCACTTCAACTGTATTTTGTCTTCAGGATTGTACTGATAAGGTATATTTTATCTCCTGTTACAATTCTTTAAAAAAATGCTTCTGGTTCTTGACCCCTACTTGTTTAAAATTTTCATTAATTCTCTGCTCTTGTCTGGACTCAATCTGAACACAATGGTTTTGGTACTCACCTAGTAGACAGTTTGCTCAACTTCAAGTTTTCAATCAAAATTATTTATGCTGAACCAGTTGAAATGCCCATGATGGTGGGTATTGTTTCTGTGGTTAATTGATGGCTGTCTTCAACTAGGGCACAAACAAAATTAAGTAAGTTTTTTCCTGCAAATTGCCATGGATGGTCTGCTGCTATGTGCTTCATTTTCAATAACATCTCATCCCATCTTAGAATAAGTTACCCATTTGTAAACTGCTGATTTATTTGGGGCATTGTCCAAATGTATTGTAGACTTTTCGTAAAGAATCAATATTTTCACCATTCTTCCACCGAAGCTTCAGTTATATATTTGTTGTTTGTTCCTGCTTCCATTTTAGCAGAATTCATGTTGCTCTGATAGGAGCTCTTTTCAAACTCGATTTCTTATTCTTCTTCATGCCTAAAAGTATATCCTGTTTAGACATGTTACAACAAGTTAATATGAGTTTATTTTAATGAAAAAAATTAATGTCTATGCAGAGTTTTTCCAAAAGACACATTTTCCATAAATACTTTGAAGACCCTTCACATGCTGAATATTTTTTCGTGTGCTTACTAGTCATCCATATCATCTTTGATTAGGTGACTGTTTGGATCTGTTGTGAGTTGAACTGTTTCCTAGGAACTCATATTGTTAGTGGGAGAAGAGATCCAAGTTACGCCAAGTTACTGTTGGCAAATTCATACCTGTCTGCAGCAACTTCAGTCCTCGTCTCCTCAGAAGAAATAATTTGACTGAGGGGCATAAAGCAGAAAAAGAAATTGAAGCAGGTTCCAAAGCAGAAATGGAAGTTTATTTAAAAGCTCTTAGAACAAGGAAAAAAAAAAAACCAACAGAAGAGATCCAAGTGGGCGCCTGAGATCAAGAGAGAGAAGAAGGGGCCGTTAACCTTGATCCCAGGACTTTATAGGCTCACCTCTTTCTCATGATTCTTCCATTAGGATGGATTTTCTGCATGCACAGTGTCCTTCTTACCCTTTGGAATTGAACAATGTATTTAGGGAGTTATATGCATGCCAATCTGAGACTTTCTTTTTCCATGGAGTGTGCCTGGAAAAATCGTACTTCACCATTGTTTTTGTCTCTTAATCTGCATGCCCATGAAGTTGCTTCTCCCTAGGGCCTATATTCAGTTAACAGTTTGATGCTAACAACTGTGGACCATCAGGAAATGGCCTCTCCTTGGTTCGGGCTGGCAATGTATCACTTTCTGAAAGGCAATGCAATCACTGCCCCTTCTAGTGGCTGGGGTCGGGGAGGACCCTCTCCTGCCCCACTCGTGCGTATCTATCTACCCGTAACAATGTGTTGGAGCTTTAACCCTTATTATCACAGAAAGTAATCTTGTTTGTAAATAAAGTCATTGTAAAAATAATGAGTTAAATGAGGTAATTATCAGGTAGAATGGACCGCTAATGCAATATGACTATTTAGTCTTTAAAAAATAGAAATTTGGACATAGACAAGCACATAGAATACCGTGGAAAACTGAGGATAAATATCAGTGTGACGCATTTACCTGCCAAGGGACACCAAGGATTGCTGGCAAACTACCCAAAACTAGATGAGAAGCATAGAAGAGATTTTCTTTACCTCAAAAGGAACAAATGCATGACAACACCTTGATCTTGGACTTCTAGCCACTAGAATTGCAAACCATAAATCTCTCTTGTTTAAGCCATGCAGTTTGTGGTGCTTTATGGTAGTCCTCGAAACTAATACAACATTTGGTGTTGCCTGTGGTTTGCCAAACTAGGATTTTTGGTTTCTTATCATTACCTTTTCAGTGTTCTTTACATGTTTTTGATACAAGCCCTTGACCAGATATACGTTTGGTCAAGATTTTTTCCCAGCCTGTAGCTTGACTTTTCATCTCCTTACAAGTGTGTTTTACAGAGTAGAAGTTTTTAACTTCAGTGGCGTGAAACTTACTAATTATTATTATTTTTCATTAATCATGCTTTTGGTATTGTGTCTTAAAACACATCAACAAACCTAAGATACCTAGGTATTTTTCTGTGATAACTTCTAGAAATTTTATAGATTTTGAGATTTGCATTTTGATCTATTATTCATTTTAATTTTTATAACATATATGAAGTCTCTCTCTCTCCATATATATATATATATACGTATATATATATATACATATATATGTATATGTATATATATATATATATGTATATGTATATATACAGCACTTAAATGTGTGGTTGTTCAAGCATCAGTTGCTGCAAAAATTATCCTTCCTCCGTTTAATGCTGTTTACTCCTTTGTCAAAAATTGTCTATTTTTGTGTCGATTTATTTCTAGGGTCTCTATTTTAGTTCATTAATCTATTTGACTAATTTTTCACTAATACCACTGTCTTTTTCACTATAGCTTTATAGTAAGCCTTGAAGTTGTATACTAATATTCTTTTGACTTTGCTCTATTTAACATGGTGTTAGCTCTTCTAAGTTGTTGTCCTTTCCATATAAATTTTAGAATCAGTTTGTTGATATCCATGAAGTAACTTGCTGTAATTTGAATCAAGATTATGCTGAATATGTAAAATAAATTGAGAATTCAACTATTTTTATTCAGTTAGTTTTTAGTGCTAGAGTGAAGCTCAGCTTCATAATTTAAAATGTATTTTTTTAGCAAGTTTATCAATTTTCAATATAAAATTGCAAAATATATATTAAAAACATCTTATTACTCAAGTAACATCTTTCAACTGTTTTTAAATATCTTCAATGATTACGAATATCACTATAAATATTATAACTGAGTTTTCATCTCTCATATTCTTTTAAAAACTGTTGCCCACCACCAGGAAAATTAGAATTTATATTGTTTCCTTGACTCTATCATTTCTTTTTTTAATTTTTTTACCAAAGCATAATATACCTTTAACATAACTTAAACTTATCTCACTAACCATGGATTTGTCACTTTAGATTTTACTCAAAAATGATTCAAATTTTTTCTCCAATTGCATTGGTTATTCTCTAGTCTCACTGTAATGCTGTCCTTCAGGTATTTGTTTTACTCTACTTCTAGATTAGATTCATTGTTTCCTCAATCTTGTATCTTTTTTCTTTATTAACTACTTTATTTTATACCCTTGAGCAACTACACCCAAAAGAGACAAAAGGAGATAGATAAATTTGAATTCTTATATGTCTGCATCTTTTGCTCACACTAATTTTTGATAGTTTGGATGAATATTGAATTCTAGATTAAAAATAATTTGTGCTCAGACATATGTAGGCATAACTTTATATTTTTCCACATGCTAGTGTTGCTTATAAGACTCATGTGGATCTAAAATTTGTTCTACTGTTAGAACTAGTTTTAATTTTCTTCTTAATTCTTCTTTTCTCTATAAATTTTCTAAGAATTTTAAAGTTATTCTCAGTATCCTAGGATATCCTCAATATCACAATATTTCATGATGGGGCATTCTTATTCTCTTCCTGCTTTTCTTCTTATTCTTTCTATTATTATTGTTTTGTTTTTCAACACTTTGACTATTCTAATTTGAAAATAACTTTCTAAAAAACATATTTTATTCTTTTAAAAATTCAATTCTTCTTTCAAAGTTCTTTCTACAACTCTTCTGAATTTACCACTTGTGTTTCTTTCATTCCCTCTCATGCTTTTATTTTCTTTATATTCTGTGATACAGGAGATGTCTTTTTACTTGTATTTCAACTTTTCTATTGAATATTTGATTTTGTAATATGTCTGGCTTGGTCAGTTTAGGCTGCTACAAAACATAGTACTATAGTCTGGGCGGCTCAAACACCAGAATGTATTTATCACCGTTTTCGAAGTTGGGAATTCCAAAATCTCATTTTTTCTAACATGAATAGACTGAGACTTTCCAAATCTCTAAGTTACAATTGCTTGTTGCTTAACATCTCCGTGTTCAGTTTATTTCTCTCTTCTCATATTTTACTACAAGCAGTCAAGAGGAATCAAGGTGCTTTTTCAACACTGTACTTAGCACTGTCTTCAAACAAATATCCAGTTTCATCATGCACAGTTCTAGCTTCCAAAAACCACTAGAAGACAAACACAATTCATCCAAGTTGTCATTTTATAACAAGGATAATATTTTATTTATTGTTCAATAGTATATTACTAATTTACTAATTTTCATCTGAGATATCACCAAAACAGCCCTTCGAATCCATATTTCTAGCAACATTCAGTACACAGCTATTTGTGTGTTCTTTAAGAATATGAAAGCTTTCACTACAGCTTTCCTCTTTAATTTCTGAGCCCTCATCAGAATCACCTTTAAGTTCCTTCATAGCTATACATAGGCTTTTTCTACCATGCACCTCAAAACTCTTCAGCTTCTACCCATTACTCAGTTTCAAAATGCTGCCACATTTTTAGATATTTGTTACAACAGCACTCCACTTCTCAGCACCACCTTTGATTCTGAAATTTGTTCATTATTTTTGAGGTATTGGTATATTGCTTTCATTGCTACATTAGATTCCATTGGATTTTCTGTCAATGAAAAGTTGCTTTGTTTTCAGGTATTTATCATTCTAAAATATTCTTCTAGGAAATTTGTCTCTATATAGATTCAGAAGTTTTTCTAAGTATTACACAGAGAATAAAAATTGGGCTGGGAATGCCTGTAATCCCAGCACTTTGGGAGGCTGAGGCTGGAGGATCACCTGAGGTCAGGAGTTTCAGACCAGCTTGGCCAACATAGTGAAACCCTGTCTCTACTAAAAATCTAAAATTAGTCAGGCGTGGTGGTGCATGCCTGTAATCCCAGCTACTCTGGAGGCTGAGGCAGGAGAATCACTTGAATCCGGAGCTGGAGGTTGCAGTGAATCGAGATTGTGCCATTGAACTCCAGCCTGGGCAAAAAGAATGATACTCCATAGGAAAAAAAAAAGTGTTAGGATATGTGCCCACACATTTCCAAAGTGGTTGTAAAATATCACACTCCAACCTGCACTATAAAGGATTCTTGTTGATTACTACCTGCCCCAACTCTTAGAATTATTTGACTTTCATTTTTATTTCTAAAGTCAAATCTCATGGAGTTTATATTTGAATTGCCCTGATAACATGTGATATTGAACATTTATGAAGATATTTACTATACATTGTGTAAATTTCTCTGAAATCACCCTGCATAAGTTTGGCCTATTTTCTTTTGTTTACATCTATTTTAAAATTGATATGTAGGGGATTTTTATGTATTCTGAATATGAATCTCTTTTGGTTTTACAACCACCAAATACATACTTCTAGTGTTGCTAGTTTTTTCACTTTATTTACATTATCATGTGATAAAGGATATTTAAAAATTTTAATTAATCAAAAGTACAGAAAAATAACATTTTCCAGTGAATGCTTAGGTTTTTAAAAAATATTTTGAAATATTAATATTAAAAGTTGCTTTTTATTATAAACATTTAATTGGCAAGTAAATAAATTTTTCCCTAATTGTTCATTGATTGGTTATCACTGATCTACATCACTGAGTTTTTCACATATAAAATTTCCCTGTGTGTGTGTTTCAGAGGTCTCTATTCATGTTCATTCAGTTATTATTCTATTTAAACATCATTAGCATTCTCTTAATTACTAAAGATGTTTATAAGTCATAATATTGCAAATGCCACATTTTAATACACTTACACAGATTTGTTTTAATGTATTACAGATAATCTTTATCATATGCTTTTACATAGTAAATGTATAATTATCTTGTTAAGGTTCATGAAGAAACATGCTGAGATTTTGAATGGAATTGAACTGAAAATGTAGGTCAATTTTAGAAAAAGTAACATGTTTATGGTTTTGAGTACTCCTACACCAAAACATGATACCTCTCTAAATTTATTTTGGTCATTTTAGATACATTTCCCTATACACTTAAAATTTTCTATGTGTACTTTACAGATATTTTATAAAATTAAATTTTAAGTATTATATTTTTATTCTCATTAAAAATTACATTAATAAAATTTATTATGTGATTCTGTTCTAGAAATACAGTGAGATTTATTTAATAATCTAATGTTCAGCAACCTAAATAACTCTCCGATTAATACTAATAATATAGCTACATAATTATTCTGGCATTTATAAATAGACATTCATATAATCTATTATATTCTTATTTTTTTCATTCTAATTTTTCAGGCAGTTCTGAATCTATAATTTTCTCTTATCCACTTAATAGTTTAGGTATAATTTTAATTAAAATGCTTTATAAAGTCAGAGATAGTGGTTTTGATTTCTTGATTGGAAATAGAATACTTCATATACTTTGCAATTCAATGTGATTTTATGATAGCTTTTTTCTGATAGATTTCCTTTATTTAAATAAAATCTTTCCTTGAATTTTGGCTTAATAGCGGCTTTATCAGCATTGGGTGTTTGAATTTATAAAATATTTATCTGCATCGATTAAATATGTTTTAAAAATAATGTGTGAAAATTTATGTAATTTTTTAATGATAAATTAACAGTGCAGTGCATTGCTAAGAAATAGTTTTGAAATCTCTTATTATTGAGGAATGTTTACAAATTTTTCTTATTTAGTTTCTTTAAAATATATGAATTACACTGAAGTTAAGAATTAGTATATTGTCTGGATGAATGAACATTTTTGTCATCAAATGACAATGTGTTCCTCTTCTAAAATAAAAGTTTATTTTTTAAAATGCTTCAGATATTAACAAACCTACCCCAGTTTTGTTAATGTATATGAATTTTTTTTTCTATTAGCCATAGAACTCTTTTGAAAATATTTCTGTCTAGAAAACATTTATGTGATTTTTAAAAATTTAATCTGACAATATGTCTTTTCTATCTAACTAATTTAGCCCATTTATATTTATTTTGATACCTTTATGATTAAATTTCATTTTATGATTTTATATAGTGTTTTCTATTCCTTACCACTTTTTGTTTGTTTTATTTTTTCTTGTTTCTTAATATTTTTTGTATTGGCTCATGTTTTCTTTTTCATTTTTCAAACTGCTTTGAAGTCAAGCATTCAGTTTTTATTGTTAGTGTAATTTATCCAGCTAGCGATTGTAAGATTTTCATTGTTAGAAGTCTTTTTGCAAATATTATTGCTATAAGCAGAAGTTCAAAATTGTTTGAAATCTTTCTTTTATTTGTGGGCCCCCTCATTTTGCTTTCCTTTTATGGGATTATAACAGTGTTATATTCATTTGGCCACAAATAATGTAAAAACGACATTCATGAATAATGTTTTTTCTCAGGAAACATACTTCAAAAAGCATTTATTCTAATTTTTACTTTAAAATACACTACATATCCATATTCATATTCTCTATAATAGTATGTATGAATTCATACAATGTCATAAGCTTTATTGAACTAATATTACCATTTCTTTTACTATTTTTATTATATTGATGAATTAATATCACATTTATTATATTTATTATATATTAAATATTATCAACATATACATGGATTTTATAAATATTTACTAATATACAGCAATATTATGGAAACTTGTGATATATTGAGTCTTTCTCTAATTTCCTTAAAAAATAGCATTCTTCATTCTGTGTCCATAGGCAAAACGATGTTTTTATTTTTCCTGTTTAATTTTCTCTGGTTTCTCAGTGCTCAGTTGTAATGATGAACTCTAAAACAATGAACATTATGACATGCTATCAATCATTACAAAAAAAAATGTCAATTGCAATTACCTATCATCAGTAGTCCTCTTACCTGTTCTAATTTTGCTTTGCCTAATGCAAGTAATGATTCGAGTGCCATTTATTTATTCACATATAAAGGAAGAAAAATAAGATGTATTACAGAATTACTGATGGTTTTTTTCTCCCAGCACATTAGGTTTCTTTGTTTAAGTTTGAATATGATGTCTTCAGAACATTTTGTTGATTTTTAAAATAACAACACAAAAAATAAAAATGTAAGTTACAAACGTAGGAAGTCTGTAGGTGCTTTTCTAATGTGTATACTGCAGAAACATACATGTGATAAACTCAAAGATATTTTTTATCTTCTTAGACTTTTCCTAAACAAAATTAATGCTCTGTGTTAAAATCACTGCAGTTCTTATCAGACCCTCAATATGAGGCTCAGGTAAATATCAAATAAGCTATTTCATTTTAAGTTTAAATACTTTTTAATAATATTCTCAGCAATAACTAAAATATTCTTTTTAATTCACCTTAAATATTGATCTCAGATTAAGAACTTCAATGGTTTGTCTATGGCTCTGAGGAATATAGGTCAGTACATTTAATTAAACCCTCATAGTATTACACGATTATGATTTTAGACACATATTTTACAACAAAATAGAGTTATTTCACATCAAAGTAGAGGTATCTTTTACTAGATACTGTGTATCTATTAATATATCTTTGAATATAAATAAATATATATCACAATCTCAGAAGTATGTAGAAAAGATGTAAAATTTTTACATGGCTAGTTTACTTATTTTCAATTCTTCATCTTTCTTATAACCACCTACAGAATTAATCTGTTTACTAGATTTAATAAAATATCTGTATTTAGTATTTAAACTAAAAAATAGACATCACCCACTCTGTGTTCCAATGTGTATTGCTTTTATGGATCATAATGATTACAATTAGCTTTATGTTAAATTTATTGCATATTGAATGGAGATTTGACAGCTGTAAAAGTGTATAAATAAATAGGCCATAGTACCTGTAACCTATTAATTAAAGCCTGTTTTTGGGTAAATGCCATAATACTCAATGTAGAATGTATTTTGCAACACTATATTTTAAAATAAATTAACTATTTTTAACATATATCCATATTGAAAACATTACAATAAAGCAGTATGCATGCAAAATAATAAATTTCACCTTATAAAATCTATTTTTAAATGCCATCTTATTTACAATCATAACCATTTTCAAAATTGCTCAGCAGGTTATAGGCATTAATTCTAAGAATAGGAGACTATGTGATGGGTTGGGAAAATACACTATTTTTTTCTCCTATAAATACATCCTTTTATTCTTCCAGATGATCAAACAACAGCTGCTGATTCCTTCAGTTGTACTTTATTTTGGCTGACAAATAAAGCATTCTTTTGATTTTAAAATCTGCCATTATTATTATGCATATACCAATAAATTAAAAATGAAACTTTTTAAAAGTCTCTTCTTTTGGACCTATATTGGCATGGAAAAAAATATATACATATGTTTTAAGCATTCTGAGAATTGTGGCAATAAAAACAGTATATTATTCTCTATTTTTAAAAAATTTATTTCATATTTAAATAAAAGATACGTTAGCACTGATGATTATTATCATTATCTTTTTATTATCATTATTTTAATGGAGAGGGGAAATGAATGAATAACTTGCCCACACACCACAAATTCTGTTAAATAAATATTTTTATTATGTAATTGTTATAAAAAAAATCTGCTTTTTATTTTAACCCTGAAGTTTATTATTAATTATCAGCTGAACACTTGTAAAGGCTAATGCACTGAACTGTTCTGGAACCACTGTGTCTGTTGCTATTGTCTCTTTATTTATTTATTTATTTTGTGGATTACTACAAAACCCTGATCAAATCTGTTTCGAGCTATTCAGATAAAAAATGGAATTTCTTATTAGAACTTTGAAAATATATGAAATGTGAATATTTGTAAAAATGATATCATCTTATCATGGGAGCATCCCTAACCACTTGTTTTGTTATTACAATGTTTTATTTTTTTATTTTAATTTTTATTTTTTTTAAGACAAGTGCAGTAGTGAGAAGGGGGAAAGAGTAGAACAAGGAGTTCGATCTGTAACTGACTGTGAACAATCAATTGAGATAACTCACTACCTTCGGACCAGCCACAATGTTTTATTTACTATCCTTTTAGTAAATAGTAATGCTTTAATCAAAGCACCATTTAAACTTTGAAACGATTTCATTGTGGGTTTTTTTTTTTTTAGTATATAAAAAATGTTTTCTCATTATATTAACAATTCTGTGCATGCTACATCAAAAATCTTTATCTTATTACAAACTAATATTTCACCCTTTGAAACTTATTACAAAAATGTAGAGGGAAATGTAATTTTTCATTCCAAATATAGGCTCATAAGAAATAAAGTTAACTTGAATAAAATTGGAATGAACAAACATCTTGCAATTTGGTGGATGTGACATATATATTCTTACTTAATGTACTGAATTATTTTCTAAAAAATCCTTTTAGTATGTTTTATAAATGTGTATTATACAGCAGATAATTTTTTAGTTGCTATCTTTCCATCATTAGTCAGACATTTGCAAGCACATATCCATCTTCCCATTGAAGAAGCATTTATAAACTCAAACGCTAGCATAGTATTGCTTATCAAACACATTTTAAACAGGGAATAAATGTAGAAATTGCATGCACACCAATATTATTTCATTTAATTTAGATTTCATTACAGTTGTTTTTGAATAAAACCCCATGATCAAACATAAATTTACCTTATAGTAAGTCACTGATCATATGTATCAGTGTTTCTCAGATTTTGTTTTGTTTTGTTTACTCTGTCTATAATTTATTTGGGATTTGTATTCTCTTCTCTACTGATATCCAATGGAAAAAAATAACTGATTTAAAACACGCATATTTAGAATAGATTGTGGGAGTGTGGTTATATATACTCAGCTTTAGTGAAGGAGACACAAATTATTCATATTTTCAGGAATGTAATATATGGTTTCACATAATATTTAAATCCTAGGCACGAAACTGTGTCACATTACCATACTTTATCTGTCTGAACATTATTTTCTGGACTCCTCATTTTGTCATGCTCCTTTTAATAATGCAATTCTGACCATTAGTGATTTCATTTTTCTGGCTAGCATCTTTGCATTAGTGATAGACATGTGATCCGACAAACGTTAGGAATATATAGTAAGAGTTTTGTTGGGATGTTTGAAATAGAGGGAAGGTGTTCATGTTGGGTCTAAATATGGAGCCTAAGCTTGTAAGAAGCTACCGTTTGAAAGCCATACAAAAGGTAGAAAATCTAAGAGAAGACAATAAAATGATAATTTTTTAAGCTACTGAACACTAAGTGAAGCCTATAATTATGAGGCAGTATATTTCTTTTCACTTTACCTCTGTGAGCTGATTTGCAAGTGAGAGTCACTTAATTGACATTCTAAAGTTAGTTATAAAAGAAAAAAAATAACCCTGAAGAACAGGACACATCATAGTTGTTAAGTGTGGGTTAGTGGCTATCAATATATTCCCCTAAAGATCATTTACTAAATAAATGACAAATTTAAAAAAAAAGTCATTTTAAAAAAATGGCAAAACTTCAAAAATATTTATTCAACCACAATGTAGGCTAATCAGTTAACAAAACAGGTAAAACTCAGACTGCAGGAGCTTGGTTTCCTTTAAGTCAATTTAGTGCCAAATGTTTTCCTTTTCCTTTCTTTCTTTTTTTTTTCTTTCCTCTTCAGTCTTCCACATACTCATTAACAAATAGATCTTAGGGGAATATAAGACATGTTAGAATTACGAACTATTTGCCCAGAAGACCCAAAGACTCATTTACATGATGGGGCTTTACCTGGGGAGGCTGCAATTAATGTGCCCCCAGCTCAGGGTTATCTCTAGTATTGACTCATGACAACTTCATCCATTAGAAACTCCTAATTTGGGTTCACAGTATTGCTTTACTTAAAGTCTCATCCACTCTTGTATTCTAGGGCAGAGTCACATATCTAATTGCCTACTGGATACCTCCAGCTGAGGCAGGAGTATAGAGTCCGGAGGCAGACAGCATAAGGCCAATTCATGCTGACTTCTTAAAACTAAGTCAAATGGAAGCCCTTCAGCTATGACAGGAAATACCCTCTCCATTTACATATGGCGTACACCAAGTAAATGACTTTGTAACTTTACTTTATCCTCTTCATTTATGTAGCGTGTACACCAAGTAACTAATGAAAATTTCTAGAAGGGATTTAAACCCCAGAAAATTTTGTAACCAGACTCTTGAGCCCCTATACTCACACTCACTCCCACCCTATGAAGTGTACTTTTATTTTCAATAAATCTCTGTTTTTGTTGCTTCATTCTTTCCTTGCTTTGTTTTTGCATTTTGTCTAATTCCTTGTTCAAGACGACAAGAACCTAAACAACCTCCACCAGTAACAGCGAAATTTTCAAAACCTTCATCTATTAGGAGGGATGAAGATAGAACATTTAAACCCTGCTATATTACTTGAAAGTCTAAACTGCTAAGGCAGCATCTAGTAGTCAAAATTAAAGAAAAAATTAAGGACAGAAGTACAGGAATGTTTAAGTTGGGATGCACCAATTTATATGTTTTTTTTTTCTTCTATAACGGTTCCTGTTCCATCACATGAGATAGTGTTCTAGACATACTGGCTAAAATTTATAGTTTAATTTTTTACTGTAAATAGAATTATATCCTGGACGGATTCTGCAGAGGGATTTGTATCAATTGTCACTGGTTTGTTTCAGTGGTTAGTTTTCTGTATAGTCTTTAAAAGTAGTAATATTTTTCTCATGCTCAAATTAGGAATAGCGATTCAAAGAAACAGAAAATAAAAATTATTTCATTTGGTGGATCAGTAGAGATAGTCTTTGATATTTCTTCTTAAAACGGTTCTATGAAAATAGCATTAAAAATGAACACAGCAGCCCTAAAATAAACTTAGCAGATGACCTTCTGGGTTGTATTTTATGGTATCTTGTGTGGCCTGTTGCCTCTGAAAATATAATAAGAGAGCCAGAAAGAGAAATAATCTCTTTTGTATTTGTTATCAAAATTAAGCATCTTGTAGCTATCCCCCCAATCTTCTTCCTATTTTACAGAAATAAAATATTATGAGGTTAGTTGGGGCAAGTCAAATGAGCAGAAGAACTTTCCTATTCTGCTTATACCCTTTTCAACTACAAAATTTATTTATTTTTTTCTTCCTTTGTTCCTTTTTTTTATTTTTAATAGCATGGAAATATTGAGAGAAGGGAGTTAAAAAAGATCAACAAGAAAGACTAAAACAAATGTTTGCACTGTTAATGATTTTTTTTTTTTGAGACAGTGTCTCGGTCTGTCGCCAGGCGCCAGGTTGGAGTGCAGTGGCATGATCTCAGCTCACTGCAACCTCCGCCTCCCAGGTTCAAGCAATTCTCTTGCCTCAGCCACCTGCGTAGCTGGGACCACAGGCCTGCACCACCATGCCCAGCTAATTTGTGTATTTTTTAGTAGAGAGGGGGTTTCACCATGTTGGCCAGGA
Organism: Ateles fusciceps; assembly: GCA_036589455.1. Taxonomy (NCBI): domain Eukaryota; kingdom Metazoa; phylum Chordata; class Mammalia; order Primates; family Atelidae; genus Ateles; species Ateles fusciceps. The sequence goes on along the minus strand of JAZHEH010002417.1, from coordinate 1,038,704 downwards.
TGGTTTGATCTCTTGACCTCGTGATCCGCCCGCCTCAGCTTCCCAAAGTGCTGGGATTACAGGCGTGAGCCACCGTGCCCGGCCTAATGATTTTTTTTTCCCTTTTATAAATTTTAGAATTTTCTACCTGTATGCCAAATTTACTATTTTTACAAATGTGAATTCCATGTAAAAACAAACTAGGCAATTTGAGAAATAATGTGGATGGAGACAGAGAGTGCTAATTGTAAGGGAATTATGATTTTCCATTAGCTCATGTGAACAACAAAGTGAAAGCAATAAATGCTGTCATAAACTCCTTTAAATATATTGAAATCCTAGGAATCTTAAAATGCTAATGACATATTTTGAAAATTGGTTTTGGCATAGAGTGGCACTGATATTTGGAATTATTTTAGCAAATAGATTTAAATTCTCTAATACAAATAAAAAGGAACAATGTGGTAATTAAAGGCATCTGAGAATAAGTTTTTTCTCTAAAACCTTCCAGTTTGTTCGAGCCAGCATCCCCCAAAATTCTACTTTCAGATGCTAAATGCCTTAGCATTTCCATCCCTAAATTCAAAGTTAAAACAGCAAAAATATTATATTTATATTTTCTCATTATTTCAAGCCCTGTCATATTACTTATGGTATATTACTTAATGATAAATAGTACCATAAATGAAATTGCATGCTATAAAATATCATAATAGAATAAATAAAACAGAGAACTCGGTGGGTTCATTTTATTTTCCTTGATCCATTAACCAAGCATTGCTATTATCTTCAGTGACAGAAATGGGTGATGACAAAAGGCTTGTATTTTCTGCTGCTGAGCTGAAAACACAGATTAAGAAACAGGCAGGATTTTTAATAAATTTATTTTGGAGTGTGTAGATAATCATTCTGCTTTTTCTAGGGGTGATTAGAGCTATTTTGACATCAAGCAAGGTAAAAAAAGAAAAATACATAATTTATCTTTCAATATAAAAGCTAAATGAAGCCTCAAAAAAATCATTAAATCTTGTCCTCTTTCTCCTACCTGGGCTAAAGCTAAAAATGGCAAAGAGATGAATCAAGATCTAAGGTGAAAGTCAAGTTAGTATTTTTTAGTAATCATTCTTTGACTCATTCACTGATTCACCCACTCCACAAATGCTAATTGAGTGGTTTCCAGGTGCCAGGTCCTGTAGATGCAGGTACCGTGCATCATTTTTCTAAATCCTTACATTCAAGAAATCTGTAAGAGCTGAGGCCAAGCTATGAGATGGGAAAAAATATAGTAAACAAATACTGGAATGATCTAAGGTCTTTGACCAGAAAAAGAGCAAGAAACATATGACACACCAAAGAAACATGTGCTAATGCCCTGAGAATAAAGAAGCAATGGTGTTGAGATGGCATAATGCTGGGCAATGGGTGGTCATAGAACATCTGGACAGGGGGAGAGGAATGAAGAATTTATCCTGAGATCACTCTGAGGCTACTGAAAGCCATTAAACATGGGAGTGATAGATTAATATTTGCATCTTAGAAATATTATCACATAAATATGGGAGAATGCCAGGGTAAATCAAGGAAAGAAGACCACATATTGGGAACAGTGGAAATGCAACGCCATCTTTACTGGATATAGTAAAGTACTTTCAGCAAAGTTCTCTGTTTAAAACCATGTGTCTTGCTTTCATTTCTCTTTCAGAAACTTTATCCCACATCTTTGGGTTGGAATAGCAATTAATAGAGAATTGGCATTTTAGCTTTCTTAAGGTGGATCTTTGAATATACCCAACAATTAGTCAATACACTTTCATCCTTTCCTTTTTCTATTCTAGCAATCCATTTTTCCATATTACTCTAACTTCTACACTATAATAATAAAAGTCTCTTCATTGAACAAACACAAGCAAACCATTTAGGTGAAAGTCTACAAGTTTTATCCTCAGTGTCAAGCACAGGACCTTGCACTTACAAAGTTTCTAATAAATATTACATTTAGATATGTATGAATTATGTAACAAATGCTATCAAGTTACATACAGTGAATCTTTCCCTCACAACTTGGTAATAAGAGAGGTAAAGTAGGCTTCTAGGATTAATATCAATGAGCTATTTAAAAATCACATTAAAAGGACAGAAAAAAATACATCTATGTAACTAAGACTAGTTTGCATCCTGAGTGAATTTATTTTATTATATGGCAGTATTTATTTCCTGGAAATTATTATTAGCACAAGATATAAAATAGGTATGAGACCAAATTAAATATTAGACAGATTAAACAATTTGTATGGGGACACTTTGGTTATAAGTTACAAAGCTTCAATTAAAAATAACTTAAACCAAAAGAAAGAAAAGGGGAGAGAGAGGGAAGTTGAGAGGAAAGAAAAGAAGGAAGAAGGAAAGAAGGAAGGAAGGAAGGGAGGAAGGGAGGAAGAGAGGAAGGGAGGAAGAGAGGAAGGGAGGAAGGGAGGGAAGGAGGGGAAAGTAATGCAATGAAGTAGTTTTTATAAATCTTAGAAGCACCATAGTCCATACGATAGAGTTTGGGGTGGCTTGATCCAATGGTTCAAACAATGTTATGGGACTTTCTTTTACACTTTGCACAAACTTTTCTATGTATAGTGGCAATAATGGTACCTCAATACTTACTTACATCTCATGGGTTTATCTTCCCCAAGAAATCTAGCAGGAAAGTCCTAGGCAGGTAATGGTTTAGTCAGCTTGTTCTCCATCCACATTTTTCAGTTTATCACAGTGACCAGCCAAGCTGTTCACTGAAAAGTGTAGAGAAGACTTGCTTATTACAAGACAATGTGTTAGCTTCAGGTACCTGAAAACTAGAGATTCTCAAAAGCAAATCTGGCAGTGTCCATCAAGTGGCAACACTGACTGAGGTCATTCCTGTAGAAATGGATGCATCTGAGTATAATCAAATACCTAAATGCTAGTGATACAGTTCACAGACTCTTTTCTTAAAAACTTGGTTCTCTGCCACTACCTTCCACAACGAACTTGGGGGTGCTTACTTCTTCATTTTATTTTCATCAAAATTTAGAATTTCACATCTCTTTACTTAATATGCTTATTCATTTATACCCTGTCAGCTAAGGAGGAGACTGCAGAGATCTTTTTGCCCCAAATGCTGTATTTTTAAGGAAAATGAGAAAGCTTAGAAACAGTAGAACTGTTTGTGCATTGTTTTAATGATTTTCCTAAACCAAGTAATTTTTTAATGAATCAGTGCTCTGTTTACATAATATTATCAAATATATTTTAGTGTGCTATTTCTTTCTTCTTTTTTAAATGTAATTTAATTTTATTTTGTTCTGGGATACATGTGCGGGAGACGCAGGTATGTTACATAGGTAAACGCGTGCCATGGTGGTTTACTGCACCTGTCAACCCATCATCTAGGTATTAAGCACAGCATGAATTAGCTATTTATCTTGATGCTCTTCTTCTCCCCTCACCCCTACCCCCCGGCAGGTCCCAGTGTGTGATGTTCCTCTCCCCTGTGTCCATGTGTTCTCATCGTTCAGCTCCCATTTATAAGTGAGAAGATGTAGTGTTTGGTTTTCTGTTCCTGTGTTAGTTTATTGAGGATAATGGCTTTTAGGGACATAGATGGAGGTGGAAGCCATTTTTTAAAAATTAGATGTCCTTCTCCCAAATACATATCTTATAATTTCCTAGAATTGTTCCAAATTTCTCATAAAAACTGACAGCAGCTACCCTGATACTGTTGAACATATTAGAGGTGTTTTCCTGTCTCAGGACCTTTCCATTTGCTGTTCCCACTTTTGAAATATCCATCTCCTAAATTCCTTCTTGTCTTGGTCCCTTGCTTAATTCAGATATTGACTCAAATATCACTAATTCAGAGTGTCTTTCTTCTCCGTTCAATTTAAAATTGTCATTGTTGTCTACCTCTGTACAAGGGCTATTTCTTCTAAATGTATCCCAGAGTTAAGATTATGCATTTTAAAAAGTATATTATATTTTCATAAGGGAGTGCTAGATAGATCAAACAATTTATGCAGCATCCACAGAAATAATAGGTTATAGTGTTCTTATTAAAAAGCATAATAGATATCTGTATGTTAATTTCTAAGATGTATTGCTAATACATCTTAGAAGGGCAATAATTAAAGAGGCAGAGAACAGTGGTGAATTTAGACAGAAGGGTTAGGAAAATACATCTGAGTTGGTAAAATTTAATTCAGGGCCTGAAAAAAGTGAAAGACTAAGACATAAAGAAATGTAAGGGACAGATATTTCAGGGAATAGATCGGTGACATAAGGAAATGTAAGGGACAGATATTTCAGGGGATAGATCGGCAAGTGCAAAGACCCTGAGAAAGGGACATGCATATATGGATTTGAGGAAGTGCAATAGAATTGTTGTGGGTTTTGATAGTTTTCTCAAGAACATTACTAGGATTCTATGACATGATTAGGGCAGTAGCATCACCTAACAATAAAGTGTGGTTTCTTTTATTTCACCTTACTCTATGATGTAAATCCCTTTGGATGAACTCACAGGAAAAAGTTATTTTATTGAAAACTATGTAGCTGGAGCTTCCTAGATTCACGGCATAATTCCATACCAACTGCAAAAATACGTTTTCTATAGGGCAATGCATAAGATGTACAATTGCAATTTCTGTGTTTTTTTTTTTTCAGTTGAAAAAGCATCCATTGAGATAATATTTGATATCTCTGTATTAGCCACAGTAAGATTCATTATGAGGTTAGTATTATGTTGCACATTGACACTGTTTATTTCATTTTCAACATGTTCAACATATTATAAAAGCAAAACTGAGCCTTCACTTTAGGCTCTGAAAATTTCATTATGAAAAAATGAGTTAAAAGTTGAAATTTTGTACATGCTCTAATTGCTTTATTGTGCCTGCTGTTAACATTTTTTTCCACATCTTGGTACAAATAAAAAATATTGATATGAGAGATTATAATGGTCTTGTTAGTGCTGTTTCCTAACTACTAGTAAGCGTGCCCTACCAACAAAGAAAATTTACTGATAGTTTTCAACATTTTTCTTAGACCATGACTACTAATAGAGAAACATGAAAAGATTTTTAACCAAGATTTACTTGAGAAAAGCCTTAAAAACAATAAGTACTTGAAAATTTTGTAGTACCCATGATTTGACACACTTTGATGATATGCTACACGTTTTGTTGCCTCTAAAACTAAAAACAAATAATTCATTAAATTAGAATGTCAACGCCATTGACTTTTTTTTTTTTTTTAGATGGAGTTTCACTCTTGCTGCCCAGGCTGAAGTGTAATGGCACAATCTTAGCTCACTGCAACATTTGCCTCCGGGGTTCGAGTGATTCTCCTGCCTCAGTCACCTGAGTAGCTGGGATCACAGGTATGTGCTACCACACCTGGCTAATTTAGTATTTTTGGTAGAGATGGGGTTTCACCATTTTGGTCAGGCTAGTCTTGAACTCTTGACCTCAGGTGATCCAGCCACTTCGGCCTCCCAAAGTGCTGGGATTACAGTCATGAGCCACAGCACCCGGCCCCACTGACAATTTTTTGAAAGAATAGGAATAATGTACAGTTGATTCTGCTTTCAGAATATGCATTATTTTAAAATAAAATAGAAAAAGCGTATTTTAAGTGTGAGCTGGTCCAGAATCTCAAACTTTATTAATAAAGATGACAAATTTTCCAAAAGGTTTTAAAAGTGGGTGTCAAGGGGAATTATGTGTACTTCTGCACTGGGAGCTGACAGGACTGCCCTATGTGAGAAACGTCAATCCTAGAACATGAAAAGAAGCTAGTTGATTGCCACAGATTCTGAGGCAACATTGTGAAGGTGGAATAGCCATTCTCCACGCTGGAATAAAGCCATCCACAAGGGACAATGAGTCTAAAAACTGGAGGAAACACAAGCCAGGTAAAATGGACTGTGAGACATAATGCAATCGAATACACTTGTCAGTAGTATTTTATTTTTTTCTCCCTTTGAAGGAAATGAAGGAAGAGAGTATCACATTGTAGGGAATGAAGGAACGATTACACTGAAAATTTCCCAATGATTTTGGAAATGAGGAAAATAGTCTCAAAAACTAATATTTTCATGTCAGTACATAATGAGTCATAAGAGAAATGTGCAAACTCACCTACAGATATTAAATGAATTTGCCATCTCCAGAGTACTTCCTTAGCAGCTATATTTCTTATTATTAATGAATCCATTTTCCTTTTACTTTTGTTTCCCAGTGAGATAAATTTTGTCACTATTGTTCTACCCCTGTCAAATAGACGCCTCTCATTCTGACATGCTGAGACTCATTCTCTAGACTGTGGTGCAGTCACTCAGGCTGTGCAGGTATAGCCAGTTGGACTTTCTCCAGAGATTCCTGCTAGCAGAGTGACTCACTGTCCATTTTCACTAATTTGCAATTATTGCATATTTAACATGAAAATTTGGGTCAATCTTTTAAAAATTAATAATAAGCGAATGGATTTTATAAAGCAATAATTTTTGAAGTCAAAGACATAAAGCAAAAATTTATTTAATTATTAAAATGCTATGTACTCATTCTGTTCTTTGAAACAGAATATTTTAACCCATTTATTTTTGTAAAATTTTTGTAACTGAGTAATTTAAGTGTAAAGGGACTACTTTCTATATTTGAAGTTATAGTTAATCTTTGCTTATGTGCTTATGCTTGAAAATAAGATAAATATATCAGAAGTAAATTTCAGCAGATATAGATTATCACCATCAATGATCCTGAGTTTTGATGTGCCCCTACTATTCACTTAACAATGCATTTGTTTCTACAAGGTAGGACATAACCACACTTATCAAATTAGCTATATTGCTCCACTCTTTTTTACACAAAATGATGTCAATTGCAATCATAAAAGTATAATTTAGAGGAATAAAGATAGCTTTCATCACTAAAATCGCAATTCTAATCTTCTGCATAAAATATCAACAGCCAGATGACATCTATGACAAAAATCTGTTGATAGGATATGGGGATTAAGTCAAAAGCTTGCATTATTATGTTGGCTTCTTTCACTTTCCTAGCTAAAGCTCATGTCTCCAGAAACTTGTACAAAGTTAACATAAGACTAATATTGAACATTTTATTAACTGTGTGCAAGTCTCTAAAATCTATAAAATTTATTCAGATACATAAATTATTTATATATCTGATATACATATACATATAGAGTTTATATAAAAGTATATTTATATATATAACACATTTTTGGCTTTACCAAATTTATAATGCAATATTATATGAGAGACTATTCCTATACTTATTTTAGGGAAATATAATTTTAACAAGTGCATAGTACATCAACATTTAAATGTACCATAATTTGTGATTAATTTTAAAGTTTTGAAAGCTTTGGTCATTTTAAATTTATCACCATTTTAACTAATACTTCAATTATCAAGTTTATTCGTACAGTTTCAGAATTTTCTAAACACTTCTTGAGGATAATTCTTAAAAGGGGATTTAAAAATTTAAAAATTACATACATACATATTTAAATCCCCCTTTTGTATATATGTATATAAATATATATGTGTTTATATATGTTATACACACACACACACACACACACACATACTTATATACGGACATAATAAATATATTTCTACATCTGGCTAAATACTTCTTCAGAAAAACTTGTTACCCTTTATAATTCCACCAGCAGTTTATGGACTCTTTTTTTACCTTAAATTTACAATAATGTACCTATTCATTTAGAAATGGTATTGCATACATGTAAATCTTAATTTTCTTTGTTTTAGTGAATGTAAGTTTTTTAAGTATATTTCCATTGGATGTTGGATTGCTTCTTTTATTATAAACAATGATGAAAAACAAAATACAATCTTTCTGTTATTGGTTTTATAAATTTGAAGAAACAAATAGAACTCAAATTAATAATTATATCCAGTTAACACAATGAGGGCATAATATAAGGCTAAAATTAAGGGTATCAGTCCCTTTTATAGGGCAGGGTGGGCACTAAAATTCTAATTGCACCATGAGATGTGAAGTATGTGGGTGAGGATGAGAGAAGAGATTCATACTACAGGTCTTGTCTTATTTGGAAACATGCAGTTGATATTGACTCACTGTAAAAATAAATAGAATTGTCAAAATAAATATGGAATGAAAATAAAACAATAAAAAATGCTTATCAAATCAAAGCTTGAATATTAAAATGACTGCAACAAAACAACTTGGCAGATAGAAAACTTAGTGAAGATGCATGATTAAGTCTAATCATATAAATAGTGATGGAAAATATCAATATGATAAATTTCCCTGAAAAATAGCAGAGAATCTCAGATAGGGGCAAAGCAAGCAATCTTTTCAGCAACATCCAAACCAAATTCATCTAAGTTGTATGCAATTTGCAAGAAGAAAATTTTATAACATAAATGTATTGGTTAATTCTTGGAGAGATGATAAATTACCCAAACTGACTCAGAAGAGGAAGAATATTTGGATATGTCAATGCACAGTAAGTTTTAAACATAATATCTTCTTAAAAGGATGCCATATTTATAATTATCTACTATTATATTCTATAAATCATTTAAGAAAGAAATAATCTGATATATGAAATGGGAACATAAAAAAAAGATGAGCATCTTGTGAAACTCAGTGAGTCAGGTAAAATCGTTACACTGAAACTGTGAAAGCATCAAGTAAAGGAATTCATATAGACTCACATTGTAGATTCATCTCACAACAATAAATATAATATCTTAAAACTTAAAAAAATTAAATAATATAAAAGGACATATATATATATATCTCCTTATGATTAATTTTATTTGATTATTTTATGCTTAAATAATACATAAAGGATATAACTGAAATCTAACTGGAAAGGTTATCTATACAATCAATTTACTCAACAGATAGAAAAAGTAAATGCCTTTAAAAAGATATTGTACAGTATTTGAGAAAATTAACAGTTATAATGAAAGTAAATTTTAATACAATAGAGAAAGAAAATCTTCCATTAATTAATAAAAGTCATTTACCATTGCCTGACAGTCAATATCTTCTTGTAAAATAAACCCTGGAAAGCCAAAATACCTGTTACTTTTACTCTTTAAGGTTGTAGCTAATGTTCCAATCATTGCAATAAGATAAGAAAAAAACAAAGAGTAAGAGGATGGGGTCTGTCATTAATAGAAACAAAAAGACCAAATCTGATATTATTTACAAAATCCATGGCTTATCATAAGTCCCTTTAAAAATATTAGAATTTTAAAGGGCCAAATTTTCTAACTTAAAACTTTTAAAAAATCTATTACTCCTTTGGGGAAAAATATTTTAATTATTAAGTTTAAAATACTCCATTATACCACATACAGAAATAAATTCAAATGAATTTTTTCTATATACATATATTGGAGAAAATTGTAAACTATATTGGTGAAAGGAGGTCCTTCCAGTGCAAGACACAAATTACAGATACTAGAAAGAACAGAGATTGCCAGATTCTACTATTTCGTGTTACACTACATATGGACAAAATGCTCATGACTGTTAGGAAACATCTTTAATAGATAAAATAGGTTAATAAATAATACCCATTATAATAAAAGTTTTCACATATTTTTAATACTCTAAATACTGTTAACTAAGTGATACTGAAAACTTTGTTTTTAAATTCTACTACATCATTAAATAATTTTTATTTAGCTACACTTGAATGAAGAAAAAAATTACTATTTTGGTAAACACTGATAAAAAATGGCTGCTTTTCCTTATATGTATAAAATCTCATTCTGTTTTATAATTCTTAAAATTGACTCTTTTAGCAGTCTAGGAATACAGTGAGTCACTGGAACATTTTATGTTTGTATTGGTCCAATTACAGAGAGGCAAATATTGCCTAAAAGCATGTAATAACCTGAAAATGAAGAAAAACCACATATGAAGCAGAAGTCATTTTTATCATATCATTTTTTTCATAATTACTTGAATTTTTGATGACTTCAAAACTCAGAAACATACTATTATTTTCATATGTGTATCTGCATATTTGATTTTGAGAAACAAAGATAAAATGCCATTAAAGCACCTGGTTTTATATTAATTAATAATATCAAAATTGTGGATTCTGATTCTTCCTCTATTAGCAATTTCAGTTTAAACCTGCTCAAATTTTGGGAACTCAATGAATATCAGTGTTCTTGTATCAAGAGAATGAAAATTAATAGCTATATCTTATAGAATTTTCTTTGAGAAGATAAATGATTTAAAGAAAAAATTATATAAAAAAACCAAATTTGATATGTAAAAACATCACATAGATTTGATATAAGTACCCAAATAAATCCTTTAGTGTTTCAGGAATTACTATTGCTTTCAATTGCTAATATATCTCCAATGTATAGACAATTCTCATTTCTTTTTATGGGTGCTTAGCATTTTTTTTCAAGAAAGCATTATTTTTTGCATATAGGAAGTTTTGGTGAAAGACCAGCACTCTTACATGGTTAAAATAAAAAAGCTGACATATTTTGTTTTTAGGTTCCCAGCATTAGAATGCTCATTCTGAGGAAGGAGAGGCATTAGCTACATCCAGAGTCCAAAGGCAGCAATGACAATATGACTCCATAGAAAGCCTGGTACATAGTTTGGTTTCATTCTGGATGTTAGCCGTCATGATCGCTAGCAATTTTCTGAGCGTAATTCACCAGACTTACTAACCATTTTTATAGCTATTCTTTCATTGGATTAAAAATTACTTTTAAACTAACAACCCTTCCTGACACACAATTTGCATTTGATGATTATAAATGGCTTCATAGTATAGAAAGCGAAAAAGTGCTCATAGAGGTTAAATAATTTGGTATCAAGTCCTAAGTGTATCATTAACTTGACCCATGACCTTGGGAACACCCCCTGGACTCTTTTTTCTCATGTGTGAAAAACAAGAATTGCCTAGAATACATCACTGATAAGTATGCTCTCTCATTAGCTTGACAATTTTCAGTGCAACTTTAAAGTGCATAATAACAATATTAGTTTATACTCTGTAGTTTCGTGAGAAAATGGCAGGTAACTTTTAAAAAAGCAAAATGAAATTTATCATAAGAAATAAAGAAAAGCAAAAGACTTATTACAGAAAGTTATTTTTTAAAAGTTCTATCTTGAGAAGGATAGAGGGAAGGAGAGAGAAATAAAGAGTTGGGAGAGGGCAGTAGAGATTCCCTCAAATACATCAAGGATACCTAGATATCACCGCTCTGCATTACAGCTGTTATAATAGATGCTAGTTTGGGAATTGACATGAATTTAATTTTTCTGTCTGTAGTGCCCTAAATTAGTCATCGGGACACCTAAAATGGGTCATTTACTGTTATGACAACAAAGCCACAATTTTGCTTTTTGCTATTCTGGTACTAGTAGATGCATAATCAAAAGAGTTATTGATATCTTATTGTTGTTTATTTCCACAATGCAATGTGCATGAAATGACATAAAGTTACAGGTAAAAAATAATGCAGAGTTTTGAGAAAATAAATGTATTGCAGAAATCTCTCACCTAGTTTTGGTCAGCATAACAGCAATGACACTTTAACAATGAGAGAAATTTTACAGTAACAGAGAGAGCAAGGCGTAGAAAGCACCCGGTCTTCTCTGTATATTCAGAGCAGAACTGGGGGAACACTGAGTAAATAATGCACAGAATGAAATTTTAGCGTTCCAAGTCCAGTTTTTCTACTGCCTCTCTCTGTGACTTTGGAAAAGTCATATTTCCTCTGTATCCGCTTTTCCATTTGTGAAATAAGAATGCTAATAATGTCTATTTCTAATGCTGTGTTTACTTGTAGTTGAAGCAGTATAATGCAAGTGGAACACATTTTTGAACTCTCAGGCTGTGTATAAAGATGGGCTTCGAAAACTTATAAAGGTGTTTCCTCGTTGCTCCTTCTCAACTGTGCCAAGACATTACCATTCCATGGCTTAAAAAAGCACAGATGATTGACATTCTACTTTTCAGTGAAGAGGTAATCTAGTTGTCAAAATGATTTTGTGTTCTTTCCTAAGAATTTCTTACTCTCTAAGAATGTGGGACTGTTTATAGCGTATTATTAAATGGTGTAAGGAAGACTTAGCCCATAGTAGATTTCCCGGTGGCATGACCCTTCTATGTTTCTTATATAGGTGGAATCATTGGATGCTCTAAGAAACAGAGTGGCAGATATTTAATAAATATTTCAAATTACACAGAATATGCTTAAAGTGCCTGGTAACAAAATGCTTTTAAACACACTAACAGTTATAGAACGTCCAATATATTGTTTAAAGAACATAGAAAACCACAATTAAATTTTAAAATGTCAGAAATCCCTTCAGCAATTATCCCCCAGAAATTTTGTGATAGATATTTTTATTGTGTATCTAAAACCTCAGAAGCTTAATGCCTTAAAGTCAGATGGAAAAAGTGGAGAAATGCATAGAAATGTAATTCTCAGGCTCTCCTTCCTCCTCTGTATGCAAATCCCTTAGTGGTATATAAATGACTTCACAGCCAAGGTTCTCACAGTAAATAATTTACTTTCCCACTATATACTTTATGAGTGCTATATACACTGTTTACGAGACAGCAGTAAAATTCAGTAGGTTTCTTTATTTGACCAACTTTGTTCATCCCAGGAAGCAACAAATATACACTTAACAGCTATATAGTTAGTCTCCATTTTATTTCAAAGTGGAGGAATAAAATTTTCTTTTAAATCAAATCTTAGTGTTAATGAAGTTATCATATATGTTGTATATGAACAGGTAATTTTCCAAACTTAAAACCAATGATAAAACTTATAGCAAGTGTGATTTCATTGCAATGATAATCTTGATGCATTTTTATGGACTCCAACATATTAGAGATATCAGCATGCTCATCAGTTGTCATTTTTACAGAAAGGTTTGAAGAAATGGTAATTAATACGGAGCTGGATTGATGAATTTGTGAGTAAGCCAGTGTACAACCATAAAAATACAATTTTTATTTAAATGGAATATCCCCAGCACCTCTTAAAATACTCCCAATTCCCTTTTTTTCCTGCCTGCTCACCTGAGGATATAATGAAGAAGGGAATGGGCATTATGTGGCCTGAAAGAAATCACTATCAGCCAACTTCAGTCTGATGAGAAAATTTCCATCCAGTTAATGTCAACTTTCTCTTGTATGGCCACGTATCCTCCCACATTGCATTATGAAAAGCCCCTAAGTAGACTTTTTTTTTTTAGAATGAATAGATTGTAAAAATATACTATATCCCAGTATAGAGTGATGCCAAGGAATGCACAATTTCTGTTAGTGCCTGGTCATCCCCAACTCATTTCTACACAAAAAAGAAACCACACACACACACACACACACATGCACACACACGAGCAAAGAATTATACGAAGTAAAGCACTTTGAAAAATCACAGACTTTTGGCCAGTCATGATGACCCACACCTGTAATTTCAGGACTTTGGGAGGCCAGGGCAACAGAAAAGCTTGAGGACAAGAGTTCGAGACCAGCCTGGTCAGCAAAGCAAGACACTATCTCTGTAAGTGAAAAATTAGCCAGACATGGTGACACATGCCTATAGTCCTAGCTACTCAGGAAGCTGATGTGGGAGGATCACTTGAGCCCGGGAGTTTGAAGCTGAAGTAAGCTATGCTTATGTCACTGTCCTCCTACTTGGGCAAGAGAGTAAGAAACTGTCAAAAAAAAAGAAAAAAAAAAATAGCCTACAACTTTTAGTGTTAGAAAGCTATCGTCAAATCCCACTTCTTCACTAACTTTGTATTAATAGCTTTAAGCAAGTTACTTAATTTTTCTGCATACCAGATGTTTGTACTAGGAGTTAAGTGAGGCAGCACATATAACGAGTTTTGTAGTTTTTCTATGCAAAATTATAACTGTCCTCAAATACTGACTGGAAACTTTTGGTAGCCCACAGAATTCTTAGTCCATATTTTCCTCCAGGCATTTGTGTAGTAACCAGCCCCTCAGCTGTGCTATGTGTTTCTCACTGTCTGTCTTGCAGGTTCTCTAACTCTACTGAGGTTTACACATGAGGAAATCCACTTATTAATGTCGGAATCACGTGGAAGTATGAAGTAGTTAACATGCTACGCAGCAGCTCTTGGATTATGAGAATGTGATGGTTGGTGAAAAACCTCCTTTCTTTTTTTCCTTCTTTCCCTTTTCCTTCCACATTCTGCATGTTTCCTTGGGTGGTCCTGGTGGGATCAAGCCTCAGTTGCTCTCAGTGGATCAACTAAATAATGCCATAATAAAGCCACTGTAATGGATTTTTTCTGCTTCCTGTATGGCTTCCTCCCATTTACCCAGCTCCCTAGAATGACTTTTTCAATTAAATTACAGCATGCAAGCTCTTATCTCAATCTCAACTGGATTGGGTATCCTCTTTTCCAAGACAAAATTATCAATGCTCTTACATCATTTAATAGAGTCTCACTGTGTTGCTCAACCCTCCCATCTTACATTATTTAATGTAAGAGTGCATAAGAATGGAAGAGTGCATTAATTGCAAAATTATTAACCAGTCTTCTACATCCCTAGTTGCAGGCCCTTCACAATGTGACTTCACAGCACCTCATTTTAAGATAATGGTTATAGAGCTCACTTCGAGAAAAGGACAGTGACAAATGCAATGTTGATGCCAGCATGCATTGGAAAAGAACCCTCAAACTGAGATTTCCTCTGTCTTGCTACTCATGGGAAGAATATAGCTATTATAAGATGAATGAGTCTAGGCCAGCTATCGGGATAATGAGAGACACTTAGCCAAGCCATCCTTGTCAACCTAGATAACATCAGTCACCAACCAGATATGAGAAAAACAGCATTCTATACCAGCCTGGCCTGGCCAAGCCATCAGCTGGGGACAGAAATCAGCACAGTTGGTTTAGACAAAAAAAAAAAAAAAAAAAAAAAAAATCTGTAGTCCAGCCAGAGAGTTTTGAAGAAAATAAATATTGCTTAAGACCCTTTAGAAGCAATTTGTATTTCATTTTGTTTTTATTTTTTGTAGAGATAGGGTCTCACTTGTGTTGCTCAGTCCTCGCATCTCAACCTCCCAAAGTGGGAGGCTCCACATCCAGCCGGGGTAGTTCATTATGAAACAAAATTTCACCAATACACAGCAACACATATTGCTTACTATTGCTTTTTTTTTTTTTTTTTTTACACATTAAGTAAGACTCTGGGACTCCACTTATTCTGTTGAAATTGCGAATATTTAAATTTTATTGTATTTGACAGGTCAAGCTGCATTATGCTTTCTATAACTTTTCCTTTTCTTGTTCAATTTTAACTATTAGAGATTAATTTTATATCTCTCCAATTGTACATGTCTTCCAAGGTGCATGCTTTTGTAATAGTCTCCCTTATTTTATATGGATATATGATATTTATATCTATGTCCTCTCTCATCATTCCCACGCTAGGGGAAGCCAGCTATCTACCATGGCATAAAAACACACAAGCAGACTCAGGAGAGGCCCATTTGGTGAGAACTAAGGTCTCCTGCCAACAGTTTCTACTGAAAAATTGAGGCCTTCTATTACTATGCTGAATAAATTTGGAAGTGGATTCTCCCCAAGTTAAACCTTCTGATGACACTTCTAGAATGTAACTTTATGACAGACCCTGATTCACAACCAAACAGCTATGCTGCTCCTCACCGTGAGGCAATTATTGTTTGCTATGTCTGTCTGCTAAGTTCTGAGGGGTAATTTGCCCTATAGCAACAGGTAACTAAAGAAAGGCTCAATAGAGATGGTCCATGTAATGTAGATAAGGTACTTGCCCTAGATCTCCGTATGAATCTTAATTTGCACAATTAATTTTCATTCCTGGGCTTTTTAGAACCTACTGTTTATGGCAACGGAAATCAGGCTCAAAAATCTAATCATATAACTAATCATCAGTGTACACAGTCATCTGAATTGCAAGATAATTCTTAACATCAGGATGGTGTTTTTGTATAGCTCATTTTTTTTTTTTTTTAAATCAGGGGAGTAAAGTATTGGTTGAAGATATTAATAGGATATTAGCAGGCAATTTCAGGGATCTGGTCCCAGGCTTTTGGGACTTACACACTGTAATCAAAACACATTGGCTCTGTTTTTAAACACATACGAACATAGGTGCTTGAGCACATATACACACACACACTATATTGTAAACATTTTAGTAGGTACTGTCAAATCAGGGGACTTATCTATTTTATGTAGCTTATATCTTGTTGACATATTGTCTATGTCTTGGCTTGCTTCTAATTTTGATACGTCTTCTGAGCCCACATTTTCTGGAAAACTTTCCCTATAATAGAGTCTCCCTACAATATTTACAATGCAGAAATCTGATATGTCCTGAGTCTCATTCTCCACTCATCCCAGTCTTTGCTATGGAAAGTTATAGCCAACTAATTTTCATCCATCTATTTATCTATACTATTCTTAGATTTATTCTAGAGGTATATATCCTGTAATTTATTGGTGAGTGAAGTGTTTCTAGAAAAGCACTTTGCCTGAAATATTAGATTTTCTTGTATATTTATATTTTTATTGGGGTCTTCTTAGAGATAGTTCTATAATCCAAAGCAATGATTCTTTTCAACAGCAGAAAAACCAGAATTTCTCTTTGAGGGAAAGCAAAGAGTGACAAGAAAATATTTCACCACAGTCAGCTATTATGTATTCCTGAAAGAAAAAGAGGCCAATACACGCTCAGAGTGAGAAGATGAGTTAGGCAAGTGAGACAGTTTGAAGCAGGTGTCCCAGTCCCCGTGGGAATCTGTCTACATGCTGATAAAACCATTATTTCAGGAATTCTACTTCATGAAATTAAAAAGTAAAATAAAATGTCTCCTGTTAATGGAGACGCCAAGGGTGGGTGACATTTGTGAATTTGTGGCCCCCACACTCAAAATGATGTGAGAATGCATGATCCTTGCTGAGAGCACTACTGAGCTGTTTTCTCCATTCCACAGGCAACCAGGCTGATGTATTTCATTCACACAGAGAGAGCTCACAAAAATATCTACAACACCTTTAAATATCAAATGGAAAGTTAAAATATAAACTTTTGAATGCTTTTTCATTTATGTCTACCTTTGTCTTGTCTTCCGCTCTCCCCAGGAATGTACCTCAGGCAGATTAAATCTCAAAGATAAAGAATTCATTTCCAGAATATGTTTTCTTGGTACATTAAAAACAGCTTTTAAGGTTCTATTTTCTGGTTACATGTTATTTTCCCTTATCATCCAACAACTGTAATATTAAGAAAATTTATTGTGTAGCCTAGGGCCTAGGTAGGATAGGACTGATACGCCATATGACTGTGGATTTGGGGATGCTGTTTGCAGCTAGCCCAATTATGTTCACTGGGATATAGTTTACTACTTTAACCCCGTGAAGTACCAAAAATTAAATATACATGTTTAGCTGGAAATACAGTGAAACACCCATACTCTGAACAAATAGTGAAATTATGTTTGTGTACAAATGGTATTTTGATAACTGGAAGCAACTCTTTTTCTGAAGTTTCTGTTGCCTACTGCAGGCAAAATTATGCTCTCATCTGTGTTCTTATAATACTTTACACAAAACTCCAGGAGAATGTATCATCATAGTATAGATAGCTTTTATATGACTTCTTCCCCCAGACAGTGACTAACTTGAAGGCAAGGATTTGTCTCCATGATTTTATTCCCCAAACATATCTAATTCCTCAAGAATTTATTAGACACTCCAAAATATCTTAAAAAGGCTAACTGCTACTGTAATTTTAATTTAGGAGTGTATGATAAAACATGTAAACATTGGATTTGTCAATGAGTGGTTAGCTATTTTCTATTTTTACTAGTTTTGTGAGTGGTCCCAGTTGTAGAGTGTTGGAGCAGGATCAGACAAAGAGTAAAATGGGAACACATCAGGAAATCACAACAGAAGGATGGGGGTGCGATGGGCCTGGGTCAAGCACGAGAACCCATGAGTTGCCTTGTAGCAAAGATGTGCAAATGCACCCATAGGGCCTGACCATTGAGATTACTATGCACTTGGCTCTTGACAAAGGGTAAGTCAGACTCAGGAAAACAGATCTGAAAAATACACCACCCTCAGTTTACATGCACACGTTTGGCTGTGGCTCCAGCCACTTGGACTCTCTCATTTCTGCCTAGGTTCTCACCTTGGTTTGCAGCGCTCCCAGAATGATGGTAGTTCCTGTCAATCCTTTTAATAAATGCATTCTCTATTTAAGTTGGCAAGATTTGGTGTGTGCTGCTTGCAGCTAAGAACGCTGCCTGAGGTAGTTATGATGACAAATGTTGAGGCACAACCAAAGTGTCGCATTTACTAGACCTGAGGTGCAATGCAAGGACTCTTCACAAGGAACAAGATATAAACTCTGTTGATTCGTTAGTGTATCGTATATACCTCGCAAAATGCATGTCTGCACATTGGTTGATAGAAAGACATTTTTTGTGTAAATAAGTGTGTGGGTGAAGGAATGAATATATGAACTGTCAAAGGGGAAAGCAGAAGTGCATTCCTTGCCTCTCAGCTAACTCAGATTACAGTTAAATCTTCCTTAAATTCTCATATAACTCCTCAGAGGATAGAAAGCAATGAAGAAATATTCAGAGGCTTTTTAGACAGGGAAGATTTAGTTTACTAATTAACTGAATCGAGAGTATTTACATGTTCTTGAACAACAACAAACTGAAGACTGTATTTGCCAGACTGGATAAAGAGTAATTTTATTTTTTTCAGATTAGAACTAGAGTTCAAGTCAGTGAAATAGAGCAGCTTATTAACATTTACAAGAAAAGAAATGCTTTCTTTGTCAGAAATTATTTTCAATTTGTACAGAATATTCTCATTTTTTAAATTACTGAGGCTCTCAGTACCCCTCCCTATTCAACATTGACAACATTTTCAGGATCACTGAAGGGTCTGAGATTTTACTTTGGTACAAAACTCACTACTGAAACTTCCATAGTTTCATATCCACCAAAAGCTCAATTTCAACACATTTTTCTAATCACACATTTCTTACTTTCTATTGGATATTTTCTATTTGGATATTTTCAGACTAGATTAAGTTAAACACAGTTCAAATCAGCCTAATTCTTCCAGCTGTACAACAATTTCTTCTGAGTTAGTTGTTTCTCCTTATAGGACCATAATTTCCACGGTTATTTAAGCTTAGGACACTGGAAATACATTGGGTGTATTTATCTTCTCTGCTCTTCTTATCTAACCAGTGGATTCTCCCTGTGCAATATGTCTCTCACCATGATCCACAGTGATAATTCCACTCTGGCAAGTTCACTGTGAAAATGTCCCCAAATTTTGCTTTCACTATACATGTTTGTTGTTTAACTAGATGCATGAATTTTTCAGAATGAAGTATGATTTCTCTAATGCATTTAAAGCTCTCTTTACTATTCATTCACATTGGTTCTTATAATATGCCATAAACATACTCATTTTATGCATCTGAAATAAAATACTCATCTTGTCTTTTGGTTGTTTAAATGTCTGCACCACTTTGAATATGCAAAGACAGCTCAACGTCTCACTTTGTGGTCTCATATATCTTTTGGGAGACAATTCTCTATGGGAGACAATGTTTCTGCACATTTTGAATCAGCTACTATTCTAGGCTATCTTTTCAAAGATGTTTGTATAGCTGTCTTGTAAGAGAGAAAAAGTGTCTCTTTCCAGAGCAGAGAGATTTTTTCCCTAACCAGTATAACAAAGACAATGTCCCCTTTCAAGGCAGATAGTGAGCAGTCTAGTAGCAGGCTCTTGAAAGAACTGGGCTTCCTAAACTTGGGGTTACTCATTTGTGATACAAATCCACTGTGTATACAGCAATGACCTGGGTCACTCCAGATCACTCATATAGGACTTAGAGGCAAGGGTTAATTGATGTGAAGGTCCATCTCATGTTGCCTGTTGTACTATAAATTGCAATGACATTTGTCTCTGACACAAGAGTCTCGTATCTTGTACCACGAGCGTGAAACTGTGACAGGCTAACGTATCAGTTTGCAAGGGGAGTAAAATCTCAGACCCTTCACAATTTTTGGCTCTACCTACAATGATGATCACTTATTTAGTTGAAACATAGACTTATTTTGTAATTCCATAGATATATTTATTTCTCACATGAATTTAAATTTCTTAAAAGTAGGAGATACAGCATGTATTAACCACTCAGCAAACAATATAAGAATTCAAATTATTTCTGTCTTGTAGTTTTATTGGTTCCCCTCCCTTCCAGATGAAGTTAAAAAATAAAATTACCAGTAGAAAAGATTTTGAGGGAGACCCGATTTGATGATATAAAGAAGATACCTTGTGTGGAATACACAATGATTCTCCTTCTGGAAGTGGTTGACTAAGATCTGCTGTAAGCAGGAAGACTATTCCAGGAGGAGAATTTTAACAAGTAGGCTTGAATAAAGAATATCTTGTATCCATGTAGACAAAATCTAATAGAAATGCATGTGTCCATGTAACAGAAACAGCCTGTGGTTCTCCAACATCCATTCTTCTTTAATAGGCAATCTGCAGCATTTAACTAGGCACATAGTCTTTCAGAATAAAGACAACATTACCCAGTACACCTTGCAACAAAGTAATACTTGTTATTAGGTTGAGGCCAGTGGGATAATATTGCATTGTATTCTAATTACTGTCCTAAAGTCCTTGCCCTTCCTTCTTCTTGTTTGCTTGAATGTAGATGTGGCAGCTTTAGCCAAGACAAATATTTGAATTGTGTGATCTTGTACAATAAAGTTGGCCCTTGAACAACATAGGGGTAAGGGGTGCCTACCTCCTATGCATCTGAAAATCTACATAACATATTTGACCCTAAAAACCTTAACTACTTATCACCTACTGTTGACTAGAAGGCTTTTCAATAAGAAACAGTCAATTAACACATGTTTTGTATGTTGTATGTATTAAATACTGTATTCTTACAATAAAATATTATTAAGACAATCATAAGGAAAAGAAAATATACTTACTATTCATTAAGTGGAAGTTGATTATCATAAAGGTCTTCATCCTCATCATCTTCATGTTGAGTAGGCTGAGGAGAAAGAGGAAGAGGAGGGATTAGTCTTGTCATAGCAGTGGTAGAGGAGAAAGAGGTGAAGGAAGTAAAAGAGAAAGCAAGACAGGTAGGCATACTCAGTGTAGATTTATGGAAATACATTGTAATTTCTGCCTGACCTTTTTGCTTTTTTATTTCTCTAACAATATTTATATCTAATACCAATCCTTCTTCCACCATTTCCTTCAGTTTCAGTGTCCATATAATACAAAAGTCCATATCCTAAAAAAGGCAAAAGCAGTCTTGAATTATCAGAACCTCTTGTAGATTATGTAATGCCAGTTTGTGTTTTGGTACTGCTAATTCTACATCTTTTTCCTCATCATCTGACACTGGTCTGAAAGCACTCATCTCTATGAGGGGTGTCTTCTGTTAATTTATTTTGTTATGCTGTCTTCTAGCTCTTGAATTTCCCCAAGATTTATCTCTTGAAACTTTTTACCCCCTCATCTTGTTTTGCCATATCCAACATGTCTTTCATGATTTTCTTAATTGGCTCTGTTGTCAATAGTAGAAGTCATGCACAACATCTGGACAGTTTTCTCCAGCAGGAATTTCTTGTTTTAGGCTTTATGGCTGTCATGGCTTTTTCTATAACAAGGACAACATCTTCAATAGTGTAATCCTTCCAGACTTTTATGATGTTCTCTCTTTCAAGGTTCTTTTCCATAATGATGACAATTGTTTCTATAGAGCACCATGTGTAATGAACCATAAAGGTTCTTATGACCTTTAAGTAGAAGCTGAATTAGAGACATTGTGTTTCATGGCAAGTAGGCTAATGCTTTTGATGCTGAACTCATAGGGTTCTCAGTGGCCAAAATCATGGTATAATATTTTTTTAAAAAAACAAAACTTTAAAAGACAGTTCCTTACTGGAAGGGTACTTCCTGACTTCAAAGAGAAAACATCAATGGGAACCTATCCGGAAAGTGTTCTTGTTGTCCAGGTCTGCTTGTAGTACAATCAAAGGACTCTGGAAGCTGGTGTTTATTTTTTTCCTTCAGGGCTTGGGATGTAGTAGCTTTATATATAAGGGAAGTCCTAATCATAAACCTGACTGTATTTGCACAAAACAGCAAATTTAGCCTATCCCTTTCTGCCTTAAATCCTGGTGCTCATTTCTCTTCCTTACTAATGAATGTCTTTTGTGCCTTTTTTTCCTCTACAACATATCACTTTCTTCTGCATTAAAAACCTGTTCAGGCAGATAACCTCCTCTGTGATTTTCTTATTTGCTGCCTTTGGTCAGCAGAAGCTTCTGTACTTATCTTGACATCATTTAACCTAATCTTTCCCTAAACTTATCAAACCATCCTTAGCTGGCACTAAATTCTCCAGCTTCCTTTTTACTTTAAGTTGTCATGTAATGACTTTGGCTTTTCTCAAATCATATTAGAGTAAATGGGTACATCTTTCTTATAGCAATCCTTCACCCACATAAAAGCTACATTTTCAATACAAAATGAAAAGGTATTTCATAAAATGTGCAAGGTTTTCACATATGCTGGTATAGTTGCAGCATGGCCTTCACAAATTTCCTTTTCCTTTTTACAATGTTCTTTATGCTGAATTCATTTATCTTGAAACTGTGGGCAACCTCAGCTGCAGATCTCAATCCATGGTACATATCAAGCAATTCAATTTTTTTCTTGTTGTCATGATTATGATTATTGGGAGCACTTTCAGCATTACTAGTGGCACTTCATGTGGGTCTCACGGCATTACTCAAGGTTTAAAGTATTGTACTAAATACAATGAAAAATACAGAAGAACCACGAGAGATCACTTTTCACTGCTATACGCAATTACTGAAGAGATGAACGGCTTGCACAGAGATGATGAGCATTACATGGGGGGTGTTTTAAAAATATTTAACACTTAAGCTTACCACAGTAGCAACAGGAGATGGCAATGAATTTATTATAGTACAACAGTACACACTACAGTTAATTTTATGCAGGTATGTTTTATGCATCTTTATGTTAGTTTACATTTCTCTTGACAGCAAATGATGCCATGTATGGTTTGTAAGTGTGTGCATAATTTTGGTAATTTTAACTTTTTATAATAGATTTGTGTATATTTCATGGTAGCAAATGATGAAATCAATTACTATCCAGACATTATGCATTCATGACATACATAACCTTTGATAACTTTTCTTTTCAAATTGTCACAAATACTCCCCACATTTTCCAATATACTTATTTTTAAAAATGTATTTGTGGGTAGACTGACACAGTTTAAACCCATGATGTCCAAGGGTCAAATGCATATGTGTTATCTGTATCTCAGTAACTTCATGTGTAACATTGAAATAATGCTCTGATTATTTTGAGTGTTAAGTAAGTTATAAGTAAAGCTGTTTACTATATTCATGGCCCAGAGAAAATACTAAAAACATATTTGCTATTACTATTATTAAAATTATATTTTTTAAGGTAATAGAGTAAAGAATATAGAAAGGGCCAGGCCTACTAGCAGATACAATTTTAGCCCTGAATTTTCTTTTTCTATGTTACATTAATGTGAATGAGAAGAAAAAAAAACACTTCTATTTTGTGTAACCTAGTTTTACTGGCTGCTGTTAGTTGAGTTTTTTTGTTTGGTTTGGTTATGTTTTCACTGTTAGTCATTCTTAAATTAATGTTAATTGTTCAATTTGGCTAATGTAAATTTAAGAATGCTTATTAAATTTCCAATAAATTCATATAGATTCCAATAGATTCAATAAAACAAGAAAAAAGATTCAAAAATGGAAACTCACAGTAATGGTTATAAATTATTAAACATTTTCTATGTAAAGACATTTTTGAAATCTCCAGAATATGCCTATTTTATAAGGTAACTCCATTTTTAAGAGACAAATATAACATTGAGACTCAGCAAGATAAAGTAATTAGGCCAATGAAGCAAGCTAATCAGAAAGAAAGCTGGATATCCAATCCCCATACATCACCATAGTTTAACCTCTGCCCCTTATTGACAGGTGTTCTGGCATATTATTTCAGATAATTGGAGTGTGGTCAGAATATTTTTTACAAGTGTAGCCTCGAGGAAGCAACAAAGCCATCTCTGCAAAAACAAAAACATAACTGGTTATTCCCCTCTAAAGCTGATTGCCTGGAGCAGCTATTAGTGCTGTTGTTTTGGACATTTTTGGTGAGTTGTGCAATCACATTGCAAGTTATTGTTGTGCAAGCAGTCTTAACTGCTGAGGTTTCTTTGTAGGTGGTTATGCTGTATTCTATGGCAACACAGTGGAGTAAATCCTCTTTCCCACGGCTCCTTTCTCATTTACTGAAATGATGCCCAGAGTTATTTTCCTGTAGCTAGATCACTTTCAGACATGGGGAGTAGAACAACAGACTAACTGTACTGTTGTTTGTGTGTTTCAGAATCTTCAGTTTCCTTTTGTGCTGCCTTATTTATTTTTATTTTAAAATGACTGTACAAAAAACAACAATTCCTTAAGATCCTTGGTTTAATATATACATATATATATATATGCAACAAAATACATGTATATTTCCAGTTCTATGAGGAGACAAAAGAATTGTGAGGAACTTAGACAAATTTATCAAAAGGCAATCAACTAACATTGTTTAAGGACACCACTCTATGCAATTCAGCAGCACAATAGGCATGTGAGTAGTTTTCTTTGAACCAACTTGACTGGATGCTGCTCTCAAGGACAGGGAAGATAAGCTGGTACCCAGGGCTCTTCTGTGGGGAGGGCTGAAAGAGAATCACACGGCCATACACCCTTCAAATGAATGTAAGAGGCAGGCTCCTCTCTTCCCATAGAGAACTATTTGGAAAATAAATGACTTATCTTTGATAATTCAATGTTCAATTTGCCTCTGGTGCCCTTTTGGAGGTGAGAGGCAGAAAAGGTGAAGCAGTTTCCTTGTAAGAACCTATCTTGCATCCCCGTGTACAATGATGTTAGGGAGTTAGGCCAGAGAGGTGTGGGACAAGAGATGAATAAGTTATTTTTATATGCATGTGTGAGAGGAGAAACCGATAAAGGGTGGATATTATTAAATCTTAAATAATAATGTTCAAATTGAACAGAACACTCTAGTATTGCCAAAGGGAGAGAATATTAATACAGAGAAAAATCTCAAATATATTTACTTTTTATGGATCAAATTAACATTTACTTTAAATGTCTATTGTACTCTGGGTCTGTTGTTTGTAAGATATGCTGGTTATGTTTCTGAAATAGACAATTTTTGTTTAACAACATTGATGTACAGACTGATTCATAACTAGAAGTATGTTAGAGCAGCAAAATAATTGGAATAGCTTTCACCTCTAATGCTCTCAAAACTTTACATTATTTTCTATTAGAATCTTCTGGCTTCTAGTGAGACAGAAAGAATGAAAGAAAAGTGGATATAGAAAAATATAAAGAAATGGGAGTCTCAAGTTATGCTCCAACATTTTTTTGAAAGCAAGAGAGTGGAATAGCCAAATCTTTTTTTCACCCCCACATAATCGGAGTTGAAAGACTATCTTTCATTTGTAACAAAAAGTAAATATAATACAGCATATATTTTCTCACACACTCCACTGACTTCTTCAAGTATCTTAAAAATAAATGAAAATAATTACTAAGATTCTATTACTTGTGCATTTTTAGTGAAAAGAAAAAAATGAAGATGACTTACTTGTCTAATTTTGCTAAAATATACAACATCCTTAGCACTTCAGACTTTCTTATCTGACTTCTCCCACATTTCTCTCTTTGTTTTCTCATTTTCTCCTATCCTCATCCTCTCTGGCTTAACTATCAACACACCAATAATTTTAAATAAGAGAAATAATAATTCAAAGACTTATTCTATGGTGCTTATTGCCAGATTATCTAAAATGAAAGAATTGTTAAATGAAGAATTCTAATTAGGGACACAAACATGTGAGTATGTTGAAATTAAATTGGTTTTGCTTTCTACAACCTATGTGACAGTAGGGAATTGACCTCTATGAGCTGTGATTTTCTCATCTGTAGAATGGAGATTTATAATTTCTAGTTCACATAGTTTCTAGTAGGTTTGAGCAAGGCAACATTTACAGTGCCAGTTGAAGCTCTTCGTACCAATTCTAAGATATTGGGGCTGCATTATTTGCACTATTGTAGATGAAGAAACTGAAGTCTGAGAGTTTTCATCACTTGCCTGAGGTCATTAAACATGCAGGAAGTCTTGACTACTCATTAGGAAAACTGTATTGTACTATTCTATAGGACAGCATAATAACATTTCTTCCCAGTCATGCTGTTTATCAAGTAGTCTGAAGAGTAGTTACTGATGCTATAGTAATTTAAGCCCCATCTTTATGGAAATTTGCTCCTCAGAACTCCTTCAAAGAAACATAAAAATAAAATCAAAGAACTAATATAAAACAACACAAATTTGCATAAAGACACCGTTACTATGGCATACGTTCTCTTTGAGTATGGAACAGAATGCAAAACAATGTTGGTGTAGTCACCAGCAATCCATTTCTTGGCTAGACTATGTAGTCACTCAAGGGTAACACATGCTGTTTTATAGTCATGAATTATCAGTACTTGTGAAAAAATGCCTTAGAGTTTGGTAAATAACGTTCTTTTGGTCTACTTATTGAGAAATAGTATGATTTTGCTCACAGCACATGCATCCACATACCCATATATTTGTTTGTTGAAGAGCTTATCCATACAATCCACTCATTCAACAAATATTTTTGAACAACACTTTGTGTCATGCATGGTAATAGACAGAGAGAAAGGCAGGGATGACAAAGACACAGAAGATCCTTACACACTTATGGAACATACATTTGTGTGTTGGAGACAAGCAATGCACTCTTAAATAAAAAAATAAAAATAAAAGAATTAAAGATTGTGAAAAGTTCAGTGAAGGAAATAAATACATTGATTATGATAACTGAGTAAACAGAAAGGCTAAGGTTTTAGATAGAATGGTCGTAAAATGTGTGGCTCATTCTGGAGGTGCTATGTAAGATAGCTGAAGGAGTCAGGTAGGTGAAGAACTAGGGTGGGATTAAGAGAGAGGAGATAGAGAGTGGGGAACCTCTGGGGTAGCAAGTGAATTCTCATGCTCTGGGAATATAGGGAGACCTACATGCCTGAACAGGAGTGAGCAATTCGGAGAGTGATTTGAGATGATGTTGGAGAAATTTACAAGACCACAATTTCGTTAGTCAGTTCAGGCTGCTATAATAAAAATATCTTAGGCTGTATTGCTTAAACAGCAGAAATTTATTTCTCATATTTCTAGAGACTGGATCATCCAGGATCGGGGTATGAGCATGGTCAGGTTCTGGTGAAGGCTCTCTCTTTGGCTTGCAGATGGCCACCTTCATGTTGTGTACACACATAGTGAATACAGAAAGAGCATGGTCCCTTTCTCTTCTTATAAAGACACTAATCTCATAACAAGGGCTCTTCCTTCATGATTCCATCTAAACCTAACTACCTCCCCAAAACACAGCCTCCAAAGACCAACTCATTGGGAATTATGACATCAACATATGAATTTAAAGGAGGGGGGCACAAACATTCAGTTCACACCAATAATCATGTAGGAATCTGAGACCATGATATGGAAATAATATTATAGTCTCATAAAATATATAATAAACCAAGAAACAAAATTAAACATGTAGATTAATAGAATATATATGTAGTAGACACACATTTTCATAATTTTAATAAAATCAGAAACTGAAATGTAGCTTTTTCTTAGTTTATATAGCCAGTGCAAGATTCTGTAAGTCCACCATCTTGCTAGATAGTAAAGGAAGGCAGGGGTATAGATTTGCTGGAGTAGTGATAGCAACTTCATCCTTTATAAACTCAGTCTTTTTGACAAAGATTAAGTATGGCAGACTGGCAACTTTTACTCAAATTCATTGTTTTTTTATTTTTCTTCGATTGCAATAGATTTATATGGTAATATGGCAATGGAACTTAGACGCTAGATTCCACAGCCTGCTTGCATCTCGTATTTCCCCATGAGACATGCATAAAATGGTGTGTGCAACTTTCAGTATCACTTTTTCTAAGGGAAATTGTCGGACTTCAAATCCTTCTTTCCCTTTCTTTTGAGCTAAAAAGCATAATGGTTTGAAACCTTGTTTCAAATATGTAGATAAAGACAATATCTGACAGTTCCGAGAATTGAGGAGCCTAAAGATGGAAGAACCAGGGGCCTGAATGACCCTGCAGAACACATCTTCCTCACTAGTCAAGACAACTCACTTCTGCAGTGTTAGAAGAACACAGATTAATGAACAAAATGTAGGCATACATACATTTATGTAGGGCTAAATGTGACTTCATGTCCTGGGGAAAATGAGCACTTGGTTTGGTAGGCATGGGGAGAGAGGGCTAACAGTTCTATCATCAAGGGGAACAGTGGCTGTATTTTGTTTTCTGAGCCTTCTCTCTAGAGATACCTTCACTCTAGCCACTGACTGTTCTGCCTCAGTTCACTTTTGAAGTATGGATGAATAATTCTTAGTTATAGCAGGGGGTCTGCAACCCTTGGGCCATAAACCTGTATTAATCCACAGCATGTTAGGAACCAGGCCACACATGAGGAGGGAAGCAATAGGCCAGTGAGGGAAGCTTCATCTTTATTTACAGCCACTTCCCATTGCCAGCATTACCATCTGAGCTCAGCTCCTTTCTTATCAGCAATGGCATTAGATTCTCATAGGAGCACGAACCCTATTGTGGACTGCTCATGTGAGGTATGTAGGCTGTTCACTTCTTATGAGAATCTGATGCTTGATGATCTGAAGCGATGATGCTAGTGCTGGGTGTGAGGTGGCTGCGAATACAGATTAACATTAGCAGACAGGTTTGACTGCACACAGACCATAATAAATCAATTGCTTTCAGAGTCACATCAAAATCCTGTCACTGAGTTGCAAGTGACAAGCTGCATCTGGTAGCAGGCTTTAAGTCAGAATCTGACACTTATTTTATTCTGGACGTGGCTAACCCATTATTTTATTTACCACTTTCGCCCCTGCCTCGTTCTTGCACTGTGCATTTGTCTCAGTGACCGTTTTGGTAAGCCCACAAGCTAACCCTAGCCCAAATAAGTAAAAAACAAATGTCACTGTAGAGCTCCTTTGAAAAGGAGGAAATATCCAGTGATGAGACAGCAAGAGGACTTTAAGGCTGCCAACAAAAAGATATCTACATTTAAAAGAAAATACCAAGAGTCCGACTTAATATATGGGTCCTTTGCAAAAGGAGATTCACATTCTCCAAGCCTGCTTTGTGTAATATGTTGTGACTGGCTATCTGAGGAAGCCATGAAACCTTCAATACTGCTTTGCCACATGGAGACCAAGCACCCCTGCATTAAAAGACAAGCCTTTGGAGTTTTTCAAAAGAAAAAAAAATGTGAACAAAAAGAAAAACAGCAACTATTGAAGATCACCACTTCATCAAATGTGTCTGCACAAAGAGCCTTACTCTTAGTGACTAACCACATTGCTGAAGCTAAGAAGCCCTTTACTACTGGTGAAGAGTTGACCCTGCCTACTGCTAAGGGTATTTGCCATGAACTTTTAGGAGAGGCTGCAGTTCAAAAGGTGGCACATGTTCCTCTTTCAGCTAGCACCATAACTAGACAAATCAATGAAATAGCAGAGGATAATGGGGCACAATTGTGAGAGAGGTTTAATGAGTCACCGTGGTATGCAATCCAGTTTGAGGAGTCTACCGATATTGACAAGGCAACAATGCTTGTTTTTGTGTGATGTATTTCTCAGGAATACGAAGATACGTTATGCACACTTTTGCTGTCAGTCAACACCACAGCTGCAGAACTATTCAATTATTTGAATGATTACATATCAGGAAAACTGAATGGGCCATTTTGTGTGGGTGTATGCATGGATGGAGTGGCTGCTATGGATGGCTTTCTGGTTTCATTACTTGAGTCAAAGAGGTTGCTTCTGAATGTGAGTTTACGCACTGTGTCATCCATACAGAAATACTGGCTAGCCAAAAAAATGTCACCTGAACTTAATAACATGTTGTAGGATGTGATTAAAATTATCAACCATATTAAAGTACATGCCCTTACTCTCACGTCTGTTCACACAGCTCTGTGAGTAGTTGGATGCAGAGCACACATATCTTCTCTTATAAACAGAGTGAGACAGCTTTCTTTCTTTCTTTTTCTTCTCTCTCTTTTTTTTTGAGATGGAGTTTCACTGTGTCACCCCAGGCTGGAGTGCAGTGGCACGATCTCAGCTCACTGCAACCTCCATCTCCTGGGTTCAAGTGATTCTCCTGCCTCAACGTCCCAAGTAGCTAGGATTACAGGCGTGCACCACCATACCCAGCTAATTTTTGTATTTTTGGTAGAGGTGGGGTTTCACCATGTTGGCCAGGCTGGTCTCGAACTCCTGACCTCAGGTGATCTACCCGCTTTGGCCTCCCAAATTGCTGGGATTATAGGCAGGCTTTCTAGAGGTAGATCACTGGCCAGGTTTTTTGAGTAATGAGAGCCACTCCAAGATTTATTTTAGGAAAACAATCACCACTGGCAGCACATTTCAGTGACACAGAATAGGTTGCAAAACTTGCTTACCTGTTTGACATATTCAGCCTGCTCAGGAAACTCAATCTGTCACTTCAGGGGAGAACAACGACTGTGTTTGAGTTGGCAGATAAAGTAGCTACATTCAAAGCCAAACTGGAATTATGGGGGTAATGAGTGAATATTGAGATTTTTGACATGTTTCAAACATTAGCAGAGATTTTGAAAGACACTGAGCCTGGGCCTTCTTTCTCCCAGCTGGTGCAGAGTCACCTATGTTAACTTTGAAAAGACTTTGAGCATTGCTTCCTAACCACAAAAGACCCCCAAACTGGGAAAGAATGGATCTGTGACTCATATGTGAATAAGCCTGGTGAATTGACTTTGTCCGTGCTGGAAGAGGGCCAACTGCTTGAGATCACGAATGACAGTGGCCTTAAAAGTATGTTTGAGACAACATCAGATCTCCACATATTCTCGAATAAAGTCAAGGTAGGATATCCTGAGATTGCCACAAAATCACCGAAGAACCTGCTTCCATTTCCAACATTTTATCTTTGTGAAGCAGGATTTTCTGCAGTGACCACAACCAATACGAGATACAGAGTAGACTGGATATAAGCAACACCATTTTGAGTATAATTGTCTCCCATCACCCCCAGATGGGAACTGTTTAGTTGCAGGAATACAAGCTCAGGGCTCCCACTGATTCTACATCATGGTAAGTTGTATAATTATTTCATTATATATAACAGTGTAATAATAATAGAAATAAAGTGCACAAACCATAATGTACCTCAGTCATCCCAAAACCATCTCCTTCGCCATGTACATGGAAAAATTGTCTTCAAATATCAAAAAAGGTTTGGCACTGCTCAGTTAGAACACAGATTTGTTGGTTCAGTCCTACTTAGTAAGGCAGATTCTTCAGAGTCAGAACTTTATTCTGAACTTGGTCCCTCCCTTAAGGTGTTCAAGCTATTGGTAATTCTCTGGCCCTTGTCCAAGTAAGCTCCCTAAGCAATGACTCACAGATGAGTTTTGTGTTGGCCACAAAACATCTGTAATTTCTAGACTTAACAGCATATGGTAACTGCAGGAGGCTTGAGAGCAGTATCAGAGACTCCTTCTGTAACTAATCACTTCCTGCTTATTTTAGAGAAGTTATCCATGGCAATGGACTCTTGCTAAAAGGGCAACTAATAAATGCCTTTTCCTAATTATACCTTCAATGTCTTGTATAATCTTCCAGTCGTGTGTGTGCCTGCGCACGTGTGTGTGTGTGTGTGTGTGTGTGTGTGTGTGTGTGTGTGTTTTGATAGGGAACCAGAGCTCTCATGTTTGACTATTTTATTCTTTCACTTTTCCTTTCTGTGTTCCAGTCTCTTAGACAGAAATTGTTTTTTTTTTTTAATTTTCCTTCGAATTGGGTTGGAGTTTCCTTATATTATTTCTACCTACTTCATGAAGTAGTTTTTGTCCTTGATTCTTACTGTAGCTATGCTATTTGAATGGCTTTAGAGGGATCTGTTTTGTTTGTTGTAAGAATGGAAAAACATCACCTTAATACTTCATATTTTCTCCGTTATATATGCTTGCAAATACGTACAGATAGTATGCATGATATTAATTTTTTTTACCAACATTTATCAGACAATTTTCCTAAAACAAGTACATGGATGCTTGTTAAAAATCAACCTTAAGATTTCCATCTTCAGTCTTTTCTTTTTTTTTCAATCTTTTCCAGAGATAATGTAAAACTTAATTTGCTAGCCTGAATATAGTTTTGTGCTCTATGGCCATCATAATATTTAAATGATGGACAAATTCTTGCATGAGTAAATAA
Organism: Ateles fusciceps; assembly: GCA_036589455.1. Lineage (NCBI taxonomy): Eukaryota > Metazoa > Chordata > Mammalia > Primates > Atelidae > Ateles > Ateles fusciceps. Next base: position 1,006,091 of record JAZHEH010002417.1, on the reverse strand, counting down.
TCTTTATGTCTATTTAGTTTAGAGATTTCTAATTATGGAATCTTGACAAGACTTTGAATATTTTCTGTTTCACAAACTAGGGTACCCGTGTGCATCTTCTTGTTACTTCAGTACATTTTGTATTCAAGCAGCAATTAGGCTTATTTTTGCAAGGAAGTAAATTCAACCCCGGGAAAACTGTTTAGTGACTTCACTTTCTCTTCTTCAAACTCTCAGGGAAAAATGGAAATGCTTCATGCAAGAGATAAGATGAGTCTTCAAAACAACATTTGGTACATCAAAAATTTATTATAGGTGCCAGGATAAATTTGGTGCTACATAACTTTCCTGAACCAATAGTGTTTTAAAGACATTTATGATGCATCATCTACAATACATTTAAAAACTCATTCTGAAAACTACACAATTCAACATTTTTTTTAAAGAAGAACAATTGTTTTTTTTCTCACCCAGAGCAGAATAAATAAAAAATAAGAGAAATAGGCAGAGGAGGCCTAGGATGGAGACGTGAAGGTATAAAAATAAGCCACTGTAAGAAACAAGCATTTGCTTATATGTTCATCAACATTTAAGACAGTTATTTTCCAGAAAATAATTTTGCAGAAGGTTATTATATTTTAGAATATGAAGCATAAAAATGCAGATGTATGAACATTATGCTTTGTTAACTATATAATGTCTACTATGCAATCTTTTTTTAAAATATACTTTAAGTTCTGGGATACATGTGCAGAATGTGCAGGTTTGTTACCTCGTGCTATGGTGATTTGCAATACTCATCAACCCATCACCTACATTAGATACTTCTCCTAATGCCATCCCCTCCCCCAGCCTCCCAAACACCAACAAGCCCCTGTGTGTGATGTTCCCCTCCCTGTGTCCATGTGTTCTCACTGTTCAACTCTCACTTATAAGTGAGAACATGTGGTGTTTGGTTTTCTGTTCCTGTGTTAGTTTGCTGAGAATGGTGGTTTCCAGCTTCATCTATGTCCCTGCAAAAAACATAAACTCATCTTTCTTAGGGCTACATAGTACTCCATGGTGTATACGTGTCATATTTTCTTTATCCAGTCTATCACTGATGCGCATTTGGGTTGGTTCCAAGTCTTTGCTATTGTGTATGGTGCTGCAATAAACATACATGTTCATGTGTCTTTATATTGGAATGATTTATAATCCTTTGGGTTTGTACCCAGTAATGGGATTGCTAGTTTAATTGTATATCTGGTTCTAGATCCTTGAGGAATCACCACTCTGTCTTCCACAATGGTTGAACTAATTTACACTCCCACCAACAGTATGAAAGTGTACCTATTTCTCCACATCCTCTCCAGCATTTGTTGTTTTCTGACTTTTTAATGACTGCCATTCTAACTGACATGCCATGGTATCTCTCTGTGGTTTCGATTTGCATTTCTCTAATGATCATTGATGTTGAGCTTGTTTTCATATGCTTGTTGACCACATAAATGTCTTCTGTTGAAAAGTGTCTGTTCATATACTTTGCCCACTTCTTGATATTTTTTTCCCTTTTTTTTTTTTGTAAATTTGTTTAAGTTTCTTGTAGATTCTGAATATTAGCCCTTTGTCAGATGGATATATAGCAAAAATTTTCTCCCATTCTGTAGGTTGCCTGTTCACTCCAATGATAGTTTCTTTTGCTGTGTGGAAGCTCTTTAGTTTAATTAGATCCCATTTGTCTATTTTGGTTGTCGTTGCTATTGCCTTTGGTGTTTTAGTCATGAAGTCTTTGCCCATGCCTATGTCCTGAATGGTATTGCCTAGGTTTTCTTCTAGAGTTTTTATGGTTTAAGGTCTTACGTTTAAGTCTTTAATTCATCTTGAGTTAATTTTTGTATAAGGTGTAAGGAATGGGTCTAGTTTCAGTTTGTTGCATATGGCTAGCCAGTTTTCCCAACACCATTTATTAAATAGGGAATCCTTCCCCCATTGCTTGTTTTTGTCAGGTTTGTCAAATAGATGTTTGGCATTATTTCTGAGGCCTCTGTTCTGTTTCATTGATCTATATATCTATTTTTTGTACCAGTACCATGCTGTTTTGGTTACTGCAGACTTGTGCTATAGTTGCCTCCAGCTTTGTTCCTTTTGCTTAGGATTATATTGGCTACATGGGCTCTTTTTTGGTTTCATATGAAATTTAAAGTAGTTTTTCTAATTCTGTGAAGAAAGTCAATGGTAGCTTGATGAGGATAACACTGAAGCTATAAACTACTTTGGCAGTATGACCATTCTCAGGATATAGATTTTCCTATCAATGAGCATTGAATGTTTTTCCACCTGTTTGTGTCCTCTCTTATTTCCTTTAGCAGTGGTTTATAGTTCTCCTTGAAGAGGTCCTTCACATTCCTTGTAAGTTGTATTCCCAGGTATTTTATTCTCTTTGCAGCAATCGTGAATGGGAGTTCACTTATGATTTGGCTCTTTGTTTGTCTGTTACTAGTGTATAGGAATGCTTGTGATTTTTGCACATTGATTTTGTATTCTGAGACTTTACTGAAATTGCTTATCAGGTTAATGAGATTTTGGGCTGAGATGATAGAGTTTTCTAAATATAACATCACAGCATCTGCAAACAGAGACAATTTGGCTTCCTCTTTTCCTATTTGAATACCATTTGTTTCTTTCTCTTTCCTGATTGCCCCAGACAGAACTTCCAGTATTATGTTGAATAGGAGTGGTGAGAGAGGGCATGCTTGTCTTGTGCCAGTTTTCAAAGGAAATGCTTCCAGCTTTTGCCCATTCAGTATGATATTGGCTGTGGGTTTCTCATAAATAGCTCTTATTATTTTGAGGTATGTTCCATCAATACCGAGTTTATTGATGGTTTTTAGCATGAAGTGTTGTTGAATTTTATTGAAGGTTTTTTCTGCATCTATTGAGAAAATATTGTGGTTTTTGTCATTGATTCTGTTTAGGTGATGGATTACATTTATTGATTTGTGTATGTTGAACCATCCTTGCATTCCAGGGATGAAGCCAACTTGATTGTGGGGGTTAAGATTTATGATGTGTTGCTGCATTGAGTTTCCCGGTATTTTATCAAGGATTTTTGCATTGCTGTTCATCAAGGATATTGGCCTGATATTTTCTTTTTTTGTTATGTCTCTGCCAGCTTCAGGTATCAGGATGATGCTGGCCTCATAAAATGAGTTAGGGAGAAGTCCCTCTTTTTCTATTCTTTGTAATAGTTTAAGAAGGAATAGTGCCAGCTCCTCTTTGTACTTCCGGTACAATTCTACTGTGAATCTGTCTAGTCCTGGGCTTTTTTTTTTTTATTTGTATGCTATTAATTACTGCCTCAATTCCAGAACTTGTTATTGATCTATTCAGGGATTTGACTTCTTCTTGGTTTAGTCTTCAGTGGGTTTCTTAATCTTGAGTTCTAATTTGAAACTGGACCCTTCCTTACAGCTTATATAAAAATTAGCTTGAATGGATTAAAGGCTTAAATATAAAACCCAAAACCATAAAAATCCTAGAAGGAAATCTAGGGTTTTTATGGTCCAGGTGTATATGTCCAGGAATTTATCCTTTTCTTCAATATTTTCTAGATTATTTGAGTAGAGGTGTTTATAGTAATCTCTGATGGTAGTTTGTATTTCTGTGGGATCAGTGGTGATATCCGCTTTATCATTTTTTATTGTGTCTATTTGATTCTTCCTTCTTTTCTTCTTTATTAGTCTGGCTAGCAGTCTATATATATCTCCTTCAGTTCTGCTCTGATCTTAGTTGTTTCTTGATTTCTGCTAGCTTTTGAATTTGTTTGCTCTTTCTTCTCTAGTTCTTTTAATTGTGATATGAGGATGTTCATTTTAGATCTTTCCCGCTTTCTCCTGTGGGCATTTACTGCTATAAATTTCCCTCTAAATGCTGCTTTATCTGTGTCCCAGGGAGTCTGGCACATTGTGTCTTTCTTCTCATTGGTTTCAATGAAACGATTTATTTCTGCCCTAATTTTGTTATTTACTCAGTAGTCATTCAGGAGCAGGTTGTTCAGTTTCCATGTAGTTGTGCAGTTTTCAGTGAGTTTCTTAATCCTGAGTTCTAATTTGAAACTGGACCTTTCCTTACAGCTTATATAAAAATTAACTCAAATTGATTAAAGACCTAAATGTAAAACCCAAAACCATAAAAACCCTAGAAGGAAATCTAGGCAATACCATAGGCACGGGCAAAGATTTTATGATGAAATCAACAAAGCAATTACAACCAAAGAAAAAATTGTCAAATGGGATCTAATTAAATTAAAGAGCTTTTGCACAGCAAAAGAAACTATTTTTAGGCCAAACAGGCAACCTGCAGAATGGGAGAAAATTTTTGCAATCTATCTATCTGACAAAGGTCTAATAATTAGAATCTACAAGAAATGTAAACAAATTTACATAAAAAACATACAACCCCATCAAAACTTGGGCAAAGAACATGAACAGACAGTTATCAGAAGAAGACATTTATGTGGCCAACAAATATGAAGAAGAGCTCAACATCAATGATAATTAGAGAAATGCAAATTAAAATCACAATGAGATGCCATCTCATATGAGTCAGAATGGTGATTATTAGGAAGTGAAGAAACAACAGATGCTGGCGAGGGTGTATAGATATAGGAATGCTTTTACACTGTTGGTGAGAATGTAAATTAGTACAACCACTGTCGAAGACAGTGTGGCGATTCCTCAATGTTCTTGAACCAGAAATACCATTTGATCCAGCAATCCCATTAGTGGGTATACACCCAAAGGAATATAAATCATTCTGTTATTAAGATACATGCACATGTATGTTTACTGTAGCACTATTCACAATAGCAAAGACATGGAATCAACCCAAATGCCCATCAATGATAGACTGGATAAAGACAATGTGGCACATATACACCATGAATACTATATAGCCATAAGAAGGACCAAGATTATGAGCTTTGCCGGGACGTGGATGGAGCTGGAAGCCATTATGCTTAGCAAACTAACATAGGAATAGAAAACCAAACACCCCATGTTCTCACTCATAAGTGGAATTGAACAATGAGAACACATGGAAAAGGGAGGGGGAACAACACATGCCAGGGCCTGTCAGGGGGCCAGGGAATAAATAGGTAATGCATTTGGTGCTTAATACATAGGTGATGGGTTGATAGGTGCAGCAAACCACCATGGCACATGTTTACCTATGTAACAAACCTGCACATTCTGCACATGTATCCCAGAACTTAAAAGAAAATAATTTTCTTAAAAAAACACTCCTAGTAGATGTCTAGACCTTATATATACTATTTTTCTCCCTATACATGCATACCCATGGTAAAGTTTAATTCATAAATTAGGCACAGAAAGAGATTAACAGCAGTAGCTTATAATAAAACTGAACAACTATAACAAAATACTGTAATAAAATTTACATGGATATTATCTCTCCTTCTCTCTTTCCCTTTAAAAATATCCTATTGTATAATTTCTTACTCACCTATTTTTTAATCAAGATTGACCTGGGGTAACTAAAACCATAACAAGCAAAGTAACCGATAAGGGGGAACTACTATATGTTTACATATGTAAACATTACCTTGTACTTTCTCTTAACTTGCCTGTGTTTTTGCCACACAGAAAGACTTCAGTGAACTTTAGCATATCTACTCAGTTTCTAGGCTAAGAAATTTCCTGGGAATTCTATTTCCATGGAGAATTTGAGACAGTTACATAAATCGAAGGCAGAAACTGGTGAGGAAACCAAGTTTCCTAGACGTAAACTGTAGTTTATGACGGCATCCTTATTATAATTTGACCTATGTTATAAGGCCAATGAAGATTATACAATGGAGAAAAAAGGTTAATTTTGGTGCTATCCAGTTCCCAACACAAAAAAGCAAAGGTACCTTGGAACTCATGGAAGATAGACAATCCTTGATGGAATATTTCTTGGAAGGAAGGATATTTTTATGGGAAAGCTAACATATTACAATGGCTAAGGTATTACAAACCAGCAAGTAGCATAAGCATGCAATTTTTAATTCACACTAGAGGAATGAGGAGGCCTCAAAAATATAACCAATAGGTATTATTTGATCTACAACATTTTCCAACAGGCACACTGAGATATTTAGTCATGCTATCAATAAATCTTTATCACAAGCCTCATTGGCTGAAAGTGTTGAAACTACCCTGTGTTCTTTCCCAACACACAGGTTTTTTGCTTACAAATGGGACATATCAAATCAAGCCTCTGTTAAGGGAAAAAACGAAGAATATGAAGCCTAAATGGAAGTGTCAGGAAATCGTCTCTTTGGGGACGAGGAAACAGCAGCCTAGAAGCCCAGGAGAGGGCAGACTACCCACCTAGCCCTCTGCAGAAATTTTTGTGGACCCTGGAGACCAGTAACTTCTCCTACTGCCATATGTTCCCCCATGCCGGCCTGAAAGCAAAGAGAAGGAACACTTCTACCTGAGCCCTTTGGATCAGATGGCTGGCTTTAGTCCCAACCAGTCATATCAATAAAAAATATTACTATTTTAATACTAGTAACAATAATATAAATTATGGTTATTCTCCTCTTCTCACATTTCAAATCCTAAATTACATCGTAGATAAACAAATTAGACAAAGATAACCAACAGAGTCCACTTTAATGTGGGGAATTTTTTTCAATGTATGTATGGTCTCTATATCCTTCATTTTAGAAACCACTTCCTGAAATACAATTTTGCTATGTCTATTTCCTTATTCCTAGATATTATATCGTCTTTCTATGTCAATTTTTGGTACAACCAAGGAAATTGAAAAATACAGTTGACTGAGAATAACTAAAATATTGATTAAGTACAATCAGCCCCCTTTTGAGAAACTGGCCTTTTCTGAGCCATCCTACAGTTTCTAAATCATCCAATAGATTGAACAATGAAAGAAATGTCTTTAAAAAAGCTTAGAATAGACCAAAGCAGTGAATAGTAAATTATTTTTTAATTTCTATGTGTGTTAGCCATAGAGTAATTTTTAATCTCTTATGCTCAGAAGACATTTTTTCTCCTTGAAATCAATGACCTTCGTACTTAGAGCTTGATAAATTGTAAGATGTTTCCCTATTTTACTTTAAAAAATAAATACAATTACTAGTATACCACTCATCAATGCTGTAATTAAAAAAAAAGAGAGAATATAAAGCCTTGTTCTTTGTCAATGCTTATGTATGTGTAACATCCAGAAAACATTAATCTTTTGGGGAAAATTTACATGTCTCCATTTTCATAGGTCAATTAATACATTTGAACTAAAGCATCATTTTAGAGGGAAACAACAGGATGTGTCTGTACTTGACCAGTTGCAGCTCATTTGCTGATGTTTCCATCTATCAGTGAACAACAGAAATTTCTAATAAAAATGAATGTGGAATAATAATAACAAGCACTTATATGTCTTTATTATATGCTTAACACTATATTAACCTCGGATATGGCTAGTTTAGTTATCTTCATTTTACATGTGACAGAATGAGGCAGCAAATAAGGAACACAGCTGAGATTAAAACTCAGGCCATGTGGCTGTATAATTAGCAGCACAGGTAAGGGAGAACACAAATTAGGTACATTAATAGAGGAATAGGGAAAAGTTGCTGAAAATTAAGGTTCCAATGCAAAATATATTTGTAAGCACATTGCTCATCCGATGGTGATTTGAATATCTGAAAATCATTTCATTGATTAATTCAGTAAATAACCACTGGGTTTCCTTTAGTCAGTTTCCAAAAACACACCCTATTCTTTCCATTTTCACTTCGCATTTGACTGTCCTATACCAGCTCATTTTCCCTCTACTGTGTGTGTGCAGGTTTTATGTGGGGTGTGTGTGCGTGTGTGTGTGTGTATGAGAGAGAAAGAGGAAGAGAGAGACAGACAGACAGAGGAAGGAGAGTTGAGTACAGCTCTTTTTCAGATGTAATTGCCTTCCAAAAGGTTGAAAACGATGGTTTAATGCAATCTTTTTTCTCTGATTCTCAGTCTTGGGTATATTTGGGGATTTTAGGGTTTAGGCTGCCGCCAAGAAGACTGTTACTGTTATCATACCGAACAGATGCTGCCAACTCTTAAGCTCCAGATATTTCTGTAGAAGCTCTTCTAATTCTTTTAAGAGTTTGCTCAGAAAAGCAAAAGGTAGAATCAGGCTACTGCAAATCTGCCTGTGGTATTTTATCCTGCAAGGTGACAGGTTTATTCAAGATGAAACTTCCAAGTCATGAGCCAGTTCAAAAAGAGTTCTTAATTATTTTTTCTAAACTTTGTTTACACCAACTTTTAATTCATTTTGCTTAAATGGAGTTTTATTGAGGCAGTCAGGAGCAGACTGCATGCTGGGGAGTTGTACAGAACCAAAAACATTATCCAAGACTAAGTAACAGCTGGAAAGAAACTATGGGACCTCCCACATAACCCCCACTGAGAGCTAGACAATGGGTGAGTTATTTGACAGAGTAATAGCAACAGCTGTCAAGTAGGTCTTTTTTTAAAACTCAACTTAGGAACTCTCAGAATTGAAATGAGCAGACTTGGTAGAGCTATTGGGAGTGGGAAAAAAATTCTTAGGAATATTCCTTTGCCAAATAAAACCTACTGTCTAAAACCTGCCAAGTCATCTTTCATATCATTATACTATACTTAGTTCAAGAGTATTTTATTTGACATGAATATTACCTTAACCGTGTAGGTCTAACATCAGTTCTATACAGCACAATATTAACTATTCACAATTATTTGGTAAATCAAAGAGTGTACATAACCAAGATGTGTTGTCTGAATTAATTTAAATAATCTTCTCCAAATAATTTGTTATCTACAAAAAATCACACAGACATCTGAGAATCTATCTCACTCATAAGTGTACAGATTTTTAATGATTCAATATAACATTTTCAAATTAGAGTGGTCTTTTTTTGTTTAAAATGGGATTTAATTTCAAAACAAAAATAAGTATATGGTACATAATTTAGAGTAGGTTTTCTTTTCTGTCTTGACTAAAATATCACATTTATCAAATTGGTGTCACTCTGCCTCAGGCATTTAAATACTCAAGTATTTACTAACTGAAAGTAAGTCCTCATTATTATTCCTAATACTGGTCAAATCCCTATGTATGCTGACTGCCACAAATAAATCATAGAAATAAAATGTGTCAGAAGCTTCTAATGTAAGGCAATTTCGCAAAGTAGAAATAAAAATACACTCATTCATGTAAGTTTTTCTTAGGATTTCCTTTATGACTTCCCACTTAGTAGGCAGACTCAATATTAAATCGAGCATACAAAAGCAACATTTTTGTAACATGTTTGGCAATTTAGTTTGCCTGGAGTTACTCTGAATTATAAAGCCAATAGTGCTTTTAGGGACATGGCCAGGTTTAACATCAGAATCTGTAGTTTTTAGCTGGAAAAAGGACAATCTCACAGCTAAACTGAAGAACATGTTTGGAAAGCATATAATATACATGAGGCTTTTTTTAAAATGAATTACTGTTTTATTAAAGAAGATAATATGAAAAATTTCAGTTTATTTTTTTCTACTTCATATTAATAGTGGAATCTGGCTAGGAATCTACATAGAAATTCATATCATGGTCCTACCAATTGTTTCACTGTGTAAAATTGTATTAAAGAAAAAATATTGCTGTTATATCTTGTTATATTGTCTTTCTGTTTGATCATTTCGTTGTAATTTGGGGAGTTCCTTCACTTTTAAGAGTACACTTAACAGCTTTGTGAAATCATGCTTTGTGGAAGCAGGTTCTATTGTCAAATAAATTTTTATTCTGGTAAAATAGACACTTCAGAAAGATGAAGGATAGTGGTCTTTGAGAGCTATATGATTGTTCACTTTTGCCCAAACAGAGAAGAAAGGTTCCCTGGGAGAAATCTTTGAGATAAGAAAATATAGCTTAATGAATAAAAACGTAAGGGAATTTAAAATGGATGTTCAATCTTTGATACAGCCAGCAGGAGCCTTGAGCAGCTGAAGTTTTGCTGTGGCAAGAACAGGAATGGGCTGTACTTACCAGTGCATTCATAAAAGCCAGTTGTTTTATGAGACATTCATACAAGTTGAAACAAACGCGGATACGGGCAAAAACATTCTCGAGAAAGAAACCCCTTTAAACTATTTGTGTTCTTTTGACTTTGAAAGGTAATTCTTGTAAAAGTGCATTCTGAACTAACTACTGAAGCCTGAACTTGTTGGAGAGTAGCAAATACGGCAAGTCTGACATCAAAGTTTTACTATTTACCATAAATTCAGATTTCAATGTTTCGTCTGGCGTGTGCTGCGTCCCGCGCTGCACAAGGGTTCAAAGACCTATACTCTGGCTCTCTACAGTTTTGGGAAAAAAGGTGTTTTTTTTTTATCAACAGACTTTTTAAAAACTTTTTTCACAGCACAACTCACAGTTAGTTCCAACGGGATTAAGTGCTTAAGGGTAGCTAGCTTTTCCTATCCCTAACTAACAAACTTTTACTGGGTAGCCTTGGAAGGCTTGATGAATTTGGTTTGGTGGGTCCTTACAAATTAGCATTTTGCCCTTGAAAGATTACATAGATGACCCTGGAAGCATAATGGCTAAAACTCAGTCATATACCAGTTTCTGAGTGTCCGGCCCTTGCACATCTGGAGTTCCTCTACCATAAGATTCCACTGCCTCCTCCAAGTCCTTCAACCCATTCCTTTCTGTCACTACAAATAAGCATACAGTATTTCGAAACTAAAATGACAGTTGTCCTCATTGCCGAAATATGTCCCTGTTTCCTTTTAGCTTTCCTAATTAAATGCACAACCATACATCATGTGCTCAAACTTGAAACCTGGAACTCATCCCTGGTTCGTCATTATCCTTGAATCTTATTAATTCTACGTACAGCTCTTCAAAAATATCTTTGCAATCCTTGTACTTACTTCCATTTCTACTGCCATTAGGAACATCCAAGACACTATCATTTCTAGCTTATAGTAACCATCTTATATCTAACTTCTAGGAACACACACACACACACACACACACACACACACACACACACACCACCCCAATTCAACCATATTAGCACTAACATAATTTTAAAAATGTAAACTAAAGCTGTTCACATACCAGCTTAAATTATCTTCATTTTTTTGCACTTAGAAATACATAAAATTGATGAAAATAAGGACCATACATATGCCAATGTATAAGTAGTAACTCTGACAATACTTTGCACGTAGAAGGCATTCTATATATTTTAAATGCACAAATGAGCAACACAATGGTTTTGCTGTTATGCCTCTCATACATAGTTAAACCTACTTAGCTAGAGATAACTCTTGTACTAATCGATTGTATGATATTCTGTGCATTCTCTTAGTCTTTTTATTTTATTCTGTTACAGGAAAAAATGTGCATTCACTGTGGCTACACACTTAACTGAAAAGGGGAAAATGTTTTTATTGTATGTTGAACATTATTTTTGAAAATGTATATCATAATTTTAAATGTTTATTTATGTATTTATATTACTTACTTAATAATTCCAAATAGAGATGCCATTTCTGAAGATTAAGAATTATGTAACAGCCATTTTCTTTTCCATACAGGATTATTCTCACTTCTCATAGTATAATGGAACTCTGAGGATAAATGATAGTTAAGAATGTGCTTTTTCTGTAAGGAGAATTCATTTATGTCACCACCTGCTAGCACCATCATCAGATTATCTGCCAAATCTCATATTTTATAATATTCATTTAAATACATTTTTTTCACTATCTTTCATTGGCTTAGAGTAATCTAAATTTTAAAAATCAAACTGTGGCAATTAAATATGCATGTTTCTTATTTAATATTAATAAAGTTGGAGGGTTTTTTTTTCTTTTTTTTTTGGTGGGATCTAACTTTGTCACCCAGCCTGGAGTGCAGTGGTGCTGTCTCAGCTCACTGCAACTTCCACCTCTCAGGCTCAAGCCGACCTCCCACCTCAGCCTGCCGAGTAGCTGGGTCCACAGGTGTACACCGCCATGCCCAGCTAATTTTTGTATTTTTGGTAAAAATGGGGTTTCATTTTTCTTTTTCCATTATTTAATGTTTTTTGGTAAGTATAAATTATGTAATATGAGTACTCAAAATGCATTTGGATGATTTTTGTAGACATGTATGTTAAAAAATACATTTTCCAAAGTTAATTTCATTTATTTCAGTATTAATAAATTAAATTATTAAATATTATTAAATTTGGTATTATCGAATTATATAATTCTGCATTTTCCCTAGTGAGAAAATGATAGTTGAATGTACAAAATGAGTCAAATAATTGCTAAATTATTTAATCTTAAATCTCCATGTGGATTTATGTCATAACAATCTAATGAGTGGTTCTCAATAAGCTAATAACATTTAAATAATAGCAATACCAATTAATCCCAATATACAAGTTCGATAATGTCCAGAGTATTGACTTTCCAACTTTCCGCTATTCCCTCATCTTAATTCTTCATGGCTTAGATTTTACAATATGATTATCCTACCTTCATTCTTTTAGGCTTCTATTTGATTCCTTTATAAAATATTCCATTTTAACCCCATCTAACAGCCTTCCAAATCACGTATCAGAATTGCTAAATAGTTTTGAATTTATATATAGGGATATATACATAAAACTTTAAGTCCACTGCCAGTAAACATCAGATTAACAACCCTAAGTGGCATACAGGACCACCTGCTAATTTTCACATGCTTCCTTAACCTTCTACTTCTATACTCTTTAGAAGCTATTTGCTATTATCTCTATTTTACAGTACTTTACCATTAATGTCATTAGATGTCCTCAACAATTCTTTCATCTTCAAATGATGCAGCATCTCATCTTCTCTGTCCCAGGACAATAGCTCCTCCTCTTTTAGAATGCCATTTCCCCCACCTGTGCCTTTACTGTACAAGTTCTCTACCTTGATGCTATTAGCATTTTTTTATGTGTTCACTTTACACTGCTTAGCAGTAACCCTTTGGCCTCTGCCCACTAAACGCCAGTGTCAAACTTCCACCTGTGTTGTGACAGATGTTTTCAGACATGGGACCAAATCATCTTCAGTTGAGAACCATTGCCTTAGTACATACCACTCCCCACCCATATAATCAGAGACATTGTCTTATAAATTAACAAGTTATATAGTTAGGATGTTTGTACACTCCAAATTTCATGTTGATATATGATTCCCAATGTTGGAGGTGGGGCCTAGTAGGAGATCTTTGCGTCTTGGGGACAGATCCCTTATGAATGGCTTTGTGCTTTCCAGAGATAAGTTCATGCGAGATCTGATTGTTAAAAAGTTTGGGACCTCCTTCTTCTCTCTCTTGGCACCTTCTCCTGCCACGTGACATACCTTTCCCCATTCCACTGTCTGCCATCATTTTAAGCTTCCTGAGGTCCTCACCAGAAGTAGATGCTGGTGCGATGTTTCTTGTACAGAACCGTGAGCCAAAGTAATCCTCTTTTCTTTACAAATTGCCCAGCCTGAGGCATGCCTCTAAAACAATGCAATACAAGGTGAAACAGCAACTGTATGGTATCTGCTCCTTTACTTCTTCCCAGTAGCATACCATTACTTATTTATTTATTTTTTTATTTATTTTGAGGCAGAGTTTCACTCTTCTTGCCCAGACTGGAGTGCAATGGCGCAATCTCAGCTCATTGCAACCTCCACCTCCTGGTTTCAAGCAATTCTCTTGCCTCAGCCTCCCAAGTAGCTGGGAATACAGATATAGGCTACCACGCCCTGCTTAATATTACTACTTTTAATGATAAACTCCATCAAATCTCAACTTAAGTTATATTCCTGGGATTGATTTTTTTAGTACCTTAGATTTGTTTAACTAACCCTAGTAAGATCCTTTTCATTTTCCCCCCTGTCATTTGCTTCTCATTAACGTTATGGTTTTATTGCCTTCCTTCCTTCTTACCTTTCATTGCTTCTAAGCAGAGATTCTGTCCATTTCATTCCCAGAGCATATCAGAGTACCCAGAATGAAGGTTATTTGCTCAAAAATATTTTTAAATGAATGAGCAGATGAATGGATGGATGAATAAAGTAGCAATAATTAGAAAATTTCTTAATTATTTCAATCTGAAACTATCGGTTCACTTATGGATCTAGAACTTTATATTATTTTATTTGAGCAAATATTTTAATCTTCATGGTGCCCAATATTTGTATGTATACAAATAAGAAATGCTATTTATTTGGAAAAAAAGTTATTGGACAAATAATATGAAGAGAGTATGTAAAATGTAATGGTTAATAATAATATTTATTAAATGCTTACTGTGTCCCAGGTACTGTGTGTCTCACTTATGGATTTTATCATTTAAGAGTTACAATAACCCCCATGAGGAGAGGATTATCACTAATACATTTTTTCTCCAATGTTTTTACACTGGAGAAACAAACTGAAGCATAGATAGTTTTTGCTAGAGGCCCAAGATCATACAACTGATATGTGCAGAGCCAGGATCTGAACCAGTTGCTATCTACAAATGCCTGGACTTTGCCACTGTTCTCCTTCATGTGTATCTAGCTTTTACATTCTAAGTTTCTTTCTGTTATTTTATTTATTTATTTTTTGGTGTGTGTGTGTGTGTGTGTGTGTGTGTATGTGTATATATATACATATATATATATTTGTATATAAAAAGTACTATTTAACAGTAAAAAGTTTTGTATTTCTGCTTAGGCTTTATGGATGAGAGAACAAAAATATTACAATCATAAATAATCAAAACAATTAATGCATAGAACTATGTATTCAAGGAGGTCACTATTCATTATTCTTTTTTTCTGAAAATTATATCCAAAAGTCTATTAATATGTAAATATTTAAGCATTTTCAAAATAAACTCACTAACAATTTTTCTAACACAGGAAATTTTCGACATGAAAACATAATCTTTAGGTAGTCAAAAGCAATTTTAACATGAAATTATGTATTTACCTTCAAAGGAGATCATAATGAATTCTGAATATTTTAGTAATTTGAATAGCTCTGCATATCTAACTTTTTATTCATGAAATGGTTTTATACTTTTAGGTTATTTCATAAGATAAATAAATAACTGAGTTGCAAATGGCCAAAAATACTTTTACATTATTTCTGATATATTGCATTGAAAAGTTTGTATTTCAATGGTATATATTAATGCAATATTTGTGATTATAAAAGAAACAGAAATTCCTCAGGTTTCCCATATATGCATAATTTAGAGACGTATACTTCCACATTGGAAAAAAAGTGCTTAATCATTGTTTATTTAATCATATTACTTTGATTAAAACTTATATTTTGAATTTGTGTTGTTAGCCCATTTTAATTCACCACATATTCCTTCTTTTTACCAAGCACACTAAAAGACATAGAGGCAGAAATATTGTCACATTCCAAAGTCACAAGTCCAATTATTACATACAGAGGTAACACTTCACAGACATTACACTGCTGGACTTTGCACAACTCACTCATCCACACTCTTTTTTTTCACCTTTTAAAATATGTGAGATAAGTCCTCTAATATGATACTGGGCTTTATTTTGATGGATCGAGCCAATTAGACTCATCCTATCAAAAAAAAAATCCAATAATGTGCATAATGAATTCTTCTCATTCTCTGTGCACCTGTTCTCTCTCATTATGTCTAAAACTTGGGATTATTCCAAAGTGTTCCATAATGACTTTTTATAAACAAGACAAGTAGGAGAAATTCTTCAAGGACACAGTGAATTGGTATTTGAAGTGGTGCTAACTACCTCGGTAGGAGGGAAGTGATAGCAAAAGACAGACCATGAGGCATACATCATTTGGAGGTAGGAAAGTTTATAAGATAAGGAATCGTGCTGCCACTGATGAAAGGTAACAAAGTTCTAAGCAGTCCCAGTTTCTCAGTTTTGTAAACATTAGCTTATATTTCCAACTAATGTATTTTTTTCCTGTATTTAATTTCTGGAAAATGTTTAAGCAACACAGTCTTGGTTTTGTTTTTTGTTTTTATACATCTTGGAAGATACTTAAAAGAGTAATTATTTCATGTTTATAGCCATTGTGTGTCTGTAGAACTACATATATTTACTTTTAGCTACAATTAATTTGTTTTTTTTGATGGAGTCCTGCTTTGTCTCCCAGGCTAGCATGCAATGGGGCCATCTCAGCTCACTGCAGCCTCCACCTCCAGAGTTCAAGCTATTCTCCTCCCTCAGCCTCCCAAGTAGCTGGGGTTACAGGAGTGCACCAACCCCTCAGGTAATTTTTGTATTTGTAGTAGAGACAGGGTTCGCCATGTAGTCAAGGCTGATATGGAACTCCTGACCTCAGGTGATCCACCCACCTTGGCCTACCAAAATGCTGGGATTACAGGCGTGAGCCCCTGCACTGGCTTAGTTGCAATTAAAATTGTTTCTATTGTGTAATCACTGATCTTTGTCTGCATTCAAATTTCCCCAAACTTTAGAGGTTGACATAGGTAAACAATAGCTAAGTTTTCCTCTACAAAATTAAGTCATGAAATGAGACTAAAGCTGTATGGGAGTAAAACTTTAGTAAACCCTTGTTTTAAAAAAAGTCTGGTACTAGCTGGGCTTCTGAACTGCTTTATAGTTATCTGAACTGCTTTCAGTCACTTTTGAAATATATAGGTTAGCACTTTAATATGTTGGCTTTACCTGATGGAGACAAGATTTATGAAACATACTATTTTGTATTATAACAATTATTAATATTCAATTGTTGATTTTCTGTGGTGGAGTTCTGGGTTAAATTGAGGTAGAGAAAAAACCCATATAGAATTTAAGTCTATAGCTAATCATCCAAATCTTCTTGAGAAGATGATAAACATACAAATTTAAGACAAAACTATAGCGACAGAATTAGCCTAGGAAAGCAAGAGGAGTCCCCTAAGATACGTTCTGGAGTATGAACTTCTATTTCTCCTTCCTTTCTCTCCTTCTGTTGATCTTACCCTGCCTATATCCATCCCTTCCTCCTTCTGTCCTTCCCTTCCTCCCTGTCTTCCTTCCTTCCATTCTCCTTTTCAAATGAGCATTATGGATTTATTTTTAAGACAATGTCATTCTAAAAATATCACTGTCAGTTTGTGGATTAATGAACCAAATTACAGGAAATTAATTGCTTATTAGTATCCAATCAGCCTGATCCATAAATGAAAGTGACTCTTTAAATAATGAATATTTTATAATGGTTTAAAATATTGATCATAGAAATAACTGCAGAATAGTTTTGGCTTAAATCAACTTTTATTCTCTCCTGCTATGTTCTCTTATTTTTATTTATTATGGCACCACTGTGATTGAAATAATATACTATTAATATAAAATTCTAAGAGAGTTGGCTTTTAGCAGAGATAATATATTCTTCAACGAGGGCTAAAAAAATAATAATAGGTAATATTTATTGACAATTTACTTTATGCTAGATATTGTATCAAGCATGTTAAATGTTATATCACTTTAACCACTGAAACCAAGGTGTTTAAAAGGAAGAGAAAAAGTGAAAGCAGAAAAAATAATTTTGAACTTAATAGAAGAAAATGTAGTGGAAGGTTTATCTTATTCAGAATTTTGTTGAGATTATGTTTTTATTTGCCCTTCCCCTTAGTATTAAGTACTGTACATTTCTTTCCTTCCAACTAAACTCTATGAGTTGAAAATAACTTCTAGACTTTAACTGATAGGAAAGTGCTACCTCAGAATACTTAAAGAGCTCTCGTTGAAAATTGGCTCTCTTTGTTCAATGTCGGCATTTTTGAGTGTGCTCAGTTCCAACAGTGACAGAAATTTTAAGAAGAAAATAGCCTCAAAGAAATAATAAGCGGTTGAATTCTCACTCAACAAGTCTGAGTCGGTTTCGATTTTTAAATTAGTAGAAAAACTGTCAATGGTATTTAAAAATATTGTATATTTCAAGATTTGAAGATTTAATTCAGATTTTTTCTTCCTAATCTGTGCTGGTGATTGCTGGCAAGGGATGCAGATAACCAGCTTTGACTCCCTCCGGGTGAATTAACAGTGGGCTTGCAAAAGACCTGAGATCAAATTAAGATTCTACAACTTACACATTCTGTAAGGTAGACCAACTTCCTCAAAGTTCTTTGAGCCTCAGCTCTACAATTTTAACTAAAATTGAATTAATGATATATTCTTCACAAAGTTGATTGCAAAAAAGCACTTTACCATTTATGTCCTAGATAAACATCTGTGCCTTCCTTCCATTATCGGTACAATTCTAAGCAAATCAGTTAAACTTTGCATAAACAGGAACAATAATAGTATATTCATGTAAATATAGACCACATACTTATTTTGAGAACTTTTTATACAATCTTAGAGAAAATTATATGAACTCAAATGGAAATTCTGATGTCACAGGTATGAGTTGGGGTCTTTCTAACAGTTGCAATATCAATATTCCTGAAGGGCATGTATAACAACCAGGGTTCTGTGTTCTAAGTAACAGATGAACTTTAGTTAAATAAGCAGCAGTATTTAGAAGTACTAGAATCAGGGGGTAGAAACCATATCATAGTCTATGTTTATGAGGTAGGTAGCAGGTTTGGCATGCTGGCAGACACAGCTGTGATCTTTAACGGTGATAACCCAGCCAGACTCACGGGGCCACTAACACAAGTGGACAAAATCAATACTTTCTGGGCACAGTTAATGATTTCTCAAATAGCCTGTGATTGCTCGTCATTTCCTGTTATTTAATATCCTTGGATAGAAAACTGGGAATCTAGATTCATAAGTAAGGAGAGTGTAGAAAGTGAAATTTCCTTAGCTGCATTATAGATCCTGATTCTGCCAAGATCATAAAAGGTTAATAAAATAATACTAAGTAATATTTATTGATAATTTACTTTATGCTAGACATCATATCAAGCATGTTAATGTTATATCACTTTAACCACTGAAACCAAGGTGTTTAAAAGGAAGAGAAAATATGAAAGCAGAAAAAATAATTTTGAAGTTGATAGAAGACAGTGGAAGGTTTATCTTACTAACTGATTCTGCCAAGATTATATAATGATAGATTCTCTCAGAATATGAGATATTCTTATATATGCAGGTGTAAAAACTGCATGTAACTGTAAAGTATATTCATTCTTTCAATTCAAAAAACACTCAACTGCTAATATTTTAGGCATTGGTGAAATCATCAAAAGAAAGCAAACACCTTTGTCCTCAGAGTTTATGTGCTATGAAGGATACGATAGTATACAAATAAACTAATAAATATAAAATTATGACAGTAGCAATAAGTGCTTTAAGTATAAATATAAGGATAAAGATGGTGAATAGAGTGACAAAAGAAATACTTTTGACTGGCTAGATAGCAAGTAGTGAAAAAATTAATGGAAAAATTTAACTGAGCAAAAATGAATCAATTGAGATGGCAAACACTTGGAAAAACAGATTTGGTTAGTAAAATTAATATTTCTGTTTAGGATTATTATTCATTAATGAAATTAAATATATGTATTTTGATTTAAGTGAAGAGATCTGGGCTATTAATGTATTTTGGAAAATCAGCAGTGAAATGAAATTTGAGAACTGAGTATAAGTAAGCGAGAGAAGTTTAGTCCATAGTCTGAGTCATTCAGCATCTTAACATTCAGAAGTAAGAAAGGAATAATAAAAGAAGACTAAAAAGTACTCGAAAACTCTGCAAGCATGGATTCTTAGAAACCAACAGCAGAGTGTCTCAAGAGGGGGAATCTGAAAAATCATTGACAATCATAACCGCTGAAAACCAGGATGACTCAGAACTGAGATCCATCAGAATAGTTCCCCGCGGAGGAGATGGGCAAAAACTCCTGAATGATACGGATTCAAGAAAGAATGCGAGGCAAGAATGGGGAAGCGGTGAGGACAGACATTTCTTTCAAGGAGTATTTCAATAATTTTTCAGTACAGAGAAGTAGGGAAATTAGGCAACATCTAGAGAGTTATGAAAGAATATCACTGAATAAGTAAACTTCTTAGAGTCTTAATGATTATATAAAGCCAACATTAAAAGTTAAACACAACAGGAGTAAAATACAAAGATATTAGACAAGGTGTGCCCTGGCTTGAACTATCATCAAAATGACTTCATGATCTACATTTACGTTGTTCCCATATACAGCATATGATCATTTCACTTTCTAGTTTATATTTAATTTGTATTGTCTGGTAAAGGATTACAGATTTTTTATCTCCATTACTTTTATTATAATTATTATCCTAGACAACGAAAACACACTTTCATCACACATTGAAGTAACTACTTACAAGACAAGACAGAGATAATGTTACTGGGACATCATTGCTTTGTGAGGCCCAGGGTCTTTACTAAGTGATCTGTTCCTGAACTCAACTCTGTAGGCATTTTATAAATAAATTTGAAAGCAAAATCATAACTTATGTTCCATAGGCCTTAATAGTCCTTTATGAGGAATCAAAATAGTGGCTGATAAACCCAGGGAAACTTGGAATCTACTACTCTATTTGAGTTTCTTCCTTTGGAGATCAGAGTGACATTCAGGTTTGTTTGACAGCTATTGCTCCCCTGAAAAAACAAAGGTATTTATTTGTTTGGCTGGCTGATCAGTTTTACTTCCTTTACAAAATTAAAAGAAATTGATTATTTTGGTCATTTTCCAATTATTAATCTTTATTTATTCCGTACCAGTATATCCTCGCAATGTGGACCGGGTGCCATGAAAAAAATACACTTGACCCTTCAACAACATGGGTTTGAACTGCATGAGTCCACTTACACATAGAAGTTTTTTCAATAAATACCATTGATCCTCTGTATCTGTGAATTTCACATCTGCAACCAAATGCAAATCAAAAAATACAGTATTTGTGGTAGGTAAATACTGTATATACAAAGGACCAATATATTTTTAATATAGGTAGATTTTCATATAGAGAGGTTTTACCCAGTCGACTGCAGGATTTGAGTTTACAGATTTTAACACAAGCAGGGTGGCCTGAAACTAATCCCTGGCAAATACTGAGGGACAACTGTATAGCCTACAACATGGCAAATCAATATTTCAGTTGAAAAAATTTATTACTATAGATATGAAATCTTAAAATATCATTATTCCTATCCGAACAATAAAAAAGCCCTCTTTAGCCTTTTCTGTATTCACATTACTTGACATCTTAATCATTAGCAAAAGGGAGATAATCTCAATTTCACATCCCAAACCAATGCCTCCTTCTGAGTTAATATGCAAGACAGTCAACCTAACAGAGACCACAAAAGCTAATGATTGTACTGTCTGAATGAAAGTCAAACAATGACTTAGTTTGGTGTGAAATTGACGATGTGTTCTTGCATATTAAGTACTTTTTGTTTCGACTTTTTCTTATAGATGAAAAAATCCCTCTTCCTTCTTGCCTCACTTGGTTTGGGAAAACAAAATTTTCTTTCATTTATTGACAATTTCATTTTTTTCTTGAATTTCATGGAACTGGAATATCATTTGAAAGAACATGAGTACTCTGTGGATAAGGTGTTCTCTCATTGTGTACCACTATTTCAAACAATTCTTTTTTCCATTTTTGAGACAGGGTCTCACTCTGTCACCCAGGCTGGAGTGCAGTGGCGCAATCTTGGCTCACTGCAACCTCCACCTCCTGGGTTCAAGTGATTCTCATGCCTCAGCCTCCCAAGCAGCTGGTGTATAGGTGTCTGCCACAACACCCAGCTAATTTTTGCTTTTTTAGTAAAGACAGGGTTTCACCACGTTGGTCAGGCTGGTCTCAATCTCCTGACCTCAAGTGATCCTCCCACCTTGGCCTCCCGAAGTGCTGGGATTACAGGCGTGAGCCACCAAGCCCAGCCAAAGAATTCTTTCTTAGTTTCCTTTCTTCTTTGCCCTTCTGAATCTGCTCACTATTTTTTAGTGTTCTTATTTGTAGAGATTTTAATTCAGAATATATCCATACTTTTGACTGTCCCTACTCACAAGCCATCAGATCTGACTTTTTGAAATATAGTCTCTTAGTTCTTAATTACCTTTGCTGTGGATACTGTTCACCATTATGCACCAAGAGCCCACCCAGGCATGTTTCAGGAACCAGCCATAAACTCTACAGTCTCAGCTTCTATGAAAGCCCTGGACTCTGTCTTTCTCTGAAAGAATATAAGTCAAACGTATTTTTATTATGAGTGATATTTCCCTGTTTTATTCCTTATGTGAAATTAGAAGAGTATAATAAGTCAGAGAAATTACTTAATATCTGCAAACATATGTTTCCATCAGTTTTTTGTGTGTATGCATGTCTAAAATGGAATAAGAGAGAAAATATTGCCAGATGTCCATATTGTTCTTCCATTTTTCCATCTGTTTCTGAACACTTCTCGCTAACCAACTCATGGGAATTTCCTCAGACTATATTCTTCTTTATCAGCAATTTTGTATATTAATAAACACAAAGAGTAGAAAAAACCATTCAGGCCATATGCTGGAAATTCATGTTCACTGAATCTGCAATTTTGTGGTATAACAATTGTAATCAAAAGTTCTGTAAGGGTCAATAGATACCAGTGCAAAATAAAATCCATGTAGCTTAGGTACTCACCAAAGGAATACCATTTATTAATAGTTAGAAAATCATCACTGAATCAACAGTTCATTTCCTAAATAGGACTAGGGTATTGTACAACACAGAACTCACATATATTTGTTATTTTGTAATTCAGTCACATTCCCTCCTTTGACCTTCTTTCTCAAATTTATTTTAACTCACATGAGAACATGTCAAGCCAGAGATGGACAGCATCGTATTCAATTATTTTAAAAATATATTGAGGGGATCCTGTGGGTCCAGAAATAATTTCCACATTAGTACCTAAAAGTGATAACGTTTGATGGAATGCATATGAAATTATTGTAGAAATGCTTATATTCTGCTGATTTCCCAAATGCAGCAGGAAGTTAAACTGAACATGGGGCATCATTTATGTATTAATTCTGCATTGGTTGGAACATGGGGATTGTCATCCTGGATCAGACTTGTGGTAAATGAAGGGATGAATCCTTTTTATATAATTGAGTTGTTCATTCAGCATCTATTTCTTGGCACTTGCAAAAGTCCAGGAACTGTTCTGGGCAATAAAGAAATAGCAATGAATGAAATTGAGAGTACCTGAATTATCCAACATAAACCCAGTACTGATATTGAAAGTTAAATGTATATGAGGTTATTTTCATATATATTTTCATAGTGACTTATGACTGTCAGTCTTAGACACACACACATACACACACATATAAATATGTGTATATACATATTACAACTATATTTCATTAAATAATTACATAGTAATCTCATAAAATGGTGGTTATTATTATAATACTTATTAGTTTAGAGTAGTAAGTGACATAAATACTAATTTTGTGGTTAAACTCTTGCATTGGGTTCTTTTAAATGTGAATCATTTAAGTTATACAGATTGTTCTAATATAATACGTAATTATTTGATGACTATATAACAATACAAACAGCATTCCTACCAAGCATGATGTCATGACTACGTGTAAGATTTCTTGAAATATATCAAAGCATCTAATGTATGAATTGGCTAATATTTCTTTACAAATTTTGCTTTTCAATTTGAACATGCCATCGATATTTTAAGTTAAACAACACATTAAGCTAATATTGTAAAAGAAGACTCTTCTATATTCTCCTATTACTTGCCTGAGTTGCAGACTATAATTGTGAAAACTTTATTTTACATATATATACTGTCACAAAATGGTACATCTATTTTATATGCATGTCTGCTGTCTTCACAGTTTTCTGATAATTTTATGTTTTATTTCTCAATGCATCATGAGCTCTCACTGCTGCATGCCTTTGCCCATGGTACTACTTCTGCCTACAATGCTCTTTTTTCTTTGTTAAAATTTTCCTCATCTTTCAAGATTTGTATCAGTGATTCTCTGTTCCATAAAATAGGTGCTGATTTTTGCTTTCTATATCCCAGTCTCTGTGCAAAGCACATTAACTTTCAGCATTTTACTTTATAATGAATTTTGTCATCGAGTTATACAAATGAGACATAAAAGAATCTGTGACTTCTCTAAAGGTTAACAGATGATTAAGCTGAGAATTGACACCAGGCTATCTGGCTACAAAGTGACTATACATATTCTTCTATATACATATTTAAAATATTATATTATATTAATATTAATATATTATATTATATTTATATTATTTTAATTTCTGGATATGTTTTATGTGATTATCACCACTATTAAGCTATAAGATTCTGGAGAATCAAAACTACTCTATTTTATTCTCATAATTTCTTATCAGCTGACATTCCATAAATATTAATTGATAAAGGAATGAATGGAAACATTAATGGCTAAAATTGTATTGCATTCCATGGCAGTACATATTATTTTAAAAAGCTTTTTATTGAAAACCTGTTACTTATGTGATATTAAAATTGAGCTCCTCCTAATGTTTCACTTTCCTCCTAGTTAAATCCCTTGGTGGCCTTTGGTATACATTGAATTCATTTCCCTTTCCATGTTTAAAAGCAACTCTTATTACAGAGCAGATCTCCCCATTTTCTTTTGTTGCTATTCATGTGCAATACCTTTATTGTATGGTTTTTGCCATTCTCCTTTAATAAAATTTGATCCAATTCAACCTAATCCAAAAACTATTTAATGATCATTAGCTATTTTTTCATCCAATTGTGAATAGAAGATTCCCATGAAATAGCAGATTGACTTGGAAAAAGCAGTGATATCTCATTTATTCTAGAGGCTCTGTCTTCATTATGGCATCCTAATATTAGGTTTCTTTTTCCTCCCCTTCTTTTTCTTTTTTCTCCACTTAATTTTCCTCCTCCTCACCCTATTTATCTTCCTCCTCCTCCTCTGTTTCTTTCCCTTCTTCTTTCTCCTCCTTTTTTCTTCTTCTTTCTTTTTGAGACAGAGTCTCTCTCTGTCGGCTGGCTGGAGTGCAATGGCGCGATCTCGGCTCACTGCAACCTCCGCCTCCCGGGTTCAAGCAATTCTCCTGCCTCAGCCGCGTGAGTAGCTGGGAGTACAGACGTGCGCCACCACGCCCAACTAATTTTTATATTTTAGTAGAGACGGGGTTTCACTATGTTGGCCAGGATGGTCTCGATCTTTTCACCTCATTATCTGCCAGCCTCGGTTTCCCAAAGTCTCTTTCTTTTTTTTTAAGCCTGTTCTTATTGTTGATTCCTTTGAGGCTTATGCTCAGATAGGTGAGTATGTACCTTGTCTTTCAGTGACAGTCTTGGCTTATACTTGTGGTACAAATCCAGACTTTGTTGTGGAATTTTTATTTTTTATGACTGATAGTCATAAGTCACTATGAAATTTTAATATAAACTGTGGCATTAAAATTAGCCTAGATGGATATGTAAGACTTTCATTTTGTAGTCCAACTTGTGTCAGTTTCTCTAGTAAAGTAGGAATTACTTATGCAGTAAACTGCCTACTCCCTTATCAAGAGGTGGTGTACTCCCTTTCCAATATGAAATATTGACTTATGCCTGAAACATTCCTCGACTTACAGTGTTGCTTTGTCCTTATAAACCCATCATAAATTAAAAATATGGTAAATCAAAAACGCCTTTAATATCTCTAACCTGCTGAACCTCATGGCTTTGCGTGTCCTACCTTAAATGTGCTCAGAACATTGACATTGTCCTACAAGTGGTTAAAATCATCTAACCAAAGATTATTTTGTAATAAAATGTTAAATAGCTCAGGCAATTTATTGAATATTGAAAGTAAATGACAGAGTAGTTGTATCAATACTCAAAGTACAGTTTCTACTAAATGTACATTGGTTTTTCACCATTATAAAGATGAAAAATTCTAAGTAAAGCCATTATAAACTGTCCATATTCCTAAACCTCTGTCCTTGTATAATCCTTTTTTCTCTAGTAATTTTGCCTGAAAATTTGAGCTACTTCAGCCTCCCAGAATCATAATCTCCTTCTTCTCCGTTCAGCAAGGTTGTTTTTCTTTTTCTCTCCCTACACAACAGTCCTGAAAGTTTATTTATACAAGTCATGGTAATCCTAATGCTCACCTCATTCATATAAGTTTTATGTATTTTTTCCAGGTATCTCATTGCTAACAGTGAGAGTCATCATTTGGTATGATTAACTTATTACAAATGCAAGTATGTAGTTCATATTATTTTTTAAAAATTAAATTAAAAATTTTGAAAATTAAGAAATCTCTTTTGATAATATACTAAATGAAATGCACTTACACAAGATTTGCTTGTGATATCAAAAAGACACCACACAATACACCTTTTTATGTCCCAGTTTTTGACCTCAAAGGGGTTATAATTTTTATAAATTCATAATATACATTCATCTGAAAATACAACATAAATATCCTTTAATTTTTTTATGTCCCAGTTTTTGACCTCAAAGGTTTACAATTTATATAAATACCTAATATACATTCACCTGAAAATATAACATAAATACACTTTAATATGAAAACTCCTAACTCAATAACAGGGTAGATCACCCTATTCTCATGATTAATAGAAAAATTCAGGCAGGAGATAACATGGTTCTGATTCCAAGTATAGATACAATTTCTGAACTATAGAAAAGCAAGGGAGGGGATTAAATGACGATTTAAATAATAATTATTTTATAGTAAATAAGAAGGGTAAGCACGAAGGACAGATAGAAAAGTGAAAAGCTTCAGCAGAAAAAAAGATGGTAGGCTACCAAGTTGGATATTCTCTGTCACTGCATATGTTTTGAGGCATGAATTTAGCATACAGTTGTCCTTTCTCATTCCTGGAGGTTATGCTCCAAGACACAACAGTAGATACCTAAAACTCCAGACAGTACTGAACCATATATATACTAAGGATTTTTTCAATATATACATATCTATGATAAAGTTTAATTTACAAATTAGGCACAGTAAGAGGTTAACAACAATAACTGATAATAAAATAGAACAATTATAACAATATCCAGCATCAGTACTCTTGTGCTTTGGAGCCATATTAAGTAAAATAAGGGTTGCTTGAACACTAGTACTGTGACACCACAATGGTTGATCTGATAACCAAGACAAGTACTACGTGACATCCTGCAGGTAGTGTAGACAGCATGGAGATGCTGGAGAAAGGGAGGATTCAGGTTAGAGCAGGAAGGCACGTGATTTCATCAGCCTTCTCAGAATGGGACACAATTTATAACTTGATTGTGGGTAACTGAAACTACCAAAAGCAAAACTGTGAATAAAGGGTTGCTGCTCTTTTCCTTTCTCGTTTTAGTCACTTTATTTTCTTTTCTGTTTGTTTTTTGTTTTACTTGTTTACTGTTTTGTTTGTTTTTCTGATTGCTTTGTTTTGTGGTAAGATAAATGTATCAGGGTATTTGAGAAGGAAGATGAAATTTTCCTTGAGTGATTTGGGTGTGATGATCTGAGTTAGAATGAAACAAACGTAATAAAAGTCATGAATCTAGGTCACTAAGAAGGATTGATCAGGAGAAATATTTTTTAAAGTTGGTACTTTTCTTTACTAAAATATACTTATGGATTTTATTTATTTGTAATAGTTTTTTTTTTTTTTTTTGAGACAGAGTTTCACTCTTTTTGCCCAGGCTGGAGGAATGCAATGGAGCCATCTCGGCTCACTGAAACCTCCACCTCCCAGGTCCAAGTGCTTCTCCTGCTTAGCCTCCTGAGTAGCTGGGATTACAGACACGTGCCACCATGCTCGACTAATTTTGTGTTTTTAGTAGAGATGGGGTTTCCCCATGTTGGCCAGGCTAGTCTCATACTCCTGACCTCGGCCTCCCCAAGTGCTGGGATTACAGATGCGAGTCACCATGCCAGGTGGATTTTATTTTTACTTAATAAATTTACTTGCTTGTTTACTTATTTGTAACTTGCTTTGCTTCAAAGAGTGTTTAATATAGAGAACATCTAACCCTTCAGATATTTTAGGAATGGGGGTAAAGTTAGTGAAAAGAGAAGACGTACACAATTAGGATTGTGACTTAAGCAACTATTGGGTCCAATGGGAATAAAAACTCAACGTGGGAAGACAATGATGATTACGATATGCTGCATTTGAGATGGCAGAAAGAACATCCAAGTGATGGTCAGAAAATACTTCAGGGTGGAAATATATATTCTAATGCCATGTATATTTAGAAGTAAATTTGAAGCCATCAAAATGATGTTTACTACATTACTTAGAGAAGGAAAAACTGGTTGAAGTGAATATCAACATTCATGCTATAAAGAAAAGGTCCCAAAGGTTTTAGTTTTATCAAAGGTAAGAATTACAATGCTGCTTTATTGCACATATTTTATTTTTTACTGTTCATTTCATCCCTGGAAGGTTAAAACATATTCACATCTTCCAATAATCACGTCTTTGAAAAATACAGCTTTTTATCAAAGCAGCAGCAGGAAATTCTTACATTTCAAATAAAATATTTTCTATCTTTTGGAAGTACATGTTTTTTAAAGGAATATAATTCGAAGAAACTAAAAATGGACCATTTCATCTGTCACAGTGTATGTGTATGTGTATGTAACTTATAAACTCACTTCTTTTAACCACAAATATTTAACTTGGCTACCTTATGTCTGAACTAATTCTCATAGGCTACTTAGGTAAATGTAGGTCTGAATTGTAGATGATTTTAAGAATATAGTTGTATTTAGGGGAAAAAAAAGTAACTAGAATTCAGTATGGGAAGTATTAGATGCCATGATGTTAAGACAGCTGATCAGAATGGTTGGTTAAATATAGTTAAAATTGTTTTAAAATTGGGTTTTCTAGTCCCTAAATGTAAACCCTTTTAAGTATTTGATAATTCATCTTAAAGAGATATAAGTCCCATTTTCATGTGTTATTACCTGCCTGGAGCTCCCATCAAGAGATGTTAGTATTTCAGTTGAACCCAACTCTAGTTGAAAAATTACTTTATGAACTCAAACACATACAAACAAGTTTACAGAAAGGAAATTATCAATTTATGCCAACTGAAAACGAATTAAATATAAACTCTATGACTATGAAGATGGTGGTGGACATAAATAGTTACTTGTTGCTCTCTGATTTCTTTTTTTTTAATTGTACTTTAAGTTCTGGGGTACATGTGTAGTCTTGCAGAATTGTTGCATGACACATATGCCATGGTGGTTTGCTGTCTCCATCCCAGTCATCTACACCAAGCATTTATCCCAGTGTTATCCCTCCCCAACCTCCCTGCCTCCACTGTTCCTTCCCTGCTCCCCAACTTACCCCAGAGTGTGATGTTCCCCTCTCTGTGCCCATGTGTTCTTATTGCTCTTCAATGTACTGCCCTTTAGAGGAGCCTTCTAGATCTTCATTTATTTGTGTCTTCTGTATTATTGATTTAATAATGCCTTATAATGATGTCTACTTGGAGTATTGGTTTCCCTTATGTGATGATTATTGCATTTTTCAAGTACTGTTGACCTGAAGAACTACTCAGCACCATTTTATTGGACCACAACATGGGCTCTGTTGAGCTTTCTCTTGCAAGTCACATCAGAGAAGCTAGAGTATGATCACAATGTGCATACTCTGGAAGCCGCCTATTAAATGATCCCATCCTTTTCATCTAAGTGAAAAATAAGATCACCAGCTTTTCCTGACTCAAAATGAAACTCACATTTCCTAATTTGAGACACCAAAATAAGGAGTATCTAAGAATGTATTTTATTAATTCTCTAGCAAAATAGTCACTGATAGACTTCCATGTGCCAAGAACAGTATAAGCCTCTTTAAGAGACTGTAGTGAAGAATCTATATAATCCCTTTGCTCAAGAAGTTTATATTCTAATAAAGAAGATGAATATTTTAAAAGACAAATCTAGCTCTGATCTCAAAGGGTTTGTATTCTGCCAGAAATAAAACTCAATAGAAAATGATTTATGTAATGTATTACTTAAGTATGATGATTTGTGTGATTTATTATTTAAATATAAGTTCCAGACTGAGAACAATGGTAATTCATACGAGGTGTATCTGATTTAGTCTAGGGACAGATTTTTACCGTATATGGAGAGGATGCATGACTGATCAAAAAAAGCACATTTTGTTTTGATTTCTTTAAACATTTTATATTGACTTAATATTCAAATGCTGTTAATTCCACAAGTATGAGGCATCAGAGGCAGATACAAGGGAACAGAGGACTCACAAAATAAGGCATTTCCAAGCATTCTGAAGAAAGAAGGATTATGTGAGAAGGAACACATGAGAAATCCAATGTGTCGATGCAGTTAGAATAAGAAGCAAAAGAGATAAGAATGCTGATGTGGACAGAGCTGTTTGATGTAGGCAAACGTGCAAGTACTTAAAGATAGGTTGTAAATATATATTTATAATTGCATTTTTAAATTAAAGAAAAAGCAATGAATAATTACTTCAGGGCTACAGGGAAAATTGTTCAGTAATGAATTTTGGTCATTATCTAGAGAATGGTGTAGTCCTTGAAGGATTTTAATGAGGTGAGAAATTTGAGTTTTCGAAGGATAACTTGTAGTATAGAAGATGAAGGGTTTGAGAGAGGCATGAGTGAATGGGAGAGAACCGGCTAGAAATCAATCTCAGTATTCTAAACGAGAGATTCTGATGCCTTGACTTGGAATGCTGTATTAGTCTGTTCTCACGCTGCTAATAACAATATAGCCAAGACTGGGTAGTTTGTAAAGGAAAGAGGTTTAATTGACACAGTTCCCTGTGGCTGAAGAGGCCTTACAATCGTGGTGGAAGGTGAAGAAGGAGCAAAGGCGGCTGAAAGTCAAGCGAAAGAGGAAACCCCTTATAAAACGGTCAGCTCTCGTGAGACTTATGTGCTACGATAAGAACAGTATGAAGGAAACTACCCATGATTTAATTATCTCCTACTGAGTCCCTCCCAAACACGTGGGAATTATGGGCGCTACAGTTCAAGATGGGATTTGGGTGAGGACACAGCCAAATCTTATCATCTGGTAACAGGAAAAGAAAGAAATTGAATGTTAAATAGAGTATTTAAAACCTCAAATGTTCTAAGGTATTACATTGGTTTATTCTCAGAATATCTGGTAAAATCATTTCCAGGTTTCCACACTTGGTAAATACATATATGATAAGTGAAACTAAGAAACAGATAATTCTATACAAATATATAAAAGCATCAGTGTGACTTGACTATTTTACTTACACATTTTTAGCAGGTTACCCTTGAAATCCAGAGACGGCTACAGATTATTAAAACTGAAATCCAGATCCCACATATAAGTGAGCAAAGATGTATTTATCTTTCTGTGTCATGGGGAAAGAAAAGATGTTGATCAAATGATACAAAGTTTCAGTCAGACGGAAAGAGTAAGCTTTAGTGAACTATTGCACAGACTGGTGACTATAATAAACAATAAAGCATTATAGATTTCCAAACTGCTAAAGGAGTAGGTTTTAAATGTTTTTATCATAAAAAAAACCATGGGAGCCGATATATTTCATTAGGCTGATTTAATCATTCCACATCACTACTGTATATCAAAACATCCCATTTTACCCCATAAATATGTAGGATTCTGTCAATAAAAATGAAATTCTAAGAACCTTCTAGTTTTTAAACTTGACTTAGTAACTTTTCTTAGCTCTGTGTTTTAATAAAAGATACAAGTAATAAAGCATTTCGTACGGAATATATGTTAACAAACTTTGGGAAGTGCTAGACGGTATTAATTTGTTAGTATTAGGTTTATCCTAGGTCTACTTTTGTCTTCTTGTTTCCTTTATGTCTTGCCACAGCCAAGCATCCTAATATTGTCCTATCCCAGAGTCTCCCCCCTATCAACTGAAGAGTATGGATGTAAAACCATTTTCACAAACCAGAAATCTAGAAATCGTGTTTTCATGTCCCAACCATCTGTAGTCTGTCAAGTTCTATTTTATACCTCAACTAGTTTTCAGAACTATCTAATTGCGTAAATTTTGCCCTTCTTTACCTTAGTCCAAATAAAAATTATCTTTTCTATAGATTATAGTAACAATCTCCTAACACCCTCCTCCCCAAAATTAAGCCATGATTTATGTGGCCGCAATGATAATTTCTTAACACAGTCCTCATCTACAGCACCTCCTGTTATATACTCATGCATATTTCCAACACTCAATGTCTTTTTATCATTTTTGCTATAAGGAGAAAGACATAAACATGGTCCAAAGTAACTTGGAGGTGTGCTCCCCACTGACTTCTCAGTCCTCAACTTGCACCACATGCCTCCTACTTGTCTGACATCGACACAAGCCTGTCTTCAGTTTCTTGAATGTGCGTTGTTATCTCTTGCTACGTGCTGGTCCCTCTACCTGGTGTTCTCTTTCCTCCATACCCAATACATTTTTCCTTTCTGCATTAACTTAAATGTCACTTTCTCTACCAAGAATTCCCCAATTAAGGTGAAAATCTTTGTTAGATGCTCTCACAACACAGTGTACCTATTATATTGCTCAGAGCACTTATCACATTTCTCTTCTTTTGCTTGTTTGATTACAATTTTATTGGCCTAAAGGTAGAAGGTCCTGACATACCAGCAGTAATTATTGTTTTTGTTTATAGTTGAATATCTAGTTCTCTGAAAATAGGTGCTCAGTAAATATATACTTAATGAATAAATCATCCCCAGGTAAAACGGGCATTACATTTTCCATTGCAAAAAAGCTGTCATTGACTTCCATTATCAGATAAAAGCCAGCCTCTGAAAAAGCAGTAAGATTATTTTCTTTATAGTTCTGCTCCTATGTATTCCTATATACATTTCCTCATACATTGAATTCCCACAAATGATTTTCAGTCCCTGAATCCTCAAGTTAATTTTCGTTTCAAGGTAAAGCAAACTAGAATAGGACAAGCCTATTGAGACCTCAGATCCTGATGGACACAGAGCCAATTACAGATCTGCAATCACTCTACCTCCTACTTTTCACTGGACTGCAAAGTCCCTTTTAGATTCATGCTGCTTGTCCGTACTGGCTTGCAGACCCCAGGGCTAAGCATGAGGCTCCACTGCTCGTGTTGCGTATCTGTCAAGTCACTTCCTAACAGAAATGGCAGTTGAGTTGAGTGAAAGAAAACTGATGCCTTGAAGCAATGAAATGTAATGAGGACATTGCTAGAATTCTTTTGCTTTGTTTATTTGGTTGTTTTTCAGATAGACATTTATTTATATATGTGCATTTAGATACGGCAAGTTTACACGACAATGTTTAAAGAGCTGATTATTTCAGAAGTGGGATGAAGAGAGATTTTTTTCTTAAGTTTGCTTTGACCTATCTCCTTTTTCTGTAATAAACATTTATTATTTGTGAAATTGTTAAAGTTAAAAAAAAAGGCAATGAAGCATACTCTTCATTCAACCAGATCTTTAATTAAGATGGGCACTACCTCTTGTTGGTCACGTGCACCTAAGAGAATCCATCACTCTTTACGTTTACTACACAGTCAAATTTCCAGCTAGTTTCAGTCCACTAGTGTGTCCCCAGCACATGCAAATGCATTTTCAAAAAAGACTACTATTAGCAAATATTTATTCTAAATCTGAATAGAAGAAGGCCCAGTAAGGTGAAAGCAGGATTTTCCCTTCATCCTCAGCCTTGCCTCCCCCACCTTTCTGCCACCCTTGTTCTGGGCAGAGCCACTATCAGTGGCCACCATTCTCTAAGGAGAGGCCTAATCCCAGAGAATTTCAACTCCAGACATGCTCAGGGCTGGGAACTACCTGGAAGGAAAAGCAGAGGTGACCAGAATACCAGGTAAAAAGCTGAGCCTTGTCAGGGGTGACTCACGAGACGCTGGAGGCAGAATCCAGTGCTACAAAAGAGCTTACAGAACCAGAGGCATCAGATACAGACAGAACCTGGTAGCCTTCATTTAGTTGGGGGCTTTAACAGTGAGATCAAAGAACAAGGAAGAAGATGCTGAGGTGCTTATGCTGGGCCTCCCTCTTCAGCCTCTTCGGAGTGGCTCAGGAAGGTGTACCCTGTCTTTGTCACCAGGGCCTCAGGATCTTTGATGGCTCAGAGTCTCACCCCTGCAAAGGGTAGTTGAATGCAATTTCCCAAGGCCCACTTTTGGTTTACAGAGAGGTTCGGACAGCCTCAGCTTTCTAGGCTGCTTCTCCTGGCTCTGTGTGAGTTGATAGAGTATGGTTATGTGGAATAAAGACTGGGCTATGTTGGCCAGTTTTCTTATGGGCCTGCCACGGTGTCTAACCCTGTCTTTGTCAAGCCTTAGGTCATTGTTTGTCACTCTTCCATCCTGCTTGTCTGTATTTGGTTTGGGGCTTAAGTGGAGGAGCTTTTGTGGATCCTATTACTAAATCCAGTTCATCTGTTGTTCGTACTTTTAGGGTTCCGTACTTAAAGGGCCTATGGTAAAGTGACATGAACAGATAAGCTATCTAGCAGTACATGATACTAGAAGGCGGTAGGTTCTATCTCCTTGGATGGAAACCCCAGCACGTCTTGACGATTCAATGTCCATCCCCAGTGGAGAGGCTGGTAGAGCTCAGGGTACTGACAATAAGACCAACTGGCAAGGACGGGGCAAGGCTTCAGCCTTGGTGAGGGTGTGAATACAGGGCAGGGCACTAAGGCAGAAGCTAGCCCTATAAATTGCTCAGTAGGAGAAACTGTAATAAGAAAAAGTGTCCAGGAGGGAAGGTTCATCCAAGGGCTTGCAATATCCACCTTACTGAGGCAAGAGTTTCCTATATTCTTATACAACCAGGATTAAGACATTAAAATAATTAAGAGGGAGTTCAATCTCTGTGTCATGGGTGGGAATAAGACTTCCAATATATTCTCAACCCTACAGACGCGGCAGAGTTGAGCCATTTATTGAGCAGTTTTTATGAGCCAAACATTGTTCTAAGTGCTTCACACCATTAACTCATGTAACGTCACATATACCTTATGGGATAGGAAATATTAATATCCTAATTTAACAGATGAGTAACGAAAATAATGAGATGGCAAAGAAAATTATTTCCTGCCCAAATTGACTATAGATGGATAAGATGAGTCCATCATGTTCCTTAGAGTCTATCTCTCTGTATTTTTCTATTCTCCTCAATTCTCCAGACGTTTGACTAACGACGCTGAAATGGAAGCACCTAGCAGTGACAGACACAGTTGATGTATCAAACTTATCTTCTCTGCATTTACAATTCTTTTACCTTTTAAAAGTCTTCTACTGCAAATACGTGATCTCTACACCTAAGGGCATTCTTTGCTTGGAGCATGCTTGGTGAAAAGGCATCCATGACAGGGAGATAACGCCCCTGGGAATAGTCTTCAGTGGCTACTGGAAAAGAGTAGCAGATAAATACCAAGCTTGTTGCCCTCAGCTGTGACAACTTGGAGGCAAGTGCTGCACAATTTCCCAGAAATTTACTGTGAGTCCCAGTTGCCCATATAGGAAATTTCCATTTGATCCCTTCATTGTCTTACATTACTTCCTACTCTTTTACATGAAATCACATCCTATAGAAACTACCTGCATTCAAACCCTTGTCCCAGGGTCTGGTTTAGGAAGAACCAAGCCCCATCTATTTGCTCTTCATTAGGACTGCCTATAATAATTTCTTTTTTTTTCTTTTCTTTTTTTTTTTTTTTTTTTTGAGACAATATCTTACTCTGTCACCCAGGCTGGAGTGCAATGGTGTGATCTCAGCTCACTGCAACCTCCACACCCTGGGTTCAAGAAATTCTGCTGCCTCTACCTCCCGAGTAGCTGGGATTACAGGCACCTGCCACCACACCCGGCTAATTTTTGTATTCTTAGTAGAGGCGGGGGTTTCACATGTTGGCCAGGCTGGTCTTGAACTTCTAACCTCGTGATCCACCCTCCTTGGCCTCTAAAACTGCAGAGAGTACAGGCATGAGCCACCATGCTCAGCCATAATTTCTTATGTTACATTTGTTACAGTTGGCCTCATTCTTTCCAGGGAAACTTTCTGAGAATTTGGAAGGATGGAAAAGTCACAGTTTCTAGAGATTTGTAATCTTGGTCCCTGAGTTTAAGAAACAATGGAACATTGTGCATTGGAACAATGGAACATCCGAGAAAGCTGCTGCCTTATTCTTCAAAAGACAGATACAGAAGCATTCTTATCTCCATTTTTCTCTTATCAGTTCACATCTGGTTGAAGTAGTCTGTGAAAGATTTGTCTAGATGAGGCTACAAAGTATTTGGCTACTGTTCATTAATTTGAGACTAGCATGCCATCTTTCTGTGCATAGTTTTTCTGGGAGTTCATAATGAAAAAGCCCATAAAAACTGGAACCAGTCTTCTGCTACCAGTTTTAACTGGAGCTTTACTGAGATGTTCCTTTCATAGACAACTTTGAGTTACTGTCCAGTACCTTTTAATTTCCCCAAGAGAACATGAGCATTTTTTTTGCCCGGCAGGTCTAGTGTTAACAAACTGTCTTAGCTTTTATCTATCTGAGAATGTCTCAATTTATCTTTCAGTTTTAAAGAATAATTTGTTATACATATGAAATTCTTAGTTAACTATTCATTTGTTTGTTCGTTTAATATTTTGACTATATGGGCCCACTGACATCTGGTTTCCAAAGCTTCTGATAAGAAATCTTCTAATAATCTTATTGAGGATGTCTTCTATGTGATAGGTGGCTGCTCTCTTACTGCTTTTAAGATTTCCTCTTTTTGTGTGTTGGAAGTTTGAGTATATATCTCAGTATGTCTCTTGAGTTCATCTTACTTGGAGTTCCATGAGCTTTTTGGATGTTTATATTCATGTTTCTCATCAAATTTTGAATTTTTTTTCAGCCATTAATTCTTCAAATATTTTCACTGCTATTTACTTTTCTGTCTTCCAGAGCTCCTACATGTGTACACTGTTCTGAATGATGGTGTCTCAGAGGTCCTCTAGGTTTTATTTACTTCAATCTTTAATCTTTTTCCTTTTTGTCCCTCAGTCTTAATAATTTTATTTGTCATATCCTTAATTTCACTGATTTTTTTCTCTCAGCTGAAATCTGCCTTTAAATT
The DNA here is from genome assembly GCA_036589455.1 of Ateles fusciceps. Classification (NCBI taxonomy): domain Eukaryota; kingdom Metazoa; phylum Chordata; class Mammalia; order Primates; family Atelidae; genus Ateles; species Ateles fusciceps. The sequence goes on along the minus strand of JAZHEH010002417.1, from coordinate 968,918 downwards.
CATCGAGTTTTTCTTTCAGTTATTGCACATTTCATCACTGGAATTTTCCAGAATTTGTTATATTTTATTTATTTTTGTTACTTCACATCTTCTTTTAGTTCTTTGAGTGTCTTTAAGATAGTTGTGTTAAGCTCGTTGTCTAGTAGACACGCCATCATGTCTTTTTCAGAGACTATTTCTGGTTATTTATTTATTTTTATTTAAATAGGCATACTTTTATCTTTCTGTGTATGTCTTGTGATTTTCTGTTGAAAACTGGGCATTGAATCAAATAATGTGGTAATTCCAGAAATTAGAATCTTTATCTTTCCTGTCACTACTGCTTATGGTTATTGATTTTCTTTATTGTCTTTTTCATTATTGTAGGGTATTTTATTGTGAATAATTATCCTGAGATATAAACTTAAGATTTTCCCAGTTTTTTCTGGGTCTGTATCTTTCCCTGGGCATGCACAACAATTTTCTAATTTTCCCCATATACGCAGTTACTTTTGAAAATCCTAGTCTTTAGTATCTGTCTACCCAAATAGAAAAAGAGAAAAATAAAGGTGGAAGGGGAAGGGCATCAGCTCTCTAAATCCTTAAAAGTCAATTCAAACAAAGGGGGGCAGGGCTTGCAACAGTAGGAGAAGCTGCAAAAACAAGACCCACCTGTCTCTCTACACCTCTATGATCATCAAGTAGCAACCAGATATAAGAACATAGACCCCTGATATTTGGAGGACAGGGTGATTTTTGCCTATTCTGGCTCCCTCAAACTATGTGCAAGCTTCTTCTGGAATGCATGCTCAGCCATCCGTTATTTGGCTGAGGTGAAGGGTAGGTAGCTGTGACTGTGCTAAGAGCTAAAATTGACTGAAATTAACTGTAATTTAACCTCTAAGATTTCTCCTGAAATTTAAAAGCCTTCAATGGACTCCAGCATTTCACAACAGTTATATCAGCCAGATGCTGTCAGTGCAGTTGTTGTCTAAATGGGGAGATAGATTCCTGGTGCTTCCTACACTACCATCTTTTCAGAATTATCCAGAATTTGTTTTTATTTTGCACTTGTAAAAGTCTCACAACTGTGTTTTGACTGTACTACTAGATTTTAAAAGTGGTCAGATTTTTCAGGTAAATATGGTAAGTATCTTACTTTATGCTGCAATTTCTGATATGTAAGATGATAAAAGAAAAAAAAATGGTACTGTATTGTGCTAACCTCCATCCCAAGAAAGGGCACATTTATCAATTCTGTTATGCTCATCACACAACATAAGTGATATAAAAGAATAAAAAAGATTCTGAACTTGAGTTCCTATGGGATTTGACTCAATTTGAGTTTGCCAGCAGTATACATTTATAAACAGTTAAGTGAGTAGAGAAGTAAGGGCAAAAAGAACTGTAAAAGGGACCAGTTATTTTAAGCCTGTTAGAAAGCACAGAGCTATAACTTACAATGAACTTTCCAAAATCTCTTAGCTGTACAAGTGAGACGTTCTCTTTGATGAAATAAGAGAAATGGTCATCTTGTGCTGTATAGGGCCACTCGAGTCTCCTTGCTATGTACAAACAATTCTAAATAAAAAAGAAGAAAGTGAAATGTATCCTGGGCAGGTGATGAACAAATTTTGGCCCTGTCTTAGTCCAGAAGTGACAAGAAACTCAATCAACTGCTAAAATGATAGACAAGGAAAAATCTATTTGAGTAAGAAGAAATGTGCTTTCTGAGGGAGAAAAACCAGCTCTAAAGGAGAATGAAAATGAAAACAAAATTTTAGGAAACAGCAAAATCCACCTTACCTTCTTCCTCTTAGGTGTGTCTGCATTTGTATTTTTGTAACTTCTGATTCTTTTTTTTTTCTCTGACAGAGTGCAATGAAAGACGTTCTTCACAGTCGGCATGTATCAGTGGGTCTTAGCTTTGGGAATTAAGCAAATTTCTCACATGGTTCAGTTGAAATTGCCTACTTGGTGTAGTTAAAGTTCTAGGTGAAAAAAACTAAAGAAATTAGGACTCTAACTTGGAGTTATTAGGAAAAATTAAAACATACACACAATAAATAAGACTATTTTCATGTCCTACACATTTAATTTCAAATATATTAAAATATTTACAATTGTCCAATGACATTGGCAAAGTGTATCTTACTCTCTTCTAAGACTCAAGTTAAAGGGAATCTAGTCAGTCCAATGTAAAAGTTTATCATGGCTTTGAGCGTCATTGAGTAGATGTAGTGAAAGAAATAATTATATGTGTTTTCTTATTAAAGCTGATTAGTAAAATAAGATTCATCCCAGTTATACTATAAATGTTTTCTTCTGATTATTTTTCCTAAGAATGTGCTGTACATTTCAGAATATTAAATAGACAATGCCTAATGTTATAATTTTAAAAACTGATTTAATAACTATAGCAAATTGGATTTCATTTGTATGCTTATTCAAACCATGAAGACTTTTGAAGATCTTTTTCTGGCAACCTTTCCTAATTTTACCCTTTGTCTTGAGGTATCACAAGGTATTTGTCTTGAGGTATACATAGGCTGGACCCCATGTATAGGATACCAACATTTTTTTTTTTATAACCATCTCATTTCTGAGTATTTCTCTGATGAGATTAAAAATCAAGTCACTAAAAGAAAGAAAAAAATTCAAGTATACGTTGATGTCATGTCTCAGTGGAAAATAGAAATAAATAAAGTATACTCAAAATAACATTTAATATACTTGTCTGCCATTTTATATATTTTGTTGCATGAGGTTTCAGAGGAGATGTCTTCTTCTTTATCATTTGATTCTTATAGTAGATACATATTAAAATGTTGACTGTTGACTGAATATATTGATAATGACTATGAAACTCATAGCTCCTATTCTTGCTCTTAAATCTTCATGTAAAATGTAAATATCCTGCTGATCTATCTGCCTACTTATTTCTCAGTTTCTGAGGGTGTCTCAAATATCTGATAACATTAACATCTCCGATACTTTACAGCATGTACCAGCACCTTCCTATCCCATTTTATCTCTTTGCATGTGGTATCACTTTGAGAAACTTTGTTGAAGTTGCCTCATTTCCACTCTCCTATAACTATCAATGATGGCACAAACAAAAGGTATGACACCTTTTAGGTGTCAAATACCTCAATGCATTTTATTTTATTGTGTGAACTTACTCTAGTGGGAGAAAATGTTTCAGAAATTCTTTGTAAGACTGCTTGTAATCCTGTGAAATGCCTAGGGGTGTGTCTCAGTCCTGTGGTAGACCAAATGCAGGTTCAAGTTTGAACCAATTGTCAAGTGTGCAGCATTGATATTGGAGAGAACAAACCAATTATGGCTGGCACTATTGTTTTCACTTCCTGACCCTTTTTTTTATAAATGGAGAAAATGAATCTCAGGAAGGGAAAACAGCTTACTTCAGGTAACACTCTTAAAGTAGCAATGCCAAGATTGGAAGCCAGGTGGACTGACTCCTGAGCCTGCAGTCTTTACTACAAAAGAAGGCATCAATGATGCCAACAAGCATATGAAAAAATGCTCATCATCACTGCTCATTAGAGAAATGCAAATCAAAACTACATTGAGATACCACCTCAAGCCAGTTAGAATGGCCATCATTAAAAAATCAGGAGACAACGGATGCTGGAGAGGATGTGGAGAAATAGGAAATTTTTTGCGCTGTTGCTGGGAGTGTAAATTAGTTCAACCATTGTGGAAGACGATGTGGTGATTCCTCAAGAATCTAGAAATAGAAATACCAATTGACCCAGCAATCCCATTACTGGGTATTTTCCCAAAGGATTATAAATCATTCTATTATAAAGACGTATGCACAGGTACGTTTATTGTGGCACTATTCACAATAGCAAAGACTTGGAACCAACCCAATTGGCCATCAATGATAGACTGGATAAAGGAAATGTGGCACATATATACCATGGAATACTATGTAGCCATAAAAAAGATGAGTTCATGTCCTTTGCAGGAACAAGGATGAAACTGGAAACCATCATTCTCAGCAAACTGACACAGGAACAGAAAACCAAACACCACATGTTCTCACTCATAAGTGGGTGTTGAACAATCAGAACACAGGGACACAGGGAGGGGGACATCACACAGTGGGGTCTGGGGGTGGGGGGAGCTAGAGGAGGAATAGCAGGGAGTGGAGGAACTGGGGGAGAGATAGCATTAGGAGGAATACCTAATGTAGATGATGGGATGATGGATGCAGCAAACCACTACCATGGCACGTATATACCTATGTAATAAGCCTGCACAATCTGCACGTGTACCCCAGAACTTAAAGTATAATAAGTAAATAAATAAATAAGTAAGTAAATAAAAAGATACTGAGGACACAAAAGAAAAGAAAAAGAAAGAAAAAAGTCACCATGCCATGTTTACCCTAGATAGCTGTGCCTCTTTGGTACCACTCAGGAATGAGGACTCCAAAAGTACTTTGGGGGTTTTCAGCGAGAAAGTTGAGACCCAACAGCATTCAGATTGAGGTAACATGCCAATTAAATCTGAGTTAATTTATTTCATATGGTCTCTTTACTAACAAAGGTTGTGAGGATTTGTGGAATTCTGATTGCAAACATTTTTACATAATTTCTAGAGTATTATAGTGAAAGGAATTGAGAGATTCATGGATACAACGCTATAAGAATTTAGATAAGGGAAAGATTACTTTCGTCTGGGCATTAGTACATCAGGAAAGACAGAATGACCAGATTATATAATCTGGGTTTAGAAGGATACGTAATTTACACATCATACTGATCTGAACATTTAACGGTGACAAGAGAAAGCCTGACACTCTCATGAGGAACACAATTTATCACACCAAACAATCCTACAGGAATAAAATATTTCACATGGACTAACTAATTTTTAACATTTTATTCCTGTAGCCCACATGATAAGACAAATGAATCAATAAATGTCCTCATGTCATGTCCTGCATATTTCTGTTTGCCCTGATTGACATTAAAATATCCTCTGCTCAATGGATTCTGTCTTTATCCTCACTGCTTTATACTGGTCCTGTTAATCTCTTAAACCTATTTCATTATTCATATCACTAAAGGATCAAGCATATGTGCTACTCTTAGAGTCTAATTACATTTTAATTCTTCTGTTGGGATTTTTCCACTCCTTTTTGTCACAATGAACTGATGTTTGTGGCAGTTTAGAAAGATATTTGTAGTTTATAATGTAAAAGCAGTTCACAATGCAGCCCATGAATATAAATGATTCTTTGAGTGGACACAATTTGTGTTATATGAATAAAAATAGTTAAATGATGTTATTTTATTTTATACATTAATTTCTCAGTTTTATGCTGAAAAATATTTGTATAATTCTATGCACTCTCTATTTGAAGAAAGGTGTCCAAGTCAACTGAAAATACCTCCAAATTGGAATTAGCAAGATCTTCCAATGATCACAAAAAGTATTTTGGTCAAAATTAATGGTAATATCTTATTATTTGGGAGCTTACAATGTACTATACGTTGTTCAAAATGATCTGTGCCTATTAATTGAGGTAGTCAACAAAACAACTCCTGTGATTGGTGCTATGTTCTGTCATTCCTAAACTTGTGGTGAATGAAACGTAACTCAAGAAATTTTTACCATACCAGGAAGCCAGTAAATTGCAGAGTTGGTATTAGCTAAACTGCATTATAGCCCAGGATCCATGAGTTTATTCACTGCTAGTCACACAATAAAATATATTTAAAATGCTATCAAATACTGCTTTGACCTGCATTTGGGGAGCTGGACACTGATTTCCTCAAACAATATTTTCTCTTCATATTTATTTTGGAACAATTAGTTAAAAAATAAATAAAAAAAGAATCTGTGTGGGCCACATATGCCAGAGGCTAAAGAAATTGCTGTCCTCTGTTCTGTTCCTGTCCACCTAAAGCAATTTTGGTCTCTGGGGCAGGCTGTTTGTCTTAATCATAAATTGAAAATGAGAGGCAGAATAATTAAAGAGCAAACTGTAATTATGACCAAGATCTAAAGGGAGCAAAACTAACATTGAGTATTGGACTTCAATTTCCTATTAGTGCATTTAGGATTAGCTGTAAACAGCCTTGTTAAACCCAATTTAAAAGTTTATCAGAAGAATTTTTCTTATTAGCAGAGGCTGAGTGACGTGACTTTTAGAACCATGTTGCTGGTTATGCATGAGCATTTTTCAACATTGATTTTGTATTCTAAGATTTTATTATTATGATTGCTGTTAGTTTTATTTTTTTTAATCACAGTGCCATTTAAGAGTCTTTCTTGAAAGATACTCCTTGGCATGTAAAAGCTTGATGCTCTTCTTAGAAATGTCCTCTGCTCTAATGATAAGTAGATATAATTTAAAAACATAGTAAAACGTGGGAAAGAGGAATTTCCCAAATATGATCATATAGTTTGGTTGGAAGTGTAATAAAATACAAAGATGCTCAACAGAAATATAATTCACAGTCAGATGGTGATGATTTGTTAGAATATCTACTGCTTTGTATTAATCATAACACTGGCACCTTTTCTACATTTAATGAATATTTGAGAGCCATATAGTGCCAAATCGGTATGGTATCTGTTTTCCTTTCTTCTTTTTTTACCCCCGGTGATAAAATTATTTCCACTGAATTTTTTTTCCCACTTATTTTAGTTGTGATAAAATTGGAAGCAGCTATTTTTCAACATCTGTTGAAACAGATTGAGAGACATTTTGGCAAATGTGTTATCACATGTTACTATGAAATAGTATTTCAAATCATTTTGAATGAAAAGTAAATCTGGAATTTCCAGACTGATGTATGCTACACCTGTAGACTCTACAGATCTAGTCTAGAATTTGCATTCTAGACTAGATTGCCAGTGAAAGATTATGTTAAATATATTTCTGATACTGGTAGTATTTTCTATTTTATTTTCATTTATACAATTAATAGATAACCCTGTACATCAGTTGGTGTTTAAAGTTTTTGAAAATATTTCTTGATAATTGTGTTTCCAGTGGAATAAAATAAAATAAGCTTTTTATATATGGTGTACTTATATTGGATTTTATTACGTAGAGGTATTCATTAGCTACTTGAAACTGACACAGGAAGTTAAAATGATGTTTTCATATCCTCAACAGAAATAAATGAAAAGATTGCAATGACCACTGAGACAAATTTTAGACTTCCTTCCAACTTCACACACTCTAACTTAGTAGGGTCAAATACCTCTATTTTTGTGTTATTGGTAATTCCAATTATCTGTCTTCATTTTTTAAAGACTTACTAAATTTTAATTTAATGAGTGTATAAGCTACCATGTACTAACACTATGTTTAAATCACAAAGCCAAAGATACTGCTTAAAAAAGAAAGCCCTGGTAAACAATGTATTCTTGTTGACTAAATGTTTATAGTAATTCAATTTGTTTATTGTAGTATAGAAATTTGAACATTCTATAATCAATTCCATTACTTAAAAAAACCCAATAATATGAAATATAAAAATCTCTAACTTGACAAAGTGATCTTAAATGGACTTTTCGGGAAGCAGGGAGCATTGTTAGACCCAGATTTTGTTAATTTACAATTTTCAGCTTTATATGTGCATGCTAGATTTTTTCCTATGCTAAAATGCTCAACCTACCAAATACCATCTACTTTCATTTAAGTTGCATAATTTTATTACTATCTAAGCAAATGGAATTTGCATAAATGTTGGATGTTTTTAATTGATTATTTCACTGCAGAAAATAGGGCCTCATCTAAACTTCAGCTAACTCAGGACACGTTTGTTATTAAAAACAACTGTAATTAGAAATTCAAATACAAAGCAAATGGAATAATCAGCAAACAATTTTGTTCTTTCTTTCTAGTTTTTCCTTAGGTGTCCAAATACTGTGTTTCATAGCATATTATTGAGTTTTTAAAGATATTTGAACTAAATAGTTGTAGCTTTCCCAGGAAATATCCATTTAGAGCAATAACTTAAGGCTTATGATACATAATAATACACAAATTACTGTATTTTACTTATTAGCTTTGTACTGATTATCTTTTAAAAAGAATAAATTGTTACTAAAAATAATTGCTTATAAAGAATGGTGTGGGAGTTTTTAACAGAAAAAAAATTTTCTTGGCCTTATTTTAATTTTCTTGATTTTTTTCCTTAAAATTTAAATTGCAGTTTGTATTTTCTATTCCTTATTCTAGGCCAGAAGTGACTAATTTCCAACGCCATAAGTTAGTGCCACTAAGAACTTTCCGATTAGGAAATTAGAGGAAACACATGTTTTCATTTTTTTCTATGGGCCACAAAAATTGTAATGTGGGTGAATTTCAAAATTCTAACTTTGTCTGTAGCTACTCTTTAGTGTGGTATAGTTGTTAATAAATGTTTTAGTATAAAAATAAATTATTTTTCTAAAAATCATACTATTTTTATACTCAATAGCAACACGAGTCCAATGTTCATTGTTTAAATAAAGAAATAAACATAGCAGTATTTTAGCAAACAGCCTCAATCACACTTTTACCCACTTGCAACAAACAGAAGCTTTCCTCATTAGTTAAGTGCTTTCCTATTTGTTTTGATAGAGACGAGTGCTTTGGAAAATTCAATATACTAAAGTTGAAGGTCTATTAACAATGGTTGTGGCAGCCCATCGGAAGCAGCAGCCCCTGTGAAGATGCCGGCTGCAGCAAGGGAGGTGTGGCCAGGGTTGCCTGCTCCACAGGGCCTGCGGGAGGCCGGGAGCAAGCGGAGCGCCGCCCCTACCGAGTTGGCTGGGAGAGAGGCCGGTGCTCCTGGGCACAGATGCAGCCGCTCAGCAGTGGCTCTGGACCTGGGCATCCCTCCACTCTAAGGGGCCCAAGAAGCCACTGATCCTGCAAGCTAAGAATTGCCTGCTCCCGGCTCCCTGGCCTCTGCCCGCCCTTGGCGCCTGCTGTAGTGTGGGAGCAAAGTTGTGGCCAAGACGGGGCACTGTCTGTCACCACCCGGCTAGTGTGTGCACACTCAGGGCAGTGCTGACACACCAACCCCTTGCCACCTTGGCTCCAGACTTTGGGTGCTGTATTAGTTCATTTTCAGGCTGCTAGGTAGAAATACCCAAAACTGACTAATTTATAAAGAAAAAAGGTTTAATTGATTTACAGTTCCACATGGCTGTCAAGACCTCAGGAAACTTGCAATCATAGCGGAAGACACCTGTTCGCTGAGTTGCAGGAGAGAGAATGAGAGCTGAGCAAAGGGAGAAAAGCCCCTTATAAAAACTATCACCCCCCACGATTCAATTACTTCCCACAGATCCCTCCCCATGACAAGTGGGGATTATGGAAACTACAGTTTAAGATGAGATTCGGGGAAGGGCACAGCCAAACCACATCATGTGCTCACGAGTGTGAGAGGGAGGCAGGGGATGCTGACAGCAGTTCAGAGTGGACCTGCAGGCACCTCTCCGCTGGAACAGCCTGGGTGCTGTGGACACCATGTTAATGGCAGGAGGCAGACAGGCTCCTGGGTGGAAAGGGGTAAGTCCCTGGAGAAACCTCCTCTTCAAACCAGCACCAGCCTGAAGCCTGAGAGACAGGCTGACATGCCAGTTCAGGGTGGAGTCTGTGGCCTGGAGAACCTATGGTGATTTTTCCAGGCTTGTTCATTACCCACCATTGGGCCAATCAGCACACACTTCCTCCCCTCTGAACGCATAAAAGCCCTGGACTCAGCCAGACTAACACAGACATTGGGACTACCAGCTGCGAGAAGGAGCTAGCCATCTCAGGTCTCCTCGAATCTTCAGGATGGCCTGCCTGTGGAAAGAAGCTACCCAGCCACAGGTCTCCTTTCTGCTGAGAGGTGGGCACTCTTGGAAGGACCTGCCTGTAGAAAGGAGCTACCCATTTTGGGTCTCCTGAGAGCTGTTCTGTCTCAGTGAAGCTCTTCCCTGTCTTGCTTATACTCTCCTGTACCTCACTCTTCCTGGATGTCAGACAAGAACTTGGGACCCGCAAAATGGCAAGACAGAGCACTGTAATATAAACAGGGCTGAAACATGCTCCTTGCTCACCACTTTGCATGTGACAAGAAGGAGAGAAGAGCTCATCCCTTTGGAGAGCCCAGATCTAGGGGCTCCCAGAGCCAGTGCTATGACATCCCATTTGGCTCTGCAGTTCCTAATATCTCCAAGCTTCTGGGTGCCACTGTGGTTCCCGATGCCACAGTGGAAGACGCTTGTGGTTATGCCTGGTCCATCCGCAGCCTCCCGCAGAGCTGATGCCTGTGCTGGCACCTGGAGCTGTCCACCCTGCCGCAGTTGAGGTGCCTAGCTGTGCATTGTGGCCAGACCTTAACCCACTCACCCACCCCTCATGGCTCCATACCTGGCTTCCCCTTGGCAGGGATGGATCCAACCCAGTAGTACGAGCAGAGCACAGCCCTCCAGGCTGAGTGGGTGCAACAAGCCAGAGGCCCAAGCAAAACTCTGGCAAAGGTGCCACAGGCCACAGAGGTTTCTGGCTTGAAAAGCAACAACCTAAAGAGCCTGTGAGAGTAATATAAAAACATATTTATTTAAGGTTGAACGGTTGTTAGGTAAAAACCAGTTGTGAACATTTTACTTAAAGAAGATTTAAACTATTTCAGAAAAATGATTATCCATTTCCTCTGTGCTAGTTTCTATTTGAGTAGTTTAATCAATTTCTCGTCAATGTTCCAAATGAGATTGAAATTCCATAAATAAAATGACAGACACATGTTTCTCTTTGTACATTTTTTCAACAAAAAATATTCTGCTGAACATTTACTCTCTAACTGGGTTAGTGGTCCTGATGGAATGTAGATGAGAATATCTACAATCATGCCTCAAAATGGAGAACTGAACCTTATAGGAGAGAGTACAATAATATAATATCAGATGTTACTGTTCAGAAATTATTTGTCTAGGAGTCTTATTTGATTCATGAACAGAAAATGGAGAGGAAATTAGCTTTTGTGGCTCATGCTACCTTCAGTTTTTAGAGAGAATTTCTAGTTTGTAAGCCATTTTATAAATCAATGAACTGATCGCTATTTTATTACTTAGAGAAACTGAGTGGTATCAAAATACGGGCGAACATAAATGCCACATACATTGTAAATTAAAGTGTAAAGCTTCACAGGTTTATTTTAAATGACAAAAAAGCTAAAATTTCCATAGCACAGTTAATCAATAGTGAAATTTCAGTGGGACATATTATCTTGAATCAAAAGCCATATCTAAGTTGTAAGAATAAGTTTATGAAACAATGCCAAATTTACATGCTTGCCAAGAAGCTGGTATTTAATAAATATAGGAAATAGACACAGCTAATAAAAAGTTTACATTTTTCTTTTATTGAGAGCTCCTTATTTTGGTACTCTAACTCAGACAACATTTTCTTCTAGCATTATCACTAACCTCTCTTATGTGATATTTATTATTGATAGTTTCGGTCTTGACTTGTGGATAATTTTGGTCTGAGTCCTAATTCTTAAGTGTTCCCTTATCACTTCATTTTTCCTCTTATTAGCTGTTGCTTTACATAAGAGACCATTGAGTGCCAATTCATTTTGTACAGAAGGTAAATTTTATCTAAAAATAACAAACTTTGTCTTGTTTCATTTTCTGGTAAAAAGAATGAAGATCTAAAATTATCATTGTGAGGTAATACATATGTCTTCCAGGAGTTTCTCTGGCTCCCAGACAGAATCATTTTGGAAATTATATGGCAGTCATAAAAGTCAGCATGGGCTTTGCTGTAGACTGAATTCACCACACCCCACTCCCATTCCGATGTTGAAGCCCTAACCTCTCATGTGACTATATGTGGAAAGATATTTTAGAAGGTGATTAGGGTTAAATGAAGTCATGGTGTGGGGGTCCTAATCCACTAGGATTGGTGACCTTATAAGAGGAGGAAGCCATCTCTTGCTCTCTCACTCTCTTTCTTTCTCTTTCTCTCTCTCTCCTCTCTCCATATCTGCCTCTCTCCCTCTGTGTGTGTGTGTACTCGGACAACAAGGAAAGACCATACAAGCACACGACAAGAAGGTAGCTGTCTGAAAATCAGGAAGAGGAACTTCACCAGGACATGACTCCATCAGCACCTTGATCTTGCCCTTCCAGCCTTCATAACTATGAGAAATACATTTCTGTTGTTTAAGTCACTCTGTCTATGGTGTTTTGTTATGGTAGCCTGAGTATACTGGAGCATGCTTATTTTCAAATCATTAAATGAGACCAAATATAATAATTTTTACAAAACCTCACATTTAATTATTTTCTTCTTTTCAAATGGAAATCCAAATCCTTCTCTATACCAGCACTGAGAACCTGGAAGCTAAAGACTGGTGCTGGGATCTTCACTCTGATATTACATGTATTAGTTTGGTTGTTTAGACAATTTAGTTAATTTATCTGAATTCATAAGAGGTGTTAGTATTAACACCAATTGAGAAAAGAAAAGTTTAGATTGCCTATATGATCTTTACGACACTTGTTCATAATTTTGGATTGTCATATGCATTTAAAATTTAATGTGGCAACCTTATGTGGTAGTGAATGGAAAAATTCTCAAAGTATAAAAATCTCATTTCAGTTTTTCAAGTTAACGTTTTCTCACATGTGAAATAATGCTGAAGGTGCAAAATTGGCACTGGAAAGTGTATAAGCCAAATTATATGAACAAGCGTATTATAAAATTAGTGTGCAACATTAGGGCTTTTAATTTAATATCAGAACTGAAAAATTATGGGGAAGTATGTAAAGAGACAGGCATAGTAACCACTCGAAAATGGATTATGTGCCATGTTTGACCCTACATTCCTTATATTTCTTTAAAAAGTCAAACTCATTATCTACATTTATTAATCTTAAAAGTCAAAATTAGATGGTTTTGAAGCTTAAAAACTTCAGTGCTAAAATTCATCATGTTATAGAAAATTATAATAAACTCATCTTAGAGCTCTTATTCTCCTTATTTTCTATATAAGGAAATTGACAACTAGAAAAAATAAATGACTTTTATAAGACAGTGTGGACCAGGGTTTCTGTTTCTTAGTTTTAAATAATGAACCTGTATACTATATGTCTCCTTATGTGGAAAAATATAAATATGAATCCAGTACCCCCTCAAAAGAAGACTATTTTGACCGGTAGTTTGTGGAAATTTTAAATAACATATTATTTAATTCATAATTCAGGATGTGAGGACAGGCATGGTGGTACGTGCCTGTATTCCCATCTACTCAAAAGTCTGACAAGGGAGGATCTAGCACTAGAGTCCAGGAGTTTGAGGTCCACATGGGCAACTTAGCAAGAAACTGTCTCTAAAAATAAGCAAAGAAACAAGATGAAGAATGTTCCACACGGTTAAATGTTCCACCTGGTTAAATAGTGGATAACAGAAAAAGAAATGCTCCAGTTAGTTAACTCAATACATGTTTTTTGAATAAATGTATGAATGGCAAATGTATGTTACAATAATTTATCAATTGTATAGAAATAATGGATGATTAGAAGGGCAAGATAATAATTGCAACAGCTTTGTAATTCATTTTGGAGAATTTTAATTTCTGCATCCTTTTCAATTTTGTGATAGAGATCAAGCATTCTCACTATAACCCACAAACTTAATATAGATAAAGCTGACATAGATCTGCTTTTAGGTGAATCCTTAAGTAGAATTGCCAAGGAATGGTATCTGTCATTAAAATATATTCTTCAACTCATCTAGACAGAAGCATAAATACTTCTGCTCTAAATAGTCATAATAACTTTCCCTTCCTATTCAAACCCCTGTCAAGACACAGCAAACTTAGGTAACATGTTAAGTAATACGTAAAGTTATATACATATATATATATGTGTTTATATATATATACATATTTTAATTTATGCATATATTTTGTGTCTGTACTAAGAGAAACACATTTTTTATGCTTATATTTTAAAAATCTATACTTGTTTCTTGTTCTTCTCTTAACCAGAAATTTACTCTTTGGGTAATTTCATTCTTCTTTTTTATTGGATGAATTTCCCTTCTTTTCAATCAGAATTTTATGTTTATTATTTAACTGAATTTTCATCAGTCAAATCACAGTAAACCTTTGAATTGCCTTCATGGTGACTAATTTCTATATCCTCATTGCAGAAATATTCACAATAATTTCACAGCATTAATTTTAATGATCATTACATATCAAAATAATCTGAAATATCAAATAAGCAGATATTTGTTTTCAAATTTATGTAAAAATAAACATAAAAAGAGAAAAAATTAAATGTCTCAAATTTTAGATAATTTATAGTTACATGCTCTACAGATTTCAGTCTACATATTCAGAGCAATAGAAATTAATTGATGTTCATAAATGTGGCATTATTAACTGATACTAGGAAGAGTTATAGTAATACTACAGTAGGTAGTTTCTGTTGTTTACAAAATACACTTTACTGGTTCCTTTTTCCCCAAGCTAGAATGCTAGTGTTTTGTGGTTAATTCTGTAGGCATACATATTACTGGAGTTCTTAGTAGCAGTTAGCAGAGACTACTCTAACTAGTCTAAGCCAAAAGTGATTTGATAATCACTGGGAGACATCACAAACAGAACTATTGACAGAATTGAGTCATTAAGAAAGTTGTCTCAAGTAATATGAGGAATCTGAAAAATAATTTACCATTTGACACTCCAGAATCACACTGATGCTGGCCCTTTCATTAAGCCACTGTATTAAGAACTGTCTGATAGGTCAGAAGTAACTATCACTGTTACAGGTCATGCCATGTCTGCCACAAATTACATTAGCATATAGATACTCAAACTCTCTCTTGTGATTTAACTTAGTTCCAAATCAGAGAACCCTTACCCTTACCACTCAATAATCAGAAAACATACAACCCCATGAAAAATCAGCAAAATCTTTGAATAGCTATTTCCCCAAAGAAGAGCATGGAAAGATGTTCAATATCGCATTGGAAATAAGTTTGATAGTTTCTTTAAAAGTTAAATTTAAATCTACCATAGGACCCAGTAACTCTGCTCCTCAATATCTACTCACCTGAGTCATGAAATCATATGTCCACACCAAGATTTATAAGCAAATTTTCATAGCAGCATTATTAAAAATAGCTAAAATTATAAATAAACCAAATGTTTGTTACCTGATGAATGAATAAACAAGATGGTGGTATACCCCATGCAGTGCAATACTGTTCAGTAATAAAAAAAAAAAGCATCAACATAGGCTACCACAAGGCTGAGCTTCCAAAAGAGCATATCCTGTTTAATTCTGTTTATATGAAATGTCAAGAAAAGCAAATCTAGAGAGAAGAATATTAAGAATATTAGACAGCCAGGTGCAGTGGCTCATGCTTTTAATCCCACCACCTTGGGACGCAGAAGCAAGGGGATTGCTTGAGTCCAGGAGTTTAAGACCAGCCTGGGCAACATAGCAAGACATATTTCTAAAAACAAAACAAAACAAAAAAAAACTCCTACAAAAATTATCCAGGCATAGCAATGTGGCCTGTAGTCTCAACCACTCAGTAAGCAGTGGTAGGAGGAATCATTCGTGCCCAGATCAAGTGTTGCAGTTAGTCATGATTATGTCCCTTCACTTCAGCCTGGGTGACAGAGCCAGATCGTCACTTAAAAAACATAAAACAAAAGCCACAATGTAGATGAGGTTGCCTGGAACTTTAGGTGGAAACAGAGATGACTGCAAAAGGGCAAAAAAGAATATTTGGGGGTAATGAAAATATTTTAAAAACTGGAATGTGGTGATGATTGCACAGTGCGAATCTACTAAAAATCATTGATTTGTATCCATAAAATAGGTAAACAAAAGAGCCAGGTGAATATGTATGAAAAAGCCAGGATAAATAAAGTTTCAGTTTTTAATTGAAGAAATATAATTCTATGCACAGTTTTTTTTTCTGTATTATTTACCTTGGGAAATTCTTTGAACATTGACTCACGTATCTTCAAATGCTTGAGAGCCTGCAATGTTTGTTTCAATGTATACACTTGAACACATACATCTCATTTGACTTACTCTAAATAATTATTCTAAAACATTACTTTAAAAATGGAATCTATTACCACTATTACACTTTTTGTATGTGTTGATTTTATTTTACAAAATAGATCCATGACTGCCATCTCATTTAATTTTCACAGCATTTTTGTAAGTTAGGTAATAATATTATAGTTATATTCAAACCTTACTATCTGTTTGATCTGGATAGCTTACGTAGCCATTCTGTTATTTTCTTATCCGAAAACATGGAGGTATTAATATTCTCATGTCCCTAAGTTATGGAGCATTGTGTGAAATAGTATTTGTAAAGTACACAGAGCACAGTCCTACACAGTAAGCACCAGATAATGTGTATTAAAAAACAATTCTTTTTATTATCATTAATTGAAGTATTATTTTTAGCAGTGAAGAAGCTGAAACTTCCACAGCCAAAGTGACTCTTGCCCAAGCTCACATAATTACCAGATGCAACATAATAACTAACATGTGTTTCCATCACATCAACATCATAGCTTTTTCATACTGAAGTTTGTTTTATGTGGGCATTAGAACTGCTGGTGTGTTTCAAATAATGTTTACTGTATCAACTATGCTTATAAATATAGTAAATTGTATGTTTAAACTTTATTGTTACTGACTTGAATTTCAAAAATATATCTAAACATTTAAATCTTACAAGTGTGTATTTATACACTTTTATAACTTGTTTGTAAAGATTTTCCTTTAGAAACATTTTTGTATTGAAAATAATCTTTTCAATCCAAATAAATATTTTCTGCATATTCATAGTACAGGAGAATATTACCTAGATTCAACTGAATAGAAAGATCTATCTATAGATATAAGAGCTTGCTCAATTTTAATGAGTGCAGAGTGAGTTTCAAACATCAATCATTATTATAAAACTATATATATATATATATTCAATTTTCTAGGATATTTTACAATCAGTAGTCTTGTCTCTTTGGAGGATTATTTTCTATTACAAACTTGATATAAATCTTTCCTATATTCCTTAGAACTTGCTATAAATCTTTTCTATATTCTTTAGAAATATTTATACTTAAATATAAAAATGCTTCCAATATAGCTGTGGACTCTATTGTATCGGCTGTATTCTTCAAATGACTGTATTTTGTGCTGGTCTATAAATCATAAATACTAGAATATTTTCAGTGTTCGATTTTCAGCCTTGGTGAATATTCCTAAATTTTAATACACAAAACCAGGATTAGCAGCATGAATGTTCATTTGCTTCGATCCTTTTCTCTTTCTGCATATTTTTTCTCATAACCTATTGACCTCAACTTCCCATACTTATTTTATGAAGCTTTTGAAAATAATTCCAAACTGTATTCTGTGTGATATATAACCTGCAGTTTTTAAAACATAACTAGGGATTTTTACATAAATTGTGTAATTTGACCATAATAGTAATGCTTTATATGAAGAAGTTGAGTCTTTAATATATACTAACCTCAGAAGTATTCAAGAAAACTCTTATATTAGTAAATGATTTTGAGATACGAATTAGGTCAATGTCTTAAGTTCTTGAATGGAGAGAGGTAATTGTAAAAGAAGGGCACAGAAGACCACACAGATGCAACAAACACATTAATTAGCGGGAAAAAATACGGAAAGTATATTGTGCATGTAGAGTAAAAACTTATTTTATCTAGACTGGAAAGATATGTGGAAAATTCACAAGGTCTTGAAATCTAAAACTTGGCTTTGTTGCATTATGAAATGATTGTGAAACCATCTGACCTTATTGAGAGCCCACCAAGAGCAAGGGAGTTTGATTAGGTCTGAGGGAGTGTGAGCAATATGCAAAAATAATTTTTTCTACCGTTAAGAAGTGTCAAAGTAAAAAAAACAAATATTAAAAATGACTCAAATAGATGTTGAAGGCTTTAATCCACTGATGCACAGCAGAGAACATCATAAATCTAGGTAACTCTCAGGACTAAGCAACATTGCAATTTTATAGAGTTAGGGAAGAGAAGGCTACATGATTTGGGATTTTCTCAGGTGTCATTTTCCTTAACTTCTGCAAAATTTGTGGTTGGTACAATTGGAAGATTGTTTTTCATGTCTCTTTTTAGAACTCTTTGATACAATTTTATTTCAACAGCTGTCAGAGGTTTTTTTTGTTTTGTTTTTTTTTGAGAACCGTCTTTGCAAAACTTATTTTCTATTAACTGTATAATGTCGATTAAGTTTCAGAGAAGGGGGGTAAGAAGAAAAAATGGAAACAGAAAAGATAAGAAAATAGAAGGAGAGGAGGCAAGAGATGAAGCTAGGAAAACTGGAATCTGTTTTAATTCTTCAGTGGGAATTAGTGATCTAATGAATTTAGGGTTTAAATATTGCACACTCTTTTTGTGAACCCAGGCAAAAATATTAAAATTTCTAACCCAAAATTTCATCATCTCTATAGCAAAAATGAAAGGTATTGTTAATCATATATCAAAAGTCCCTGTGAAAGTACTCTGTAAATCACTTTGTATAACTATAAACAGTGATAAAGGCATATTACTGCCATTGCAATTTAGACATTTCGGATTATAGTTTTAAGGAAAAAAACAAGTTGTTTTAAAAATTGTGAAAGAAATCTACATGGTCAAAATAACTGTTAAATTGTTCTATACTCATGAATTTTCCAAAAGACTTAATATTGATGTGGAATAGATAGGTGGATAGAGATAGTAATCTATTGGGAAAGTTAATCGTGTTCTTAAAAGAAAATCAATGGCAAAGCAAATGCTAACCTGAGTTTTGAAGTACTGTAATACAGAAGAGATCCAGATTGTTGTCTATGACTCAGAAATTCCTGATAGAAAAAGGAAATCTGTTGATAGTGGACAGGAATTACTATGTTTGTTTTTTAATGCCTCTGTGTATTGCTGCAACATGATTCTTATTTCAGCACCATTTTATAATTTATTAAAGCCTACCATATTTTGTATCTCATTGGAAATGTTTGTCCAGCTTATGTTGTAAGTAGACCGGATGTCAGAGACATCATTCTAGAGTGGAGAAAAATGAGAATTTTGCATTTTAACAAACTTTTCCAAAGTTATTCATCCACTTACTGCTGACAGTGGAATTACTATTCCTTCTGACATTTAGCCTAATACTTTATTCACTATTAGATAGTAGGTGCTAGGTAGGCACAGCTAATGCAGATGTTGTTTTCTGTTTTATTTTTATTAACCTAACAACTCATAACAATTAACAAACAATTAAGCCTATTTCATGTCAATTGTTATACTAGACACTGGATATACAGAGGTGAATGAAAATCATATGATTATGTTCATAAAGATTAAATCCTAATGAAAGGAAACTGCCAATAAAAAGGTTAAAAACCTAAAACAGTCCTCTGAAGTATCAGAAAGACTTTTATGATAGAGAAGGTCAGAATATACTGATTGTAAAAGCCGATCAGAGAAAACATGTTTGAGTTGTTAAATTACTTCTGGGACTTTAACAATGCTGAAGAAAGATTAGCATAGCGTTGAGGTAGTTGAGAGCAGATGACATAAATTTTGCAATGTATTAATGTGGAAAAACACAGGAATGTTGGCAGATTTTCAGAAATGCCTAACATGAGGTCATAAAGATGTATCCCATGTTTTCTTCTAAGATTTTATATTTTTAGCTTCTACATTGAGGTCTCTAAGTCATCTTGAGTTAATTTTGTGTGTGCTATGACTCTCAACTTTGTTAAAAAGCATATGTCTATCCAGCTGTCTCAGCATCATTTATTTAAAGATGGTTTTTTTTCCCACTCAATTGTCTTGGCACCCTTGGTGAAAATCAACTGATCATATACTTAGGGATTTATTTCCAAACAGTAAATTCAATTTTACACACACACAACCCCCACACACAAACACACACACACACAAATCTCCAAATGTCAATTACCTTTTGTTTTGATTATTGTAGCTCTTGAAAGACTTGACATGATGAAATGTTTTTCCTCTTCTTTCTCTTTTGCAAGGTTATAACGGTTATTCTGGTTCTCTTGATTTCTAGGTGAATTTTAGAAACAGCTTGTCAATTACTTTCCAAAAAGCAACTGGAATTTTGATAGGAAGTATCTACTCATTTTTTTTTCTTTCTGTTGTCTCTCTGTTCTTCACATTGCATAATGGTCATTGATCTGTCTTCAATATTGCTGATAATTTTCTCTTCCAGATCAAAACCCTAGCTCATTTAATGAAGTTTTTTTCTATTTGTGCATTCTACTTTCCAACTCCAGAAGTTTCATTTATACCTTATATTTTATAATTTTTTCTTTATTGATATCCTCTATTCAATAAGACATTGTCATATATTATTTTTAAATTCTAAACATAGTTTGTGTCTACTAATTATGTTAATTATATTAACATTAATTTTTAAAACTTGTTTCCTTTAGATCCTTAATGTCCAAAGGATGTTATAACAGCTGCTTTGACATCTTAGTTTAATGATTCAATATCTGACTGACCTCAAAGACAATTTCAGTTGTCTGCATTTTTTTCCATTGTATAAATCATACTTTCCCTTTCTCTTTCCTTGTCTCATGTTTTTTTGTTGAAAACCATGCACTTTACAAAACACTATATAGCAACTCTGGAAACTGATCTTCCCTTTTCTAGAGTTTGTTGTTTTTTTATTTATTTGTTTAGTGGCTCAGCTAGATGAGTTCAGTAAACAGTGTAAAGCTTCTCATATTCTTCAGAGTCCAAGGACATGAGTATGTACACAGTCTTCTCCCCTTCAAGGGTGACTGGGTTAAGCCAGGTTATCTTTGAATACCATTTTTCTTGAACTCCCCATTAAGCTTCCGGATGGCCTAGTTTACTAATTTCTAAATGGTGCCTCCACTGTATATTATTTTTTTACAATCCCTGAGAAATGTGTTACTCCTGGTTCTAATTGATTGTAGTTAGGCCCTTTGGCAAAAACCGGTATTTGAAATTTGTCCAGGCCCTCCATGGGGAGAATTTCTGTTAATGAAACAGTAGCAATTGGGAGGCAGGGAAGGAGATGAGTAGCTCATTCTCTATATGCTGCCCCACTGTGAACAGGAGCTGTGCATATGCACATGTGAGGGAAGGGGCGCAGGTGAGCTAAAAACTAGCACCACACCTGGCTGCTATAAACATGGTTTGTGCTATGGTTTGAATGTCCCCATCAAAAGTCATGTTAAAATTTAGTTGCCATTGTAATGACATTAAGAGTTTGGACCTTGCAGAGGTGATGACGTCATGAGGGCTCTGTGCTCATGAATGCATTAATGCCATTATTGTGAGAGTGGGTTAGTTATTGCTTCACTGGACTTCTGATAAAAGGCTAAGCTTGGCCCCATTTCTCTTCCTTTTTGCACGCCGGCTTTTGTCTCTTGCTTCCATCATGGGATGACTCTCACCAGATGCCACCACCATACCCTTGGTCTTCCCAGCCTCCAGAAATGTGAGAAATAAATTTATCTTCATTGTAAATTACCCAGTCTGGAAATGCTGTTGTAGCAGCATAAAAATGGACTAAAATACCAGTATTGTTTTTCAGCCAGATGGTGGAATCTGCTGGCATTCACTGGCTACTGTATCTACCTGGAATAGATTTTCTGTTCAAGGAAGTAAGGGAAGATAAGAACTACCATGCAGCTGCCAAGCCCACTCTTTCAGCTTTTCTGCTACACTGTGCTGTGCAGAAAAGAGGGATGGTGCTGTTTACCAGCTGTCTTGCCTGGCTCTTGCCTACATAGTGGGAGTTTGTGGTAGTGTAGGATGTTGTCTGGCTCTACTACTGATTTGATGTAGTCCTTCCATGGAATGAAGCTTGGAAAATAGGATGTTCTGATAGCTTACATTTTCTGAAATCATCCAGAATAGCTCTTTCATCCCAGCGAGGTGAGAGCAAAGCAGACTTCCACATGGCCTTGAGCCTGCTGAAACATTCTTCTACAAAGTGAAGCAATGGGGAGATGGGTGGGATACCTATGAGAAAGCCATAATTTCTCAATGTTCTTACCAAGATTTCGTAGATTTTCTTTAATAAATGTTTCTTAATCTGCTGTAAGTCTTTTCATCAACCTCCAGGTAATGTGAATGATTGGTTTTGCTTAAATTTTACCAGCATAATGAATGTTTATCCAAGCGTCTTATACCAGCATTTTTGAAGTCCTTCCTCCAAATTTTAATTGGGGAATAATATGTTCTGGCATATTTACAAAAGTTCTAGGCATGCCTTCTGGAGAATACATTAAAGGAAACAAAAGCAAAACATTAGGATTCCTGTTAGAAAAACAGTGCCATTGTCCCAATGAGAAATATTTGTGGTAAAAGTTGAGTTGAGGAAAATTGGGTAAAATCAATACATACATTAAGGGCAAATTTGATAGAACTTGCTGTAGGATTAAATTTCTGCATTTAGGGACAGGATTGAATTTAGGTAGGTATGCACGTTTTTGTCTTTAATAGATGGTTATGTGATTTCATAGCATGAAAGCAAAAGCAGACAAATAGGTTTCAATAATTTAAAGCAATAATTCATTCTAGAATATACCACACTGAAGTGCTTGCCAGATAAAACTCTCAGGGAAATAAATATTTTATGGAGATAAGTAGGTGGTTGTGGAGTTTAGAGGAATAGAATTTATAAATAAATGTGTAGTACATACCAATATACAGATACATTCCAGAAGGAGGAAAAACAAATAAACAACAGGAAAAGAAACATGACTAGAGCCCTAGACGTTTCTCTATGGGAAGGACAACTTTTAAAGTTTAAATAATGGAGAGAGTCAAGGAGTGGCCTCTGAAATAAAGACAACTAAAAAGTATTTAGTGGGAAAGAATGGATGTCTGTCAATAGTTGTTGAATGACTGAGCTGAGTATGTAAAGAAGTGTGTCCATAATATAAGCATACTCCATTTCATTCAAGTCTCACAGATACTGCCTTTTTTCAAAACTGAAAGTTTGTGGCAACTCAATATTGAGCAAGTCTGTTGGCATCATTTTTTCAACATTATGTGCTGTCTTCATGCCTCTGAGTCACATTTTGGTAATTCTTGCAATGTTTCAGACTTTTCATTATAATATTCCTGTTACAGTGATCTGTGATAAGTGATATTTGATGATACTATTGTAATTGTTTTAAAGTGCCATAAACCATACTCAATTAAGACAGCAAGCTTAATTGATAAACGTTGTGTGTGTACTAATTACTCTACTGACTGGCTTTTCCCAATCACTCTTTTCCTTTGTCCTCCCTATTCCTTGAGACACAACAATATTGACATTACTTAACAATCCTACAATGGCCTCTAAGTATTCAAATGAAATGAAGAGTCACAACTCTCACTTTAAATCTAAAGTGAGGAATGATTAAGTTTAGTAAAAACGTCTGTTAAAAGCTATAATAGTCCATTAGCTGGTCCTCTCATGTACCAAACATCTAGCCAACTTGTGAATGCACATAAAGAGTTATTCATTTATTTAATGTTTTTAGAAACAAGGTCTTGCTCTGTTACTCAGGCTTGAATGCAGTGGCACCATCTTAGTTCACTATAAACCTTGGGCTCCAGGACTCAAGTAATCCTCCTGCCTCAGCCTCTTTGATAACTGAGACTTCATGTACACATGTACACATTAGCCATGCCCAGCTAATTTTCTTTATTTTGTAGAGATGGGTCTTGCTCTGTTGACTAGGCTGGTCTCAAAATCCTGGCCTCAAGAGATCCTCTCATCTCAGCCTCCCAGAGTGCTAGGATTATCAGTATAAACCACCATGTTCCGCTAAGCAGTTCTTAAAGAAAATTTAAAATACTACTCCAGTGAACACACAAATAATAAGAAAGTAAAATAACATTATTTTAGATATAGAGAAAGTTTTAGTGATCTGGATAGAAGATGAAACCAAACCAGCCACAGCATATCCTTAAACCAAAGCCTAATCCAGTGTAAGATCTTAACTCTTAAATTATAAAAAGTCTGAAGAGTGGTGAAGAAACTGCAGAAGAAAAGCTTGAAGCAAGAGAAATTATTTCAAGAGGTTTAAGGAAAGAAGCCATCACAATACCATAAAAGTACAAAATGGAGCAGCAAGTGCTGACATAGAGACAAGTTATCTGAAAGATCTAGCTAAGATAATGGATGAAGATAACTATACCAAACAACAGATATCCAATGTAGATGAAACAGCCTTATATTGAAAGAAGATGTCATGTAAAACTTTCATAGCTAGAGAGAACTCAATGCTTGTCTTCAAAGCTTCAAAGGAAAGGCTGACTCTCTGTATTAGTCCATTTTTCATACTGATAATAAAGACATACCTGAGACTGGGTAATTTATAAAGAAAAAGAGGTTTAGTTTGTTTAAAATAGTAAATCAGTAAGTCACTTCTAAATTTAAAGAAAACAAAATTGGAGTTGAAGAATAAGTAGGTTTCCAATTGGCTATTGCCATTTTTCTTTGAAAAAATAAACGTTTTTTAAAAAACTAAAAAAAAAAAAAAAAAAAAGAAAAAGAGGTTTAATGGATTCACAGTTCCACTTGGCTAGGGAGGCCTCACAATCATGGTGGAAGGGAAGGAGGAGCAAAGTCACATCTCACACGGCAGCAGCCAAGAGAGCCTGTGCAGGGGGAACTGCCCCTTTATACAACCATCAGATCTCATGAGACTTATTCACTATCATGAGAAGACCATGGGAAAAATCCATACCCACGATTCAATTACCTCCCACTTGGTCCCTCTCATGACACGTGGAGATTGTGGGAGCTATAATTCAAGATGATACGTGGATGGGGACATGTGCCAAACTGTATTACTCTCTTATTAGGATATAATTCAGTTAGTGCCATAAGCTGAAGCTGATGCTCATTTAGCATTCTAAAGATCCTAGGGCCCTTAAAAATCATGCCATATCTACTCTGCTGCTTATGCTTCATAAGTATAACAACAAATTTTAGATGAAAGTACGTATATTTACAGCATGGTTTATTGAATATTTTAAGCCCACTGTTGAGACCTACTGCTCAGGAAAAAAAAAAAAATTTCTTTCTAAATATTACTTTCATTAAAAGTGCACTTAATTCCCCAAGAGATCTGATATGGATGCACAAGGAGATTAAAGTTGTTTTCATGCCTGTAAATAAAACATCCATTCTGCAGCTCAAGGATCAAGGAGTAATTTTGACTTTCAAGTCTTATCATTTAAGAAATATGTGTTGTAAGGCTATAGATAGTGATTTCCCTCATGGATATGGGTAAATTAAATTAAAAACCTTCTGAAAATAATTCACTATTCTAAATGCCACTAAGAGTCTGCATGATTCATGAGTGGACAGCAAAATGTCAACATCAACAGGAGTTTGGGAGAAATTGATTCCAACTCTTATGGATGATTTTGAAGTGTTCAAAACTTCAATATAGGAAGTAACTACAGATGTGGTGAGCATAACAGAACTAGAATTAGAAATTGAGCCTGAAGATGTGGTTGAATTCCTGTAATCTCATGATATAACTAATGGATCAGTGGTCATTTCTTATGAAATCATTTCAGATTACAGATTCATGGGTGAACAAAGAACATAGTTCATTAAGGTGGAATCTATTCCTGATGAAGATGTTGGAAACATTGTTGAAATGACAACAAAGGATTTAGAACAGTAAATAAACTTAGTTGATAAAGTAGTGGCAGGGTTTGAGAGAACTGATTGTAATTATGAAAGAATTTCTGTGGGTAAAATGTTAACAAACAGCATCACATTCTACAAATAATTTCTACTGGTTAAGCAAATATCAAGATTTATTATAAAGCCATGATGATTAAGCAGAGATGATGCCCTTGTTCATTGGCTTTCTGTGAAGCTCTGCCAGTGAGAAGAACTAGTTGGAGACTAGAAAGGAGTAGCCAATATTTACTTTTCTCTTCCATATGTCCTATAACAGTAACATTTATGCAGTGGTAGGGAACTGAAAGCAATTCCTAGTTGTGTCACATGCATCAGCAAGAGGTGGGCTCCCAGTGTCTTGTTCAATTCCAGTATCAACTGTAGCAGCAGAGCCTTCAGTGTCTCCATGGATTGTGGACTGCAGGCTTCAGCCTAGGGTTGTTAGGCAGCTTCCCAATCTTTGGGTAATAACACTATTTTAATTTGCTTCCCTACAGAAGCCTTTCTTCTTTCCTTCACTTCTGTCCTTCCACTCTTTCTAATAAATCATATAAATATATGCTCCATTGAAGAACTTGCAGGGATTTATACTTTTTGTTTTAAAATTATTTTATTTTATTTATTTATTGAAACTTTATTAATTTTTTAACTTTTAAGTTTAGGGGTACGTACAGGTTTGTTATATAGGTAAACTTATGTCATGGGGGTTTGTTGTACACATTATTTCATCAGTCAGGTATTAAGCCTAGTAGTCATTAATTATTTTTTCTGATCCTCTCCTTCTTCCCACCCTCTGCCTGCCAATAGGCCCCAGTGTGTATGTTTCCTTCTGTGTCCATGTGTTTATGTCTCATCATTTAACTTCCACTTATAAGTGAGAACATGTGGTATTTGTTTTTCTATCCCTGCATTAGTTTTGCTAAGAATAATGGCCTCAAATTCCATCCATGTCCCTATAAACGACATTATGTCCTTTCTTTATAGCCATATAGTATTCCATCATGTGTATGTATACATTTTCTTCATCCAGTCTGTCATTGATGGACATTTAGGTAGATTCCCTGTCTTTGCTATTGTGAATAGTGCTGCAATGAACATACGCATGCATTTATCTTTATGATAGAATGATGCATATTCCTTTGGGTATATATCCAGTAATGAGATTGCTTGGTCAAATGGTATTTCTGTTTTTAGGTTTTTGAGGAATTGCCACACTGTCTTTCAGAATGGTTGAAATAATTTACAATCCCACCAACAGTGTATAAGCATGCCTTTTTCTCACAACATCATCAGCATCTGTTGCTTTTTGTGTTTTTAATAATCTCCGTTCTAACTGGTATGAGATAGTATCTTATTGTGGTTTTGATTTACATTTATCTAATGATCAGTAACATTGAGCTTTGTTTCATATGACTGTTGGCCACATGTATGTCTTCCTTGAAAGTGTCTGTTCATGTCTTTTGACCACTTTTTAATAGGGTTGTTAGTTTTCTACTTGTAAATTTGTTTAAGTTCCTTATAGATGCTGGATATTAGAATTTTGTCAGATGCATAGTTTGCAAAAATTTTCTCCCCTTCTGTAGGTTGTCTGTTCACTCTGTTCATAGTTTCCTTTGCTGTGCAAAAGTTCTTTTGAATCTTTTATGAAAAGAAGAGTCCATTGATGTTGCAAACTTCATCATTGTCTCATTTTAAGAAATTGTCACAGCCATCCTAACCCTCAGCAACCACTATCTTGATTATTCATCAGCCATCAACACTGAGACAAAACCTGCTGCATTTCAGCAGCAGCATGTTTTTAATATTTGGAAACCCAGCTACAAAGGATTTTGGAAAGTATTTTGTAGATGAGATCAACAAAATTTCAGAGCAAACTGAAATATTTAAGGAGCAAATTTTGCTATATTTTGTTTATGTTATGGGCTGAATTTTATTTCCCCAAATTAATATGTTAATATCTTGATCTCCAGCACCTCTAAATATAAACATACTTGGAGGTAAGTTCTTTAAAGATGTGATTAAATTAAAATGAGGCCACTATGGTGAAACTCTAATTCACTTTTATGTGTGTCCTTATACGAAGAGAAAAAGACGTCAGGGACATGCATACACAGAGGGACAAACACAGAAAGGGGAAGAAAGAGGGTAGCCACCTGCAAGCCAAAAGAGAAACCAAGGCTCAAAACAAGCCAAGCCTCCTGCACTCCTAGCCCCTGTAACTAGAAAAAATAGCTATGTGTGTATATATATGTATTTTTTTTTCAAGATGGAGTCTTGCTCTGTCACCCAGGCTGGAGTGCAGTGGCACGATCTTGGCTCACTCCAACCTCCACCTCCCGGGTTCAAGTGATTCTTCTGTCTCAGCCTCCCGAGTAGCTGGGATTACAGGCACCTGCCACCACACCATTCTAATTTTTGTATTTTTAGTAGAGACGGGGATTTACCATGTTGGCTAGGCTGGTCTCAAACTCTTGGCCTTGTGATCCATCCACGTTGGCCTCCCAGAGTGCTGGGATTACAGGTGTAAGCCACCATGCTAGGCCCAACACGTGCTTTTTAAGACACTCAGCCTGTGATATTTTATTATGGAAGTCCTAACAAACTAATATGGTTTATCGGTTTGTTCTGGTTGGATATTTTACTGCATATAGCACTATCAAAATTTTGCACATGCCAAAAACAAAGGGACTTGATATTTGCTTAATGTGACAATAAATTATTCATATGACAAGAAATTATTTATATCTTTCTTATGTAGTGTCAACAAATATGCATCCTATCAGGGCATGTCTGTAAGCCTGCAGATTGAGAAAACTGTATCGAATAAGTAGCTATATTTGACAAATCCTTAATTCTCCATGGAGTAATTCTGCATGATTATGCCCAAAACATATTCTGTAGTGGATTCAGACATAAAAACTATTTCAGTTTTAGTGATTTGATGTAACGCACCGCTTCACATTCATTTTCCATTTTTCTTACATGTGAATTAACAAAAACAGGAATTATTAGTAAAAAATAGAGATATTTATAAAGTAGTTATTTGTGCAGCTGTGTGGATAAATTTGACATCCAGTCTTAGTATATATAGTTTTAGATTTAAAAAGTAGTAGCCTTAGCCAGTAGGTATTGCTACTGGGGCAGAAGAAGTCACAATAATGGAATATTCTTGGTAAGTAATTTCCTTATCTGATTGTCATTTGCTTAGATGTGCTGAATTTCACTTTCTTTTATAGGAGTCATAGTCAGAGTGGTTAATTATTTATAATTTCCCTCTGAAAAATTGTGATTAAGTCATTTTATCTAACTTCATTCCTAAAGAGGCCAATATACAATTAATTGTGTTCAGTGATGGATAAATCCATTTTGTTTTCCTTTGAGCCCTATCAACTTAGTGGCTGAAATTAAAATGAACCAGAACGGCACTTGGAGAATGTGAAACATAGATTTAAACATTCCCTTCATATGAAAATATGAGTTGAAATATAATTATTGTGGTATAAATCAAGTAATATGCTTTATAATTATGAGACTTCATGTGGGTGGTTTGTGTATGTTTCCCCAACCCAAAGAGGTTATTGAGTTCGCTAAAAACAAACCCTGGAACAGTTATTCTAATGATGAGATAAATACTTTGAGATTCAATGTAGCTTAAAGAATGAACTGTCAGTCCAGTCAAAAAAGGACAGGAAAAACATGGTGTTTCAGTGCATAGAACCATTAGCCAATAGTTCAAGTCAAGTGTAAGGTCCAGAATTTCATTCAAGAAGTGATTTGTGAAGTAGTCATTACTGATATTTAGCTTGACAGCACAGCTTTGTTCATATTCAGTCTCTCAGATAAGTAATTTATGCAACAGAGGAGCTAGGTTACCTAATAAGAACCCAGTGAATTCAAACAACCCTACAAGGCAGACATACGGCAACTGGAGTACAAAATTAGAAGAATCAGGGGTGGGGGGTTGAACTTGGAGACTCTTTTAACAAGTACATTGGAATGTCATTGCTTAGGGTGAGAACTGGTTTCAAAATTTAAAGCTGTAAGGAAGCACACATTTAATATATTAGAGATGTTCCCATTAATTGAGGATTAGTTCTAGAAGCAGAATGATGAATTTACTTGACATAGACTATTTTAACTAAATCTAAAAATGGCATATCATATCTTATCTAAATAAGATCTCATTCCTCTAATTTTGTCTACAAGATGGGCAGACAGTGCTCATTCTCTAGATGCCTCATTTGATTTGAGAAGTTGCTCGGTAGGCTTTCATCTGGATTTTTATTCATTCCAAGGCACAAGTTAACATTTTTGTTCAAAATACTAAATACAAAAATATTTTTAATCCCCCTCTTCTTATTGAGTCTTTCAATGTATGGCTTTAACTTTTATTTAGAAATGATAGGAATTAAGAATTTGGTCTCTATGATAGCTTTGATTAGTTAGAGTTGTCCCATATTATCTCCTTTTTGCTATAGAAAGTTGAGTTTGTTTGGTTTTTTTTTTCCTAAAACAAGAAGGAGGTTGGGCACAGTGGTTCACACCTGTAATTCTAGCATTTTGGGAGGCTGAGGCAGGCAGAGAACCTGAAGTCAGGCGTTGGAGACCAGCCTGGCCAATATGGTGAAACCCCGTCTCTACTAAAAAAAAAAGAATTAACTGTGCATAGTGTCACGTGCCTGTAATCCCAGCTACTTGGGAGGCTGAAGCAGGAGAATCACTTGAACCTTGGAATCGGATATTGCAGTGAGCCAAGATGGCACCACTGCACCCCAGCCTGGGTGGCAAGAGCAAAACGATGTCTCAAAAAAAAAAAAAAAAAAAAAAAAAAAAAAAGAAGAAGGAAACATTAGAGATAACCACATATAGTGTTTATATTTTATTATTATTTATCCCCAACTTTTAATGGCAAATGGATTCAAAGAGGACATGTGTGATTAATCTGGGCAGAAAAGGTCTTCAATCAAGCCTCACAGTTTACTTCCACAAGTGTCATCAGCTCTACAACAGACTTCTGAACACCATGAATGTAAGTGATTTAGAGAAAACTCATTCATTGACATGTAAAATCTTCTCTGACAGTTGTTCTTTTACCCCCTTTCAACAACGGGTAAAGGTTCTTGCGTGTGTTTTCAATCCACTCTGGGCATGTGTTTTACCACAGTATCTCTCACATTGAAAAAAAAAAAAAGAATGGTCTAGCTTCTTCCCCTTATCTTGTTAAATCATATTATTTAAAACCAAATCATTGGCATATGCCAGATGCTGAGGTTAGGTTATGAACATCATTTCATATAATATTAAAAATTCTACAACATATACCATTATTAGAATTTTAACAATGACACTATAAATGTTTAAACATTTAAAATAATTTGTACAAGTCATTGGGCTGTTTGTGAAACAGAACCTAGGAAATCAGATATAGCTCTGAAATTCCTAGCCACTATGCTGCTTGCCTTGACAACAGGCAACACACATATTCAACATGTAAATTCAATGTTCAATAACTGTTTAATATATATTGAAGCATGAAGCAGGAATGAAGTAATGAATACATGTGAATAGTAAGTCATATCATTAATAGAGTACATCAACTACGTATCACTGCTAATAATTAATAACTCTAAGTCCATTATGTATTTAAAATATGTAAGTCTATATAAAATGGGAAATATGTTAGATAATGTCTTGAGTGAATTGTATTCCCAGTGTCGGGAGATATACTTCAGCTGATCTTTTCCGTCATGCTAATCTTAACTCACATTTTCGCTTCTTGTGAAGGCTTTTCCTAACCACACAAGTTAGGTAGCTGATGTCACTCTTTTTGGTTTCTAATATTTTCTATTTATTTATTATTTATTTATTTATTTCATTACTAATTAATTATGATTACCTTTACTAATATGTAAAGCTTCATGATATTGAGACCAATTCTACTGGATAACTGAAGACTTAAAATGGTGCCTATCATATGGTAGATATTTAATAAATATCTATAAAATGAATTAACTAATAGGTAGGGTATTTTTTTAATTAAATATTGTTAAAGGTATCTGACATAGCAGACAGTATTATTAGTATTATTTACTCTTAAAATAGTAATGACTATTAACAATTTATTCAATGCTTACCCTATATAGGATTTGATATCGATTTGCTTAAAGATGGCTATTATGTCTACAATTATATAAAATCCTGTAAGCATTATTTCTCACATTTTGGAGAAAGGAAAAACAATTTTTAGAGAGCATAATCAACACACAATCAGTAAGATGGTTATCTATGGTTCATACTTTATCCACCTGGTTACATTTCTATACTATTTTCACTTGTTACACTAATACATGCAGATTCATTTTCTTCATATATTTTATGTTTGCTGTATTTAAGTCCTAATCAGTTTCTCAGCAGTTGGTTCTGTTGCCTAATTCCATTGCTTAAGTCTTTTCTGGCCAAAGTGCTGTTACAAGGATAGAAAATTTTTTTATACATTTATTTGAGTGGAAGATAAGACCCATTACATAAGAATTAATGTAGGCTTTTTATACTGTTATTTGCAGTCATATCAGTAGTATATTTTCTCTAGCATATCACCTAGCCATGGGTAAGAATTCATTTAATGGATATTTCAATAAAGTCTGTTACTTTATTCAAATACACAGTGAGGATTTTAGTCATAAGGAAATGGGGGGGGCCAGGCAGATGTGTGGTTTGTTCAATGGAACTGAATTTGAAGAACAATTAATTTGATGTTGGATTGGATTGCCTACCTCCCTAAGGACAAAATATGTCTGAAATTGCATATTGGAATGAGTCTTATAGGCACCATTCCGTGAGCCCACACTGGGAGTGTCAGAGTGATTTGGGAACAAGAGCCAATCAAGAGTTTATGAAAAGCATTCCATGCATATATAAAATACATAAAAAATTTGGACACAGTTTTAAAAGATTTTTCAATATTTTCAAGGACAAAAAATATTTGTTACTATTCATTGACAAACTTGCCTCTAAATGGAAATTATTTCAGTCTATCACAGTTAGATTTATCTTCTCCATTCATCTGAATGATGTGTTAACTCCACTGGGTGACAATTACCTACCTGGCAGAACATCATTACAGATATTTAATCTGTACAAAGTTGATTTCCATGGAACACAGTATTTTTAATGCACTAAAATCACTTTTTTTCTTCGAATCTTTGTAAGAAAGTCACAAATGCTACCTACCAGAATTACAGATAATGGAAAATAATACCTGCTCCATGATTCCATGAAGACATTCACAGTAGAAAAATAACATTTGTTTCAGAAAGATAAATAGAACATTTTAAATGTATTTAATATTACTGGAATAGTTTACATTGAATATTATTTTAATTCACAAAGTATTAAAAATTAATTTATAAATAGCTCAATGGGTTGTTCTTTAATGAGAGGAGAGACAGCCATATATGGTCTGTACATTTTAAGTGGAAGCATGGCTCACCTCCACAATTTCTTCCCCAGGTAAACACATAGCTTTCTAGTTTGTAACTCTGTTTGAAGACTATGATATTTACTAATCATGATTCTCTTTATCCTAACTTACTGTCACAGGACCTTGGGGTGTTGCTTTCTGGCTGGAAACCTCTGTGGCCAGTGGCACATTTGCCTGAGTTTTGCTCAGGCTCACTGGGCTCATTCTGCTCACACGGCCTAGCAGGCTGCACTTGGCTTGCCCTACAAACTTAGATCCCATGCCTGCCAAGGGTGAGTCAGATATGGAGTGGCAAGAGGTGTGTGAATAGTTGAGTGTGGGGTACAGTCACTGCACACAGCAAAGCATGCTGGCTGTGGTGGGGCTGGCAGCTCCAGGTGTCAGCACAGGTGCTGGCTCTCTGAGAGGTTGTGGCTGGACATGGCATACTGTAAACAACTTCCACGGCTAGCACTGGGGAATGCAGTGGCCTCCAGAAGCTTGGAGATGCCAGGAACCACAGATCCCCAAGGAGTGTCACAGCCTTGGCTTGGGGGAGCTCCTGAGTCTGAGCTCCCTGAAGGCCTGCAGCTCTTCTCTCCTTCACTCTTTTCTTCTCACCACCCACAATGTGGCAAACCAGGGGTGTGTCTCAGCCCTGCCAGTGTTACTGCCCTTTCAGTCCCACCATTCAGCGGGCCTAGAGTTCTTGTTCTGCATCCAGGAGAAATGAGGTACCTGAACAAGGGGAGGATGAGCAAAGCAAAGAGGTGTTTTTATTGAGCAAAAGAACAGCTCCAAGGAGACCCACAGTGGGTCACTCCTCTCCACAGGTAGATCATCCCCAAGTTTCAGTTCTCAGAGGAGAGAAGACTCACAGTATGTATTTCCTCTCCCTAGGCAGTTCATCCCTTTGTCTGCCTGAGTCTGGCTGAGTATATTTTTATGGGCTTCCGAGGGTAGAAAGTACATGCTGATTGCTCCATGGGCAGCCACGGGTGAGCTTAGAAAGAGCACCATAATTTCTCACTCCAGTATATGGAACTGGCAGCCCAACCCACAGGCCTCGGAGTTTCACTAAGGACCTACTCCTTTCTTCCCAGGAGCCCGTCTACAGGCTCCCTCTAGTGCTCCTCAGGACCCAATGTCCAGAGGGGGCTGAGGCGGCAGGGGGCTGGCTTGTCAGCACTGCCTTGAATGCTTGCACATATAGCCAGGTCATGACAGCGCCTGGGCTCAGCCACAACTTTGCTCCAAAATTGGTGCAGTTGCCAGAATCAAGGAGAGGCCAGGCAATGGGAGCAGGCACTTTCGAGCCTGAGTGGACAGGGATGCTTCCTGGGCCCCAAAGAGTACAGAGATGCCCTGGGCAGCTACAGCTGTGCCTAGGAGGGTGGGGCTTCCACCCTTCCAGCTTGGAAGGGGGCTTCTGCCTGTTACCAGTTCCCCGCCAGCTCTGTGGAGTGTGTGGCCCTTGTCACGCCTCCCCCATTGCAGCTGGTGTCATGGCAGCTGCAGCTCCAGACCGGACTGCCACTGCCATCATTACTGTCTCAATCACAACAAAGAGGTGTGAACTGGTTGAATATTCATGCCAGTGTTACAAGCAAATAGTGCATATCAAATGCAGGTTGACTAAGCTATCTGTGAACAATTTTAAGAAGCCTATGTGTTCCTACGCACTATGTAAGTAGATAGCATGTTCTCAGATGCAGCAGAAGAAATGATCCAGAAAGCCCAAAAACAAAGGAAGGGAGAAAAACCACTGAGCTTATTTGATAGCTTACCTTTATAGTAACTCCAAGATAATAGTTAAAAGAAAATCAAAAGATAAAACTCACATATCAAGGTGCGTCCTCATAGCTGCTGGGACCTTATAAAAAATAATACTTCATCCTATTGCTTTCGTAGCCAATTAACACATCTAGACATTTCACATAATTTCTCTGTGCCCTGGTGTCGTCACTAGTAAAATGGAGATAATGATAATATTACTTATAGGACTGCTGTGAGGGTCAAATGAGCTAATGTGAAAAATCTCTTAGGAAAGCACCGGGTATATAGGAAGTACTTTTCAAATTTTAGCGATTACTACTTTTATGCATCTTAAAAGGATAGCCATTCATCATATATTAAAGGTACTATCATACTAATGATGAAAATCACTATGTCTGAAAACTATTCATTACAATGTGACACATATTATTGATGGCCAATAATGATTTGGAAAAACCTATAAATTCTGTGTAAATGTTTTCCATGCAAATTCTGATACATATATATATCAGTAGCATATTAGTTATTAGGGATAAAAGACAGCAATTATTAAATAGTAGAAATAAAAAAATCTTGATTTTCATGAATGTAGTAGTTACTCTTTGTCTGTTAATGGCCAGTGAATATATAAACGTACTGAATTTTTAAATTACTACCCTGTTAAGAGAATTTAATGTCATATCTAACTCAATATTTTGACCACTGTTGATGAACATCTTTGTCATGTATTCTTGCACAAAGTCTTTTCTATGTTAATTCCTACTGTAATTCATGGAAACATTTTCAAGGCGATATCAGAAATCAAATAAAAATGATTTCCCATACCATAGATCAACAGCATAATTGGGAAGAAAAAATCATTAAAATAATTGTAATATAAGATGTTAGGTATAAAGGATACAGGGTTTATGTCAGTAAGTGTTTTAGAAATCCAGAGGTTTCGTTTTTTATCTTTTATTGCAACCTCTACCTCCTGGGTTCAAGTGATTTTTCCACCGCAGTCACTCAAGCAGCTGGGATTAAAGGCATGCACCACCACTCCAAGCTAATTTTTGTATTTTTAGTAGAGATGGTGTTTCACCATGTTGGCCAGGTTGTTCTCAAGGTCTTGACTTCAAGTCATACACCCATCTCAGCCTCCCAAAGTTCAGGGATTGTAGGCGTGAGTCACTGTGCCTGACTGAAATCCAGAGGTTTCATAGGTTATTTCTGTGTGGAATTTCAGAGACAAGCTGGAATCTGTGCTCAGCCTAGAAAGGTATACACAATGTATATCCTTCAGATCTGAGAGTGATACAATGACTCACTGTTACTAGCCATTTCATTTTTCTACATAGCAAGTAACTTCCAAATTTTATAACTTAACCCAACAGCAAATATTCACGTTTTCGTTATTCTTTAATTTTATCAGGGATTTAAGGGGCTGATTTATCTTTGTTCCACTTTTTGTTGGCTAGGGTAGTTCATGCAGCAGGATGCAGCTGGAAGTTTTAGCTTGTGTGTCAGAAAACCCTGAGACTTGAATGGTTTTCTGTCTTAAGGAGGATAACCAGGCTTCTTACATATTGGTTCAGGGATCCAAGACAGTGAAAGCAGAAACAGTCAGGCGTCTTTAGAGTTGGTCTCGAAAAATCTCAAAAATGACTCAGCTTCACTTTAATGAGATTTTCTTCCTGGTCAAAACAAGTCATAAGGTAGTTGGGAATGAAGAGGAGGAAAAATATGTGGCCTCTCAAGGAAAGGAGCAATAGATACCACCTAGAACTGCAAGGATTAAGGATGGCTCTTTTTAATCTGAAAACTACCATATTAGTACTGGAATACTGCACTTTTCCTTTTGATTTTCATAAACTCTGATTATTACTTCGAAATATTTCTTTTATTAAACTTATCTAGAATAACCCAGTTTAACTGCTTCCTGCTAAGATAACAAGTGATGCAGCAACTGGTTCCCAGGAGTGACCTGAGGAAACAGACCTTCAAAATGGGATTCTGGGATTGGATTGCTCATATATTTGAGGAACGTGTACCTAGCTTCCCTGCTGAAAATACTGATAATTCATGGCGTACAGTTTACAATTATGTGGCCTACTCTTGGAGGACATCAGCCAACAAATTGTTAAAGGTTCCCAATTTCTATCACCCAGGTTGCAGAAGCGTGAATACATTCCAGGGTATAGAGTCAAGTAGGATATACTATAATGCTGTATTGAGTAAAATCTATTGATGTGGTTTCACAACCCTCAAATTCAAGATTGAATGTATTAGCTTGTGAACTTGGGTGTGGCATCCGGGCTCTGTTCAATTGACTAACTAAAACCTGGAAATGTAATAGCCTATGGTCTATGAGTCAAAAATGCCAGAAATTTGGCATGTAAAATCTGTTAAGGCATTCCCTTTTCATACCAACTGAAGGAGTCAGATGATAGCACCTGGAAGATGTTATACTAAGAAATGCTTTGATGAGAGGGTTTGTAAGCACCCTTGAAATGTTCCACGGTGGCTGTCTTCTGTGAGCCAGAGACTACTGTGGTCATGTTATAATAAGGTTGATTTTCTGACCTCACGAAGCATGAAGAGATAATAAAGTAGTAGAGCAGGTAACAGAGCTTAACTATCAGAGATAAGGTAGAAGGTATTAAAAGAAGCCATACACAGAAAGTGGTGGTCATATTTTGTGCACACAGGTATCTGTGGTGTTAGGTAATTTATCACAATACTGCTAGAAACAAAATAGACCATCAGCTACAAATATGCTGCAGGATATATAACAGCAAAACTATATCTACATTAAGTAGGCAGACACCTAACTCAACTAACTGTTACGAGGATAAATGGCCTCATACTAAATTTTTTTTTTTTTTTTGGGGGGGACAGAGTCTTGCTCTGTTGCCTAGGCTGCAGTGCCGTGGCACAATCTTGGCTCACTGCAACCTCAGTCTACTAGGTTCAAGAGATTCTCTCACCTCTGCCTCCCGAGTACCTGGGACTACAGGCACCTGCCACCACTCCCAGCTAATTTTTGTATTTTTAGTGGAGACGAGGTTTCACCATGTTGGCCAGGTGGGTCTCAAACTCCTGGCCTCAGGTGATCTGCTTGCCTCGGCCTCTGAAAATGCTGGGATTACAGGCGTGAGCCACTGTACCTGGCTGCCTCATACTAAGTTTCTAGGCATTAACCAATTCACAGCTTTGGATTGACTTGACCTTGGGCAAATGGGGTCTTTTTGAGACAAGATCTTACAATATGGCAGCTAATGTACATTGTGAATCTTCCCTCGAGCTTAAAAGTCACCTGCTGTTTACTAGGATGAAAGTAGTATCCATACTACCAGTGGTTTGTATTGTTTTTGTTCTTTACTGAAAGTAATTTTCAGAAATCTACACTTCATCTCTCCTGGGTTGCTGAGGGCTGTCTATGTCTCTCTCTAATAGTGCCTTTGCTTTTGCCTTTCCTGTTTAGTAACAGCTTCTCTTTTGCTGGCCCTGCTATACTGAACTATTCCCTGTTGGTTTTCTTAAATCTTGCCCACATTAAAAAAAATTATTTTACTAAAATCTCCTTAAACTAATTATTCGATGAAATCGGCTTCCTTAAGGAAACTTGACTAAATCAACTTATCATAGTAAACCTGTCATTACAGTGAGGGTTAAGCACACAACTAAGTAAGAAGACATTCTTACAGAACAAGAATCTGACAGCAAATTAGGTTAACCCTTATTTTTATTATAATTATTAATTTATATAAATGTATTTGGGATTGTTGAAAATTTATTATGTCCTTTAACCTAGGTGTTGCTTCAGATATTTAGCTATTATTCAGTATTTTTCAAAAGCTAAGATTCTATTTATTTAATTATTTTCAAATTTGAAGAAAGATATTACAGAAATTTGTTTTATTCACCGTATATAGTTGGTTTCTGGCACAAAGAATGTTTACCTGGAGTGTTTCCTGGTATTTTGCTAATTTGGTTTCTTCTAGTCTGAATGCTTCTTTCTATGCCTCTGCTTTTTATGTAGTGTTTTCATCAAGGCTAAGATGGAGCCTTGACCGAAAGACTGATCTGTTTCCATCTTGCATCAGGACTACCATGGAACATTCATTTGTTCTGCTTTATAACTATTTGGGGTAAAAATCATGATATGTCAAAATATTCTGTGAAGAAATCTGCTTTTTACATTGATATATTTTCATGTATAATTAGGAAAATATACATTTTCATAATTATTATCATGGAAAGCAAGATTCTAATTTCTATGTATGTGGTCTGCAAGCCAAACATTTCACCAGATTAAGCCATTCATAGTGAACCACATAGTAATTTAGAATGTACTCTTAAAATATTCCAAAATTTAGACATAAAAATATTCCAAAATTTAGAATGTGCTATCAAAATATTACAAATTGTAAATATAAAAATATGACACTAGCCTTTTAGTGCTGGATGTAATTGAATTTTTAGCTTTGTTGTTTTTGGTAGGTACTAGAGATATAAAGATATAGCATAGTCTCTATCTGTATGAATTAACAAGATATAGGCCCAAAGTTTTCTTTTTCACAAAGTTGTATCTTTCAATTCAGCCAACACATAGAAATACAGTTGTCCCTTGAACAACATGGCTTTCTCTATAACAATAATGACATATGTGATGGTGTAATCCCTCCAGACTTTCATAATGTTCTCTCTGTGGGGTTCTCTGTCACATCATTGACAATCCTTTTCATAGAGTAATCCTTAAAGATCCTTATGACAGCCTGATTTAGAGGCTAAATTATAGACCTTGTGATTGGTGGCAAGGAGATCACTTGATGCCTACAGTGTTGAATTCATGAGGTTGTGCGTGACCAGGGGGTCATTGTCCAACATTAGAAGCATTTTAAAAGCCGTTCTTTGCTAGCAAGGTACTTTCTGAATTCAGTAGAAAAGCATCAGTGGAACCAATCTGGGAAATGCATTCTCGTTGTCTAAGAAACCTGTACAAACCAAAGATTGGCAATTGGCATTTGTCATTTTCCTTCAAGGCTTGAGGGTTAGCAGCTTTACAAATAAGAGCTGCCCTAATCATAAACTCAACAACATTTGCACACAACTCTAGTAGAGTTAGCCTATTCCTTTCTGCTTTAAATCCTGGTGCTCACTTCTCTTCCTTACAAATAAATGGTCTCTGTGGCATTTTTGTTTTCTAGAATAGAGCACTTACCTCGTTAAAAACCTGTTAAAACAGATATCCTTTCTTTTCAATGATTTTCTTAATGGCATCTGGACATCCATTTGTTGCTTTTTGGTCAGCAGAAGCTGCTTGTTCTATCTTGCTGTTTTTTAAATACCAAACATCTTTGTAAAAGTATTAAACTATCCTTTGCTGGCATTAAATTCTTCACCTTTAGATTGTTCATTTTCCATTTGTTTTATTTATAATATAATGACTTCACTTTTTAAGAATCATATTTAAGTATATAGGTATGTGTTTCTTACAGCAATTTTGCACTCACATAAAAACTGCATTGCCAATATGAGATAAAAAGGTATTTTATTAAAAGTGCAAGATTTTTGTGCCTGGGATATAGCTGCAGTGATGACTTCAGAAATTTTCTTTTCTTTCTTTCTTTCTTTTTTTTCTTACAATACTCCTTATGCTGGATTCATTCATCTTGAATAGTATGCCACCCCAGCTGCAGATATCAATCTGGGATACATTTTAAGCAATTCAAATTTTTCTTGTTGTGTCATGACTTTGCTTTCACATTACTGTTGGCGCTTTGTATGGGTCTCATGATGCTATTCAAGGTTTATAATATTACCCTACACATGGCTAAAAACCCACAATAACCATGAGAAATCATTTTTTACTGTGGCATGCAAATTACTGGAGAGACAAAGTAGTCATGCAGAGATGATTAGTATCACAAGATGTTTTAAGCAGATATTCTCATCATTTGAGCTCATTGAAGTAGCAACAGGAGGTGGCTACAAAGTCATTAAGGTAGTATAGTATGTATTACAGTTAATTTGATGCAGTTATGATGTAATACTGCATCTTTATGTTTGCTTACCTTTTTCTCAAATGTGAATGGCCTTATAGACAGTCTGTAAGTATTTGTGTACGTAAGTTTTGATAAATTTTAACTTTTTATAATGGGTGTGTGTATATTTTATGGTAATAAATAATAAAAAACACTAGCATTTACATATATTTTACACATTCCTGACATGCCTATTTTTCTACTTTTTCAGTATTTTTAGACGACATGGTGTGTGAGTTTTTTTAAATTATTGCAAAACTCTAAAACAATTTTCAAATATTTACTTTTTAAAAAACACATATAAATGGACCGATGCAGTCTAAATTTGTGCTTTTCAAAAGTCAACTGTGTATATGTCCTAATGAAGATTTATAAACTTTGAAGTTAAATTATATTGAATCTTGTTTAAAATTTTACCTTTGCTTTTCTTTTACATTTCTTAACTGCCCTGAGTTTTAGACTGCTCGTCTGTATTATGAAGATACTCATTCCTTAGTTTGCTCTATGTTTTCAGAAAAAGAAATAATGAGAGTAAAACTCCTAGAACCATGCCAGACACAATAGGAGTGTAGAGGAGAGAATACATATATA
Source organism: Ateles fusciceps (assembly GCA_036589455.1). NCBI lineage: Eukaryota > Metazoa > Chordata > Mammalia > Primates > Atelidae > Ateles > Ateles fusciceps. Next base: position 927,332 of record JAZHEH010002417.1, on the reverse strand, counting down.
TTTTTAACTACACTCTGTGTTTCAGTTTCTGGGCTTGTAAGATAAATTAATAAAAGGTAAATGAATAGCATAAAAGTTTTATGTGGCTCATGCCTATAATCCCAGCACTTTGGGAGGCTGAGGTGGGCAGATCATGAGGTCAAGAGATCGAGACCATCCTGGCCAACAAGGTAAAAGCTGGTCTCTACTAAAAATACAAAAATTAGCTGGGCGTGGTGGCACACACCTCTAGTCCAAGTTACTTGGGAGGCTGAGGCAGAAGAATCACTTGAAACAAGGAGGTAGAGGTTGCAGTGAACCAAAATCATGTCACTGCACTCTAGCTTGGCAACAAAGCAAGACTCCATTCAAAAAAAAAAGTCTTATGTACTTTATTAATATTTTTATGTGCATGAGAGTATCACCAAAATAAGAACAACCTATGGAAGTGGTTTGATTCAGAAATATATATACCATTTTAACAAAAAGTGATAAACTGTGGAGAGTTGACTAGACAAAAGAAAGGAAAGTTTGAACTTCGGGGGGTTAGTCAATTGTGGGAAGGCCAATATATTTGGAAACCAATCAAAGATAAGGATTATTTTAATAAACTTTCTTCGTACAGACTCATTCCAGTGCTAGCTTCCTGTCTTCTTCATGGCCATCCACCTCTTTGGAGACAGGATTTACAGCAGTCCTCATTTCTCAGAGTCCTCATGTCTCAGAATTAAGACAAGGAAGCTCCCAGAAGGTTTTGTTCTGAATCTTTTGATTCTCAGTTACCTTCAGCACAAAATAATTTATATACTAAGGTGACATATTTTAAGGAAGCGTATTCTGATCCTCTTTAGGAACAAAATTAGTATTTTTTACTTTAAGTCAATTGAATTTAATCTTAATATACACTACTGTGATAGTACTGTATAGTTATTTTAATATATTTTCTCCGATTAACAAAAGCAATTAATTTTTTTTTTTTTGAAACAGAGTTTCACTCTCATCCTGGCTGGAGTGCAGTGGCACTATTGTGGCTTACTGCAACCTCTGTCTCCCAGGTTCAAGCCATCCTCCCACCTCAGCATCCTGAGAAGCTGGGACTACAGCTGCACACCATGACAGCCAATTATTTTTGTATTTTTAACTAGAGACAGGATTTCACCATTTTGACCAGGCTGGTAACAAACTCCTGACCTCAAGTGATCCACCCACCTTGACCTCCAAAGTACTGTGATTGCAGGTATAAGCCACCACACCTTGTCTGGAATTAAAATATTTTCATGTATTTAATGGACATTTAGATTCTTTCTTCTGTTCATATTCTATTTGGAGACTTTCTCTTGATTTATAAAAATTTCTTATATATTTTTGGACACAGTTTGCCTTTTACATCACTGAAACTATTAGATTTTCTCTCTACAGATGATAAAATGTATAAGAGAGCAGAATTTAGCACTGATTTTTAAAAATTCATAGAAATATGTTTATACCTTTTCTGTCACAAAACAAATTTCTGTTGTTTGAACAAAGCTTCTTTTTATCTATAAAATGCAGAGTTTGTATCAAATTATTTCAAAAGGCTAAGTGATGTGATGACAAAATACTATATTCTGAAATACTAGATAAATTGATATTTTTATACAGCCTTTTTATTTCAATAGCAGCTAATACCACCTTTGCTAAAGTTACACCAGAGTACATTTTGAACAGGCTATTTTAGCTCTTATTTTTTCATACTTGTAAAATGAGTGTGGAAATATAGCAAATACTTTAGAAAGAGACGCACATTTTTATTTTTCCAAAGGTATTATTAGATATAAATTAACTCATTTTACAGAGAAAAAAATGTTTTTAAAAATCCTGTCATATAATATCTACTTATCATTGAATTCAGAATTATTAAAACTTACTTGAAGTAGACATATCTTTAAAAACAATTAGGTTATTTCCAATAAATAATCACAGAATTAATTTATTGGAAATTTCTGCAACATATATATTTTTATAGTGGGGTTTAACATGCAGTGTCAAGAAACAGCAGGAGGTGTGTCAGAACTTGGACTCTTCAAAAAACAGATTCTGAGACATATTCAAGTGTAGGTAGTTTATGAGCGAGAGCTGGAGATATCATAACTGTAATGATGGAGGGAAGCAGAATTGGGGAGAAGAAATAATTAAGCTGCAATTTGGTTATAACCAACACCCAGCAGATCACATGATGATACTGGACCTGAGCTGGTCCTTCAGTGATATCCCAAATTGGAATAAGAGGAGCCAGATTTTGTATCCTTCCATTGACCAGGCATTTTAATGAGGACTAAAGAACTTAACTATGACTAAAACATTTTCTCTGTGCTGAGGTAAATTATTGAAATAGTACTAGGCTGTGAGTTATCAGCAGTCACATTTTGTAGTTAGTGGACAAATGAAAGCCTTAGTCCTGAGGAGGAATCTGGGCAGTATATCTATGATCCTAGGTGAAAGCACTAGAATTATTCCATGCAAAGATAAATGGCTTTTTATTGGTTTTACTTTTAGTGCCATTCTTTTGTAGAGGATCTATTTTAAAAAATCAGAATTATTTAAGTGTTTAAAATGTGGACAATCAAACAGAATTGAATTTTAATCATATTTCTAGAGGTATACATTTAGCCAGATGATTTAATTTTTCTTGGTCTCTTTTGTAAAAATAAATTATTATAATACATACCTTAGAACATTTTTAAGATTTTAAAATTAAATGATGTATGTAAAACTCAGCCAAGTGGCTAGAAGGTAATTTATACTCTGTAAATGATATCCCTAATATGATATTATAAATTGAAGAAGGAAATTAACTGCACAGCTATCATACATAGTTAGGTTATAACAATGCTTCTTAACGTTTTACTGAGCACTTACTACGTGCCTGACACCAAGCCAGTGGCTTTGCACATGATAATTTACTTTATTATCACAACAACTCTAAAAGAAAAATACTTCTAGTTGTGTCTGTTATTCAAATGAGTAAACCTTGGCCCAGAGGGGTGACAAGATATCACATCTTAGTAAATGGTGAAGACTGGGTAAAAATGGAGGCAGACAAGCTCCAGAGCTGATAAACCCACATAAGAACACATATATCCTTTAACTGTATATTGAGCTTGTTACAAAGCCTTATAAAATGGGAAAAGGTGATCTTGTGAACATAAATACTTGCAAAAAATTAACTGTTGTGATGATTTTAGCCTGGTTAGCAGGAAAGAGGACCAGAAGCTGTAGAATATTTTTATATCATAACATTATGAATGCTATAAACCAAAAATATATATGCATGGTAAATGTGGGGAAATCACAACAAAGATGCAATTACACGTGAATCTCTTCCGGCTACCAGGATTACAGACTTCCTTTAGCATATACAGAGAAGTCACGTGAAAATGGAACTTTCATTAAATAATTTTCATATTGGACTACTTGTTTCTACTCTCTCTACATGAAAGGGTTTTATGAAGACTTTCCAAAGGGTAAATATAGAAACAAGAATAGCTTTAATAAAATAAATTTCCAGATCCTTAACTTCCTCAGATACTTTCTTTCATTTTATCTTCCCAAATACACTCACACCATTGGCTGCTTCTTTCTCACTTCTTCTTTCATGATTGCTTTTCTGCCATCATTTCTAAAGTCATTGTTTCTAAGCAAAAAAAGCACCTCATGGTACCAATCAAATGGAGGGTTCTAAATATTGGTATTGATCTCAGGAAGTCAAAGAGCCTAGTTACTGAGTAATAAATCCTTTAGTAACTGAGATGTTTATCATTTTTTTGCATTTTTTTAATTAAAAGAGAAGCTAATCAGTCTGCCAGCTGATAAATCATAAAATGATTGCTCATGATAAATCACTGCATTAATTTTAGCCTAAACCTCAAAGAAATTCCAAGTTTTGCTATTTAGCAAGAGCTAAATAAACCTTGGAACTTTTTAATTTAATTTTACTTTTTTATTTCTTTTTTTTCCCAGATCTCCTTTCTGACAACTTTTAGTTGATCCAACATTTGAAACCTTATCCAGGAACCAGACAGCTTAGGTTTGAATTACAATCTTACAAATTACGGGCTGTGTGACTTTGTGTAAGCACCTTCACTGCTCTGTGCCTTAGTTTATGCTATGTAAAGAGTATGATAATAGTATCTATCTCAGGATTTGGTGGGGTTTTTTTTCTTCTTTTTTTTATATATATCTAAAACATGCAAATTACTGTTTGGGTTATACTAATAGATGAATAAGTGTTAGCTACCTTTACTACCATAGCAATTACTATTATGACTATTTGCATATGTTGGGCTCATAAAGCTCTTAGCTTTGCAAAATTGTCTGGGAAAGTTTACGCTTTTCTCTGCATTCATTCCTCTACCTTGGGAAATTAACTCTTCTACACGATAATGTTTTTAAGGCATGAATCTGTAAAATGCTTAATTTGTGTGGCTTCAATGTGTCAAAATTATAAAGTGGAAATAATTATATGCAGCTATCAAACCAATAATAAAGGACAATATTCAACTAATATTAATATAATTTTCTTTTGATCCTATTCTTTATTTTCTTTAACTCATCTCCAGATGAAGAAGAAAATGCTTTGTCAAGAAATTCTTTTTTGGACTGAATTCATTGTTGCAAAAGATGATTCTTTAGGAAAGAAACTGCTTTAACAGTTTAACCTGCTACACCAATGTCTTGTATGAATATATCCCTAGGCTTAGATATGGAATAATAAAATAGGAAAATAAAGAAGAACGTAAAATTAATAAATACTTAGGTATTTGTCAGGTTAGTTATGGAAGTTGGCAGTTGATGGGTTACGTTACAAAGCAAATAAATGCTGTATTTGTATTAGTGTAGGATTTAGCAGCCATAGTCCAGCAAATTCCACGTGTGTATGAGTATGAAGTCCCTGAAGACATTGGTAATTGATCAATCTCTAAATGGTATTTAGATGAAATTTATTATTTACTTCCCTCTTCTCAACTTTCATGGTGTATCAATGAAGACTCCAAGTTATAGAATTGAATGACTTTAACTACATTACCCAACAAGTCTAAAACAAATTTAATTTTCCATAAAAATAAATGTGCATACTTTTGTCTTGATTTTGAACCCCTTATCTCTAAAGAATTGTGCCTCAAAACACCATATTCAAATAGCATTTATTGGCCTTTAATATCTAACACAATACATTGCTGTGTTAAATTGTTTACAGTTTTCAAAAAGCATACTCTCTACACACACACTCACACCCTTGCACACATGCACACACACTTTATTCCCTGACTCCACTTCCCTCATGAGCCACAATTTTAATTAAAAGTATTTTTCTTCAAACTGGCAAATTGCTTAGAAAATGCTCATTGTCTGGTGAATATTTAGAGGGCATACTGTTCATTTTATCTAACTCTATGCTGAGAACATTATATTGGGATACTTTCATTCCTGTCCTTTAAAATGTCACTTCACCTCATTAAGAAACATAAAAACTTTAAACATAAAAATCATAACTTTCAGCTTCTCCTACAACTATAGAAAAATAACTTGTTTGGATTAATATTAATTTTAATTAATTAACTTGTTTGGATTATTATTAATTTTTAGCAGATATCTAATAGCTGTCAATTTTTTAATTGTTAGAGTTATACAAACAAAACACAATGAAATAATGTTATTCTACTTAAGGTTTTGTAATTAACTATAAATGGACAAATCTGGGCTTGATTGTTAAGAGTAAATTCACTCATCTGCAAAGTGTACTTCCATTAATAATCGCAGAAGAAACCTAAGTGAAGTCTACATTTCTTCTGTTGGAATGCTAGGGTTGGTATTTTTCTGTGGAGACCGAGACAGAAGTACATAAGTGAACCTTTAAACACAGCCAGGGGCTGACTATTAGACCACTACTCTATCTCTTCTATTGTCCAGTACCTCAAATTTTACTGTAGAACTAGGCTTATAAGATTCTAATGTCCAAAACCACAAGGATTTAGAACCAAAACAAAATATTTGTTCTTTTTTCAATAAAATACCTCAGGAATTTACTAAAAATGCATATTCTAGGATTAATAGACAGATAATTGCATTCATTTAATCTCAGGTGGGATTCAGAAAACATTATTTTAAAATTATCCTATCAGAAGATTCTGAAGCAGATGGTCCATGGAGAGTTTGTGATGATATATTTCTCTAGAATAACAATGTGTTTCTTGAGATACCCATTTACACTAGGGATTTGTATTTTTAGTACAAAAGATGGTGTCATATAATACTTTCTCAATAAATATTTTTATTGAGTGAATAAATTTACACATAATTATTTAAAATATATTGTTTGTTTCAAAATTAGAAGTTGTAAACACTAACAGTTTTATAAAAAGCTTTTGTTCCGTCTCAAAAATGCAAATAATGTACTCTTAAAAATTTTGTGATTTTTTTTTGCAACATTAAACCTGGGTTTGCTTATAACTTCACAGACCTTGATAATACATACAAAGGCTTGAAATAATAGAGGGGTGGTGGTAGTTTAGAAAGATTGCGCTGTACCAATCTCAAGAATAGAGGCAAGACCAATAATAAAGCTATGCAAAATTAGTAGGCCAGTATTTATGTAAATTGAGGATATGTATGTCAATACGCTTGCAGCCAGAGATTTTCGAAGGTCAAATAGACATTTCAATGTGTAATGAGACAATCTGGACCACAAATTTTAATATTTGTTATCCTTCAAATGTGTAATTCTCCACCTTAATTTTTTTCCCTACCATCTGCCTGGAAGCTTTTAGCAAAGTGGTCATAACTAGGAGTAATAATTTTGTCTTTGAGAGATTTAATTTTTATAGCAAGAGAGATAAATACGAATATTGGGGCAAAGCTTGCTCTGCTCTTTAGGTTCATGCATCAAAATGTTTTTCACATTCCAGTGGCTAGATATAATTGGATTTCTTCAGCCACATGTACACAACCAAAACTTGAGATTGACCCTGTCTGAATTGTCAGATATGAAGACCCACTAAATGAAGAAGTTATTGTGGCCTTCAAGCAAAGCTAAACATACCATCTATTTACACTAGAGAATTGTTTTTTTAGTGCTAAAGACAGTGTCATATAACCCAAAGGACTTTAATCATATGGTAAAAACAAAACAAAATGGAACAACAACAAACCTGATCTTACGATTTCATTATAGTAATTTTATGGATACCAACTCGTTAGAAAAGAGTTCATTTCATTATTCTCTTTTTAAATCATATTTTTAGATTTCAGTTAAGTTTGCTTGTTGATTCTAGTTACTAGGTTTAAAAAATCTTTTCATCTCAATTATGAAACATGCCTAGACAAACATGAACTATTATATTTGTGTAAATGAAATGTTCGCAGTAAATCTAAATCCCTATTTGAAGTCATCCTTAATGTCAGAAATTGAGCATTTTACATAACTAAAAACCATTTTAAAAATCCAAACAAGAAAAATCCTAAATATTGTGCACCTGCTTCCAAACTATGCTGCATTGTACAAAGTAGAAATATTTCACACCATCCTGTTCTCAAAAGGAAAGTTTTACATTGCTGTATTTTCTCTTCTAGTTGTAATTTCAGCAGAAACTGTGGCCTCTTCTGAGGGTGGCCTTTGAATTCACCAAGGCTCAGCTGGGCTCATTCTCAGTAACCCAGGAGAAACTAGCAGTTTAAAGAACTGAAAGAAACAAAATCTTCACTTAAACTCACCTGTGTGCATGGAAGCAGCTTTTTCCCCTGTTAAGCTGACATTCCTGTGGGTTGACAGGCCTGTCACTCAGAGCCTCAGACACTTCAAAGACTTCTCACAACTTGAAGAACGTCTGAAAATTTTTAATGTGAAAGTCAGGATGTCTGGTTTTATTAAGATTTGGTCATATCATTTATATAATCATCTTGGGACTGTTTTACTGTTGAAAACAACAAAATGTTCAAATTATATGACATGGAGCTGAACCATGGAATATAAATGCTTTACCATTCATTTAAAAAAATAAATACCAAAATAAATTTTGACTAACTGGAAAACAAACAAACAAAAATCAAGGAGGCATTTAAAATGATTTATTTCACCTTATTTTTGCATAAAAATAAGCTTGTGTATAATTTGTTTATATAAGCATCATGGGATCATGGCAAGATAAAGAGCCTATGTAGGAATTTATCCTTGGTGGTTGCTCATATAAATATCTGAGAATTGTTTAAAACTATTGATGCCTGGTTCTCACCATCACGAATTCTTATTTGATTGGTTTTCATGGATATAAAGTAGTCTCAAGGTAATTCTAATTCATAGCCACTGCTGAGAACCATGCTCTAGAATGAACACCAAATAAAGCAACATAAATTATTCTAGTATTAGTTCCTTTGCAAACTGTCTCTTATTTATTTAATAAAATTATGCTTTGTTTTTTGACTAAAATATTTTCATAAAATATATATTAGTTGCTTTTAATTTTTGTTTTATTACTGTTTTATAGATTATAAAATTATTTCAGTTTACATGGGACAAAATACTTATTGATGAACTCCAAATATATTTGGCTTAAATATAGAGCAAATATTTCATTTAGTTTTTATAATTAATTTTTTAAGTTTAAAAAACTATGCTATATTAACAGTTCCTTTATCAAAGATAAAAATAAGCTAAGAAGTGAAATTTGCAAGTGTAACTAATAAACAATAGCTAATAAAAACTTATTTATGCACAATGTTAGTAAGAAATGCCATTTTCCTCTTACAATTAATAGTTCAGCTGTTTATATAGCTTGAATTATTTTGTTTACCTCAAAAGCCTTATTCCACTTTATACTTGAGTGCTATCAAAAGACAATGTAGTTTCAGATAACTGGAGTTGAAGCAAAGAGGCAAAAATGTCCCTTTATAACACATCTTTTTTCTCCAATTACATTTTCATTCATTTACATTTTTTTCCTAATACTCTTAGTATTCTTATATGAAGAACGAATGCCTGTTACTTCAATATATTTAGCTCAGTGTCTTATCATGGTGCATTTTACATTGAAATATTTTGGTAATTAAAGTTTCAGTGGGTGATTTTTTAAATTTATGAATTACATTATCATTTTATGTACATTTAAATTTACAACCTGAATTAGTAGCTTGTATTATTGTCATTAAGAAAAAAATAGAAAAAATGCTACCAATTATAAACAGTATGGGTTGATGTAAGCATTTTTGTTAGCCCTGAAGCCATTTTGATAGTTTTATTGTCTTAATCAACTTAGTCAACTCTCTTTATTGCTCTTTAGAGGTGGTAGTCTTGAATACATGCTGGGCGTTAGTTCACTGGTGCCAAATTAAAAATGATAATTCTCATGCGTGAAATAACTGTATGGACTAATGACCAAATATCTTTATAATGTGAGCCACCGTTGCAGCAGGTGGCAAAACAAATTAGATGCCATAACATAATATATCCCTAAAGTAAAGAAAAAGACACCCATGATACAAACCAAAGTAAAAACATTAGAAAGAGAAAGAAAACATATATTTCCATAATTAATACATGCTGAAGACTTAATATTTGATTATAAATATTAAAAATATTATGCCTTATCCTAACTGTTTAATTTCACAGGCATTCATTAAATATATATTTTATGTGTGTATGAGAAAGTTGAACCGGTGATTAAAGGACTAATATTATTAAAGAACTTGACCTTGTATAATTGACAGTCACTTTTCAGGAAACTTATCTCTAGTATGTAAACCCTTGGGGGGAAATAAAAGCCTAAAAATTAAGAATAATCATAGAAAATAAATTTCTGGAAACGGGGACTTCAGAGGTAGGCAAAGTGAGGTCATGAAATCTCTTATATACAAAACTTAACTTTACAATTTATCTTGAAAGCAAAGAAGAGTCAACATGTAGCAAGCTTTATATTATATAGGGAAATTACTCTTGCAGTAATATGGAGAATGTATTTAAGGAAAGCAAGTAGATTGATTACAAATCTTCAGTAATAATCCAGATAAAGTTTTGATAGCTATGGATGAAAATCAGAGACCATTTTAAACTGCTATCTAGAAGTTTAATGTGCATAATTTTACACCAAGGTAGAGAAGGAATAAGAGGAAAAGAAAAACACTCTGGCGTGATATCCCAGATATCAACTTGCACATATAGGCAAATGGTGGTCTCTCTACGTGACCAAGTATAGAAGATGAAGCACGTATTGAGGAGTGTAATTTATAATCTTGCTTCTCAGAGAACATTCTAATCACCGGAAGCCTTGGCATCACCTGGTGGTTTTTTAGAAGTGTGTATTTTCAGACTCCCCTATGATCTATTAGATTAAAATCTGTATATTAACACAATCCCTAAGAAGCCTGAGTGCATGTGTATGATTTTGAATGTGTTAAATTTGAGATATTTATATCACATATGGGTAGATACATCACAAGATTGGTGTAGAAATTAGAAATATGAACATGAATGTTGATGAAGATCACAGAAGGGAAATATAAATTTGAGATACTTCAGAAGAGATAGACACAGAAGAAAATAATTTTTTCTTGAGGAAAACACCTAGAGAAAGGAAATGGATCCTAGGGACATCAACGTGCAAACAAAAGTTAGAAGAAGGGACAATAGAGAAAGCTAGGAGGAAAAAAACATTAAAAGGAAACTGAAATTAGAGTCATGTCATGCAACTCATGTGGTTGGAAGAATATTGATGAGATTGATCTTTTCACTAAGAGATAGTCTAAAAAAAAAGACCCACTGTATTTGGCAATGAGAGGGCTATTGGAGATCACAGTGCAAGCACTGTTGGTGAAATAATGAAGTCAGAAGATAAATCAGGTTGAATGACAGGCAAGCGTGGACGAGGATGTAGACAATACAGATTGACTTTTTGAAAATCTTGTTTGTGGCTTAAAAGTGAACAGTAAGCATGTGGTTATGGTATACCAGGAAGGCTGTAAAATGCTCCCCAAAGGTCCCCACCCTTGTATAGCACCCTCCCTGTGTGTGTAGCCTGGGCTTATTGACTGGCTTTTCCTGAATAGAATTTGGTGGAAAAGATGGGATGTCAATTTTGAGAATAGATCACAAAGAGACTGTGGCTTCGATTTTCAGCGTTCTCTTCTCTTCTCTTGCTCATTCACTTCCCAGCAATCCACCTGCCATTTTTTAAGCTGCCCTACTCAGTGGCCAAAGGACAAGAAACATCCTGCAATGGCCAGCAGTCCAGTGGTGGACCTTGGAAGTAGAATCTACCTAGTGGAGATTTGCTGCCCCAGCCAACAGCTAAATTGCGATGATTGAGACACCAGAGATAGAACCATCCAGTTAAGCTGCACCAGATTCCTGCCTACAGATACTGTGAGGAGGGATCACTTACCAGCCTTTTGGCTAAGATTAGGTGTAGAAATTGTGAGGTACTAAGTGTGTGCGTGTGTGCATGTGTGTGTGCATGCGCGTGTGTGTTACAACAGTAAGATTAAGGTATTTTTTTTTTAGTGATAGATAACTAATACAGATTTATGTAACTAGAGTTGGAGTGTTTCCCTAACTTAAATGCAGAAGCGGCATTGAAACCAATTGTAGCCATTGAGGAGAGTGATGATGAAAGCTTAAAGTGCATTGAACACACTATTCATATACTTATGGCTTTGAGGAGCTTGTGGACGAGTGAGTAAAACATTGAAACTTAAAGAAAGGCCATTGTTGTTATGTAGTTGAAGAACTTTAATAAACATTGTCATCTGTGTTTATGTGGAAATAGGAAAGTGTACTTAATGATCTGGGTGATCTACTTACTAGTAAAAAAAGAAAACTAGAGCTTGATGCTGGTTTTTTTTTTAAGTGCTAAAATTAGGTGCTAAATTAAGAAACAGCTTCAAAAGATCAAATCCAGAGAACTACCAGAAAAATATGGCGTGAAATTAAAACTCAAGGTGTGACTATAAAAGCTCTTCTTAATACTTCAGAAAGATCAAAACTGGTGTGATGGTTCATTTTTTGTGCCAACTTGGAGGTTGTTTTGGATAAAATTAATGTTTAAGTCAGTGAACTTTGAGTATAAAGATTGCCCTACATAATGTGGGTGGACCTCATCCAATCAATTGAAAGTCTGTGTAGAACAAAAACTATCCTCCCAAAGCAAGAGGCAGTTCTCCAGTAGGCTGCCTTCAGACTTCATTTGTACCATCAGTTCTCTTGGATCTCCAGCTTGCCAGCCTACATGTAGGTTTTAGACTTCCTGTCCTCTATAATCACATAAACAAATTCTTTATAAGAAGTCTCCTTCTATATTCAAACATATCCTGCTGGTTGTGTTTCTTTGGAGAACCCCAGCTAATACAGGTGATGTCATAGAGTACTGTTCAGTCAAATAAAAGACCCTTGAAGGAGATTAAGGGGGTTTTACACAAATTCTTTCAATCTAACCAAAGGATCTCTGTCAAGTGTAAGGGGTTCCTCTCACACTCCTCCTTGGTCTCAATAGGAGACAAAGGTATCGATACACATGATAGGAGATTTGTGGCACATCTTTTTTCTAATGGAATGAACCCCAAAAAGGATTTATAAAAGATCCATGAAGTCTTTTAAACACTTACATATGCAAAAACATCACCAGATTGAACTGAAAAAAAGGCATTTGGATTCCAAAACCGCTACAGTTAGAAAGCAGGCTCAGAAAACTACTCGCTGCGAATGCATGCTGACTTTTATAAGACAGATTAAATGGCTGTGTGAGCAGAACCAAGAGCCCAGAAGGCAGAGTGAACTTTGAAGCTGACCCTTACTAAGTCAAGCTTTGGGATAACTAAACCTTCTTGCAATTGAGTTGCAGTATCTCTAGAAACTTTGAGCAAGAGACACCCAGCCAAGCTACACTTAATTTCTGACTCACAAAAACTGCCAAACTTTTTTTTTACGTGGTTAAATGTTGAATAATAGATAAATTACTAGTCAAGAGTGAGAAGTGGACATTAAGCAGCCTCTTTGTATAGACGGGAGTTTATAGGAGAAGCAAGAGAATTGGTAGTAAAATTTAGAAGGCAAGTAGATGAAGAAACCCCAAAAATAGACAGTAGCGGTGTCTGGTGAAAGAGGAAGGAAAATGGAAGAGTATGGAATTAAAAAGACAAAAGAAGAAAACATTTAAAGGTGAATGTTGTCTAGTCTCTTCCCAGTTTGGATGGAGGTCTGTGGGTGAAATATTATTTAGAATAAATCAAAAACAGAATATAATGTGGGAAAGTGAGGATTCTGAATATGAACAACTATTTAAACAATTTTTATTGGAAACAGGATTGAAAAAAATAGGGTCCATAGCCAAAGAGGAACATGAGACCAAAGGATATATTTTTATCTTAATTAGAAGTGTTAGTGTACTTATCTGTTGCAGGAAATTTGGCATGCATGGGGAGAAATCACACATGCGTGAAAAATAATTGGATTGTATAAATTGAGATGGCAAAAATAGAAAGGACCCAGAGATCAGGCAAAATAAATCCATCTGATAGGAGCAGGTCATGAATCTGTAGTAACAGGGGTTGAGAAAAAGAGGATATGTAGTTAGATAGAAAGTCGGTCCAAAGATTCGGTATGAGGATGGTGAGAAATTTCCCAAAGGATTTTCGTGGAGTATACTTCCCTGATCATAGAGAGTTTTCTTATGCAGCACTAATCTAGATAAAATGTATCATCTGAACTTTGTGGAAATATCCTTGTGTTAGGCCATTCTTGTGTTACTAGAAAGAAATCCATAAGACTAGGTAATTTATAGAAAAAGAGGGAGTTTAAATGGCTCGTCATGCTACAGGCTGTACAGAAAACAGTGCTTCTGGTGAGGGCCTAAGGAAGCAAGAGAGAGAGGGAGAAGGGGAGTCACACATTTAAACAACCAGCTCTCTTGACAACTCACTATTGCGAGGACAGCACCAAGAAGATAGCACTAAGCCATTCATGAGAAATCCACCTGCATCGTTCAGTCACTGCTAACCCGGCCCCATTTCCCACGTTGGAGATTATATTTCAATATGAGATTTTGACAGAAACATAACCAAACTATATCAATCCTCTTCTATTTTCTCCTAAAATTTATCTTTTACATATCATTTCTAAGATATTTAAGGTAAATAATTATATCATGTTCAAAAATGACATCATTCAAATGATGAAAACACTGAGAAAATTATGATTCTTTTTTCCTTTTTTTTGGCTAAGACTTTGACTTTTTATTAAAATTAGTGGGGATATCTTTGCTCCTTAACTAAATATTTTCTTCAGGTTTCTAGTAGATACCATTCATCAGAAAAGAGACATTTCTTTTGATACTTTACTTCTTAAGATGAAAATAACAAAAGAATTTTATATCTAATATAATATTTTGAGGTCACCTGGAAAACATAGTTATATTGCTCGTTGTATAATAATCAAAATTCAGTATTATATATTAAACAAAAGCACGTTCTGGTATAAAAACATTATAATAAAATATTCTACACCTTTCCTTTTCTTGGATTAATTTTTTTAATTTGTTACAAAACGGCTATGAATTCTTCCAGAAGGCACTGTAAACTTCTGAATTTTTACCTGAAAGAAAATGTATTTTGCCTTTTGAATTGAATGCATGACTTATTTGACAATTTATTGACAATTTGCTAGGAAAGAGTGTTTCCAAGAATTTGACTTATCTTTCAACACTAGTGATTAATGCACACACATAAATCTGGCGCTAATCTAATTATCCATACATTTTAGACAACCTAATTTTTTCTTCTTAAGACATTCACGGATTTTTCACTTGCAGTTTTGAATTTTGTTTCTGAAATTTTATCAGTCTATTCCTAAACAGCTCTGAGAGATATTATTATAAAAATATTTAAACATTATAATAATCTAATAAATAGTAATTGTTATTGTTTCTTTTATTACAATGGATTTCTTTCTGCCATTTTATCTTCCTTTACTTCTGAATTTTTCTTTAGATGGTTACAAGAAATCTCATCTATTCTCTTTGTCATAACCTTTTTCTCCTCCTCCAGGTCTGTTTGGACTTTTGTATCCCTCTTTTAGATAACAGCATAGGGCAGGCTCTTAGCACACAATGTGCTCCTCAGCTTTGTCCAT
Organism: Ateles fusciceps; assembly: GCA_036589455.1. Classification (NCBI taxonomy): domain Eukaryota; kingdom Metazoa; phylum Chordata; class Mammalia; order Primates; family Atelidae; genus Ateles; species Ateles fusciceps. The sequence continues at coordinate 912,205 of JAZHEH010002417.1, read as the reverse complement.
CATCGTTTCCTCTAGTGAGACTTTCATGTTTTTAATTTGCACATATTCATATTGGTTTCCTGCAATGCAGCCTTATTTACATTTTTTCATTATAACATTTGATACACAAAAAATATATATTTTACACAGAAATAAGCCATGAATCCCAATAATAAAATGAACAAAAACATATCAAAAATGTGAAATTTACCTGGGTCCTTTTCCAAAATTTTATACCCCTCTGTCTGTACTTTGAGTTTTAAGTTATTTATACCTTTGAATTTGTATAACTGGATTATCTTCTATGTGTATAATTCTAAATATATTGTCTAAGACTTTTAAAAAATAGTGTCAAAACATATGTAGTCTGCTAAAATTATTTTTCATTCAGCTTTATGTTTCTCAGATTCATGTATGTCTTTGTATTCGCCTTTTTATGAGACTCTATAACCTGTGTAAACAGGTCACAATTTATTAACTCCCTCTTCACTTGATTAACAAGTGACTTGTGTCTCTTTTTCAAAACTATTCAGTCAATGACATGCATGTCTCGTCATGCACACTCGCAACAGTTTTGTAGATAAAATTTTACCCAGGAGTAAAATTTCCAGAATCTACATATCTTCAGTTTCACAAGATAATACTAATATTTTCTAAAAGAGTTACACTAGCTTACATCCAGTGCTTAAAAATTGTAACTTCACAATCCTGTACATTTTGATACCAGTAAAAGAAATTATTCTTTTTTATTTTTCAAAATGTCATGACTAGTTTCTGCATTCATTCTTCCATTTAAATTACAATATTCCTTGATAAATTTTTGAGATTTTGAGTAGAATTCCATTAAATTTTGAAAGTAATATTTCTATATATTGCATGTGATATCTCATAGTGTATCCAAATATTCCTTTATGACAATAATAGACTGGATTAAGAAAATGTGGCACATATACATCATAGAATACTATGCAGCCATAAAAAAGAATGAGTTCTCGACCTTCACAGGGACATGGATGAAGCTGAAAGCCATCATTCTCAGCAAAGTAACACAGGAACAGAAAACCAAATGCCGCATGTTCTCGCGCATAAGGGGGAATTGAACAGTGAGAATGCATGGACAAAAGGAAGGGAACATCACACACCGGGGCCTGTCGGGGGGTGGGGGGAAGGGGAGAGAGAGCACTAGGACAAATATCTAATGCATTCGGGGCTTTAAACCTAGATAATGGGTTGATAGGTGCAGCAAACCACCATGGCACATGTTTACCTATGTAGCAAACCTACACGTTCTGCACATGTATCCCAGAATTTAAAGCAATATAAAATAAAAAGAATGACTTCATCCCAGGTGCTGACCTTTAAAAGAAATTTAATGTCGATTAACAAAAGTCAAAAAATCTCAAATTTTTTAAATAAAAATAAAATATATATATGCTGGCAAAGAAAAAAAAAGAGCTACAGCTTGATCTGTGAGTACTTTTCACATCAATGCACCTTTGTGGTAATATCCCAAAGACAGACCAGCTCACTGTAGAAACAGACTATTCCCTTGAATTGTACCTTATTTGATTGGTAAATAACGTGTTTGTTTGGACCCAGGTGAATATTCAAATCTGTCTTGGTACAAGGTATGGATTTAATCTGAAATGCAGTATGGGACAGTACCAGAATATAAATAATCTTGGACAAAGTTGCCCATTTTAACCTAGATATCAGCTGAGTATCACTGTCAAATAAAATCTTGCTAAAACTAATATCTACATCATGGATATGATTCTATTTTCTTTCCATAATTTTATCTGTGACTTCTTGGCTTGGGTATCAGGCTATTTCAATTCTGATAGTTACCTCTTACATAGACAAGGTGTGCTTCTATTATCTTTTCAGTGTGTCTATTATCTTTTCATTCTTTGTCCCCACCTCCTTTTTTTTTTTCACTTAAGAAAAAAAGACTCTGTCTTATAAATGCAGTCATGGGCTACCTCTTTTCTCATACACAACTACTAGGAGTCAAAGGCAGAAGAGTGGTTGGGAAGGAAAGAAAAGAGTGCAGAATTATGCATCTAAGCCAGATTCTTTCTGTAATACCATAATGTTGTTTGAATATACAATTCTTTATTTTACCTCATCTTACATCCCTGTCCACCTCTCAGAAATAAAACCAATGAAAAAATATTCTCCGATTTTTGTGTGCAGAGACAGAGTCTGGCTGTTTCTGTAGGGACTTCCTTTCTTCTATATGTTACCCAGTAATTTTATTGTTTCTCTTATATCTATGTTGAATCCATTGCTGCTTTTAATAGACAATTAAAGCAAAGAATGTGTAATAAGGGAAGAGTGATAATATTGTTTCTTCAATTTAGTAGTCATAAGACACTGATCACATAATCAAGAATTGAATACAAAGAACATCAGCAGATTAGAACAGAATATGGAAAGAAGAAATCATTCCTATATTATCAGAAAACTACCAGGTAGAATCAGACAAATGGTGATTTGCTAATTATGCTGTAATTTACAGCAAAACATTACAAAAATCAAAACCCGGAACACATTCAAAATCAAAACAGGTAAACATAGCATTTTAAAAATTGAATTGCTGAGTTTGGAGAGGAAGAGTCTTCTTTCTTAGTTCACATGTTCCCAAAAGCAGCACGATTTAAGGATGTGAAAAGGGCTGGCTGGTTTCAATAACGTCCCAAGGAACAGAAGTGAGAAACCAGGAAGATAAACACAAACCAGTACAAGGCATATTGTACAAGTAGCTTCTTTCTTGATTTCTTATTAAAAATAGCAGCTGAATGGAATACCCAATTGAAATGTAATCTGGAAGAGGAATAACATGTCCTAAATAGACCTAAACAAAGATTTCAACTATAATCTGGGAAAACGCTACTTAGGAAAATGATAAACAAAAAATATTGCACTGCTGCCCTCCTTGTAAAATGTAATAAATAGGGATCTTGGAATATGCTAACACAAGGTTCAAACAAAATTTTCCAAATTTATAAATTTAGAAATAAACTTCCAATTTTAATATCAATGAACAATACTCGTTGATTAATTTATATACATATTAGTGGTTTAGTTCTTACTAGTTTTTCTTTTAGATGGAAATAAATGCACAGAATTCATTCTGATGTTATAAAAGCAAGCCTCCAATGAAACTCTGGTAAGCTTCTTGTCATCCTCTAAAAATATTTGTTTTCAAATTTCAAATGTGGTTCTCTCATCTGATAATGATCACTTAAAATGCAATACGCAGTGAACAGTGTCTCTCAAATAATTTGCCATTTACATGTCTCCTGGCCTTTTGCATTATTTAAAAATTAATTTTGAAAATAATAATCTTTTTCATTATTATCATTTATAATTCCAATTGGAACTAAGTGGGATTTATTTCTTTTAGGTTTCCGTCTTCCACAAATACAGGATAAGATCAGTATACTTACACACGTTTAAGCAACCAGAAAATGTATTCATGATTTTCTTGTTAATTTAGACAAAAAAGAAATTAAATGCTTTAATAAATTATTCTGCCTTTATAAAGATCAGTACTAGTTAGTATATTTTGCATATACTAAATACGTTAAGTTACAAAGTACAGTTAATGATTTTATCCTCCAGTATGGTAATGACTTATTGTTCTTCAAAGCCCCTCTTCTCAAACTCAAACACTAGTATTAAAGGTTCAATGTGCGTCTTTGGTTTAGTTTAATTAATTCAAGTACTGATATTCGTTCACAATCATGTATTTTAAGGCAATTTTAAATGCATGTAGCAAAACAGCATCTGTTTAATATCCTCATTTGAAACTTCATAGAGAGTCACAAAAATCTTAAATCTGCACAAGATATTTTCAGCTATAGTAACATTGGGCATGTAGACAGAGGTGCTCAGCTGCTTACATTTTCACACAAATGTGGAAATGGAAGCCTGAGGCAATGTGAATAGCAGGTCTCCAAACTTCAAAGAATCTGTGAAGGATTCTGCTCAGCTCTTGCCATCCTGAATTGGCCTATGCTTAGGGAGCAATTAAAATTAAATAGCCTCTGAACAGCAAAAAGTGAAAAGCTCTAGTGCTGAGTAGGAACACACTTTATCACAGTAGTGGCAAAGGAGATGAATTAAGAAAAAAAATGAAATAACAGAGCAAAGGTGAGGGACATGACATTTTGTATTCAGAGTTGTATTTTCTAGGTTACATTTCATTGTAAGCGTATTTCTTCTTGTTTCCTACTCTTTTGGGAACAAATATATGTGTCTGTGATATTTTTATATTTACAACCATATGAATGTGTGTGTGTGTGTGTGTGTGTGTGTGTGTGTGTGTGTGTGTGTATTCCAGCATATGCATGTATGTCCTGGAATCTGTGAGGGATATCTTTTCAATGTTCACTAGCATACTATTAAAAGGTCAATATATTTTTGGAAAAATAATCCTGTCAGCATTTTAAGCAGTTCTTATCTTTCCTAACTTCAGTGGGCAACACTGTAAATAAGTTCCCTAGAATTATCACAAAAGTATAAGATACCTGTTTAAAGTACCATAAATACTCTCTTTCTAGTTTATGGATATGCATTAGCATGTATGATTAACAATATTTTCAGCTCCCAAATCAACTTTTAAAAATATAATCCTAAATTATTTCATTTTAATTTTATTTGGCTTAAAAAGAATTACAATGACAAGTTAATTTGAAATTTGGAGTTAGCTGTTCACATTGAGAACCAAAACTACACATAAATACGCACACACACACACACAAATACACACACACACACACACACACACACACACACACACACACTGCTTACTATTTACATTACTTGATCATTGGCAATCTCCACTATCATGAATTTTATATTTCATGGTCTTTTTTTATGTGACTTTACAATTTAAGGAACTCTTGACCAGAAAAATAATGTTTGAAAATAAGAAGGGACTATGTTATCTTCCAGGGTCCACAAAGGGCGCAGGTTTCAAAGGCAAGAACTTCCCAGCTCCGTGCCTCTGGCCACCTCCCCAATCCAGGAGCCTAAAGATCTTTGTCTATCTTTCCCGCTAGGTAAAATTCCAGGTGAGCTTCCTTTGTTCAGAAAGCCTACCAAAAGCCCTGGAAGGAGGGGAATCTGTTGTGGGCCCAAGCAACCAATCTGGAATCAAAGTCAAAGATCAATCACTCCAGAGGAAGTTTAAAAGAACTCCTCTAATTAGACAAGAACATGAATGGGGTGGGAATAACTTCAAAGTTAAAACCCCACGGCCCCTTACCTGTGCAGACTCCTCCAGATATCCTCCCAGGGCAACGTGGGAGCTGTCTCTCCCCTCTCTACCTGTGCAGATAACCCTCTCTGGGATCCCCCTCCCACAACGGTGTGGGAGCTCTCTCTACTTCTATTTCTCTCTGCCTAATAAATCACTCTCTGCAAAACTCTTTGGGTCCGATATTTACTTAACTGGTAAGCTCACAGCTCTGCCAGGGGCTCTCCCCCATTCCTGGGGTGAGGGAGCCCAAAAACCTCTGGCACAACAATTTGGGGGAGGGGGAAGCTGAGCCCCATCCCATGACCTGTTTACAATAATATTACTGTTAATTTAAAGAACTCTTGGAAACCCATTTAAAACTGCTCAATTTTCCAAGAGATAGCATCGAATGATTGTTTACATTCCAAGAGTCTTCAAACATCTTGTCCCCAAATTAACTATTTCCACCTATCCTAAACTATTATAATCTTTTTCTAATACCAGTCAAGTGCTTGGATTGAAAGAAACAATTTAGACAGAAAACAAAATATAAATATCTGAAACTGACCTTTCTACTCTAGGATGCTGCTTAGATTCTGTCAGGGTAGTATTTCACCACAGTAAACAAAACTGTGGCTTTTCAATATCAAGAGGTAGACATTGTGGTAGTTTCATGGAACCAGCATTCATCTTCCAGGTGATTGCTGTAAAATCAGATAACTGAAAATAAGAGGCAGTTGGGAGGAACTGGGGTAGGTGATATGCCCCTAGGTCCATGAGACCATAGTTCTTGAGTGTTGGATACAATTCATTCTAAATGCCTCTGCAAATAAACAGTATGTCAGTATGTTCAGTTCTTTGTCTTCCATTTCAAAGTTTAACTTCCTTGTAGTTTCAGTAAACAAGCTTTTCCACCAGTTCTAATCAGTAGTTCACATCTGTTCCCCAGTCCCCTGCTCTGTCCTGACTCATCCTGGTCACTTGCTCCAGTCACCTGCTCCGGTCACCTGCTTTGACCTGAGCCCTGGTTACCTGCTCTGACCTGTCCTGTAACTGTCCTTCCCATCCCACCACTCCAGCTTGTACCCTTGCTCTCTTTAAAATTAGCCTAGACTGTGTGGTCTAACCCTAGCCAAGAGGGGGAATGACACAGCAGTAGGGGTGACCTCCATCAGAAATAAGAAGCCCTTCCCCTCCCTTGTCCAGGTGCGTGCTTGCCATTGTTCCATCTGTGAGACATCTTTCTATAGAAGTACATTGCCTTGCTGAGGAAATTTATATTCAAGTGCTACTTCATTTGCAGCACTGTAAATTTACATATAACATCGAGCATAAAAAGAAAAAAAGCTGACATGACGCTCAACCCCACAAACATATGGGATCTAATCACAGAACATGCATATACCAATGAAGTGTTTGTAAAGGACCACCTATAGTAGCGTAACTTAAATTTTCCTTAAGATGTCACCAATTTTACAAGTTTTTTATATTGTGTCCAAATGTTTCCCTGTACTTCTCTTATCTCAATCCATCCCAAATATACATATTCAAATAAAAAGAAAAAAAAGGAAGAGTGAGCTACCCCTACACCTGACTGTCTACATAGGAGAATATAAAGTATTAAATTAAGAGAGTGCAAGGACTCAAGCTTTGGATCATATGTTAGCATAAATTTAAAATCAGAGAAATTTTCTGGGAAACCAAACATTTTTTAACAATGCTGGAAATCATCGTTACCAAAAAAAACCCCAGAACTGTATGAATAGGAAAGTTATTTTAAATAAGAATTACACTATTTATATGTATAGCAATTATCACTGGTTTCATATGAATTTATTGATGATTATGTGACTTCCATTATCATGGCAGCATTGCCTTTATTTAGTATTCTCTCTATATCCCCTTGTCTGTTTCCTTTTCCCTTCCCTTACTTCTCTGGAGAAAGAAAAGAAGCTGTTTGATAGGCCTGGAATGAATACATGAAAATTCAATGAGTTTGTGTAAATTCTTAGTAAAGTATCTGGCACATAGTAATCATTCACAAAATATATTTAAATAAATTGAATATACATATTTGTATTATCACTGCTCATATCATTTTATGAGAATTTTTCATTGTCTTCATACTTTTTTCAAAACTATGATTTTATATTTATAGCTCATGAAAGGTTATTTGAAAACTACTTTACTTATGTATTTCTGTCATGTTCGTCTTGAGATGTATGTTTTTCACTTTAGTAAATGTTGCAGAATTTTGTTAAAAACATCATACTCAGCTAACTTGAACCTCTTTTTTTCAAAACGTTTTACATTGTATGCTATTTTTAACTTGTTTGACAATTATAAGCCCTGAATTCAGTACTTGAATCTGTCAATTATTAACTATTTCACTTTGAATTCTTAACATCATTGCTTCTCAGCCTTTTAGCTAGGATTAAGTGAATTCTTAACTTCCCTGTTGCTCAAGTCTTTTTTTTTTTTTTTTTTTTTTAAGATGGAGTTTTGTTCTTGTTGCCAAGGCTGGAGTGCAATGATGCGATCTTGGCTCATCACAGCCTCTGCTCCCAGGTTCAAGTGATTCTCCTGCCTCAGCCTCTCAAGTAGCTGGAATTACAGGCATGTGCCACCACACACGGCTCATTGTGTATTTTTAATAGTGATGGGGTTTCTCCATGTTAGTCAGGTTGGTCTCGAACTCCTGACCTCAGGTGATCCACTTGCCTTGGCCTCCCAAAGTGCTGGGATTACAGGCCTGAGCCACTGTGTCCAACCCTTCTCAAGTCTCATGTGGAAAACAGGGGGGTGGGGAAAATACCTCATAAAATGTGGTGAAATTAAACAATATAATTCATTCAAAGTATTAAATTATACAACTTCCTAATAAAATTCATCAATATGCTTAGGTTAATCTTCTTATATATTGACTCAAAAACAATTTAAGAAAGGAAAACTATAATAACACTTTAAAATATATATTTGGTTAATAAAGGCATTTATTAACTTTTTTGTTGCTAAAAGTCATGGCTAAAACCATAATTACTTTTGCATCCACCTAATATTTTGGAATAAAAGATATTTAAAATTTTATTAGTAATTATATTCTGGCAAACTTTCTGAAATTCTGCCTATGTGAATCCTCTGCTAAGCAGTCCCCATTTGTTATAGCTGCCAAGTATTTTGGTAGTTCAGCCTTATTTATTTTTAAGTTGTCATTTTCCTATTCTGACCATTGCTTCACTGCTTTTATGGGTGTGATATCAGTGAATATTCTCAATGTTACTAAGAACATACTTACAATTCAACTTGAATTCATACTTCATAAATTTAGTTGGTAGTCACTGTAAGTGGAAAGGCCTATAAAATGTTTTCATTCGTTTTGTTACCAAAATAATCTCCAGAGTTAAACAAAAAAGAATTAAAATACACACATACAAACACATACATAAAATTAGAGCTCTTGAAATTCTCATAGGGTAGATAGATGCAGGCAAATATGAATAATGCAAAGATACCATCTCTAGAGCAAAATGAGCATCAAAAGATGTGAAGTCAGTTAGCCCTAAGGAACAATGAAAGTGCAGGTAGCCTAAAATATTTAAATTAAATCACATACTAATATGCAATGTACTCCCTGAGAGAAATAACTGAAGAGGAATTAGCTCTTTTTGTCCTCCAAGTCACCATTTATTATGTTCCTGAATGAAAAACATATTTATAGGATCATATATATCGTAAACGGAGGAAGCGAGGCATCCTGAAAATGTTCTCAGTTCCCTGCTCCCATGTGTCCAGGTCCTTGGCCTCTCTTACCCCAGGAATGGGGAAAGGGCCCCGGAGACACAGTGAGCTTACTTTTTGAATAAATGTCATGGACCCAAAATGTTTAGCAGAGAGCGATTTATTAGGCAAAGAGAGAAAAAGAGAGAGCGCGCTCCCACACTGTGGTGTGAGGGGGATCCAAGGAAGGAATCTGTATAGGGAAGGAGCAGCGGGATTTAACCCTGAAGTTATTCCCCACCCATTCATGTTCTCATCCAATAAGAGTTCTTTCCAACTTCTGCTGTAGTGATTGATCTTTGACTTTGATACTGGATTGGCTACTTGGTCCCCAGCAGAAGCCCTTCTCCCAGAGCTTTCGGCCGGCTTTTTGAACAAAGAGGTCCCTGGATTCCTCTACCTAGCCCTGTCGGTGGGAAAGTAAAACAAAGAACTCTAGGTTCCCAGATGGGGATGTGGATGGAGGCATGGTGCTGGGAAGCTCCTGACTTTGAAACTACTCCCCTTGTGGACTCAGGAAGAGAAATTTTTTTTTTCCTTAACACAGTCCCTCAATATGTATACACATATGCATGCACATGACTATGAATGTTTTAGTTTTTTATTGCCGTTATAAAAAACTACCACAAATTTAAATTTAAATTTAAAGGTTTCCAAAAAGCATATACCTTTATTATTTAACAGAAGTACAGTAGCATCCTTTATTCCATCTTCAAAGTCTCTTTTGCATGGCAGGTAACATATTCACATATGTAACACAAGAAGGTGAAGACCAAGGAGATAAAATCCTACCTTCCTTGGCTGACGAATCTTTATCTCTTTTATATATAATCAAAATACATTTAATTAATTCAACTACAAAATCAAATAGTCAAATTAATTTTTGAGTATATCAATAGACTTCATAATGTTGTATGTAGGGCAGTCCTGATTAAAATACACACACATCCCTGATATTGTTACTGTAAGCTTTTATTTTATAAAATAAATTTAATTATTTTGACATAGTGATATAGATTCATCATAAGTAGTTGCAATTAAACCTAATTTTCAAAGCTTTACAAAACATTCAAACATGTTTTTGAACTTTATTTCTAGTGAAGCATATGTATAAAATTCAGGAAATATTTATAGTTTATTAGTTTTTAAAATTTATATTCTGATTATTGGTACCTTTATTTTTATAGTTGCCCTGTCTCAGCACATTAAAACAGCAACTTTCCTGGAGAAAAGAGTAAATATATGGAATCTGGTCTACTAATTCTTCATAAGTACAATTAATTATATATCCTTATGTCACCACAGGCAAATTATTCTTTAATTATCTGACATTGTCTATGTTTTAGATCATGTTGATGATTCTGGAAGCTTGAGCACAAAACCAAGGAAAAAGAGATTTTTTAATAATTTATTCTCCAGTAATTTATCATATTATTTGTCTCATTTGATTTTTCTCACTTTTATCCTTGAAAGTGTCTGGACAAATATATTCTCAAGCTTGTCTACCTTTGCCCTACACTTGAAATTTATAGGCCTCTTATGCCGTCAGTGTCTTTCAAAATACGTAAAGGACCTTACAGCCTCACAGATCTAGAAACACAGTCAATGTCTGTCATTCTTGTTACTCACAAGGCAATGATATTACTGAAGGGAGGTGGTAACATTGTTGCTCCTTGGTTTTTATCTGTCTGCAAGTAAGCAGCTCACAGAGAAGAGTTATGTTGGATTCCATTTGCTTGTCAGCTTTGTCACATCTTTTTCCTCTGGCTATATATTTTGTGATTGTGTTTTCATCATTTTCTGCTGATTATATTACTGAGAGTGCTTTTCCCAGTGACAGTTTCAGTTTGACATTAATTTTAACCGTGAATCTGAGTTTGGGGGCAGGTAAAAAAAAATTTAAAATACCGCCCTTTTTGGTACACAATTTTATTATGATCAGAAGCTCTATCACATAGTTAAAAATGACACAAACTTGTATAATGTGTGTATTTGAGGTGTTACAAATGTATGCATGCTATTTTCAGTAAGTTGGTGTAAGATTTTATCAACGTATTTCTTCAATTAATTTTTGTATTACACAAGTTACCTTTTGGTTGATTTGTTTTAAGTATTGTCATAGAGTACAATAAAACTGGGTCAGCTAGGAGGACAGATTACTCAGTGTGGCATTCCATCCTACTGATAATAATATTAAACACTCCAAATACTGTAATTCTTAGAACTTCATCAAAACTTAGTGGGAAGATGTCAAGGCGTTCCAGTCACAAGCTCCTAAAAGACAAATGATTTTTAATTGATTAGGAATTGGCTGTAAATAAAATGAAAATAATTTATGTTTTTGTCATAGCATGTGATTCTTAAATATTGAACTATAAATTCTAGAGGAATTTTGTATGAACGATACTTTTATAATTTGGATAAATCTTGCAAAATACTATATTCAAAAATAATAACAAAAGAGAGGCAAAAGAGACAGTCTATTTCATGCGTCAGCAACCACCTGTAATTCTTTCCCCAACAAAATATTCACATCTTATTCATTTATGTACTTACTTTTTTTAACCTTCTTTTCTTCATGCTCCTCTCTTTCTCAAATGGCAGTTGTATTAAACAGTAGGGCTTCATACAGAAAGATTACACCTTAATGTGATCTTTGCCTCACTACTGGATTTCTTTCCTTAAGTGGTACATTTTATTGAATCTTATGACTTAAAATGATTCCGGTATTATTTCCTGCAATTTTATACAAAGAGGCCCACCTGAGACCTCAAAATCAGCACTCTATTTCCTTTTAGTTTTATGTAGCAAAGTGAATTATTGTTGTCTGAGTCAATCTATTCCATGTAATAACTTGCTAGAAGTAGTGAAACAAACAACGCACAGTAACATGCTGGGTCTTTCCAATCATTTCCTTTAGAGATATAAACCCGGTAAGGATGGATTTTGCCCTCCAAAGCAATGGAGTTAAAAGATTTATATCTTCCCAGCCTCGGCCATTTATTTCCCTGTTGCCTACCTCCCAGCTAATTACCTAGCCACTGCCAATTGATTTAGATTATTTTATTCATAAATTTTTTTTTCAAATTACAAATTTCTATATTTGCTAGTGTAGCACTAGCAACTGCAACAAAGAAAATACTGTGGAATTTTATTTATTTCTAATATTTCTAGCCAGTGGTTGCTTTTCCTTCACAAGATGATTGGGGGAATCAGAATGCTTATATTAGCCGGCACAATTTGCAGAGAAGCAGAAAAGAGAATACGATGAAAGCACACTCACATCTTAAATGTCTTACTTTAATGTGTCCTATTTCACACATCTCACATCTCATTAGCAATAACTGATGACATGACCCAACCATATGCAAGGGGCTGAGAACTTCAGAAGGTGACTTGTCAATTACTTTGCTGTAAGAAAGCTTATCTATGAATAGAGAAGCAAAATGTTAGTAAATATGTAATTATTCTTAGGAGATAAGTGATGCAGCAGAGGTGAGGGAAGTATCTTATATGTTGGTCAAGGAAGAATTGACACAATATTGCACATGCTATTTGGAAAAAAACAGATAAACTTTGAGTGAGAAAACTTTGTATTTCTTCCATACAGACAAAAAATATTTATGCAAGGGACAACAAATTTCATATGGCTGCTAAATGTTTATGAAAGAATTTTATGTATATGACCTATGAATCTTTTCTATTATATTTTCTTATTACTATAAACAAATGTTTTACATATGTCAAAATATTGAAATATCAGCAATCACTTGTCAGGTTGATCAAGTGTAACAGACAGGATATTTTGGCTCCTATGAAATTTGCCTTTTCTTTTTGCTACTGTAAATGTAATATTTATATAGCAAAATAGATGTGGAGGATGGGATTAAAATTGATAGTCAGCTGACATTACAATAGGGAGATCATCCCAGATTATGCATGTGGGTCCAATATAATCATGTGGGCTCTTAAATTCAGAGAAAGAAGACAAAACTGACGAGAGAGGTGTCAAAAGAGAGGCATAAGCCAGAAGGCATATGAAGGATTTGATTCATCTTTGCTGGCTTTGAAAACAAAGGGGCCAGGAGCCAAGGAATGCAGGTGGCCTTGAGAAGCTGAGAACAACCCCTGGCAGACAGACAGCAAGAAAACAAGGACCTCAGTTCTCCAACCATATGGAACTGTATTCTGCCAACAGCCTGCTTGAGCCTGGAAGGGAATTCTTTCCTAGAGACTCCTATCAAGAACTCACTTCTTCTGACATTATGATTGAAGTCCAGTGAGACTCATATCAACTTCTGACTTAAATGAAAACAACCTGTGAAATTATAGATTTGTGTTAATTTAACTCCCTATGCTTGTGGTAATTTGTAGGGCAATAATAGAAAACTAATACATTAAACTTCACGATATATTCTGAGACTAAACTTTGATCCCATCATTTTCCTCTGTAGTAGTCACTATTCACCTTGCTCTTGCGCTGTCATGGAGTGAAAGCACTTTTCCATCTGGTAGGCTGGATATTTCCTTAAAAATATGAATCCAAACGCTGTCATTGTCCTGTCCCAGCCTGTCCATTGGCTTTTCATCACAGTTCTTATGTAAATCCAAAATTCTCTTTGTCATATATAAAGCCTTACATTTTCCACCAATGAACAAGGTAATCCAAACACAATACCATTTTTCCTGCTTGTCAAGCACGCTGAGCGCATTTTCACCTCAAGAAATTTTCACATGCTCTTCCTCTTTTCTACACAGTTCTCTCTCCAATACTGGCATATTTCCTCTCTCCAAATATTCAGGATTCTGTTCAAATAGCACACATTCAAAGGTGCCTTTCCCATCATTGCCATGAAATAACACCTTATTCCCATTATTCTGCTCCTACTCATCCTGCTTTATTTTCCTTTAGAGTGCTTATCACTCCGTAACATTACTTTATATGTTTATTTATTATTTACTTACTGAACTCCATAAGAGCAGACATTGTGTTTACTCCATGTAGCAATGTATCCACAAATCCCAGAAGTCCTAAAATTATAGCGTTGTTCAATAAAGATGTAATAAATCGAGGTTGGCTTATGAAACTACAATCTGGATGAAGCATTCTGTATCACATTCACCTGAAATCCAAAGAGTCAGTGCGGTGAAATATTGATTAGACAGTATATTATTTTTAAAGCTGGGAAACAACAGCAGAACCATTAGGTAAGTTTTCTGTCAGATATCTCTTGTTAAATCTTCAATTTACTTGTAAGCCTCCAGATTTATATTTTTAGTCTTTGAGTTGTTTTATTTGTTCTCACTGTGTTCTCCCTCTGAATGATCTCATGTGCAACCAATTTGTAGTGGCTTCCCAACCCTGCATTTTTCTTCCTGATTTAAATCATTGCACACAACTTCTCAGTGTTGTTAACCGTACCATAAAGATAACATCGCTTCAGCCGGGGGCAGTGGCTCACGCTTGTAATCCCAGCACTTTGGGAGGCCGAGGTGGGCGGATCACCTGAGGTCAGGAGTTCGAGACCAGCCTGGACAACATGATAAAACCCCATCTCTACTAAAAATACAAAAATTAGCCAGGTGTGGTGGCGCAGGCCTGTAATCCCAGCTACTGGGGAGGCTGAGGCAGGAGAATTGCTTGAACCTGGGAGGCGGAGGTTGCAGTGAGTGGAGATCGTGCAGCTGCACTCCAGCCTGGGCAACAGAGTGAGACTCCTGCTCAAAAACAAACAAACAAACATTGCTTCTTACTTTAGGACAGAAAGGAGCCAAAGGGAAGTAAAAACTCACCATTCATTTCAACACATCCTCTGCAAACACGACTACATATACATTCTACCTATACAAGAATTCATCCAGAATCCCAATCATAAACTGGTCACCCCACCCTTCATTTTTTCATTACATACTGTAAGCTACATCAGCACCCTATCATTTGTTAGTTTTTGTACAATAAAACCTATTTTCCCTGAACTCTGTGCATTTGTTTCCACAACTACCATTTCATTTCAAACCTTCATCTTTCACCTGTGTAGCAACCTATGAATGGACAACCTGTGTATGGGCCTGAGTTTAATCACTACAGCTCATGTAGTCCTTGTATAATCATTTTAGCACTTAAATACAATACAGAACCATCAGTAAATCTACATAAATCTTATCCTCCTGTAATATTAGAATACTTTTTAGTATTAACATATACATGGTGATCGCACACATATTACTGCAGTTGGATTCGTATTACTATCGGTAGTCATGCTTTGTTTAAAAAATAGCTTTGTGTTTATTCTTAACAATGACAGTTAATAATTGAAATTATTTTTAATATGACCTTTTTTCCCTTCAAGACAACCCACCACTTATGCAAAAATTTTAATGCAACTATAAAATCTAGTTGCAGCTATGTACTTTCATAGCACTTTTCCATCACAATGACAACATTTTCGACATAGATTACCACAGGAACGTTTACTGCTTTTGAATCATCTACTGCATACACTCCTTTCATCATATTCCAAATTCCACTCTATAACACAGAATGCACGCAGCTCTTTCTAACATTTTGGAATTTTTCCAAAATTATTTTAACCTCATCTCTCAATTTTTGTCCTTCCCCTTACAGACTCCCTGCTCCCCGGCAGACTGACTTGACTGACTTTGACTATGTATCACTTGCTCATTCCCACCTGCAACTAATTCAACAAACAGATGGCATTTGTGAGACAGTGCTAGACACCAATTGTGCATGTGAATTTTGCCCACTTGATATTCTTCTGTCTCTTTTAAAATCCAGTTTCTTTTCAAATTTCTCCACAATTTCTTTTTAAATCAAATGTTTCTAACACTTCACACACTCATTCTGTGTGCTTCAGGCAATCGTGAGTGTGGTTTTCACCTTGTTTATTTGCACTTGTTTGTACTCTGCTTCATAAGCTTGTGAAGAAAGCTCAAGAGCCCAGTCTTTACGTAAAACTACATCCCATGGTCATCAAGACAAATAATTTGTCCTGTATCTTCCATCCATGACCCCTGCACATGGTTCCATCTACGGCACAATCAGTAAAGTTTACTATCTCTTCAAATGAGATTAAAATAAGTAAATTTTTCAATATGTGTAATAAATGATACAGGAAAATAAAGCAGAAATTCAAGGGATGAAAGAATAATAGAAATCTAAAACAGCAAAGAAGATTATATAGAAGAGAGTGGATTGTACAGCTGACATGTATACTGCTCATAGCTTTAGTTAAATATGATTATACATGATTTATGAACACTGCAAAATTATTAATCACACAACTTACAGAGAAACTGCTTCTTGTTTATATAGATAACAATTCAGTGTAACTTCGTAAGTGGATACTGATTTCCATGTTCTTAAAAAAATGGGTGGCAATAAGAATCCTATGTATAAATATGTTGGCTATTCTTAAATAAATTTTGTAACATTTTAAATATACTTGAAGGCACTTCTGAGCTTAATAAACTTATGCTATGCCAAAGTCAAACTAAGGCATACTCAAAATTTAATTTAGAGGCCAATTTAATAACACAGCATGTTATCCTTAGTCTTACAGATTTACATCATTATCAAAACCCCATAGGACACTTTATAATTGAGTAAACAAAATTTAAAAATTATTTAAAACATCTAAGAAGCCTGAAAAAATATGTCATATCTAGATCATTTTATCTTTGCTAATGTTGATATAAACATTGTTATTTCGTGTTTTTTGATAAAGAAGTAGATATAAAGCAAGTTGAAAATTGATTTTTTAAGCATTTAAATTTATATTGATCTACTGAGAATCACTGTATAACATGCAAATCACATTATTTATTGAAAAACTAAGTACATAAAACTGCCAGTTCTCTAAAATAAGAAATTCACATTTAATTAATTTTTATATTTTATACATTTCGAATATGATATTATATAGAAAGAGTACGATGCTTACTTAAGATTATCACCTGAATATTACATAATTCACAACATCAAAATCAGCATACAAGAAACTAATGATTATCTTTCTGATCTTATTCCTGACTTCATTATCTTGGTGGTGGAGCCATAAACCTGGAAGTCATGAAGACCTTCAGTATTGCCATTTCATAACATCATCATTTCATTTTAATTATTTTTCCTGCCGTTCTGGCATTTTTTTCACATTTGGTCTACACTGGAAATTAAACCAGAAATCACAATTAGAAAATGGACTTTAGTAAGAGTCTCAAAGCAGATTAACTATACCAAACCAAACATAACATGCATCATAGACAGAGTTCCAGCTCCTTTTACACCAGTTTGTTCAGAACCATATTTATAAAAATAGACTACAGAAACCCTGAATTAACAGTAACTCAGCATTCACTCAAATATTTGGAGTCCACTGACTTCTCCAGTAAATGTGTTAATATACAAATTCTGCCTAATGCTCGATAATACTAAATATCCTATAAACCAAGAACCCTCTTCTTTTTAAAAGATTTACACTTCTTTTTTATTATACTGTCCTTTGCTGCAGCAAAAAGAATCTTTTTATTTCCTCCCTACCACAGGCATGTTCTTCATAGTGTTTGGTTGCTGTTGTTTAGTTCTAGAATTTTTTTTTAATTCCTGTATTTTTATGATTCTAGCTCTATGATAACATATGTTTTCCAATCATATATTTTCTTGAACCTATTAATCACTATTATTTTAAACTTTATGTCTTATACTGCCAAGATTGAATTTATCTGTGAGGCCACATTAACTTTTAAAACATGTTTTGAATTATTTTTATTTTCCATATTTTATATTTGTATGTTATTTCTCGAAATACTTGGCAATTGTTGATTAAGATGCAAGAGATTTCAAATAGGAAGAGAGGAAGTCAAATTGTCTCTGTTTACAGATGACATGATTGAATATTTAGAAAATCGCATCACTGCAGAAAAAAATTGTAAATGGTTTGAATCCTGTTCTTTTCCTTCAGAGTATATTGAACCAGAATATAAGTCAGAATGTTCTTTATGATCTAATTAGGGATTGAGCTACCTGGACTGTGGTTTGCAGTTTTTGTACAACTCTATTTACCTTTGTTTTATTCTTCCTACTAGAATGTATCTTTCTCTTTCTAGGCTATCCATTGAAAACATCAGGTGTTTACTTTTACTCCTCCTCATTAATAGATCTTTAACTCTGATTTTTGTCTCTTCAGTATAGTGAAACTATCCAGGAACCTGCTCTGTGTTTGAAAGACTTTCTTCTTAGATTTTTATCCTCTTTCTCTGAAGAACTTCAGAAATCAGCAAATGCCTATCATACTCCGTGGAACCAACACTGAAGATCTCAGTTTGAAGCGCTGGAGCAGGTTGTTCTGAAGGGTTCACCAGGAAGCAGCAGAAATTCTCAGTTATAGTAAATGCCTTGAGTAAATGCAAATGTATGCATACTTCATTCATCCACCAAATTTTCCAAGAAGAGAGAATAAGAAAGATGTGAAAACAATGATCTAACCTATGAAAAATAATAGGTATATACCATTTTAATAATTTTATTTAAGATTAGAGACAGAGAAAATGTACTGCCTCTTCATGTATCCGTAAGGAATGTAAACTTTTCTGTACTCTACAGTCTCACTGCAGCCTCTTAAATTGGTTCTCCAGAAATGAGGAGGAATATGTGATTGACTAATAAGAAACTGAATTTAACCTGGCTATGTACTCATCCTTTGGTTGTGTAGCTTTATTAAATATAAAGACACATGATAAGAAGTCTAGCCTCAAAGTCTTGAATGTTAGTTTTCACACCAAGCTGATGGTCAACCTGAATGCTATATGTAGGGTGACATGGCCGACATTAGCAATCAAGCTTAAGTGAGCCAGGAAAGAAGAGACTTCTCCTGGATCACATATTAGGCCTCATTTCTAAAGCAGAAATAGTTCATTAGGCATTGCATACATTTTCATTCTTTTGGATTTCCTGCTTAGCTAGTAGGAAAGTCAAGTTAGGTATAGAATGTGATGCTGGTTTCAATTCTGTGGATGCCCACTGTAAGCCCCTACTTATTGGTGAACCACAATGACATTTTGAGTTCCACAGAATTAGTGCCAGTTCAGAGCTGGCAATCCCCTCCACTTGAGTAATGTTAGAACTATGACTTGCTTCTAACCAGTCAAATATGACAATGGCAATGGCAATGGGATGAATTTCCTGTGACTGTGTTAAACAGTATAAAACTCAAATGTAGCCAGCTGGGTAAGACTTACTCTTCTGCTGGCCTTGAAGAAGCAAACTACAATGAAGTAGAAAGGGCTACATGGCAGGTGTATCAGTCAGGCTTCTCCAGAGACAGAGAACAAATGCGAAGAGAGTGAGAGGGAGAGAGAAGGAGACAGCGAAAGAGAGATGGTGGCGGGAGAGAGAGATTATTTTAAACAGTTGGCTCACACAATGATGGAGGCTGGAAAATCCAAAATCTTTATGGCAAGCCAGTAGGCTTCAGACCTAGTGAAGAAATGTTTCTGCTGAAATCCAAAGGCCATCAGGATGGCAGAATTCCCTGTGGCTCAGGAGACGTCATTATTTTGTTCTATTTAGGTCTTCAGCTAAATGGATGAGGCCCAATCACATTATGGAAAGCAATCTGCTTTATTCAGAGATCACTGATTTAAGTGTTAATCTCGTCCAAAAATACATTTAACAGAAACATTCTGAATAATGTTTGACCAAATATCTGGACACTTTGGCCAAGCAACTTAACACGGAATTAAAGCTCACAGCAGAGAACTGTGAGCAGCCTCTCAGCTATTTGCAACCAAACCTTGGGAAGTGGCAAGAGGGCCTTGAGGCTTAGATGAGATGGTAGCCCTAACAAAATGGTGCCCAATTTACAGACACACAGAAACTGGGAGATAATAAATGTCTGCTGTTTAAGTCACTAAGTTGGTCATTGTTATACCGTAAATTAAAACTAATATAATATCTTATCTGAGTTAGTCATTATAACAAAGAGTTTAGATTAAGCAGATGGCTTTCAAAGTAAAATCTAGCCCTAAAATTCTTTGTATGATCTGGCAATAAATGCTATAGTTTTAACTACTAACCTAATGAGTAGATCATTCTAAAATGCCTTGGATCCCAGGATACTTATTTAGCCTATATTAAAACAAGGAAATTCCAGAATAACAAGATATGGATACATTAGTTGAGTTATAGATGAATACAGTGTATTCTGAATACAAAATGCATTAATATCTTTAATTCACATTTGGAACATGGCAATCAAAAGGATCATAAGCCCATCAAAATGAAGAAGTTTGCATGAAAATAGATGAAGTATGTATCACTCCCTGTGCTCCACGCAGACATCTCCACAGAAGTGGAATCTTGTTATGTCATTTCCAAAGCTCATTCCAGTGATTGTGAGAGTACAAAATCAAGATAGAAATCTTCCAATTTGGAAAGTAGGCTTGTAAACTATTACTCTGTCATTTAAAAATATTTAATTTGATTTTCAAATTATCACTGTGATTCTTTTTTATAGTAAAAAATTGCTAGTGTAAAATAACCCTGATAACCAGTCATAATTCTACATATTCACAAATTAAAACCGATTTTCTGAGAAAAAAAATTATATAAGAAAAGTGGGCACAAATTGTTTTCTCTGTCTCTCTCTCTATATATATACACATAAAATAAATTTAATGAAATATATATATGTATATATACACACACACAGAGAGAGAGAGAAAGACTTTTCTATAGAACATGTTGAATGACAAAAGAAGGTTAGGGTATTATGAAATGATGAGGAAACACATTTAAATTCTCACACTAAAAATATTCAAATATATTTCTATGTCATCTTATTATCCTTCCAAAGATTAATGGAAGCAGAAAGCATAAAGTTGCACTGCTAAAAATTTTGATGTCTTGGAGTACTCCTTGCCAATGCTCTTTTTGGACAGTAATAAAACGGATCTATTTTAATATTTTACTTAATTTTCAAGATATCTCTATGATGAATCTGTGATTTTTGTAGGATTCTTGGATCACAGGCAGAACCATCTGAAGAGTCCCAGGAACGAAGAATGAGGAACTAAATTTGTTCATGGACTCTATCTAAGTTCTCAGGTTCTAAGCAGAATTTAAGCTCCTTGGATTCTTCCTGAGAATGGAAGGTATCATGTACTATGTAGGCTTAAATCTCCTGGCATGTCTACACCTCTGGAAGATCTTATGCATCTTCGTAGCTACCCCAGTGATTAGCATACCATGGACAGTAAAAATATTCTGGATGACTAATTCTTGTTTTACATTTTCACTATATTACATTTCTTTAAATTTATGTATAATACAAACATTGGCAGTTTTGTCCCCTGGAGCGCATGAGGCAATTCTTTAGACTGTTTTGAATATCATAAATATGCAGGTACCACTGACATGTCGGGGGAGACCACCAATAATGCTAAACACCCTACAATGTATAGAATTGTCCTCTAATGCAAAATTATCTGGTCCAAAATGTCAAGAGTGCTATGGTTAGGAAACTGCTGAAAAGAAATAAAAGTATAAAATTATTTAATTGCTTGCAAAAGATAGACAGGATTGGGCAAAATATTTATTAAATGATAATATAAATGCATTTGGTTCATTAGGCATTCTTTTCTTGAATTAGACAGACAATTTTGTATCAACACTGCTTGATTTCCTCAACTCCCTGAATCTGTTCTGCTGCAGATACAACATTTCAGAAAAAAAAGCTAAATGTAACGATGATGAAAATGTAGTAGAAATGGAGAATGCATTGGCGAATCCTCTAATTCTAGAATGACAAAACAGTTCTGATTGCTCTGATGAAAGATTAATCGAAAACGATTTGGGTTGAAAAATAAGATAATTTATTGATATGAATATGCTAATATGAATAATTTGGTATTCATAGCAATAATTTGAGTGCTGTGGCTTTTATGCTGAAAGTTTCCCATTAAAATGTGAATCTAAAATTTTGAATGACTTATAATGTAGTGAGAACTCATGACTACATGTCACAGATAAACTATTCTAAGGGGTCTTTTCAGGAACTCCAAATAAAATTAGACTCAGCAGGATCAAAGTTAGAAATTTGATTAGAAATATAAATAGCCCAACACAAACTCCTTTTATTTGAAATACTTGTATAGTATTGCACAACCATGAAGCACTTCTAGTTGGTGATAGGCATGATACAGAAAATAAATTCCAATATTAATATTCTTCAATTATTCAAGGACAAGATTCAAACAAATTTAAACAGGCATTTCTTATCTCTGTCATCTCATTTGAAAGGAAGAAATAGTAAGCTTATGTTTAACATTTTATTTGAAACATGAATTGCTGCAATTTGAATGTTAACATGAGGGTATATTGAAGTCAGAGTGGTGTCACTTGTTACTTTATCCCAAGTAGGTAGCACACTGCCTGACACAGTGTCAAATGTTTAAATTAATGATGATAATCATGTTCATTCTGTCTGAGGATCATGTTCACTCTGCAAAGACTCCTCTGCAACTGATACACTTAATACATTTAGAGATTTTTTTTTAATGTTATTGTATTTTATTTTTTGAGACAGTGTCTTGCTCTGTCACTCCCGCTGAGCACAGTGGGGTAATCATGGCTCACTGCAGCCTTGATCTCTAGGACTCAAGCAATACTTTCACCTCTGCCTTCTGAGCAGCTGAGACCACAGGAGTGCTGTACTATGCCCAGCTGAGTTCTTTCTTTGTTTGTTTAATTTGATTTTTGTTTGTTTTTGTTTTTGTTTTATTTTGTTTAGAGACAGAGCTTCCTATTTTGCCCAGCTGATCTTGAACTCCTGGGCTAAAATGATCATTCTGCCTCAGCCACTCAAAGGGCAAATGCTGAGATTATATGTGTGAGCCACCACACCTGGCCTAATTTTGTTTGTATGTTTGCTTTATTTATTCACAGTAACCTTAGCAATGATTAATGTTCTTTGTACTTTTCTCCTTGGTTTATGGTAGGCCAAAGCTGGTAGCTGATTGCCTGTCTAGTTCATTTATTCCATATTTTTCTTGCTAGATGTATGTGATTATACCAAGCTATAATAAACAGCTTCCCAATAATTCTGTTTTACATTATAGAGTCATTTATTTTATTCAATTTTTGAGTGCCTGGCATGTTTATAATACTTACGAATATTAATTCAAGAAGAATAACTCTAGGATCATAAAGAGGTTCATTGGTACAGTCAATGTCAGACTGTTTCAAGTACTATTTCAACCATAACACTTTACCATATGATTCTTGAAACCAAATATCAAAATCAAAAGGTGAAATTGCTCTAGGACCTTTCGAAGACTATATGAATAACTGCCTCTTGGAGTGGTTAACTGCTCTATAAAGAAAACAGTAGAAAAAACATTAAGACTGGTATTATGTCTTTTGCTTTAGACATTCCTATACACACACACACACACACATATATGTATAAGGTATGTACCTAAGTATCAGCTAGATAGATATATATTTCTCATTCAACATGGGAATGGGAAAGAGATAAAATGATTGACATAGAGTCTTATGATATCTGACATAGAGTCATATGATATCAGAGATATATATATATATATTTCTCATTCATCATATATATCAGTATGATGAATTATATATATATCATATATATTATATATATGATGAATGAGAAAGAGATTAAATGGTTGACATAGAGTCTTAGGCACAAGGTCTATAATTTTTATTGCTATTGTCTCCTGACATTTGCAAAGAGAAAGAGAGAGACGATACATTGCAGCACCATTTCTTACCTTACGCCATAGTTTTGGGAAGGATCTTTGAGAATGCTACTCAAACTTTACTAATGTTTGTTCTTAATAACCTAATTGGAAGCTAAAAATAGCCAACTGAAAATTATAATTGAGGAACAATAGAAGCATTCCAATGACAGGACACAAACTAGATACTTCGCAACTTGCTGTGGCTTAATGGGATAAGACATTAACTTTGCTTGCCATGATGTATCAAAAGAGAAATGGTTCATAGTGTTACAGTATTAGAAATGAGCTGATACAATTTTGAACACTAGTCAAGAGTAATCAAAGGGATCTTTATCAAAAAAATTCTGCCGTTGGTATGGTGAGAGATATGTAAGATTTTCTAGAAGCCCAGACACCAGATGAGAGGGAGTAGTTAATTGTAAGTGTGTTAGACATTGTTCTCTTTTGATGCTGTCGTCCCATAAGAATTCTATTATATATTTAGAGCAAAAGGAGAGGGTAGAAAGTGGAGTTTCTCTGCAATCCAATAACCACATGGAGAATCAAATCACTGAGTAATTATATTTATATTTGCATCCTTCCTAAACCCTAATGAAAAATTAGTGCTTATACTTCTCATTTATATTATGAAACCTCTTGGAAGTGTCTTGACACCTTGAAACGATGAGGTAAAACTATAATTATATAAATGTGTAGCATATAAAAATTGGTAAAAATTTGTGGATCCCTTAACAGAAGAGTATTATCTGGTTCTAAAGGCTGGAATATGGATGTATAAATGAGAGTAGATTCAAAGGTCACAAAAGAAAAGAGTGTTTGATAAATTTTGAAAACTTGAAGGGGTAGCTGATTCATGTAAGTCAGCCATGATGACTTGGGATCTTCACGCGGCATTTACAAGAAACTTTTTCTGTACATAGAGTGAAGCTAAAGAAGGGAATTATAAAAGAAGTGAAACCTTTGAACTGAACTGAGATTTCAGCCAGTAAGAAGGCCGTTCAAGGGAGTTTCTAGGCATAAGACACAGGCAAAAAATAATAAACCTTATTAAGGGTGTCAGGTGGCTTTAGGTAGTACAGAAAGTTTTGACCTTGAACTACAGCAGATACACCTGGGAAGAATGCCAGAAGGACTTTGTTTCACCAATGAACAATGCAGCAAAAGAATGGTGTTAACTGCAACAGGGGTTGGATGCAAAGGTGAACTCAGTAAATATAACCTGAAACCCCTGATCAATGTGCGTAGCGGAGTCAAGTTGAAAAACAGAATGTTATCATGCATTTTTAAGCATTTTATACTTCCCAGTGTAGAAGAACAGTATCTCTCTAACCTAAACGTTCTGCTGGAAACATTGCCAAGACAATGTATCCAATTAAATGTATTAAGAGACTAGGGTCTGCTCCCATTGTAAGGGTCCTGCTTTTAGAGAGAAGGCTTTCAAAAAGGGACAGTAGGAAAGTGCCAGGGTTGCAACAACAGCAAACTTAATTGAATTCTTCCTATGTCTTAGGCACTGCGTTAAGTGTATTACATACATTATCTTATTTAATCATGTCTACAGAATTGTATTTGATGTATGAAGAAAATAAGGCTTAGAGCAATGAAGTATAAGTCCAAAATCTGAAATACTTCTAATGACAAAGATGGGATTAAAAACAAGGTATACCTGAAGAAGTTGGCTAACCTCTAGTTTATAGCAACCAAAGATAAACTGTATGAATTTATGGAGCACTGATCTGTAGAAAATGTCAGCTAAGCAATGTACCTGTCAAACTATAAAATGGAGATATTTCATGACCAAAACAAATCCCTTCTGTACAGAGTGATCGGACACAGAACTTGTTTGCATTTGTAGTTTATGCCTTCCTCTGCTTTGTCAGTGTTTCGTAATTAATTGCACCCTTCACATAGTTAGTAAAGCTTACCTGGAAAGATCTCTGATTTTCTGATTCTCTAACAATCTGATCTTTGGTATGAACTCACACACTGCTTTCAAAATTTTTCATATTTGAAAATGTAACGGTGCAATGCTTTGATAGACTAAAGAGTAATATGAAAAACAGCAAACTGGAGCACTTAGGATTATATCCAGGATACTCATGCCAAGATAAGGAAATGGTGATATTGCTTAAATGGCTACGTCAGTGTTAATGTAGGAACACGAGGAGCACATAGGATGATAACGCTGTCTAGAATGACAACCCTAAGCAAACACTGAACACATAAAGATGGATGTTGTACACGTTGCAATATTTGGTATTATTTTTCTCTGACTTCACATGGGAGGCAAAAGCGAACTCCTCAGTGCTTGGTGTCAGTCTAAGAAGCAGTGAGCCATCAACCTTATGTGTGAAGAGAATGAGATGCGGTGTTTAACTGTACTTCATCTTAAATATTCTCATGTAAACCCTGCTGCTGGTGGCTGTTAATTAAAAAAAAAAGGTGACTGGTAGCTTCCATCTATTTTTAAGTTGCTTTTATTTTTGAAACAATAATAAAGAGCTTTTAATATGGTCTAGGTTTTACAGTTTAAAGTACTTCAGCCAATTCTTGAAAATTTAAAATGACTTCCATTTCTCTATAGCATGTTATTTTTGTTTTGTTTTAATAAAAATAATCTTAACAGATTCTTATCTCACTGTTTATCAGTGTTTTACTCTGGTCCTCAATTAATTAATGTCTTCTTTCTGGATGTTAATGACGCTATCACAATCCACTGTCCTACCCACTAACTTGAAAATATTTTATTTTCATCTTTATAAATTATTGAGAACTCTTAAAATATTTCAAATATCTTTGAAGATCTTACACCAAAATTCATTAAAATGCTCAGACTTGATTTTATTCGTTGTCATTTTAATATAAAGGGGCAAAGATTAACATTTAAAGACTGACAATATTCTATCTCTTTCAAATTCATAGCTTAGTAATGTAGAATCTAAAGACTATAATCCATAAACAGCTGTCTTTGAAAACTGAAATCAGATCTTGCTGGAGAACATAGAAGGTGAAGGTGACAGTTTCCAGCTGCATGTGTAAAGAAAGTATCAACCTCTTTACATGCGTATTTTAGTTTTTTAGGGGGCCAGAAGTATTGTATAAGGCATATAGTTCATATTTTTAACTATAATCTTTTCTCTTCTAGCATACCTAATAAGACATTATGACACCAGTGTAGAAGTAAACCTACTGTCATCATAGTTTTTGTTTGACCACAAGAGCAGAAATACACATTTTTAAGATGACAACATAATTTGTTTTCTTTCCTTGTATTTATTTATATATTTATTTTGGTGCACATGTACTCATATTTAAGTAAGTTGAAATAATATAATTTTATAGCATAATAGATACACTTTTCTTAAATTCATTTTTAATGTTTTTAAAAAAAATTTCGGAAAAATTGTTTGTTACTTTTTTAAGCTATACTACGTAATTGTTTGCCTGTATCACAATGGAGTTCCAAGTGTTCAGGGGATTACATTCATTGTCCCTTGAGGAACAGAAAAACTGAAACACAGTTGTGCTGCTTCATTAGACTCCTAAACATACAGTGAGGGAAGAAAAAAATGAAACAGATAAGAGAACCCTACCTTAATAAAATCTTCAAAGCCAACCGAAGACAAATAAATAAATAAATTCAGAAAGAAAAGAAAAAAGAAATATCTGCAGCATTTGAATAGGGTTGGCATTGTAAAGCTTGCTATTAAATAAGTGTTGATTCTCATTGGGCTGGGTAGTTTTAGGCTTAGTTGTAGGCTCCACTTTTTTTTAATCTATTTAAATTCCAGTAGACAGATTTATGCTAATTATAAATCTGTATTTTAACATTTTCAATATATATTTCAATATATATTTATTGAGAACTATTATAAGTCAGAAAACTGGGCTTGAAAATAATATTAAAAACCAACATTAAAGAAACAATATTTGTGAAGCTTATATTTTACTGGTATTAATTCATACCCTTATTGTGAAAAACCTTTAGAGGTAAATGCCATCATAACCCAATTTTACAGTTAATAAAGCTGATTATCAGATCATTTTAAAATTATTTGTTCATCAATGTAATAAAAACTTGGCAGGAACAAGTTTTAAACCCATGCATATAATTCTAGAACTTTGTTCTTAACTAGAGAGCAAGACATAGCTGTCAAAAGTTGGCTCTAAAAGAATATAACACAAAAAATATAAAAAACAATCAGCTCTGGTAGAGAAAGTTTCTGCTCAGGTAATAATTACATAGAATGAAAGAGTAGGATTTTACCAGGAGGAGAAAGAAACTTAAATATTCCAGACAGAAAAAGCACCAAGGCACCAACAATGTGCAGGGCCACAGGAAATTACCGGGCCTGAATAGGGGAGGTAGAGAATTGTATGGGAAGAGTAATGTGGCTGACGTTGAGAGGATGTGTGCAGGAGAAAGCCAGGAGCTCAGTCATTTGTGTGAGCATGTTGTGACCATCTGGGCCGGGTCATTCTCCTACATTAAACTTGAAGTCCCATGAAGGCAGAAATGATTTCTGTATTATTCACATTTTTTTCAGCATCGGTTTCAATGCCTTTTGCTCCCCAATAAATATATGTTAAATAAATAAATTAATGATATCGATATGGCTTGATGGGTGGGTTGGGATTCGATTCTGCAGGAATTAAGGCTGTTTGGATGTTTATGAGGAAAGTGACAGATTGAACATTCTGTGTTTCTCAGAACAACTCTGTGATTCATTGAGAAGACAACTGTGGAGTTAGCATTCCGTGGAGATAAATGATAATTTATAAATAAGGTGTAAGTTTCTAAAACACTTCTGCTGCTGATTTATTATGTTATTCTGAGAAAACAATGAGTAATTCCTATTTTCTTTTCTGTAAGATGGGAAGGTGAGACCATCAACCATCCTGCCCATATACA
This sequence comes from Ateles fusciceps, assembly GCA_036589455.1. Taxonomy (NCBI): domain Eukaryota; kingdom Metazoa; phylum Chordata; class Mammalia; order Primates; family Atelidae; genus Ateles; species Ateles fusciceps. The sequence continues at coordinate 883,505 of JAZHEH010002417.1, read as the reverse complement.
CACCTTGCCCCTTGCATAAAGTGTGTATAATGTGTTAAAGCCTGAGAGCCTGGGTGGTATGGCACTGACATTTATGCAAGGGGCAAGACGTGGATTGTGGGGCTGGAGCCTAGAAAGTATGGGGAGTTGGAGTAGAGGTTGTTTCTAATAAAAACCACAAAAGGAACTACAGAGCTGTTATACCTGGTTTATTCCCATGACCTAAATAAAAAGCTTGAGATAAGGGGAGAGGATGTGTTTTGTACTTTGGATAAATTTTAGAAAAGAATTGCCCCGAGGGGAAATATCACTAACGAAAAATCTTTGAAAATAGAATTTGTAGTCTGGGCTGTAGGTCTCTTTATTCAAGCAGTTCACTGGTACATTACATGATAACCCTGGTTTGTCCAACTGGCAAACTTACCCTGTCCCAGCTCACAATTATTTCAATACATAGAAGTGGTTATTAAATAGCTAAGGAAACTAGGGCCCGATAGAGGAGTTAACAGTGAGAGAATTCAGAATAGTTTCAACTGTGTGCGTTAGAAGATCATAATGTTTATGATTCAAAACATAAATTGTTTTCCAATAAGTAAATCTTTCTTATACTAATTTAAACTAGTTAATTCCTGAATATATAAGAAGAAAGAAATGAGTAAAATTGACAATAATATTAATTCTAGAAAAGTACAATGTGGTTTACAGAATACTTACTCTTATGTTTTCTTCACAGACAGCCTGTAAGAGGGCAGGTTCTATATTCATTTTCTCATTGTATAAAAGACTACACTGATTAATTATTCAGTGTTTTGCCCCAAGTTACAAAGACACAATAAATTTCAGAACTAAATACCAAATTTACAATGTCTCTCAAAGGACTAAAATATCGTTTTCTGATTGTCTAACTAGGCTTCTACTTTTTACAAATACATTTTTTAAATATTGGTATTCTCCCTGAGCTGTGATACATATTTAGAATGTGAAGCCTTTGGCATTGCTCACAGAACCAGCAGCTGGAGTTCCTCTAGCCTGATACATCTCAGCAGCTGCTTTCAGAATTACTGAAGCCAGACTTCTTTTCCTCTCTCCACTTCTGCTTTTCTTCGGAGCTGTTGATGGGATGTTATCTTTTCTGCGAAAGCTGCAATGCGTCTTTCCATAAATAATGCATTTATTGTAGGGCTTCAACTTGACTTTTCCTTAACCTTGTTTTGTCTCTTCTCCTTCCCCAGTGACACCTAGTGGTATTCTATTTATTTCTGTTTTGTCGTCCAAGAAGGTATCTTTACCGTGGAGATAAAAGTAACGGAGATCGTTATTATTTCCTGGTATCCATCCATTTCTGAATAGTGTATTTAGAATACCATGTTTCTTAGTCATGAAATGAAATAATTTTTTGCTCTGAATTTTCCTTTTGTAATCTTGTACCAGAAAAGGGCTGAGTCCATATTTTCTTTGAAATCTTTTGCCATAGATTTGTGACATAGTACCAAACAATTTTTTAAAGATGGATGCATACATAAATGAGAAGTGTTGATATGGTTGTTGAATTGTTATGAGAGTTCAGAGGAGTGGAGGATAATTTGAGCCTAGGGTGGGCAAGGATGGCATGGAAGAAGTAGCATTTTAGATCAATGTTGAATAAAATTATGATGTGCTGTAATCTAGAGCATAATGGGGTAGATAATGTTACAAACTAAAAGAGTAATATTTTGTTTGTTCCCAAGAGCTGAAGAATATCAATAGACTGATGATGCATTAAGTTTATAATAAATATTTTCTGATTAAATGAACCTACTCATATGTTTTAATTTAGTTTCCTTTTGATGGAGTAAAAAATATAATTTTGTCTAGGAAACAATGGTTCAGATAAGACCACGGCAACTGAATGCTGGGAATGAGGATATGGAAAAGTCACCTTTTAAACAAAAGATTATAAAAAGCAATGTATAACAAATGGGATACATTATCTACAAAAATTCTCCTTTGGGAATGACTTGTAATAAATAAGTGTTGATTATTGTTTACTGTTTGCTGGGTACTGTGCCAAGCTCTTCACATGCATTTTCTTGATGTTTTTAAGGTTCATAACAAACATATATAGTACCAGCAGACACATTAATTTACAAATAAAAAAGCAGGTGGAGTGTGGAATAGTACATAAACATATGCATTTGATCCATGTCAGAAATGTACTCAACCTTTACTTTCAATCCTAGGAATAATATACTTAAAAGAAAATTGTTCCTGGAATACAACCGAAACAAGAGTAACAATATTTTCAGTTTGTTTGTTATTTTTAGTTTGTTTCTGTTGACTGGACAAGAAGCAATGAAGCCTGTGTAGTAGAGAAAAAATGGAGATTGGCATATAAATACATATCAGCATTTATCAAGGCTGGTGGAGGTTTGTTCTGATCTTCTAAAACCTATCTCTATATTTGTGAAGGTAAAGATTGCTGTCTATGTAAGATCAATACTGCCAAAATGTATAGATAACAGAAATATCCCATTTATTTTGTTTTTGTTTCATTACCAAAACACACTGCTTGACAGCTTGATTACCTTTGTGAGCTTATTTGTAAATTCTACTCATAAATACTGTCAGTTATAGTCTTAGACTATATATTAAAGTTTTTGTTTGTTTGTTTGTTTTGAGATGGAGTCTCACTCTGTCACCCAGGCTGGAGTACAGTGGCGCAACATCTCTGCCCACTGCAACATCTGCTTCCCAGGTTCAAGTGATTCTCCTGCCTCAGCCTCCCAAGTAGCTGAGATTATAGGCACTCACCACTTGTAGTTGCATATTTTTGATATCTATAATTTTTTGAGACCTTAACTACTTCAATCTATAAACTGCCTAGCAGGGCTACACAGATTGCATTTTTAAAACTTCTTTTAGCTACTTGAGATATTAAATATTTCACATATATTAACAGTTACATATCCCAGCAATGAATTTCAAAGTAGTGACATTACTAATGCTTAATTCTTTTGATTTTAAGTAAAACTACAATAGGACATTTCTGGAAGTATTCTTAGTTGAGCGTTAACTACAGTTATCACATTTATTTTTTAACCTAACTTGAGTTGTTCAGTTGAATATCTTTTACCTTATTTAAAAATTATTCCATGAATGATTTTCACATATTTCTATAATTCTTATTAAATGTATTGAAACAATTACTAAAATTAAGAAGAACTTTCTTTTACTTATTGATGCATTCTTCAAAGATATGTAATATGTCAATTAATGGACTCTATATTGGTTTTCTATTGCTACAATAACGTGTAATCAACAACCACACATCTCAATGCTTAAGACAATAAGCTCTTTTAAACTCACATGTGTATGGGTTGGCTAGGGGATAATCTGGCCTCAGTGACCTGTGATACTCATGTGTACATCTGTGATTAGCAGTAGGCAGGTAGGAGGCTTCATTTAGCTGGATTCTCACAGGTCTGGCCTTAACTAAGATGACTGAGCTCTCCTCCACTTGGTCTCTCATTCTCCAGCAAGCTAGCTTGGATTTGTTCTTAAAGTCAAGTCAGAGAAACAAGGAGTAGAAGGACATAAGCTTTCAAGGCTTCTTGATCTCTGGTTTGGAAATAAAATATTTCCAATCACTTCTTTATATTCTATTTTCTATTTATATTTTCTCAAAGCAAGTAACAAAGCCATTCCACATTCAAGATTCAGGAAATAATATCCAACACTTTCAAGAGACCTATAATGTCATGTAATCAAGGACATGAACACAGGAAAGGGCATGGGGTCTGGGACATTGTTACAATTAATCAATTTTTCTTTTGTTAATTTTACAAGTTTTAAGTGTATACTATTTGAAAAGGAAAAAAAGTAAACTTGTCTCTGACAGTTTTCATGGTTATATGTCTATGATTGTATTTTGTTACTTTCTACCCTATTTTAAAATTATTTGCATTCTGTCATTTTTGAGGCATTATCTTAATAATAGTTTACAAGTGTCAAGTTAGCTGCTTAGTTCCTAGATTTTCAGGTAGTTTTTTTCCTTATATAGAAGCAAATATTTACATTCTTTAAATAATAAAAATTCATGTTTATCTTATAAGTTCTTAAAATCTGAAGACTAATCATTTGAAATTGTTTAATTATAAATATTGATTGTAACTACAGATTCTTTTTATTTATATATGTTATCAGTGTATTAAATTTAAAAAAATGCCTTTTTAAAATTGTAAACTTTTAGATAGTGTTTTTTAACACAATAACATTATGTTCAGATAATGTAGATTGATTCACAACATGGGTGATATTCACAATCATAATGTGGAACGAAGGAAAACAGGCACAAAAAGAATACAGACATATGATTTCATTCATATAAAGTTCAAAAACGATAAAACTGTTATTTATCCTTGGGAAGTGTGTAGTGACAAGATGGGGGCATGAAGTGGTTTCCAGAATACTGCTAATATATATTTTTCTTGATCTAAGAGCTAGTCACATGGCTTTTGCTGAAGCAGGATATTTCCCTGACTCCTTGGTTGGACTGGTGACCCGGGTATGTTTGCTCAGCCCACCACTCTCAACTCCTCATGGGCGGGAATGCACAAGCAAATGAGGTGGGAACTGGAGTGCAGGAGCCCTGAAACCTGAAACCGGGCAGCTACTTCCGCAATGGCAGGAGCAAACTCTGTGTGGGCCCCCTGCCAGCATCCAAGTAGGGGTGCCTATGACCCTGAAACCCCAGAGGGCATGTTACAGTGCTTTTTTAGTTCTGGCATCCACAGATGGCTTAAGTGTTAACAGCTCAGTGGGCCCTTTGCCTCATTGTGTGGGCAGCTGCCCTCCACCAGCAAGGGCAAAGGGCCAGTGTGACAGCCTTTTGTATGTACACTCGTGGCTCCCGAGCTCTTGTCTGGTATCCAGGAAAAATGAGGTCACATGAACGAATTGAAGGATGGTCAATGCAGGGCATTTCATTGCTGATGAAAGTGGATCTCAGTGGGAAGGGGAGCTGAATAGAGGATGGGACAAAAGGCAATCTTCCCCTGAAGTCCAGGCATACCTGGCCGGATTCTTTTCTAAAGTTATGCCATCATGTTGTCCCTCTGAAGTCACCTAGCTTCTCTCACATCCAGCCATAGCCCATCAACTTGCTGAATGTGGGGTTTTTATAGGCACAGGATGGGGTGGGGTGGGGTGGGCCATGGGTGGCTTAGGAAAAGAATATTTGAGCAGGAAAATAGGGATGTAAGTTCTCACTTTGGTCTGTGGTTTCAGGCTTTTTGGCCTGTGGGGTGGATTTTTACCTGGGATCCACCCTTTTCTGACTAGAATTTCTCTGCCTCCTGTTCCTATCATTAGTAGTTTGTGAATAAGCATAAAGCTGTATTCTTGTGATGTACGAACAGTCCTATATATTTTTGTGTATCAGTAAAAAGCTGGAAAATCTCAATGAACATGATTAACAGCAGATTACGTAGAGCTGAAAAAGAGAATTAATAGAATAAAATATAAATTAACGTAATTACAAGCTCATATGACAGAGATCCAAAAAGAAAAAATTATAAATGGGAAGTTATGAGACATGAAGAGAGTGAGGTTTCAACTACTACACACACCTCTTTCCAATGTGACATCGTCACTTCTCCCACGGACAAAGCCTACCTCATTGCTTGCATCTAGTATAGCTCTGGAACATGCTTTGACCAGTCGAACATGGCAAAAATGGTAGTCAAACCTTTGGAAAGCTTGGCAGCTATCAGGCAATTGTGCAGTTCCTAAGCAGTCAGGTTGGTTTACTGTACTTTGAAAAATTTAGCCAGTAAGGAGAAAGCCAGGCCAAATGGATTTAGACAGTTAATTATTTCTAGAATAGCAGGCAGCTTGAACTTCATGCTCTCATTGAAATCCCAGGGGGATAATGCAGAATGAGCCCAGGTGAATATTCAGCACACCGGTAATCTGTGTTCATCTTTGGAGCTCCAAGGTTAAGAATGCCCCCCCTCTTTTTATAGCTGCTAAGAACAATAACAAAACTTGCCACATTTTGGTCTAAATGAGACGTTGGATTTATTACTGTGGAATGTAAAACATCCTTCTTCCAAGAATGGGAAACTTTGCTATCTTTCAACATCTCCTTAGGCAGAAATTCTTAAATTGGTCATAAATGCCTAGCCATGTAGAAATGTCAGAGATGCATGGGAAATTTTCTTTCAACAACTTCTGTTCTGGCTTCTCAAAATGTGTCCACCGGCTAGACACAGTAGCTTACGTCTAATTCTAGCACTTTAGGAGGCTGAGGCAGGTAGATCACCTGAAGTTAGGAGTTTAAGGCCAGCCTGGTCAATATGGTGAAACCCTGTCTTTACTAAAAATACAAAAATTAGCCAGGTGTGTTGGTGGGCTCCTGCAATCCCAGCTACTCAGCAGGTTGAGGCAGAAGAATCTCTTGAACCTGTGAGGTGGAGGTTGCAGTGAGCCAAGATCACGCTATTGCACTCCAGCCTAAGCAACAGAGCGAGATTCCATCTGAAAAAAAAAAAAAAAAAAAAAAAAAGTGCCTACCTTCATGTAAAAAAGATTATTCTATTCTATGATTTAGAAGATGAATGAGCATGTGGAAATGATGTCAGAGATACTCCAACTGAGTACCCTTATGAACAAATAGAAGAAACACTAATTTGAGTCCAGCCAAAATTGATTTACATATTGTCACCAAATAAAAAATTAAAGTTTGAGAAGATTTGTTATAGAACATTAGATACTGAAACAAATTGTTGAGGTAAGAATAATAATAAAAATGTCAAACCGCAGCTGACTAGTTTTAAGGACAGTCATAGGTTGTTTGGTATTATCAATACCAAACGATTATCAATAATCTTGTTTTCCTCTAGGACTATTTTGGTAAAGACATATTTCTAAAACTATTTTGAAAAATAAATCTGTTCCTGTAAACAAAACATTTTACATCCTGATTGGTCAGTGGTTCTTTATGGCTAGTATTCACTTATATCTAGAGAAACACATTTTTATAGCTATCATTATTTTTTCAATTTTCTTTCATCAATATTTTGAGTCAGTAACAACTGGTGTTAGAATATACCTACCAAGGCTATGCAAATATTTGTGAATAGCACTTGAATTCGATTGATACGGACCTGGTAAGTCCACCTTTGAGTTTTCCTTTTGTTTTGAGGTAGAATGAAGTGGAATATTGAATCCTTTCACTATGGTGTTTATTATTTTGTTCATTCCACAGTCCTGCATTGTTTACATTTAACAAGCTACATTAAGATGAAGCCTGAAGAGCCTACAAGATCCTCCCCTACCTTTAAGTTTTTATCTTCATTGCATTTCCCCTATCACTCTGCTCCAACTATATTAGCCTCTTTCCTGTTCTTCATGATAGAATTCTGTTCCTTTTTGTGGAATGTTGTTCTTTCATGTAACTGTATGCTAGTCTTCCTTTTCTCTTTCATTTCTTCAGACAAATACCATTGTATTAGGAACTCATCCCTAGACCACCTAGCTGAATTTCTGCAACTCATTATTGCAATATCACTCAAATTTTCCCTCATGATTTATCATTATTAGAAGACTAATTTTGAGACAGGAGAGTTCCTTTGACTGCCTCATGGGACTTGCAACAGGGATTGCTCATGTACTCAACTGCCACGCTCAAATCCCTTGTGGGAAGGGGGAGTACGCAGGGTGCGGGAGCTGGGGCAAGTGCTTTTGGACACCGGCAGCAATGAACCCCATACCACCCCACAGCAGAGTCTAGGGGCTGCCCCTGAACTCTCGAGCTCCAGAGGGCATATGTTACCAACAATGCTGTTTTATTTTGCTGTCCATGGATTACTTAAGTATTAAACAGCTCAGTGAAGAGTCAGTGTGACAGCCTTTGGGTTCCCGAGCCCAGTGCATCCTGAAATCTTGCCCATCGTCCAAGAAGAATCAGGTCACATGAATGGATCGAAAGGTGGTGTATGTGGAGGAATTCACTGAATGATGGAAGTGGCTGTCAGTGGGATGGGGGAGCTGCAAAGGGGATGGAGTGGGAAGACAATCTTTCCTTAGAGTTCAGCCATCCCGGCTAGATTCCTCTCCAACAATAGTCTCCAATGTCCAGCTGCCTCTTCTCCTCTCAAGGTTCAGATGCTTCTTCTATTCTTTCCTTCTCTGCCATGTCGCTCTGCTCTTCTGCCAGTGGAGTGTGGGGTTTTCATGGGTACAGGGTTGGGGGGCTTGGTGGGTCAGGGTGGTTTTGGAAAAGGCAACATCTGGGCGGGAAAACAGAAATGTATGCTCTCATTTAAGTTCATGGGTCCAGGCTAGAGGGTGGAGCCCTCATCAGGGACCCTGCCCTCTTCTTCCCTGTATTCCTTTCCTTCTGTTTGTATCAATTCGTTCATTCCATTTGTGTTTATTTTTTCTAACTATCTTCTTTCTTCCTGAAAATAATCATCAAAAAGTCATAGACTTTTATTTTGTTCATTCTAATGTTCCCAGCCCTTAGAGCAGTTATTAATACTGGGGAGATGTTAAAAAATGTTTGTTGAATTAATGAAGAAGCATACAGTTAAAACCCTGCTTTCAATATAAAATAATTCCCAACATCTTAGCAGCTTCTAAAAAAAATGTATTCATCACATTAATTGACTAGGAGTTTTGATCCAGGTCTTCTCACCTCAGGAGTTACTAGAGCCTCTACCATCAGGAAAACTGGCTGTCAGCATGGCAAGGAAAGGTAATTAAGTAGACCACACACTGGCTCTTAAACTTACTGATTCAAAATGATAAACAAAATGCAGTCACTTTACATTGGCCACAGGTAGATTAGCCTGTCCCCTACCATGTGTCAAAAGATAAGCTGTGAAAGTAACAGAGATCTCGCTAATAAAGTAACATTAATAAGCCCAGATCTAATTTCCTTTTGGTGGCTGAAAACTCAACTATTCTAAAATATGATTTAGATCCCAGATCTATGTGATCTGTCAAAAGTTAATACAGCTGTCTCTCTACTTCAAATGTTGCTTTGAAAGAGAGAGTTCACATAGAGTACTTAGCAAAGTGTCACACAGCACACTTAGCAAAGTGTCTGGAAACTAGTTCAAAAATATTATTCACCATTACTATCATCACTACCACTTAAAATCCCTTTGAATTAAATTATGTCTCCCTTAAAACAATGAAATATAAAAATATATCTAAAATGAGTAGACCAATAGTAAGTACTTTTTTTTCATTAAAATACCATTCATCAGTGTAGGACCATCTTGTCAGAGGTAAGTATTGAATAGTGTTTGGTTGAAGCAGTGACTACTCTCTGATTGGCATGTAAGCTAAGTGATGCTCTAAATCAAAACAACGGTGTAAGAGTACGCGTAAGTTCAAGGAAGTAATTTCTCAAAGATGTAGCAACCAAGTCGTGAAAAAATAGTGTCAAATTTATATCCATAATTTATATTCTATATATAACCCACCTACTAACCAGCTGTTGCCTGAGTTAGCACTGGGACAGTATTGCTCAGTAATAAGAGATAAGGCCAGAAACTGAGAAGACAAACAAAGTGTTGTTCTTGATTATGTTGAGGTGAATTACAAATGAAAAAAAAAAGCCGGTGGGCATGTACTATAAACTGGAATGCTATGAAAAGCACTGGAAAAGATGCAGACGGTAATATCAATAATTAGATAAGGCCAAGGGTGTCGACTTTTCCAATGAAGAAGAAAAATCCAAATCTGAAATGATAGTCTGTTAGTAAGTATTGATGAGGATTCATTTACAACGGAGAAAGGGAATGTTGAACTTACACTAAGAGAAGTGAACTGTTCTATAACATCCTCTGCATCCTCTATTGTTTTAACCTCAGTGATCAAAGTTTAAGATAATTAGGCATGATGGTTAAACACATGCTACTCATTAATAGAGTAATCACCATAGATTTCCGTAGTAGAAGTATCTACCTTAATGCCTGATTTATTATGCAAGGGCATTACATTGTTTTAACTCATTGTTGTAAGTGATGATAATTGCCAGAATTTAGCTCATAGAATTACTGGAAAGCCTCCTTAAAGTTATGTACACCAAGAAGAGTTAAGATGGAAGAAAAAAATCCAGTATGGTTGCCTACAATCATATGAAACCAATTAGTGTTCTACTAACACTTATTATTAAGGAGCTCACTGCAATTTACATTTCCATTTTTATTTAACACATTTAATCTAGGTGTTTAGTTGTTCATAGGTATGAGAATTTACTTTGCTATTCACTGAGATCTCAGTTGTAAATCTGATATTCCTGACTTGTCTGAGAGTTTTTCCACCTCAAGTTTAAGATGAAAAAAAAAATTACCATGCCTCAAGGCATTAAATTACTTTTAGTATTACAATTCCGAGTTCTTTGTCTCTCCTTGATCCTCTGACATTTTTTCATGTCTCCTCTTGTAGTGTACTTCAGCAGAGCTATTTTGGTTAAATAACTCTCTAGAGAATGGAGATTATAATACAATAGTCTTCCAAACAGGTTATTCTTGAGTACATATTGCTATTATGCAGTGTAGATATAAAATCAGTATTTCATAAATGCATGTTTCTATGAAATCTGCCAAGTAGATGAATATCTCTTTCATTGTTCCTGACATCATTGAATTATAAATAATAAAATGAAGCTCAAATTGTTTATTTGTGATTGAACAGCTCTGAGAAAAATTTCAGTTATCAATGATATAGTAACCTCTAAAAAAGACAGTAACTTTAAAATTACAGTGAACAGTATCTGAAATAATTTCCCTTAAATTGGGCAATTGCTCAGAATTGCCATAAATCAATTCTCCAAATCCGATAGAGTTAAAATGAGTGGCAAGCCCATTCTTATTCAATTCACTTTTTTAGATTCAATCTGCTTTAGTGTTTGGAGTTAAGGCATTAGATAGGCACAGTATTACTAAATTAGCACAGCTGCACCCAGTCGAAGTATTTAAATTAATTAGCATGGTTTCACCCAGGCTGACCCTTCTCTACTAGTCATATTTTTTACTCTTCTGGTAAGTTGGTTTTTTCCTCTTTAAAACAGCTCCCAGGAAAAGTACTCTGCTCTCTTGATGTCAAAAGATCAATATCATTAAGCAGTTAGAAATTTTTTAATATTAAAGTTAAACATAAGACAATTTAATTGAATCTTCAGAACCTGACTTTTAAGTAAAATACAGCCAAAAATAGAATTTTTATCAGTGTGATTAATTATTAATCTTATCCTACTTTTCACGTAGGTACACTTTTAATAAAGACTATTGTATTTTAAGTCTTTGGCACACAAAAGTCCCATAAAGCCTCATTTTAGCACTAAAGTTTCCATTTCACGTAATTATCTTACTCTGCTCATAAACAATTAAACATTCTCCACACATTAAAAAGGAATCAAAATTGTAAATTAGTGACAAAGTACAAAAAAATAGTTTTGGGGGAATAAAATCACAAAAAAACAGAATGCCTATTATTAAAAAGCCAAAAGATAACAAGCATTGGTAACAATGTGAAGAAAAGGAACTCTCATATATTGTCTCACTGTTGGTGGGAATATAAATTAGTACAACTATTATGGAAAACAGTAAGAAATTCAACAAAAAAACTAAACATAATATTACCATAGGATGCAGCAATCCTGCTGCTGGGTATTTATCCAAAACTTTTGAAATCTGCATGCCTAAGAGATATCTGCATCTGCGTGTTCATCGGGTGCTTTTCACAATAACCAAGTTGTGGAAGCAAACTACACCTGTGAGACTGAATGGAAAAGGAGTTCAGTACCTTTCACTATCACTAAGAAAGCAAATGTCTAATATTCTGATCATAAAAACATGTGATGTTAAATATCTGAAGTAATGGGTATGTTATTTCACTTAATGTCATCATTCCAAATATGTGCAAAAATCATAATACTACTTTGTACCTCATAAGCATAGACAACTATAATTTGTCAACATATTAATATGATAAATTAAAAAACTTTTTTGTGGTATATATACTTTATAAATTGTTTCTTTTGTAAAACAAAAAAACTCTCATTTAAGTTAATTTGAAAAATACCCTACTCTTAATTTTGATACATTTAATACACATAAGAGGTTAAGGGGTTAGATTTATTTTATATCTCTTTTTAAATTAGGGCTACGCAACACAAACCAGTGAGAATAATGACAGAAATGTAGAGCTAGTTGAAGGACCCAAAAATGTCCTCTTTATGATATAACTAATTTAAGCTAAAAGAAATATTGGGAGATTTATTTTGCTGGTAATTTATTTTACTTACAACTACAAGTTAATCATGGTTGGTGATCTAACTAGGTTTTTGCATGAAATAATATATATATATATATATATATATATATATAGTATTTACAGATTTTTATAAGTTGGGGCTGGAAGGTTGTATGCATTCTGATTTTCCCATTGAAATATATGTCAAGTATATTTAACTAAAAATATTTGAAATGTAGACTTAGTTTCTAGAATTTCCTGAGCTGGGAGTCCATAATAACAATGAATAAGATCAATAACAAGAAGAAAAAAGAAAGTAGTTGCTTCAAGGATAAAATTCTCTCTCTTCTTTTTGGGGAAAAAAATTAAAAGAAGAGGCTGCTATAACATGATTCATCTCTACTGACAGGCCAGTACCAAAACTGATTTACTTCAGTTTCACCAATCCTTCATCATTTTTCCTATGATCCCACAGCTATTACAATCTCTTTTGACTTGGCCAAACAAGAACACTAAAAAGGAACATTTACTGTATATCTAAATTAATGAAACCAGGGTTAGAAAAAGAAGCATGGTGCCACTTGAGATATTTTTGCTCTTATAAAAGATAGAGGTCCTCATGAGGTCAAGAGCTCTTTCGGTTATAACTTCCAAGCATTCTAGAAAAAAAAGTTCTACATTTTACTGTACTTCTTTAAATTCTTCTTTTTTCTTTTATACTGTTCTATGTCTAGTGCTCTTAAAAATAGACAAAAAATATCAGCTCTCACTTTTAACTTAGCTGAATAAAAAATTCTGAATATTTTCACATATATCTCTTTTTACAATTTTTCATTTTGCTGTCAGTCTTGGTAAAGAGATATTAAGTGTTTTGTACACGTTATTATGTGTTTTCAGTATATTTTGCCTTTTTTGTTTTTATGCAAAAATGCTCTTTTCTTATTTCACACTAACCCAGAAATATGTCAAGAAAATGTAAAGAGTACGACAATAAAATATACATAGATTTGGAATACTTATCATCTGTTATTTCCATTGTCATTGCTATTGCCAAGTTGCTTGTAATTTTAGCTAAAGTTATGTCTAAAACAAATGGTTTCTCTGTATAAAATATGGCATAATCTCATTAATTTGAATGAAGAATTATTGTAATATATTAATACTGCAAATTCAGCATATTCAAATTATAGAATTTTTATTACAAAGTTGTGATTTCAAGGTTTTTATCTATTTGGATTTAAAATAACCTAGACCTTCAAATATCCATATGAATGTGTTAAATTAAAACTAAAAATCAAGGTCAGAAATAGAACTTAAAGATACTAAAATTCACCCAAATATGAATTGCTATAATTAATCTGAGATTAAAATGTTATTTTTTAGGGAAAAGAATTTAGCCATTTTCATTGAACTTAAGAATGCCATTATTATGCAGTTTCTAATTGTTGGTCGTTTTTTTTCTCTCTCCATCCACCTTTTCCTGTTTTTTTTTTTAAATTCTAAATACATTATATAGATATAACTCCAATTAGAGTTGTATAAAATAATCTTGTTTTCACAATGTTTAAGGTTTTATAAATGACATCTACTTATTTCTGACATAATCCAAGTTTTTCCTCATTAACACTGTAAGTGAATAAAAATATTTAGTAAAGCAACAAACTGCTATATTATCATTATTATTGTCATTATTATAAAAATACTATGCAATAATGCATTACACTTCAACATTTTTTAAAGTTACATTGCATATGTTCATATTCTGAGTGAAATTCTTTTTACACATGCTTTTCAGACTCTACACTCATGCATGCAGGTTTTACATTGTTGCCTTCCATTGATACTTTTATTTTCATTTTTCATTTGATCATAGTCATATCTTCCCTTTATTTTGATTCCTATACTTGGTATTCTGATTTTTCAGTTTGGTTTTGCTCATTATGAAAACTCATTACTGTTCAGACCAGCTGCAGAATAGCAACATTTTCTCGCCATGTGAACGAGCATTAAAATGCCTTTCCGGCTGGGCTCAGTGGCTCATGCTTGTAATTCCAGCACTTTGGGAGGCCAAGGTGGGCAGATGACAAGTTCAGGAATTCAATACCAGCCTGGCCAACATGGCGAAACTTCGTCTCTACTAAAAATACAAAAATTAGCCAGGCATGTGGTGCATGCCTGTAATCCCAGCTACCCAGGAGACTGAAGCAGGAGAAATACTTGAATCCAGGAGGTGGAGGTTGCAGTGAGCGGAGATCACACCACTGCACTCCAGCCTGGGCGACCGAGTGAGACTCCATCTCAGGAAAAAAAAAATGCCTTTTCATTTCAGGGTAAATTTTGGCACATTGATGTCAATGGGTAAGTTATTACTTCTCTTACTCTGGTATTTAACTACAGTTTTCTAACATTATTTTCAAAGAAATGTACAAAAATTAAACCAATTTCTTTATACTCCCAATAAAAAACATATATTGAATTTAAAAATACCATTTACAATAACATCAAACTATAAAATACTTAGGGATAAATTTGGTCATATAAATAAATGGGTATGACTTTTACACTGAAAAATATAAAACAGCTGAGAAAAGTTCAAAAAGATCTAAATAAGTGGGTAAACAACTTGATCTTGTGGTAGTGTTCCCGGACTGACCCGAGGGTTGGGCTTCTTATTCCTGTGGCCCAATTACGTGATGGAGGCAAACTGGGAAAGAAGAGAGTTTATTTTTCTAACTGGGTACAGGGAGAAGGCCAGGAAAGTATCACCAGACCAACTGAAAATTACAGTTTTCCAGAGCTTATACACCTTCTTAGCTATATGTCTATGTGTAAGTGTGCATTTATCTAAAGACATAAGTGATTAACTTGTAATCTATAAAGAAGGTCTGAGTCCTAAAGACCTTTCTCTGTAAATTTACTGAATCTAGGTAAGTCCAGGTGCCAGGAGTGATTACACTGATGTTCCCTGCTAAATCATGGGGATTTGGGGAGTTCCTTCAGACCCCAGTAAAACTTCTTGAATCCTAAATGGGTCCTGTTAAGAATTCCTTAATTATCTTGTCATGCTTCAAGGTCCAGGAAAGGCCTAGGCCAAACTCTTGGTGGGCTTTTGTTATGTTCCAGCCTTTGTATAGGGCTCTGGCTCTATCAGCTTTTAATATTTAACTTAACCACTGAGTCAGTGCTGAAACAGTTGTCATGGAGGCCTCCTGTTCAGCTGTTAGTGAGACCCGGACTGCCACTTTAGAAGACAAAATATTGTTAATATTGTCAGTTCTCCCCAGACTGATATATAACTCCAAGCCAACCTCAGTCAAATTCCTAACAAGCATTTTTGTAGAAATTGAAACTGATTTAAAAATTCTCAATCAGGCAAAATACACAAATTAAAAATCACTAGAAAAGCCAAAATCACACTGCAAAGGAATGAAGGGGTTGGGTTAACACAACCTAAGTTGTCTTATTATAAAACAATAGATATCAAGACAGTATGATACTGACATCAAGATAAACAAATAGATCGACAGAAAAGAAAGTTCAGAAATAGACGGCCATGAGGGTCTATTTCTGATTTTTAAAAAATGTTGACAATTGATTTAAGTAAGAAAGGCAATTCAGCAAGGAATCCTAGCCTTTTTAATAAACAATGCTCAAATCTTTTTTTTTTTTTTTTTTTGAGGCAGAGTCTGACTCCATCACCGGGCGCCAGGCTGGAGTGCCGTGGCGAGACCTCGGCTCACTGCAACTTCCGCCTCCCAGGTTCAAGCAGTTCTCCTGCCTCAGCCTCCTGAGTAGCTGGGACTACAGGTGCTAGCCATCACGCCCAGCTAATTTTTTTGTATTTTTAGTAGAGACGGGGTTTCACCATGTTGGCCAGGATGGTCTCGATCTCTTGAACTCGTGATCCGCCAGCCCCGGCCTCCCAAAGTGCTGGGATTACAGGCGTGAGCCACCGCGCCCGACCACAATGCTCGAATCTTTAAATAATCGTTTGCAAAACCATAAAATTCACACCATAAACCAAATTAACTTAAGATAGGTCATAGGCCTAAGTATAAAATCTAAAGCTGTGAAACTTCTCTGCAAAACAACAGGAAAAAATCTTTGTGATCTTAGATTATGGAAAGATTTTTAAGATATGACCCTAAAAGCACAATCCATATTTCAAAATGTGAGAATAAAGGATGTCTGCTCTTCAACAGACACTGCTAAAAGAATGAAAAGAACAGCTACTGACCCCTCAGGAAAAAAAAAAATTGAAAAGTATATATTGGATAAATAAATGACACCCAGACTTTATAAAGAACAATCAAAACAAAAACAGTCAAATATTTAAACAGATACTTCATCATAGAATATATTTTTTGTATTGGTTCCGGTTGCATTAAGGAAGCAGTAAACTATATTCAGGGAATTCATGTAATTTTACTTTCATGTTATTTATATCTAAAAATTAAAACATAATTTTACTTATTTCTTTTTTGTTTTGTTTTGTTTTGTTTTGAAACATAGTTTTACTCTGTCACCCAGGCTGGAGTGCAGTGACACAATCTGAGCTCACTGCAACCTCTGTCCCTTGGGTTCAAGTGATTCTTGTGCCTCAGGCCCCTGAGTAGCAGGGATTCCAGACATGCACCACTATGCCCAGCTACTTTTGTATTTTTAGTAGAGACAGGGTTTCGCTGTGTCAGCCAGGCTGGTCTCGAACTCCTGACCTCAAGTGATCCACCTGTCTCGGTCTCCCAAAGTACTGGGATTAAAGGGATGAACACTGTGCCCAACAAATTTTACTTATTTCTTATTGGACTTTTTAAAAGAAAGATGAGTCAAAGAGATTAGTCTTCAGAAAGATAACTGGATATTTTAAAATGCTGGCTTATTAGTAACAGTTTACCAAATTCTTAATTCATATAAAATGTCTGTGACTCTATTAAGCTTTTACAGAGACGCTGGTCAGCTAGGAAAAAAATCAAAAATCAAATCAACCCTAGATTTTCTCGAAACAGCACAGTGCCATATTTACATTGGTTTATAGAGTATAACTACTCTTCGTTAGTTTTATTGGCAACATAAGCACTATTATGTTGCGGTGACTAAACATAAAGTAAGACGTTTGACAAAGTTACAAAGTGGGAAATAATTTGTTGCTCAAAGCTGTATATTTCATCAAAAGCCTTTTAAATTAAATTGGACTAAAAAAATGTCATTATTGTTTTTGTTCATCATTTTTACTTGAATACATTTTAGTCATTCAGAAACACAAAATGCTAACATGTTTCCTAGAGTTTGACTCAGCACAGACCTTAAGCATTTGGGAGGGATTTCATTTTCTTTTTCCTGATATAATCATGTTGATGCTATTTGTCACAGACCAAAACTGAACAGCTTAGTGTTTTAAAACCATCCCTTCCTATCAATCATTTCTAAAGGAGCAATGACATTTGCACTGCAGACTTCATGTTACTGAGTATTCTTAAAGTTATAAGCCCAAAAGTTGTTATTGTGATAACAAAACCCTACTTCACCAATACAAAGGTTGAAGGAGACAGATTAACACTTTCATCAGCTCGCCAATTTTTGGCATAGACAAACTGAGTATGTATATTCATACACTACTTTTAACATTTATTCAAATATATTTTGGGATTTTTTAACTGTTAAAATCTAAATTGTATTTAACTTTCTATTAATAAGTCATTTTGATATGAAACAGCAATAAGAAGGGATATCACAATTCTAGTTTATTTTGATTGACCTAAGATATTCAAAATTAATTGCACAAAGTTAAATATTTGACTTCTAAGACATGTTTTGAGGGAATATTTAAATTAGTGGCATGGTCAATAAATTACATTGTCCTTTCTCCCTATTCTATCCCTCTAACATAGACAAAATCCCGACAGTCAATCCTCTAGATATTTTCATTATTAATAATAAAATTTTAATATTCTGTAACCATAAGATTATGTCTTATCTACTTATAACACAATATCTATGAAACATAATCCTTAAACATATATCTACAAGCAACAAGGTTACTCTTCAATGGGTTAGATATCAAAACGCATGAAATTTCAAGGGGAAAAATAAAAGGGAAAAGACCAATACAAAGTGGCCATCTAGTTTAAAACTTTTGTGAAGGACATTACAGTCTACAAACAAAGTACTATTACCATTGTTTTGTAAAAGCAATAAGGAATTATTAAACCAAAAAACTGAAAAGAGTATAATATCAGGAAAAAAATAAGTTCTACTTAAAATTTATCTTTTTATCCTTATTATTCTCTTCTCTCAGCATGCTAAAACAAATGAACAAAATAAAAGAACATACAAGCAAAATATATTGCCTTTGATTACAACTAACCTTTATTTAGACTAGCAAAAGAACCAATAGCAGTCATCCTCCACTGACGGTTTACACAGTATAATAAGCAAAGCCTTATTGAGGTAAGCCTTCTCCTCACTGCCTTCCCTTTACAGATCCAAACTTGCATAGCTGTCCATTGTAAAGGTATATATGTGACTCTACTGATTTAATTTGGTTTTCATTGAGTGGTTTTAGATTCACAGAAGTACTCATCTTTACCATATTAGATCATCTTGATGTATCCCTTATATATGTGCTATTCACCACAGCTGAAAACAAAAACACAAAACATGGAAACTCACACCTCTAATAAATAACTGTAATATGTATCATGCATTATGTCATCTTCTCCTTGCTTCCATTTCTAATACTGATTTTCACATTCTGATTATAGTAAATAATAATACTTCCTCCATGATTTGCATTGATGAGACTATCTATTCTGAGTATAAGAACTTCCATGAATTTTATACTTTAGAAAGAACTTTATAAACATTAAATAATTAATTCTTACAATACTGAAAGCAAGGTCTGATATTCTCACTTTATAACCAGGAAAATGAGAACAGAATGTTAACATTATTTGCTGAATGCATGTAAGTGTCTGTCAGACCTAGGATTAGAACTTGGAGTGTGAACCCAGATTTGTAGATGCTGTGAAAGAAACTAGTGTTAGAAATACTAAAGAATATTACTTCCAATTAATATGCCCAGAGTTCTCAAAAAGATTGTATATTATGCTTTGTTATAAGCTGTTGAAGAAAATGGTCTAACTTTTTGAAAAAATTGGAAGTTTGGTACAATTTATTAGTAGGTGACAGAAGTCATAAACTCTTTATGCTTTGTTCTACTTTCTCCTTGTATCTTTAACATATGTGTGTGGTTTTTTGAGCTGAGTTTTACATTTCACTGAATTCTAAATCCTACAGTTCATATTTCACATTCATAGGAGTAACTCAAGTTTCTTGAATAAAGTTCATACTAGTAATGAGGTTAAAAAATACATAGTAAGCTATGCCAATATCTCTGATTAGAAAAGGACAAATTTCTTTACAAATCATATTTCCTTTCTATGCAATGCAGCTATAGTTGTGGAAAAAATACATAATGTGAAAATCATCTTAAAAACTACTTACTTGATGCTGACTTAAGAAGATGGAAAGCTACTTTTAATGAGAAGCTAATGCAGGAGATTAAAGTTTGGAAAGCGTTCCTTATCTTGTTCTACATGCCACACAACTGATCAGAAGATAGATTTCACCAAAGAGAACAAGCACAAAAAAATTATAATAAAAAGAATATGGATTTGCAATTACAGTTGGCCTGAATGTCTGAGTTTCCTCATACAAATTTAATGCATTCCTAATTTCATACTTTTTCTGTATGTCTATTCACTAATTGAGGGAGGAAGGGAAAAGGAATCCTGGGTGTCAGAGAATACGAAACATAAGCTGAGCTTCGGATTCTCAACTTTGAAACACATTTGTCTATTTCTCTTTCATTTCTAAATTTCCTTCTATTTTTCTGAGACATGAGCATGTATCTTTCTGTTGATGATTATAGGCATATTTAGATTATCATGATGCATTAAACTAATTTATGTGCAAGGATTTAAGTACAGGCTCTTCTTTGCAGGCATTGTTTGAGCTTTTAAAGATTAACAAAAATATTTTTTCTTAGTTACAGTATATATCTTTAGACTGGTAAAAGCCTTATTTACTGTATTGTTTTTTGCTTCAGATGCAGAACATTTGCTGTCATTTAAACTTTAAATTTAATGTTCTTGCACTACTGAATTTTTGTTTTTGTTTTTGTTTTTTTTATTTCTAGGCTTCTATCACTTTGTTACATAAAGAGGCATCTTCAAAGAGGAAACTGATGCAACTTTAAATGGAAAAGGACAAAGTTTGAAATGAAATATTTGCCCAAAGATTTGTTGTGTTTTGCAAGGATAAACAGCTCCATTCTATACTGACCTTTGGTTGCATTGCTAGATAATTTGATAGGCACCTTCAGATTTAGATATCCTAAGATTTATATAATACTAGATTTATAGCTCTTATATATTGACAATTTTTCCAAGAAAGAAAGCTCTTTAAAATTACTTAAATTTACATTAAAAGCTGATATTCTGAATTTTTATTCCAAGTAGACTGCATTAATCAGGGTTCTTTAGAGAAAGAACCAACATATACAGATAGAGAGATAGAAGATAGATAGATAGATAGATAGATAGATAGATAGATAGATAGATAAGAGGGAATTTGTTAGGAGAATTGCCTCACAGAATTATGGAAATGGAGAGAACACACAACAGGTCATCTGCAAGCTGGAAAACCAGGGAAGCTGGTAGTGTGGCAAGTTTCTGTGCAGCAGGGGAAATAAATTAATTAACCAGCAATTTAGACATCTTCTCTCTGTAGCCTATACAAGCTCCTGATAATTATCAGATGACATCTTATGAGAAAAAAAAATTGTTTACTAATATCCAATCTCAAAATAAAATATTTGAAGTTAATTTGGTAAAATAATTAGTAAAATCATTTATTTCCCACTTAAAATAGGCAAAATAAGTAGTACTTAATATCTTTTAAAACATTGCTGGGTAAATCATATTTCATCCCAATCCCAAAGCACTGGCAAAATTTTCTGGCAGCATTATTTTGAGAAGACTATGAAACTTATCTTAGCTTGATATAATAGAATAACACGATAGAAATGATTGCTGTCTTTCCAAAAGAAATGAAAAAAATGAAATCAATTCAACTGATATTTAAATACTGAAAGAGTTCATGGTTAAAAAATGAAGCTAAAATATCACTCCAAATGACAGCCTATCCTTGATTGTGTGCTTTTTTGCCATATTGCTTATATATTAAAACTTGCCACATAAGAAATTGATGATAAGTATTCTCTGTAAAGCTGCATCTATAGTAGCATATCCTTAAATACTGGTTTTCTGCTATGCTATGAGTTCTGCAAGCCATGAGATATAAAAATATCATCAAAACACCAGGGATTTGGTCTAGGTCCTGTTGCTCACAGCACAGAAAGCCAGTTGCTGAGATGGATATTGCCAAGGAAGAAGCCTTTATTCAGGTGTTGCAGCTGAGGAGATGAGAGATCAGTCTCAAATCTATCTCTCTGATCAACTAAAATTAGACATTTATATAGCAGGGAAGAAACGTAACTGTGTGGAATAAGAGGAACTCAGGAGGGGGTATGGATACAATCATGATGAATCAGGAGCCTGGCATCTTATTGTTTGGATACTGTTTCAGTTCTTTGATACTTTTAGAGGCCTGGGGGTCCTATCTTGAGGAAGACACTCAGATAAAACAAATGCAAGTTTCAGGTGTAAGACCAGAAGGGTCAGTTTCTATTTTCTTTTCTTTTTTTTTTTCTCTCTCTTTTTTTTTTTTTTTTTGAGATTGGATCTTCTTCTGTCACCCAGGATGGAGTGCAGTGGCACAATCTTGGCTTATTGCAAAACTCCACCTCCCAGGCTAAAGCCATCCTCCCACCTGGACCTCCAGGGTAGCTGGGACTACAGGTGCGTGCCAGACACCAAGTTAATTATTTTTTGTATTTTTTGCAGTAGTGAAGTTGTACTATATTGCTCAGACTAGTCTCCAACTTCTGAGCTCAGATGATCTGTCATCGTGGCCTTCCAAAGTGTTGGGATTACAGGCGTGAGCCACCAAGCCTGACCCAGAAGAGTCAATTCTTTGTTTATCCAAAAATCTGTTTATGGGATTATGGGATAGTTTCAAAGAGACAGATAAAAATGATAATAGTAATGAAAGAAATAAATACCAGTTCCCCATAAACATTTAATTCATCAATTCATGTGCTTTTGCCTCTAAAAATACCCAATTCAAAAATTCTGGGTGGGTGAGTGGGAGCAAGTAGAGAACAGAGAAGGCCTTTTTATCTTTTTCTCACAAAATAAAAGTACAGAAAATTCTGTGACACATTGATTTTATATTTATGGGTAAATAATGTTAAGTGTAAGTGTACCTCTTTTTATCAATTTAATATATCCGCTATACGTGATTAATCATAAGAAAAAGTATGCATTTAGGGGTTGATTTGTATAAAATGTTTTAAAAATGTTTCCTAAGACTTACATTAAGTAAACTCCATTAGTGACCTATCATGAGCTCAAGCCCATCAAACCTTTGTAAAATATTTTCAATGTTCTGGGATGTGAAAAGGCCATTATAAGTTAATTTAGTATGCAATAGTTTTGCTAATACATATAACTTTTATTATTTTCAGGAATTAAAAATCATTCATAAAAGTGGTTTCCATAAAACAAGTTTAATTAAGTGATTTGTTAATTCCCCTGTGACATTCTTCACACATGAATGAAGACACAGGCTGAATAAGCATCATCATTTATAATAATTTCATCATGTTCTGCTAAATGCAAAATAACCAGATGTAATTGGTAAAAAATATAATAAAAGTTTTTGCCACATAGTATTATTGAAATATGATATTAAAAATAAAGTACACACTTGATGATGTCAAGTAGACACATCATAATTTAAAACAGAGTCAATAAAAGAACAAAAAGTTTCTCATAAAAGGAACATGATTTCACCAGTGCAGCAATACTTATGACCACTTAGACAAAAAAGAATATTGAAAACAAATTTACCAAAAACATCCTTTCGTCAATAATGTTTTTGAATATTTAATATGTGTTACCGAAGACTCAAAAAGGAAAATTTTAGGCAAATAGCCTCCAGATGAACAAAGTATGAAATAAAGACATACTTTTTTTATGATTAATATGAGTTGATGTGTAGTTATGCAAATAAGCAAATAATTTGGATATTAATCCAAAAGCTCTCTCTAGTTTCATGTCACCTGTTCTTAAAGCAAGCAGCTCCTATATGATAATATTTTAGGAAGTGCTGAGAAGACTATTCTCTTTATCTTATAGTTTTTCTCACAATTTATCCTTAGTTTTCTGGTTTCTGTTTTGTTTTGTTTTGTTTTGTTTTTGAGACAGTCTTGCTCTGTTGCCCAGACTGGAGTGCAATGGCACTATCTAGGCTTACCGTCACCTCCACCTCCTGGGTTCAAGTGACTCTCCTGCCTCAGCCTCCCAAATAGCTGGAATTACAGGAACGCACAACCACGCCCAGCTAATTTTTTGTATTTCTGGTAGAGATGGGGTTTTGCCATATTGGCCAGGATGGTCTCAAACTCCTGACCTTAGGTGATCCACTCGCCTCAGCCTCTGAAAGTGCTAGAATTATAGGCGTGAGCCACCGCACCCGGCCTTATCTTTACTTTTCCACAATTTTGTCAGAAGTTATGTCTTTTCTTTAAGTTCTCTATTCTAATATTTTGTACCTAGTATTTAAAAAATAATTATATACAAATTTCACACAAACATATTAAGCATGAACCTGTTTGACACTTCGTTGGAAGACAGAGAGTAGAAAGGAAACACCACCCTCACTGCAAACAAAATCAGTACTCTTGATATACCTTGCTTGGATTAAGCTTGTTCCTTGTAACCTATATTTCCAACTGCTTAAATTTTCATTGAATCTAGAACTTCATTTCCAAAAAAAAAGGGCTGTATTCTATTTCTCTGAATTTTATAAATTTACAATTTCAAGTAATGAAAATATGTTTTAACAAAATATTTATAGTCTTGCTCTAAAGCACATAGACCAAAAATTTCCCCTAGATGAGGAAATAACAGAATAATAAAATAACTTAGCGAAAATTAATACAGAACCTAAGGTCATTTTTATAAATAATAATAAAGGCCATTGACTAAGGCCTTCTGTACACCAGGCACTGGGCAAAGTTTTGTGTTATTATCTCTTTTAATTCTCATTATACTTCTATGACATAGGCAGGTTTATCATCAGTTTTTATATTTGGAATCTGATCAGAAAAACAAAAAACCACTGGGCAAAGTCATAAATTAGTATATTTAAAATCACAGCTTTGTACTGAGTC
This sequence comes from Ateles fusciceps, assembly GCA_036589455.1. Lineage (NCBI taxonomy): Eukaryota > Metazoa > Chordata > Mammalia > Primates > Atelidae > Ateles > Ateles fusciceps. The sequence continues at coordinate 858,919 of JAZHEH010002417.1, read as the reverse complement.
TAATTGGCATAAACATCAATATTTTATAACATCTTTTAAGCATAGACTCTCTTTTCCTATCTCACCAGACTTCTTAAACTTCTGCTTTTTAAATTGCCTGATACAAGTGTATTTATTTGAATAACAACAAATTTGAAAATTGAGTGTTGTGAGGTCATCTAAATTTCCTGAGGTTACATACTTTATAACTTTTCTCTAGAAATTTAATTTAAAAATTAAAACAGAAAATCATATTAAAATAAGTATTTATATTCTAAGAAGACATATATATATCTTTAGAATATACATATATATGTAAACATACACATACATACATAATCACATTTAACAGCTTGGTATTATTACAATATCATCCTTATATAGTGTCAAATCCAAATACCACATGTCATCTTCTATCATTTTTATTTGTGTAATCATGCTTCCACATATGAAAGGTAAAGGAGAAGTGACATCTTTCAAGCACAAATGGAAATATAAATATCAGATTCTACGTATTATTACATAATATAGGATAGTGAACTCATAAAAAATTAAGTCCGTGTAGAGTTGTATCATTTAATTTACTTTATGCATGACGCTAATGTAAGGGGAAAGAGAAAAAAAAATGTGGCTTTTATATTAATCAGGTTCTACCTATGTTACAATATTTATAATCAATTGCTAAACTGTTAATACAAACTTGTTATTAGAATAAAATGAATAATTGTATATTTCCATACAACAAAGCATTATGTCTTCATAAGGTTTTCAAAATATAATAATCTTCAAGTAGATAATTCTTAGTTTCTCTAGTGTCTTTCGGACATTGTTCTCCACATGCCATAATTGACAATGAGTTATCCCTACATCTACAATAGTTTATGCAAAATTAAAATACATGCATGTTCACCATGCTTGAAATTTCATTTCTCCGTTTTATTGTTTAAACTTTATTACTCCATTGAACCACAATTTAAATCTATTTTTGAAGCTATAAAAGTGAACCCATGAATGCCTGCAAATTTAACAATAAGGATAAGAAATGTATGTACTAGCTTAATAACTATTTATGGAGCAACAAAAATATGCAAATATTGTACCAAACATAGCAGCTACTGAGATAAGAAAAGGCAAATACAGTACATGAATCACTGATAGAGATGGACCAACAATTAAAAAAATAATATTGTAATTAAAGTGCATGCCAAATGACATTGAAAACATAAAGTACTGAGACAAATATTTGCAAACGGAAGTTTAACGTGGTATCCTTATGATAGGATTATAGGAATAATCTTCCTTACAAAACTTTTTATTAAAGATTTTTAGTAGTATGAAAAATCATTTATCCCTGTGATAATACCAAATTTAGATGTAAAAATATCATGATGGGATATGAAAGTCAAAATTGCAGTAGGATCTTTTTGTATGGTAAAAGGACAGTGATTATCAGCTTGTATATACCCCTTTAAACTCACTGCAGTAGAAAACGTTTTCCATGCTGCTGATGAGAAAACACAATTATATCTATTTTTATCATATCTTTGAGTGATATAGCACTTTTCTTAGCCAGATAGGCTTAAGGTTAGGTATGTAGTTCAATCTTAACCTAGAAATAGATTGGGGTTTTGTTGTGTTTGTTTGTTTGTAAGACAGAGTCTCTCTCTGTTGCCCAGGCTGGAGTGCAGTGGCACAATCTTGACTCACTGAAACTTCCACCTCTCAGATTCAAACAATTTTTCTGCCTCAGCCTCCGCAGTAGGTGGAACTACCAGCATGCGCCACCATGCCCAGCTAATTTTTTATTTTTACAAGAGGTGGGGTTTTACCATGTTGGTCAGGCTAGTTCCGATCTCCTGACCTCAACTGATCCACCCACATTGGCTCCCAAAGTGTTGAGATTACAGGTGTGAGCCATTGCACCTGGCCATTTTTTACAAAGATTTAGACTCTGTCAGTCAAATATAATCATGCAAGAGTAGGATAACAGACAATATGTGCAAAAGCCAAGTGACTCTTGGTTTTAATTCATTTATAATGCTCTGGAAATTTAAATTAACAAACCAAATATGAGCAAAGTAAAACTATGTTTGATCTATTTCTATTTTCAGCTAGATATATTTTAATAGTAAAGTGATAATCACAGGCAAACATAAAAAGTTCCAAAAGAGTGATTGGATCAGATGACATTGATACATAAAACATTTTGTTTCAATGTATGTGATTTTGTTTTATCTTACACTAGTTAGCAGGATTTTGCTTTAGATTAGTCTTTCAGAAAAAATGGTAACATATAAAATTAGGTTATATCAACAATGCTCTTCATTTCGTATGTTTGGTTTGTCTGTTGATTTGGGGAGAGTGTTGTCTTGAAATTAGTTAAAATTCAGTTATTCTTAGACCCTTGAGACATCCCCATATTTCAAATATGGGAATTCAAATAGCACCATATTTTATCATACTTATAAACAACCTTTGGGCTTATTTTAGTCCCTTGTTATAATTTTATTTCCTTTCATGTCTACTGTGTTTATGATTCTTTTCTAATGTATACATTTTGCTTAGTATCTCAGATAGGATTTTGAAACCTGGTAAAATAATAATTGAAGAAAATATAATAAGAAAGAAAGAGATAAGAGGAAAACAGGAATATGGTTACTTAATTTAAAGTCAAATAGAGAACAAATTTCATACCAATGCTTACACTTTCTATTAAATATCACCATACAAAGGCAGGATTCTAGAAAGTGTGTGCAAAAGGCAGTGCAACACACAATAGAAATGATCCCATACCAACTCAGTGAATAGAGGTTTCAGATAAGGTCTTTTAAACTATAGTATATGTTACATATACAATATATGTATATGAAATTCTATAAAACTCTATATGTAAACTTATATTTCTTGTGTATATGTGTTATATGTTTAAATAGGGATAAACTTTTCATACACACACACACACACACACACACACACACACAAAGACACACACAGATGGTCCCTGAGTTTTGATGGTTTGACTTACAATTTTTCTACTTACAATGTTGTGAAAGTGTGTTTCATAGAAACTGTACATGTCTTATGATGCTGGGTAGGTCTCAGTCAGCAATGTAGTTTTGACTACGATATTTTCAATGAGTTTATCAGGATGTAACCCCATCATAAGTTAAGGAGCATGTGTATTTGGAGAAAAGAATTTAGATCTTTCAACAGAGAATTTTCAGGGATAAGAATCATGAAGAAATGGTAGATTAAAAAATTCAACAGCTAATGAGTAACTCAATAGTAGGTATAAAAGTATCTTAAGTGCAATTGAAGAGCACATTAATGAACATAGAAAGATCAGATTAAAAATACCCATAGTCATATAGACTATGGTAGATTAGCAGGTGTAAAAGAAAGAATGGGAAAGAACAATGTTTGAAGACATACATAGAGTAAGAATATTTCAGAACTGAAGATATGAATCTATATATGCTAGAAATACTAAGAAATCCAAATACAAGTCATAAGAAAATATAAAAATAAATACATTTTTTTATTAATGTCAAGGGAAGAGGCAAATCAAAGCTGAAAAAAAATATAACAAATTAAAGTAACTCTTCTAGTGGCAAACAAAGAAAAAAGGAAGGAAAAGTTTAAAGTAGCAATAGAAAGTACAGGATAACCTAAGAAATATTCAGATTGGCATATGACATCTCGATGGAAACAACAAGTTCCAGAAAGTGATGGAGTGATTTAGTCAAGAAGCTGAAAGATACCTGTCAACCTAGTATTGTATATTAAAAGAATTTTTTCGTTCTTTTTTTTTTTTTTTTTTGAGACAGCGTCTCTCTCTTGTCACACAGACTGGAATGCAGTGGTGCGATCTCTGCTCACTGCAACCTCCGCCTCCTAGATTCAAGCAGTTTACCTGCCTCAGTGTCCTGAGTAGCTGGGATTACAGGTATCCACCATCACACCTGGCTAATTTTTGTACTTTTAGTAGAGATGGGGTTTTGCCATGTTGGCCAGGCTGGTCTTGAACTCCTGACCTCAGGGATTCCACCTGCCTCGGCCTCCCAAAGTGCTGGGATTATAGGCATGAGCCACCACACCCAGCCAAGAAAAATATTTTTTAATGAAGACAAAAGTATTACAGTTTTAGGTAAAATATGTGAAAGGCATGATCACTAGAAAGAAATGTGTTTCTGATGCAATGCTGTATTAGTCTATTTTCATGCAGCTGATAAAGACATACCTGAGACTGGGCAAAAGAAAGACCTTTAATTGGACTGACAGTTCTCTGTAGCTGGGAAGCCTGACAATCATGGAGGAAGGCAATGAAAAGCAAATCACATTTTACATGGATGGCAGCAAGAAAAGTAAGAGAATAAGAGCAAGTGAAATAGATTTCTCCTTATCAAACTATCAGATCTCATGAGACTTAGTCACTACCATGAGAACTATAAGGGAGAACCACCTCCATGATTCAATGATCTCCCACTGGGTCCCTCCCACGACTTGGGAATTCACGATGAGATTTGGGTGGGGATACAGCCAAACAATATCAAATGTCAATTTGCAGAAAGAAATAAAGTACTTCGGCTGGGCGACGGTGCTCATGCCTGTAATCCCAGCACTTCGAGAGACCAAAGCAGGTGGATCACCTGAGGTCAGGAGTTCGAAAGCAGCCTGGCCAACATGGTGAAACTCCGTCTGTACCAAAAATATAAAAATTACCCGGGCATGGTGGTGGGTGCCTGTAGTCCCAGCTACTTGGGAGGCTGAGGCAGGAGAATCACTTGGACCCGTGAGGCAGAGGTTGCAATGAGCCAAGATCATGCCATTGCATTCCATCATGGGTGACAGAGCAAGACTCCGTCTCAAAAAATAAGTAAATTAATAAATAAACTGCTTCAACACGGTAAATGTGTGGTTATATATGACATAACATTGATGGTACAAACCAAAATTAATATAGTGGAGGAATATTAAATGAAAGGAAGGAATGGCATATAAATTGGTAGCAAATAAAAATAAAGTGTTCTGCGGTTCCTAAATTGTCTGAGAAGAGAATAATGGTAACAACTGACAATATACTTTGTAAAATGAAGGATGTTTGTTTTGGGGGATAGCCACTAGAAGAATAAAGTGTGCTTGTAAGTGTTGAGTGTTAAGAGAAAATGAAAGTATAAAAATATAAAACAAACCAATAAAAATATGAAAATACAGAAAACCAAATATAAAACAAGTGGAATGAAGAGAAGCCAAGACAAACTTAAAGATTAAAAAAGCTGGAAGAATTGTAGTAGCAAATTTCAAAAGTTTTCAGAGAGGCACAATAATTAGCATAGTGCAGTGACGGTAGAAATATAAATCAGTCACACAGATTAGAGGACTAGAGAGTGGAGGAAACAGAATTTAAACTACCCCTCTCTTACTCAAGCAAAAATGCCATACAATTCAGTTGATAAAATATATATTTTTCAATAAATTAGTCTTGGGTAATTGAATATCTTAGGAAACAAAAGTGACCTTTGGCCACTACTTCTCATCATATGTAAAAGGTATAGTTTAAGCATAGACTTACATGTAAAAATAAAGTACAGTCATCCCTCACTTCCAGGATACCAAATTCCTTGAAGGCTGAGTCTTTTATATAAAATGGCATGGTATTTGCAAAAAACCTACACACATCCTCCTGTACACGTTAAGTTATCTCTAGATTACTTACAATACATAATACAATGTAAATGCTATTCAAATAGTTGTTACATTACCTTTTTAATTGTATTAATTTTATTGCTTTATTTTTTCTAATATTTTTGATCTGTAATTGGCTGAATCCGTGGAGATAAAATGCACAGCTAAGAAGTGCTGACTGCATGTACGTAAACAAGAGCATTTTCATGACCTTAGGGTATCAAAGTTCTGTTAAACAGTATAAAAATAGTGCTGACCATAAAAATGAATGATAGAATAAAATGAAAATTAAGAGTGACTTAATTAAAAAAACATTAAGAGAGAAGGCAAATTATTTATTGGGAGAAAATATTTGTAATGTGTGTATCCAACAAAGAACTTATATCCATTAGATAATAAAAATGTATATTCATTAATAAGAAGGTACGCAAAATGCTTGAACAGGCTCCAAAATATGCAAATTTGAGGTCAAGAAGTATATGAAAAAGTTCTCAACATAATTAAACATTGGGAGAATGTTAAAACTACAATGAATACCACTACACATTGATCAGTACAAAAACATTTAAAGAAGTGAAATAATATTAAGAACAACTACAAAATATGTGGATTGGTAGTGGAAGTGTGAATGTTAGATACAATTTGAAAAATGTTTGGCAAATATCTACTAACATAATTCTTTTAAACACTGGCTATGTACCTGATATGGTTTGGCTGTGTCCCAACCCAAATCTCATCTTGAATTTTAACCCCCATAATTCCCATGTGTCATGGGAAGAACCTGATGGGAGGTGATTGATGTATGGGTGTGGGTCTTTCCTGCACTGTTCTCATGATAGTAAATGAGTCTCATGAGATCTGATGGTTTTAAAAAATGGAAATTCCCCTACACAGGCTCTCTCTCTCTTCCGGCTGCCATCTATGTAAGATGTGACTTGCTCCACCTTCTGCCATGATTGTGAGGCCTCTTCAGCCATGTGAAACTGTAAGTTTATTAAACCTCTCTCTTTTGCAAATTGCCCAGTCTTGGGTGTGTCTTTATCAGCAGTGAGAAAATGGACTAATAAAGCAAATTGATACCGGTGGGGTGCTGCTGAAAAGATAACCTGAAAATGTGAAAGTGACTTTGGAACTGGGAAACTGGCAGAAATTGGAACAGTTTGGAGGGCTCAGAAAAAGGCAGGAAAATGAAAGTTGGGAACTCCCTAGAGACTTGTTGAATGGCTTTGACCAAAATGCTGATAATGATATGGACAATGAAATCCAGGCTGAGGTGGTCTCAGATGGAGATGAGGAACTTGTTGGGAACGGGAGCAAAGGCGACTCTTGTTACGTTTTAGCAAAGAGACTGGCAGCATTGTGCCCCTGCCTTAGAGATCTGTGGAACTTTGAACTTAAAAGAGATGATTTAGGGAAATTTCTAAGCAGCAAAGCATTCAAGAAGTGACTTGGGTGCTGTTAAAGGCATTCAGTTTTTAAAGGGAAACAGAGCGTAAAAGTTCAGAAAATGTGCAGCCTGACAATGCAATAGAAAAGAAAATTCTGTTTGCTGAGGATAAATTCAATTCAGCTGCAGATATTTGCATAAGTAACAAGGAGCCAAATGTTAATCACCAAGACAATGGAAAAAAGGTCTCCTGAGCATGTCAGAGACATTTGCTGCAGCCCCTCCCATCACAGGCCCCGAAACCCAGGAAGAAAAAATGTATTTGTGAGCTGGGCCCAGGGTCCCTATGCTGTGTGCAGTCTGCAGACTTGTTGCCCTACATCCCAGCCACTCCAGCCATGACTAAAGGGGACCAACGTACAGCTTGGGCTGTGGCTTCAGAAGGTGAAGGACCAAGTCTTGGAAGTTTCCATGTGGTGTTGAGCCTGCAGGTACACAGAAGTCAAGAATTAATGTTTGGGAATCTCTGCCTAGATTTCAGAAGATGTGTGGAAACTCCTGGATGACCTGGCAGAATTTTGCTGCAGGGCCAAGGCCGTAATGAAGAACCTTTGCTAGGGCAGTGTGGAATTGAAATGTGGAGCTGGAGCCCCCCTCCACACAGAGTCTGTATTGGTGCACTGCCTAGTGGAGCTGTGAGAAGAGGGCCACCATCCTCCAGACCCCAGAATGGTAGTTCAACTGACAGCTTGTAATGTGTACCTGGAAAAGCTGCAGACACTCAATGCTAGCCCATAAAGGCAGCCCAAAGGGAGGCTGTACCTTGTAAAGCCACAGGGGCAGAGCTGCCCAAGACCATGGGAACCCACCCCTTGCATCAGTGTGACCTGGATGTAAGACATAGAGTAGAAAAGATCATTTTGGAGCTTTAAGATTTGACTGCCCCACTGGATTTTGGCCAGCATGGGGCCTATAGCCCCCTTGCTTGGCCCATTTTCTCTCATTTGGAATGACTGTATTTACCCAATACTTGTACCCTTATTGTATCTAGAAAGTAACTAACTTGCTTTTTATTTTACAGGCTCATAGGTAGAAGGAACTTGCCTTGTCTCAGGTGAGACTTTGGACTGTGGACTCTTACTGCCGAAATGAGTTAAGGCTTTGGGAGACTGTTGGGAGGGCATGATTGGTTTTACCATGAGAAGACATGAGATTTGGGAAGGGCCAGGGCAGAATAATATGGTTTGGCTGTGTCTCCACCCAAATCTCATCATAAATTATAACTCCTAGAATTTTCATCCCTGTGCTGTTCTCTTGACAGTGAATGAATCTCACAAGATCTGAAAATTTTAAAAATGGGAGTTTTCCTGCACAAGCTTTCTCTGTCTGCTGCCGTCCATGTAACATGTGACTTGCTCCTCCTTGCCTTCTGCTATGATTGTGAGGCCTCCCCAGCCATATGGAGCATAAAGAGGTCCATCAAACCTCTTTATTTTGTAAATTGCACAGTCTCAGGTATGTCTTTATCAACAACATGAAAACGGACTAATACAGTACAAGAGAAATGAAAGCTTATGTGCAACAAAACATTTATTCCAGGCATATTCATAATTACTCCAAATGGAAACAACCATAATATCTATCAACAGCAAAATGGGTAAATCCATTGTATTTAATTTATCCTATGGAAAACTATGCAACAGTAAAAAGTGCAAATACACAAGGACATGAGTAATCTTATAGACATAAAGTTGAGTAAACCAAAGAGAGAGACAAAAAGGTACATGCTGCATGAGTTCATTGTATTAACTTGAGAACCATACAAAATAAATCTCTGTTGCTAGATATCAGAAGATTTTTGACTGAGAAGGAAGCATCAGTGAACTTCTTAGGATATGTAAAAATTACATATTTCAGTTTATGTGGAGGTACAAGTTTTTATACATAATTTTAAAAATTGGCCAGGAATGGTGGCTCACGCCTATAATCCCAGCACTTTGGGAGGCGTAGGCAGATGGATTGCTTCAGCCCAGAAATCCAAGACCATCCTTGGCTACATTGTGAGATCTCATTGTGAGCTGGGTGTGGTGCCTGTGTTACCAGCTACTCAGGAGGCTGAGGTGGGAGGATCACCTGAGCCTGGGAGGCTGAGGATGCAGCAAGTTGTGATCATGCCATTTCACTCCAGCCTGGGTGAAAGAACAATGCCTTGTCTCAAGAAAAAAAATCAACCTATACTGTAGTGTTAAATTTGTACATTTTACTATATTAAGATCTACTTTAATAATGCTGTAAGATAAAAGAAGATATTCTTAATAATATATTGCTAACATTTATTTGTGAAATATTTAACATTCTTTTTTAGATGAGAACAATACGTGGCTATCAACATTTCTATTTAACATTGAATAGTTGGATTGGACTGGCATGAACGTTTCTATTTAACATTGAGTTTGATTTCATGACAGTGCAGTGAGTCATAAATAAAAATAATAATAGGCATAATACCTGGATAAGAAGGAATATGCACTTATTTTTTTGCAGAAAAAACTCATTAAAGTGAATTTGCATTTCAGTGTAATCTCAAGGAGAGAATTGACAATAACATTTTTTGTGAAAATTGAAAAACGAAAGTTACATTAAAATAGGCAAAAATAGCAAACACCATCATGTAATGAAGAAAATGAGAATGCAGGGTTCCTCTATTAGATTTTAAAACTTTTTATTATAAAGGTCTAAAAAATAAGTTAGTATGTAATTGGAGCTGGAAGAAAAAGAAATAACCACTGGTGTAAAACAAACAACCTAGAAAATCACCCAGGTAGATAAACTTCTTGAATAATAAAAAGGTTACACTACAGGAAAGTGAAGCAATAATGTTCCTTTCAATAATTTATAATGGGTCATTTATGCATTTATTTGATACCTCTACCTCACACCGTAAACAAACAAAAAGTTAAGCATATACTTTAGCAGCACAATGAATAAAGCTAAGTGAGCATATGTATATTACCTTGTAACAAAGAAACACCTACAACATTTACCAAAATGGAATAGATATTACTTCTAATTAAAATCTTTAGAAACTTCAAGCAAATAAGATGACATAGATTACATTTCTTAATCAAAATGCAAATATTAATTTAACAGTAAAATATATGTATAATTATATATAAATGTGTATATTTATTTATTGAAAATATTTATTAAAATAACAGTATTATATATTAAAATAACTTAGAAACAATATAGCTTAAATAAAATATGTTAATATATTTATATTAAAAATTAAGTGTCCATCACCATCTTTTATTTTTACTTGTATTTTTATGGTGTAATATTGTTTAGAAATATTGAGAGAGAGAGTCTGAAAATTTCTATACCACCTAATTACAGTATTTGTTTTTTAACTTAGAAACAGAAATTAAAACTGAAAAAGAGGCTCCTATTGATTAAACCATGATTGAAAATTTGGGTGATAAGAGCTTTCTGATTGGGAAAGTACCTTATGTTTATCCAAGCAATTTTATCACTGTTGGAGGCAAGAGTCATGACAGGAAAGTCAATTCCTTGATAATGTCAAACTGGTTTTTACTCATTTTATTACTCACTCTAAGTAAAAATTGAGAATTTTACAGCTCTTCAAGTCACCTTTCTTTTCAGTACATTTTAAAAAATGAATAAACTTTATTTTTAAGGCAGTTTCAAGTTTATAGACAAATTAGATAAAAAGTACAAAGGGCTCTCACATACTAACACTCCCCCTCACCTTCATTCAGTTTCCCCAATTATTTACATATAGTGTTGGTGTGATATATTTGACTAAATTCCATAGTTCATATTACAATTCACTCTTTGTATTGAACAATTCTATGGGTTTCGTCAAATGCATAATGTTGTATATCCATTACAGTATAACACAAAATGTTTCACAGTCCTAAAAATCCATTGTCCTATACCTATTAATCTCTGCTTCCTCCCCAAACCCTTGACAACCACTGTTCTTTTTACTATTTTAATAGTTTTGCCTTTTCCCGAATGTCACCTAATTAGAAACATATGCTATGTAGTCTTTTCAGACAAGCATTTAAGATTCCTTCAAATCTTTTCTGGGGCTTAATAGCTCATTGTTTTTTAGCACTGAATAATATTATATTGCATGGATGTACCAGTTTTTATCCATTCACATATTGAAAGATATTTTGTTTGCTTCACATTTTGGGCAATTATTGATAAAGTTTTGTAAACATTATCAGCAGGTTTTTGTGTGGACATAAGTTTTCAAACCATTTGGTTAAATACCTAAAAGAGTGATTGTTGCATCATATGGTTAACGTATGTTTAGCTGTGTAAGAAACTGCCAAATTATCTTCTGAAGTGACTGTATCATTTTGTATTTTCTAGTAGAAGTGAATGAGTATTCCTAATGCTCTGCAAATTCACCAGCAATTGGTATTTTGTTTTTCTTAAAATTTTCCACATTCTAATAGGTATATAGTGATATTCTGTTGTTTTAATTTGCAATTCCCTAATCATACATGATGTTGAACATCTAATAATTTGTTTATTTTTCGGCTGTATATCTTCTTGGGTAATACGCTTATTCATAGCTTCTGTCCATTTTTTACTTGGACTTTTAAAAAATTATTTATTTGCAGCTGGGCACAGTGGCTCACGCCTGTAATCCCAGCACTTTGGGAGGCCAAGGTGGGTGGATCACGAGGTCAGGAGTTCGAGACCAGCCTGACCAACATGGTAAAACATCGTCTCTATTAAAAATACAAAAAAAATTAGCTGGGCGTGGTGGCACACGCCTGTAATCCCAGCTACTCGGAGGCTGAGGCAGGAGAATTGCCTGAACCTGGGAGGTGGAGGTTGCAGTGAGCCAAGATCGTGCCACTGCACTCCAGCCTGGGCGACAGAGTGAGACTTCGTCTCAAAAAAAAAAAAAATTATTTGCATATGTTCTTTGTTTATTTTGAACACAAGTCCTCTATCAGATATGTTCAATTTTTTGTCATTTTTCCAAGATTCTTGATATTTCATTTAATGTTTTCCATTTTTTTTCTTTTCCATTTTTTTGCTTTTTAATCTTGAGATTTCTATTGATATATTTTCAAACTTACAGATGCTTTCCTTGGCCATATTCTCTCCTGAGAGGCCTATTGAAGGCATTCTTTATTTCTGTTACATTGTTTTTGATCTCATAGCATTTCTTTTTGATTCTTCATGTTTACATCTTTTGGCTTACACTATCCATATGCTCTTGCTTGGTTTCCACTTTTTCCTTAGCGCCCTTAACATTTTACTCATAAATTTTAAAATTCCCATTCTAAAAATTCTAAAACCTCGGACATATCTGAGTCTGGTTGTGATGATTACTTTGTCTTTTCAGACTGTGTTTTTGGTCTTTCAGCATAAACATATGTAGATCTGTATTGTGATATTTTATGTTTGTTTGGCTAGGAGTTAGGCTGCATTTAATATATGCTTTACCTGTGGATGTCAGAAGATAAAATTTCCTTTACATCCTTGTATTTGTCTTTGTTTTCTTATTTGCAATTTCCTTGAGATTTTTTAAATAGAGCCTTTGGCTTGTTTTTACTTGTAATCTCCAGTTATTACAGTGGACTCCTATTTGGTATGGTAGTAAGACGTTAGGGGAAGGACATATTTTTGATAGTTTTATGATCAGGTCTCAGCCTTCAATGAACCTGAATTGAGTATTTCTCTTTCTCCTCACCAAAGCTAGAGGAGATCAGAATTGTATTTTTCTCCTTCTCCAAGTTGGTTGGGCTCTGGTAAGACCATTTTCTTTGAGGGCAGTCTTTGTTAAGAGAACTGAAAACATAATGGTATTTCCCAAAATGGCCACTCCCACTGTTTTGCCGGCCCCGTTCTGCTAGAAGCAAATTGTTTTCTCCAGTCTTCACAGTGAGAACCTGGTAAGCCTCTTGCTGGTAAATCACAAATGTGTGGGACCCCCCCCCCCACCCGAGGCTGGGCTTCCTCTAAGTTTTTAAGTTACAAACCTACTGTACACTAAACCTCCAGCAATTTACCCATTGCAATTTAAAGTGTACTTTCTGATACTAGCTCCACCTACAGGACCCTGCACTTCTCCTCCTTGTAAGCTTTGATCTGTGTAAGTGCCTATCTCTCCATTTTTCATGACTGTACTGAGAACCCCCAAAATCTGAGACAGGTCTCCGTCAACTTAGGAAGTTTATTTTGCCAAATTTAAGGATGCAGGCCCATGACACAGCGTCAGGAGGTCCAAACGACATGTGCCCAAGGAGGTCAGAGCACCACTTGGTTTTATACTTTTTAGGGAGACATGAGACATCAGTCAACATACGTAAGATGAATATTGGTTTTGTCTGGAAAAGTGGGACAACAAGAAGCAAAGCTGTGTCAACTCAAAGAGGGGAGGGGGCTTCCAAGTCACAGGTAGATAAAAGACAAATGGTTGCATTCTTTTGAATTTGTGATTAGCTTTTCCAAAAGAGGCAATCAGATATGCATTTGTCCCAGTGAGCAGAGGGATGACTTTGAATAGAATGGGAGGTAGGTTTGACCAAAGCAGTTCCCAGCTTTACTTTTCCCTTCAGTTTAGTGATTTGGGGGCCCTAAGATTTATTTTCCTTTCACGGTACTTTGGCTTGTGACCTCAATTCCCTGATGGATCTAAGAAGAGTTGTGATTTTTAGCTTGTTCAGCCTCTTTTTCTTGTGGAGAGGATGGGAGTGATGAACTGCAAACTCTTTAAATGTTGGATAGAAGTTAGAGAGCTTTCAGATAGAACTAATATTTTTTTTTCCTACAGATTCTTCATTGACAATGATAATTTTGAGTCACTTTGTGTCCTCTTGTTTTCATAGTGGTGGGGCTTTGGAATAATTTAACTTGCTGTATCACTTGTTAAATATGATAATTCTATTTTGAATTACCTCAGACCTAGTTTGAATTACATCAATGAAGACTGCTTTACGGAATCAGAAAAGTTTCAGTCTAGTGAAAATATTGTGCAAAATTATGTGTGTGTCTTTGTGTATGCAGGATTGTCTATTTTTTAGTAACACAATTATAAAGTAACAATTTAGAAAAAAAATAGTGTATGATAAGAAATTTTACACCAAACCACCAGCAATTTATCCATTGCAATTTAAAATGTTCTTTCTGATGCTGGCTCCACCTACAGGCTCCTGCACTTCTCCTTGGAAGCTTTGATCTCTGTAAGTGCCTGTCTGTCTCTCCATATACATATATATGTTTTCTCCATATATAGATGTTTTCTGACTTTTGACTAAAATTCCTGAGTATATTCATAAAATGATAACTGATTTCCTCCAAATTTTCATTTAGATTACTAATACATGGTAATAAATTATTTACTTCTGTTACTGGGTTTTTGCAATCGTGGACTCTTTATTTGTTGAATTCACATATCTTCCTAGAGCACATTTTCAATTAAAAAAGAATCTTCAACATACACATAAGTAAATAGAGCTTTAGAAGAGTATTTTTTTTAATATAATTAGGAAATAATGAAAATGGAACATCATTTAGCTTTGGAAACAAAGTGGAAAACCAACCTAACATAATCCTGAAACATAGAAAAGAGGGAACTGAGACATTATTTTTAAAAAACATAAACAATGAGATGAACTGTGTGTTAAAAGAGGGAAAATGGTGGTGGTTGGAGGTGCAGGAAAAGTCTTCTTGGTGTCTGGCAGGTCAAGGAAAAGTTTTCTAGAGTTAATAATGTTTGGGTTTAGGTTTAATTTCGTGAAAAGAAGAGTAACAGCAGTCTCACGAAGTATCTGAGGTTGAGGGAGTGAAGCAACTGGGTTCCTAGGAACCAACCTCAGAGACTTCCTGGAACCTCAGACCCAAGGAGATGAGAGGATAGAGAGGCATGGAGTATCTTTTTTTTTTTTTTCAAAACAGTCCCGGAGACCTTCCTTCATATAAAGAAAAAAAAAGCAACCACCACTGTGCTGCAGCTCTCCCAAATGTATTTGCCTGTCTTCTCTGTCATGATTTGATGGTAGGAGGTTGCAAAGCAAAACAACTCCAGAGACACCCCTACCTGTATTCTCAGTCAGAGTTGTAGAAGAGTACTTTGTGATCCTGGAAGAAGCAAAGTTGAACTTCATCAAAATTAAAACATCCGCTTTTAGGGAGACACAGTTAAGAAAATGCATAGGTAAGATGGGGGTGGTGGCTCACACCTGTAATCCCAGCAACTTTGGGAGGCGGAGATAGGCGGATCACCTGAGGTCAGGAGTTTGAAACCAACCTAGCCGACATGGGGAGACCCTGTCTTTACTAAAAATACAGAGATTTTCTGGGTGTAATGGTGGTCTCCTGTAATCCCATCTACTCAGGAGGCTGAGGCACGAGAATCACTTAAACCAAGAAGGCGAAGGTTGCAGTGAGCCGAGATAATGCCACTGCACTCCAGCCTGGGCCACGGAGCAAGATTCTGTCTCAAAAAAAAAAAAAAAGAAAAGAAAAGAAAGAAAGAAAGAAAAAGAAAATGTACAGGTGTACAGGCAAGCCACAAACTGGGAGAAATGTTTACAATACATATATTTGAATCACAGAGCATGCATTACACACAAAACAAAATTTTAATGATAAAAAAACAAATTGGATAATTATTTACTTTTTTAAAAGAAAAGACCTGAAGAGATGCTTCCCAAAAGAAGACAAGAATAACAAATGGCAAATAGGCACATGGGAAAAAAAAAATCTCCAGGGAAATGCAATTGAAATTCACAATGTGATACCAATTGAGGGGTAGTGAGGATGTGGTACAACCAAAAGAATTCTATAATACGGGGAGGAGTGTAAAACAGGAAGTACTCTAGAAAATAATATGGCAATGTCTTACAAAGTTAAAAACACATCTACTTTATAACTGAGCCTTTCTATTCCTAAGTGTTTATCCAGGAGAAATGAAATCATATGACTGTATAAAGTCTTTTGCAAGAATGTTCCTAAAATATTCATTTATAGTAGCCAAAAAACAGAAGAAAATCCAAGTGTCCACCATCAGGTATAGATAAACAAAATGTGGTATATTCACACCATGGAATACCACTCAGTAATAAAAATTTCAAATTACTCATTCTTGCAATAATATGTATGAGTCTCAAGGCATTCAGCTGAGCAAAAGAAGTCACAGCAGAAGACTCCATACCTTGTGATTCTATTTATATGCAGTTCTGAAACTGGCAAAACTATTAAACTATTACATGGTAAAAAGAAAGTGAAATAGAAGTTGTTTTTTGGAGTTTGGTGACTGGGAGGTTATTGACTAGGAACTGAGACAGAAGGGAGCTATGTCTGCATTTTAATAAAGGCGCTTTATATGTATGTATTCATTTGTCACAACCTATATTATATCTGTTCATTTCAAAGGCGGTAAAATGAAATTTAGAAAGAGAAAAGCCTTGGAAGATATTATTTCAATAAGGATATTTTTAGAAGAATGCTCCTGAAAGAGCAATTAAGATGAAAACACACCCCCAGTTCCTTCTTTGTGCTCTTCGTAAAGCCCAAAACCCACACTTGAACATTATATCCCATCTGTACTTTCCTCTTCAGGGATATTTCTCAGGCAATTTTCCCATCTCTCTCCTGAACCATTTCCCCCTCTTTTTTTGCTGAGTCTTTATCATCAACATAACACATGCTCTAATTTCTCCAACTATGAAAAATATTATGTACCTCCAGTTGCTAATTTATATCCCTTCTTGCCTTCAGATTTTCCACACTAGACTCAAGAGTTTTTTTTAACTTCTGTGTCCTATAGAATCGAAAGTGGGAGGATCACATTCTGTATTGATAAACAAGAAATCCTTGAATTTTCCTTGATTCCTTTTTCTCTCACATCCTATATCAAATTCTTTGGCAAATCCTGTTGCCTCTACCTTGAAAGTACATTCAATTTCCCACAGTGTTTCACTCCCTCCATCCATCCCAATACTGTGATTGAAGGAAACGTTGACTCAAGCCCAAATTATTCCCATGGCCTCCCTATTGGGTTCCCTCCTTCCAGCCTTCTATTTTTCTGTTGATTGTCAGTACAGTAATGAGTATAACAGTTAACATATCACTACTCTATTCCAGCTTCTCTAATGGCAAAATGCGACTGATATCTTCTAGATCTAAAATACTCCTAGCACCTTCGATCTTTCCCATTCTGAACATGAACACCTCTTCTATTACACTGAACCACACTGTCTCTATTGCTTTCCTGCCACACTTGTGTCAGGGTCTTCACACTTATTTTTTCTCTGCCTTTTATATTGCAAAATAGGTGAGTAGTTCTCTCCCTTGTCTTCTTCAAGAAATGCAGCATCTCCACTTCAGTGAAAAAGTCTTGAGCAACTTACTGACAATTTCAAGCCCTGTTAGGGGCCTCTATAGCCTTTCACTGCATTATTTTTCTTCATGCATTCATCCCTTTTTAACATATTAGATATTTTATTTCATGGTCTGACTCCTCCCGCTGGAAGATAAGCTCCATGAAGACAGGCATTTTTGTTGTTTTTTTTTTTCCCCCAGGATTTAGAATAGTACCTAACATAAAATGAACACTCCAGACATACTTATGGAGTCAATAACTCAATATTGAAAAATTGCTGATGTCTTTTATACATTGATGTGTAGTTATAGTCATATAATATGATTGACTGACTTGCAGTTCCAGTCTTGCAATTTAAAGTTACATTCATGTTTTCGGACGTCTACTAAACCAGCAGCAAAACACAGTATGTATTTACACATGATTTCACATTTCCAGTGAGCGCTCTAAACATTAGAAATAATTTAGAAACATTACCATAAAAAAAAGCTTTCAATGTCCAGTTGTTTCACTTTTTTTTTGTATCTCTCTTCTATTTGTGCTACATGTATTATATGTATAAACATGTTATGTATTTCAATGTTCTATTATTATATTGAAGTTGTCAATAATACTTAGCATCAGGGGGAAATTCCCTTTTTATATCTATCTCACTGAAATAAATACGACATAATTTTTTATAATGAGTAGAATAAGATTTTAAAGAATGAAATTAGTCCCTATGAGGAGAAAGGTTGGTTGCTGAAAAATTGAAATATTTACGATATCTTTTATAGCTATACATCTCAGCAGCATAAATAAAAGAGGTAACTTCGCTAAAGGCTACAAAATATTATACCTGAATGGGCAAGAGGTAAATATTGGAAATTTCCTCTTTGCCCTGAAGTGAATACAAAAATAATAAAACAATAAAGTCAATCTGGGTATAATACTATCTTCTGACCTAGTTATCATTTTGGCATTTTTTTAAATTTTACTTTGGGTTCTGGGGTACATGTGCAGATCATGCAGGATTGTTGTATAGGTACATACATGGCAAGGTGGTTTGCTGCCTTCATCCCCCCCAATCACCTATATCTGGTATTTCTCCCCTCATTATTCCTCCCCCACCCTCCCCCACCCCCCACTGTCCCTCCCCCACCCCCACCACTGACCACAGTGTGTGATGTTCCCCCTCCCTGTGTTCACATGTTCTAATTGTTCAACACTCGCCTATGAGCGATCACATACAGTGTTTGGTTTTCTGTTCTTGTGTCATTTTGCTGAGAATGATGGTTTCCAGATTCATACATGTCCCTAAGAAGGACACGAACTCATTCTTTTTTATGGCTGCATAGTATTCCATGGTGTATATGTGCCACATTTTCTTTATCTAGTCTATCGATGATGGACATTTGGGTTGGTCCCAGGTCTTTGTTATTGTAAACAGTGCCACAATGAAGATATGTGTGTATGTGTCTTTATAATAGAACAACTTATAATTCTTTGGATACATACCCAGTAATAGGATTGCTGGGTCAAATGGGATTTCTGTTTCTAGGTCCTTGAGGAATCGCCACACCGTCTTCCACAGTGGTTGTACTAATTTGCACTCCCACCAACAGTGTAAAAGTGTTCCTGTTTCTCCACATCCTCTCCAGCATCTGTTGTCTCCAGATTTTTTAATGACTGTCATTCTAACTGGTGTGAGATGGTATCTCAATGTGGTTTCGATTTGCATTTCTCTAATGACCAGTGATGATGAGCATTTTTTCATATGCTTGTTGGCAACATTGATGCCTTCTTTTGTAAAGTGCCTGTTCTTTTTTATTCTTAATGTTACTTTTTTTCTGATATGGGGAGTCATGTTTGGGGCATAACTGTATTCATTTGAAGAAAATGGATATGATTCTGGTACTTCTTGATAGGCTTCTTTCTCCCTGTCACATTTTTTTTTCTACGTGCTGTTAAACTACACCTGATAAATGTCTTATAGTGGTCAGCGTCAGTTTGATGAACTGCATGTCAAAGAAAGAAACCCACAACCAATTGAAATACTGGAGACACAATTCAGATTGTGGCCTGAAGGTGCAAAAACACTTGTAACTTCTGCTACTCGATGCAACTTGGAAATAACAAAAAACAACAAAAATGTGGAAAAAAATGCAATAATGCATTGATGTAGTTGGATATTTCAAAGGCTAGCCATGTTACCATTCACGACCATTTTACATTTTTTTTAGGTAATCATTTACCACTACAATCTTCATAAATCCCTCTTTCTAGGCTTATTTCCAGTGTGCGTATTTCTATTTATGATGTAGTTTTATCATCAAATATGGAGCTGTCTATAAGTCATGATAGACTAAATGGAGCCCATCACCACTCTCTGATCTTGAAAATCACTACATTGCAAATCATGCTTTTGGAAATTTTTAACATATAAAACTGTCCCCTGAACTGGCATGGTGCTGAAACAGTAAATTTTTATCCTCAGTGTCATTAGCAGAGGTAAGAATAAATAAAGAAGTTTTCTGATGTCTTAGTTTTACACCTTTAACAAATCTTGTGATTGTGTAGATTTTTAAAATTGTTTTTTCTCACAAGGTTTTTTTGTTTCTAAATGAAGATGGGGTAACCATCACAAATACTTGTAATGGGTTGTAAATTCTTTGCCAAAATATTACAAGAAAAAGAGGCACAAAATAAATCACCTGAGTGCCACACATATTCCTTCTTGTTCTTTGGATGGTTAATTTTGTGTGTCAACTCGGCTGGGCCACAGTGCTCAGATATTTGCTCAAATCTTATTGTGAATATTTCTGTGAAGATATTTTTTGGATGAGATTTACATTTAAATTGGTAGATATTAAGAAAACCACTCTTCATAATATGGGTGGGCCAGATCTAATCAGTAAATCTCTTTAATAGGATAAAAATGTAACTCCCATGAGCAAGAAGGAATTCTGCCAACAGAATGTGTTTGAACTCAAAACACAAATCTTCCCTGGGTGCCCAGTCTTCCAGTCTACTCTGCAGATTTTAGACTTTCAAAGCATCCCTACATGAGGTAATTACTTAAAATAAATGTCTCTCTCACATATACAAAGATGTGTGTATACACACACACACACGCACCCTGCTGGTTCTGTTTCTCTAGAGAGACACCAATACACTCCAATTATGTAATCACAGTCATACTCTTCATGAAGACCATAGTCAACTACCAAAAACTAGAATATAGTTGTATTTTACAATTCCCTGACACAAATATCCCTGGTGACTAGGGCGTAGCTCTTTTTTTTTTTTTTCAGGGAAGGTGGACACCAGCCAGATATTCTGCTAGAACTTGGAGATTTTTCTTTTCTTTAATATATATATATATATATATATATATACACACACACACATATATATTATACATATATAATATATATATATTCTGGGGTACATGTGCAGATCATGCAAGATTGTTGCATAGGTACATACATGGCAATGTGGTTTACTGCTTCCATTCCCCCATCACCTATATCTGGCATTTCTCCCCATGTTGTCCCTCCCCCAACCTCCCTACCCCCTGCTGTCCCTCCCCTAGTCCCCACAACAGACCCTAGTGTGTGATGCTCCCCTCCCTGTGTCCATGTGTTCTCATTGTTCAATACCCACTTATGAGTGAGAACATGCTTGTTTGATTTTCTGTTCTTGTGTCATTTTGCTGAGAATGATGGTTTCGAGATTCATCCATGTCCCTACGAAGGACACCAACTCACCATTTTTTATGGCTGAGTAGTATTCCATGGTGTATATGTGCCTCATTTTCTTTGTCCAGTCTGTCATTGCTGGGCATTTGGGTTAGTTCCAGATCTTTGCCATTGTAAACAGTGCCACAATGAACATACTTGTGCTGTGTATTTTTTTTTTTTTTTTGAGACAGAGTCTCACTCCTTCGCCAGGTGCCAGGCTGGAGTGGAGATGATCTCGAGCTCATTGCCACCTCCACCTCCCGAGTTCAAGCAATTCTCATGCCTCAGTCTCCCAGGTAGCTGGGACTACAGGCACGTTCTACCACGCCCAGCTAATTTTTGTATTTTTAGTAGAGATGGGGTTTCACCATGTTGGCCAGGATGGTCTTGATCTCTTGACCTCTTGATCCACCCACCTCAGCCTCCCAAAGTACTGGGATTACAGGCATAATATGCTGTGTCTTTATAACAGAATGATTTATAATCCTTTGGATGTATACCCAGTAATGGGATTGCTGGGTCAAATGGAATTTCTGTTTCTAGGTACTTGAGGAATTGCCACACTGTCTTCCACAATGGTTGAACCAATTTAGACTCCCACCAACAGTGTAAAAGTTTTCCTATTTCTCCACATTCTCTCCAGCATCTGTTGTCTCCAGATTTTTTAATGGTCACCATTCTAACTAGTGTGAGATGGTATCTCAATGTGGTTTTGATTTTCATTTCTCTAATGACCAGCGATGATGAGCATTTTTTCATATGTTTGTTGGCCTCATATATGTCTTCTTTTGAAAAGTCTCTGTTCATGTCCTTTGCCCACTTTTGAATGGGTTTGTTTTTTCTTGTAAATCTGTTTTAGTTCTTTGTAGATTCTGGATATTAGCCCTTTGTCAGACGGATAGATTGCAAAAATTTTTTTCCCATTCTGTTGGTTACTGGTTCACTCTAATGATTGTTTCTTTTGCTGTACAGAAACTACTAAGTTTAATTAGAGTCCATTTGTCTATTATGGCTTTTGTTGCCAACGCTTTTGGTGTTTTAGTCATGAAGTCCTTGCCTATGCCTATGTCCTGAATGGTTTTGCCTAGGTTTTCTTCTAGGGTTTTTATGGTGTTAGGTCTTATGTTTAAGTCTTTAAGCCATCTGGAGTTAATTTTAGTGTAAGGTGTCAGGAAGGGGTCCAGTTTCTGCTTTCTGCACATGGCTAGCCATTTTTCCCAACACCATTTATTAAACAGGGAATCCTTTCCCCATGGCTTGTTTTTGTCAGGTTTGTCAAAGATCAGATGGCTGTAGATGTGTGGCATTGCCTCCGAGGCCTCTGTTCTATTCCATTGGTCTATATCTCTGTTTTGGTACCAGTACCATGCTGCTTTGATTACTGTAGCTTTGTAGTATAGTTTGAAGTCAGGTAGCATGATGCCTCCAGCTTTGTTCTTTTTGCTCTCTCTTTTGGTTCCATATGAAGTTTAAGTTAGTTTTTTCCAGTTCTGTGAAGAGGATCATAGGTAGCTTGATGGGGATAGCAGCTCTTTTTAAATAAATTTTCTTTACTGATTTGTTTTTTAGGGACTCTTCCTCTGTCACCTAAAGGAAGAGTTTATCCCTTTAGGGAAGCCATAAATACAGAACTTAAAGTTGCTACTTCTACCCTCTTGGTTTCCAGACCCAGGCATTTTATTTACTTGGTAGAATATTCTATAATAATAATTAATTTAAGCAGTATAACGCATCATGGAGTACAGTTTCCCATCAGTGTAGCATGAAATCTCTAACTTAGACCTCAGCTGCATCATTAAGAGATAATTCCACCATTCTATTATGTTATCATCGTCCTGAGGTGTAGCGTGAGATAGGAGCTTTGGGTTACATAATCATGAATCTATAGGTAAACTTTCCATTTCATGAAGTGTGTCTCTTGATTCCAAGAGATATTATGGGGAATCCTACGTCAGTCAATTGACACTCTTTAAACCTTTTTTCTTTTTTTTTGTATTGCTGTTCAAGGTCTTGCAGACATAGAAGGAAAATACATACTCACCTGATTCTGTGTTTATCTGCTCAAGATTAATAGCTGTCCTTCATAGTGAAAGGGTGGAAGGAGTCTGAACATAGTTGTCCATGAAGCGGATGATTGATCTCATCAAGAAATCAAGAGCTCAAAATCCACCTCTTCTGTTGAGAAATCAAACATTAACCCATAGAAGTAGCTAGGTTAGCCTTTGTGAATGGGAGTCAATGTTGTTGGGCTCACATGTAGACTCCATCTCTGCCACTATGGCTACTCCGTTAAACAGTCCATTTTGAAAGTATTGATGTGATTGTGGACAGAAGCTGATTAACACCAACTTCCTGAACTTTCTAGAAACACTAGATTATTTACTTCCTCTTCTGCAATGAATGTTCTTTAATGGGCATTAACATTTGGTAGAAATATTTCTATTCATTATCCATACTCTGAATTGTATTCACACACATACTTTCCTTAATCTTCAGACCTGGCTTCTTCCATACAATTACTTAAACAAGTGGTGAAACTTCTTTTATATATATATAGACTAAATACATACACACACACACACACATATATATATGGACCATATATATACATGGAATATACATATATATATATACACACACACATATATATGGACTTATGGAGAGATAATTTAACTTAGGCAAATTATCTCTTCATAAGATGTGGATAACCAGATGCAGCATGTAATACTCTAACTGAACAGAGGAATTTTTTCTCACTACTGTGTTTAAGGGCACCCTGAGAGTGTAGTTGTAGTGTAGTAGGAGTTCATGTTCAGTTTGCATACGTATATGAAGCCAATTCATCTGTGAATCCAGCTTAATTTCTTCCTTTGGCAGTTTGTCAGAAGGAATCCCGTGAGTCAATACATGTGAATTGAAGAAAATAAATCTGCACAACTGATAAGATTTGGCACCCTAATCTCATCTAGAATTGTAGTTTCCATAATCCCCATGTGTTGTGGAAGGGACCCAGTGAGAGATAATTTATTCATGAGGCAGGTTATCTTTATGCCATTCTCATGATAGTGAGTGAGTTATCATGAGATATGACGGTTTTATAAGAGGCAGTTCCCCTACACATGCACTCTTTTGCCTGCTGCCATGTAAGAGGTAACTTGGCTCCTCGTTGCTTCCCCACCATGATTGTGAGGCCTACCCCCATGATTGTGAGGCCTCCCCAGCCATGTGTAACTGTGACTCAATTGAACCTCTTTCCTTTATAAATTATCCAGTCTTGGGTACGTCTTTATTGGCAGCATGAGAATGGATGGATACCATAGTTGTTATAGTATCAACAACTATGATAAGAGACATGGAATCTATTCATTTCATTTACTTGTGCCTTCTGGACCTTCTGAAATCATTCCCTGTATGAACCATTTCAGTATTAGAGATGAACTGCTCATGGGCCTGCCCAACCTTGTCATTGGCTGAAGCTGACAATATCAGTTCATTGTGGGTAGTTCTGGATGCATGGTTAATTGATGTCCCATGATTAGACACTTTATCTCTACCAAAACCTACTAGCGTGCAAGAAGATGATAGTTGAATGGTATGTTAGTGCTGATAGCATGGGCATGCCTCAGAACACTAGGAATCTGTGCTGTGAATCTTCTATTGAGGTTTGCCAAAGACTCCTCACTGTGTCCTTTTCCAACTCAGATACCTCTAACTAAATAAATCTGCTAAATTATATGGATCAAGTGGTAAGGATGCTTAAACTACAGCCTTGACTGGCTTTCTAGACTTTCTTGTTCTCAACACCACTCAAAATAATATTCCTTCCTTCACTGTCACATGGCGAATACATTGGAGCTATATTCTAAGCATGGGATGTATGTGTTGCTTCCTATACATAGAGTTCTGCCCAAGCACTGTGCCTCTTTCTTAATGGTAGGAGGCAAGATGCAATAACTTACGCTTTACTTTGTACAGATATGCAGTATGCCCCAAGCCACTGCAACTTCAAACTTCACCTATGTACAGGCTTCTGAATCCTCGTAGGTCTTATCTTACACCTGCTAGATCATATTTATCTTACTAAGGATCCCCAAGTCTTCCCACATGTCAATCATAAAATATGATTAACTTGATTTCATCATTATGGACCAATATGTTGTTGTATGAAATGTCCAGATGGCCCAGGGAATTTTGGGATATATTATGACAGAGAACAGGAAAATTAACCTAGATTTGTGGCATGATTATAAATAAATGTGGCTCCATGTGAATGTAAACTACTTCTTATTCACTCTCTACATGTGTATGACAAGTAGTACATGCATAAGATTAATAGCTGCTTATCACATATACAAGTTAGCATTATACTTCTCTAGTAAAGATATCACATTAGGTACAGTGGTTGCAAAGGAGGCTACCACTTGGATAAATTTTAAGTAGATCATTGTAATTTTTCATGGACTACATTAGGAAATTAAATGGGTATATAGTAGAGAATACCATCCCTGCATCCTTTAAAGTTTTTGAGAATTATAATCATACCAATTGTTCCACTGTAACGAAGGTTTCTTCTTTACTATTGCGTCTGGGTGTGACAGCTTTAGGGACTTGTTATTGGCTTTTCCTACCATAGTGGTTCTTACTCATCGGCCCATTGATGTAAGAGCTCTGTCGACTGCCGTGTCCATTCTCTTTGCATATTTAGGTACCGAGGAAATGACTACAGTGGGTGCCATGAATTTAGTTAACCCACCGGAAATGGATCCAGGCCAGGTATTCATTGATTTTCTAACCTCACTATACCATTAATCACTGCTTTGAAACTGTGTGTATCATTGCCAGTTGCAACCTGGGATCCAATTCTCAAAAGAACTCCATATTTTCCTTTCCCCAGTGTAAGATGACCTGAGCAGATGATTACAGGCCACTTTGGAATGGAAGAAATCAATACTCTGTAAATTTCCTATTATACTGTAGGATGCTTTCCCACAGTGACACATTTTCAGTGAATGGGTTTCAAATATGATAACTGGATCATGAATTTCCATTTATTTCACCAGATAACATATCCCTGGGTGTACATTTTTATCTCTCTCTTTATCTATCTATGTATCAATCACTTATCTATGTTTTGACTGCCCATGTTTCCCCCTAGTTTGCTATTTCAATTAAGCAGTTCCATAGAGTCCCATAAATCAGTCACCCCCAGCCCCACTAGCTACCACTCCAACTTTGCTGCTCGTTATATTCACTTTGCTTCTGATGCTTAATTAAATACTACCAGGTTGTGCCTGCTATTCTTGGATCCTATCAATCCAAAGCTAATAGGTATTTATGCCTTATAATATAGCCTCTGATTATTAGTCATTGCCTACATGGTAGAGCCACTATTGAGCTTCTCAGTAATGCTGATACCCTCTCATGAACACATTCCTTATTGATTTGGGACATGGAGTGACTTCCAGGCCTCCTAAAGAACACAATCAGATGATAGATATTCTTCCTTACAGAGATTACTATTCCAACATCCCATATTCTTTCAGTCTTTTGTTCTCATCCTAGCCACTCTGTCATGACACCTTTGCCTCTCTATGTCATGTAACATGGGTTATCAGTTTTTCTATGCTTCTAAGAGCTATACTAACTCTCTCCTTTCCCATATTCTGGAAGTTCTTGCCAGGAAAATGTCTCCCATAGTGAGGGAGTGTGCTCCCTTTACCCTGTTTTATATTTTGGATCTTTTGATCCAAGACTTCTACAATTACACCAAGTCATAGTATGCCTCATCCTAAAAGTTGCTATGACTTCCATAATGTTCAAACAGCAGAGATGTTGAACAACAAGTGCATACACTCCCACCCGTAACTCTTTCCTCTTTGCTGCAGGTTATAGCTTTCACAAACACTACATCATCCTTCCAGGAGTGTTAATTTTCTATCTTCCATCACTGATGTGGTCCTAATCGCCTTTATCCAGTGCATCATCCACTTCTAGAATATCAAACTCAGAGTTTGCTTTCTAAGACTATTCCCATTTCTCTCATTATCAAAAAAGTTCTTTTTGGCTGTTTAAAACTCTAAGTTAAGGTGATAGAACAGGGGAAATTAATTAAGGTAGTATAATTTTTTCTTACATCTTTCAGTCTCGTACTCCTTTACATTTTAAAATTATTGAGGATTCTAAAAATATTGTTTGTATGGTTTATTTCTAAAAATATTTACCATATTAAGAAAATAGAAGTGAGAAATAGTTATACATTTATTGATTTAAAAGTAACAATAACAAACCCATTTTGTATTAATACCAACAATAGTTTTCCTCAGTAAACTCTATTTTCTGAAACAAAAGAAATACATGAGAACTGTGGTGTTATTTTACATTTTGGCAAGTCTCTGTAATGTTTGACTTAAGCAGCTAGATTTTGATATATACATCTATATTCAAACTATTGTGATAGATCAATTGTATTTAAGTATATTAAAATAAATCCAATCTCACACAGATATGTTTGTAGTATAGGGAAGAGTATCCTAATAACCTCGATGAATGACAGTTTCTAAAATGTTACTTTTATTATGGATTCTGACAGTGTGGAGAAGAGGATAAATTACAAAACGAAACTGAGAAGAGTGTCACAAGATACTTGATGTGTCACTTCACCAGCCAGAAACTTCTGTGGCCAGTGGCGGCTTTGCCAGAGTTTTACTTGGGACCACTGAGCATGTTTCACCCACTCACCCTGGCAGGCTGTGCTCGGCTGGCGCTACCGGCCCAGATCCCATGCCTGCCAAGGGTGAGCCAGGCAGAGTGGCTCTAGGCAGAGTGCAGCTGGACAGGCAGATCCAGGCAGTGGCACAGGTGCCAGCTCCATGCAAGGCTACAGCTAGACCAGTTGTACTTCACACGGCTTTTGCTGTGGGCACCCTTGTCTGGATGAGGGGGAATGCAATGGTGCCTGGGAACTTGCAGATTCCAGAAACTGCAGGGCCCCAGAAAGGGTGTCACAGCCCTGACTTGGCGAGCTCCTAGGTTTGGGCTCCCTAAAGGGCCACGGCTCTTCTCTTCTCGTCCACAACAGAGTGAGTGGGTGTGGGGGGGGGCGTGTTATGTTTCAACCCTGTTTATGTTACAGCTCTTTCAGTCCCACCATTTGGTGGGTCCCAACTTCTTGTCTCGTGTCCAGGAAGAATAAGCTATGCAGACAACTGGAGGGTGAGCAATGCGGAGAGGAGCTTCACTGAATGACAGAACCGATCTCACAAGACCGGAAGCGGGTAGCTCCTTTCCGCAGCTGGTGTTCCTGAGAGCTCTCTGAATCTGGCTGAGCACAGGGTATTTAGTGGGATTTAGAAGGGAGGAAGTGTTTGCTGTTTGGTCCATAGGTGTTCATGGGTGGGCCCAGAAAAAGCACCATAAGTTCTCACTCTGGGATGCTGACCACCTGAAGTGACAGCCCGCCCCCATCCTTCAGGCTGTCCCTGGCTTGAAGATGAGGCTTCACTGGGGGACCCACCCCTTTCCACCCAGGGGCGTGTCTGCATCCTGTTGCCATTATCGTGTTGTTTACGGTGCCCAGGCTGTTTGTGCAGAGGGGGTGCCTACAAGCTGTGCCAAGCTGCCCTCAAATCCCCCTCGGCCTCCCCTCCCATGCTTGTTGGCGCCCAAAGTCCGGAGGAGGCTGAGGCAGCAGGGCGCTGGTATGCAAGCATCTCTTGAGCTCCTACACACCTGGCTGGGTCACGACAGTGTCTGGGCTTGGCTTCAACTTTGCTCCAAAATCGGAGCGAGCCCCGGGAGCAGGGAGAGGCCAAGCAGTGTGAGCAGAAAGTTCTCAGCCTGTGAGGATAGAAGGGCTCCCTGGGTCCGGTAAGCACAGGGATGCTTGAGTCCAGAGCCCCGCTGGGCAGCTGCAGCTGTGCCAGGGAGGGCGGGGCTCCTGCCCTGCCAACTTGGAAAGAGGCAGGGTTCCCACCTGTTCCTAGTTCCCATGGGCCCTGTGGAGCACACAGCCCTGGCCACACCTCCACTGCAGCTGCCATCTTTGCAGTGGCTGCTCCAGATGAGCCACCAGTGCCATCAGAAGTATTACCGAATCTAAGGAAAAATTAAGAGAACAGTTGTCCAGGAAGTCATGAGAAGAATGTGTATTACAGGAGAAGGAAAATGCAATAAGGAGGCAATATGAGGATGGATGACTGCCAATCGATTTTAGTTACAGGCAGGTCCTTGGTGAACTTGAATGGTACGGTAGGCAGGAAGCCCTCATTGGTAGGTTTAAGAAATATTTGGTAGAAAAAAATTTGATCTCAAATATAAATAATTTTATGAGCGACTTAATTGAAAGGAAAAAAAAATTGAGCTTTGGCATTAGGGGTAAAGGTTAACAGGGGCCAAACAAATTTTGTTTAGTTGGTTCATTGCTGTGGCAGTTGTCGTACATGAGAATATTAGCATTATGGCTGCTACGTGATGGAAAATCAAAAAATGTGGTAAGGAAGAAGAAATTTATGTAGGAAAGAATATTTTTAATTTTGCTATTTAATATTTTCTCGAAATGCTTCTCTAAATCAGACTAAGGGGATGCAAATAAAAATGAGACATTGATCATAGAATGATAGGCATATAAAATATGGTATAAATCTTATTGGACAAATTCTCCAATTGAAGAAAGCATAGTCTGCTCTAGGAGCAGGAAGGCTTAACTCTACCTGTGGAAAGACATTCTGAAAAGAGGCTGGGATTAAATGATAATCTCTGTTATATAATGAGGTTAAGTGATGGCACTATATTCTTCAGAATCATGGGTTCCATAGAAATATTTTTTTTTCAACGTAGGCTGATGGTTATTTTTAAAAGAGAACACGGTAATAGAATGGAGCAATGTTGTTTTGGTTTGGGGCTTGGGAGGCTGGGGCATGAATTAGAAACAGTGATTTTACCTGGGATGTTACTAAAGTAAGTCCGATGAGAACTGATGGTACCAGAACCGAATAATGTCAGCTGTTGGAGACCAGAAAGGCTCTTCCATGTCCTACATTTGCTACAACGAATAAAAGGCTCTGTCGAACTGTTGACTTCATCCGGCCTATGACACAAAACAAATATAACATGCATTTGTTTTGTAAACATAGGCTTAATGTTACCCTAATTTTAAATTTTCTGATTGTTTGACTTGTATTTCTTTAGTCTTCTTTATTATATCTCTTAATCAATCCTTTACCCTACTTTTCCCTTTAAATCAAATGCATCATTTCTTTTTTTTTCTGGGAGGAGGATAAAACCAAAGTAAATATACCTGAATGAAGCTTCAGAGTATGAAATTGTGATTGGGAATGAAGACTATCTCTACATACACTTTATTTTCAGAGCTGGGAAGGTGTACAATTTTTTGTTTTTTTTTTTCTTTTTTACAATTCCTGTTATGTAGAGTCACAAATGTAAATGTTCAAACACTGTTTTAAACTATTTTATTACTATCATTTTATTCAACTTACATACATTCCTTGAGCTGGTGAGAATATTACAGTGACATTTACTATATTTACTATCACTGCACAGTTTTATTTTGTACAGTTAGCATTTTTTACTATTTGTTAACTAAAAATGCCTTTGTTTCCCCCAATATTTATTTATCTCATTCATCAGTGAGATTAAAAAATATATTAAAGCCTCCATGTGTATTGTCTTCAGAATAAAAGTTTAATAATAAGTTTATCTAAGTATAGAATGTAAATAAGCATGTTTGTTTTTTTATGCATCAAAGATTACAAAATATGTTAAAAGATGGTAAGGACCCGTCAGGCCACTCTTGTGCCTGTTTTGTAAAACAGTTTCTCAAAGAAACATGATTTTATTCTAGCAACTCTTCAATTTTATTTATAAGGCATAGACACAGAAATGCAATTACTTTGCAAATATGAGTATCTGGAGACATGTAGTCTTAATCAATGACTTTACTTAGATGCCTTATGAACTCTTAACTTCTTTGTAATACCTGAATCAAAATTATTACTTATTGTTGTGTCCTTCACTGAGAATTCTAGGGTAGGCAGTGCCTAAGGCATGGCAGAGTTATAGTGAATA
Source organism: Ateles fusciceps (assembly GCA_036589455.1). Lineage (NCBI taxonomy): Eukaryota > Metazoa > Chordata > Mammalia > Primates > Atelidae > Ateles > Ateles fusciceps. The sequence continues at coordinate 827,685 of JAZHEH010002417.1, read as the reverse complement.
GCAGGAGTTTTGTAGGCCTGTGATTCCGCATGTGTTCCTGACTGTTTCTTTGTTGTCAACTACAGAAAATGGGATGGATCTGTTATGTATCCATGCTGATGCTCTCCAGAGATTCTGACAGAGGTGAGAAAATAAATGCTTTGAGGTGGGCACATTAAAGTGACTCTCATGTTGGTGAAACCGTTTCATGGTTTCAGCAGAGAACTATCTATAAACAGTTAATAATTTCATTTTATCTTGAGTTTCCTGTATTGTTGAACTAAACATAAAGAACCTTTGAAACAAAGCTGTGTATAAGATTTTGACTATGCCTTTTAAGTGAATAGAGCTCACTCTGGTAGGGTGGGAATTCATTAGGTAACTGGGCACTGCAATTGGTTGTGTTTCCATTGAAAAAGAAAACACTGAAATGAAAATTCCGTGAAATATTGATGTCCTATTTTCTTTCTTGAGAGTTTTTCAAGCAAAGCTGTGAAGCAGCATAAATTAAAGCTTATTTCCTTTCTCTAAATATTGAATCCCTTGCTTTTAGGGTTTGCTTTCAGACAATTATAAGTTTTCCGGAAATTTTAAACCAAAAGATATTTATTATCAAGTACTAGGAGGATAAAAATTATTGGAAGTATATTGAAAAGGTTCTGGCCACACTTCCAGGAATCATTTCTACCTTTCAAATGAAATCACCTCTGCTATAATCACGGCTCAAATACAAGAAAAAAAAAATACCACAACAACCGACAGCAAGAAAACATACTAACAATCAGAAAGCAGACATGACATAAGTGCATTATCTCTGTCCTGATTTGTATGAGCACACAAGGGACACCTTATTTCCTTTCTCCTTGTTTTCTTAACCAGTTTGCCATTTATTTAATGTGAATACATCTGATTGATCAGACCTAAATTGTATCCAGAAAATTCACAGCAAGGGCATCGGAGAAGCAGAGTTTTCAGATTTTTAACCTCTCCAGTACATCAATAGACACTAGAAGAAAATTCAAGTGGACCTTGACCATCAATACACATTACATAATGTCTATCCAACCTTTAAGATACTTCTGTAAAGTTTATTTTAAGTGGAAATTCTGTATATGAATGTATATGAGACTCTAGTTTCCACTTAAATTATATGATTAAAGATATGTTCCTACAGGAAGCAGAAAAAAATCAATATCAAATTGTATATTCTATGAGGCAGTTAGTTCCACTTGCCTTAATTTTCCTAATGGTTTTAATGGAGTCCCGATAAGATGAGTAAGCTACAAGGAGAAAGGGGTCCCAGGTTGGGGGAGAACAATTGTTCTGAGAGACAGCTAATCACAATTGCCTGGCAAGACATCCTGTTCTCAAGTACCTCATTCTGTATACAGCACGACCTTATTTGAGCACCTCATCTGCACGTAGCCCTTCCAGTATGACCCAATATAACTTCCCTCCAGCCCCTGCTTGTTGGCAGACAGCCCTTTCTCTGCTGTGCTGTCTATTGTACCCTTGCAACTTATCTTTGTACTTTCTCTAATAAATCTGCCTTTCTTTACCTATGACTGTCTTGGTAAATCCCTTTACTGCCCGTGATTATGACCCCAGCCAGTCACACCTTCAATGTTTTGGTGGTTCATATGGAGAGTACATTGGGAATGCTTGAGGAGTGCAGGGGTGCTGGGAGACCTGTCCTTTACTCTCTTCTTTTCCTATCCTCCAACTCCAGCCTCCCATGGACAGCATCTGAGCCTAGAGGCAACTGAAGATTCCCAGGCAGGGCCACTCCCTGGCAATCCAGAAGGTTCTAGCAGAAAGAGTTAAGACCACTGCCACCCAATCAAGTGAGAGTTTGGCGTTTTGCTTTCCCTTCCAGTCCTCCAGAGGACACACTCTAGTGTCCCTCTGGGAACTGATGTCTACTGGCCAGGGCTACTCTGGTGTAGCCTAAAAACCAGGGGGGGTGAACAGATTTGGCTCCCTTGCCCAGAAAAGAGGAAGGCTCCCCTTTCTGGTCAAAAGTTCCCAATCCCTATGTGTGGTGCAATTAACCATGGAAGCTCAACCAGGATGAACCTGCACAACTTCTGAGAAACTCAGATCCCTCTTCTCACTCTAAACCTCCCTTGAAGACAACCTGCTCCAAAGTCTTAAAGCAGGTGATCCCAACCAGCACTGGAACAGGGAATCTTCCTTTAACTTTTTCCCCCTCACTCTGGGATGGAGCACCCTGCATAATTCATACCTGAGCTGAGGTGGGGTTGCTCACCCAGGGTTCATTCAGTGGAAGGTCCTGGCACCCTGAGAACCTTTCTAATAGGTGGGACACCCATTTTGAAAGTGCATCTTGGAGCCCCCTCAGTGGACATGAGTGGAACCCTTTCCCCTTGGCAGGATGCCCCAATAAAAATGGTGGTTTGTGCCCAACCAGACATTTTTTAACTGGTTCTATCATAGGACAATGCCCCTCCATTCCCTCAGACTTGCTTCTTAGATGCATTTTAAAGCATTGGGAAAAAATTGACCCTCAAACTCTCAAAAAGAAACATCTAATTTCCTTGTGTAATACAGCATGACCACTTCATAAACATCCATATTAGGAATGCTCCTTACCTCCAGGAGGGACCCATGCTCCCAGCACTATCTTACAGCTTTGCCTCTTCTTTCATAATACCTCTGTATGGTCTGAAGTTTCTTCTGTCCAGGCTTTCATGATTCTCTCTCAGGATCCTAACCCGCAACAGACCTGTCAAATGCGCTTTGTTAGATTCTGTGGCCCCACTGACTCTTCTGATATTTTGGACAACATTTCTTTACTCTCTGCCATTCTCCCTAACCAGATGAATCAGTTAAGGCCACAACTTCTGCCCCTAATAAACCACCTTTACATTCAGTTACACCTACTTCATCTGATCCTTCTCCCTCCCCTTCCCCACAATATCCCAACCTTGGATGTAGTTTTCCAGTGCCTCATACTCATTAAAGACCCTTGTTCCCTTCACATACTAGGTAGGGCCATCTATGATCCCATTTCCTCTCCTGAAAAAGTTCTGCTGCTCAGGGAGGTGGCAAATGGGATCTAGGCACCATCAGAGTACATGTTCCTTTTCCAATGTCTAATATTTCCCAAATAGAAACAGCTTGGCTCTTTCAGTCAGAACCCTTCTTGCATCATGAAGGAATTTAGGGGACTTACTGTTTCCTTCAACCTCACTTGGCAGGAGGACATCTATGACATCTATATTATTTTTACCACCTGTTGCACTGTTGAAGAAAAATCTTGCATTTGGTCTCTGACTCAAAGATGGCAGATGAAGTGCATGCCTGAAACCCCCAGAATTCTGATCCTCGGAGAACTTCAGTGCCTGGCATTAATCCTAGATTGGGTTATCAAGAGAAGATCATGACAGAGAACATTGTAATCACATGATCACTTACTTGATTGAGGCCATAAAAGAAGCTACTATTAGTTATTCCAAACTAAGGGAAATAACGCAGGTGTCAAATGCAAACCCAGTCTATTCCATTGCTGGCTGTCTGAGGACATGAGAAAATATGTTAACGTGAACTGCAAGAACCCAGAAGGCCTTGCCATCTTGGCTGTTTATTTCACCAACCAGGCATCTGCAGATATTGGATACAAACTCCAAAACTTAGATCAGAGACCACAACTCTTTCTCCCCCCATTGCTGGACATGGCCTTCAATGTCTTCAATAACAGAGAGGAGGTCTTGAGACTCAAACATTACAGGAAGGAATGAGAAAGAGATAAATGGCTGGCCTACAATATGGCCACCATTATCACTAATTCCCAGGCTATATCAAGGGCTTCAGACCAGCAATTGGGAGGTGGTCTAGAGGCCACCAAGGGATCTCTGCTTTGCTGTCTCTGCTACCAGTCAAAGCACATTAGCTGACACTGCTGAAACCCTCCCCAGCCATCATCAAGTCCCCAGTGACCACTGCCTGGCCCCTGCCCACACTGCAAACAAGTAGAGCACTGGAAACAGGACTGCCCCTCTCTCATGTGGGAAATTCACCCATTTACCCACAACATCAACTGTGGGCCAACATGGGAGAATAGCAAAGGCAAATGCCCTTAACTTTGTTCCTTGACTATGAGGAAACCTACGGGAACAAAAGGAAAGGGGGTAAATCTCAAGGAGGGCCTCTCTGTCTCAGGGATTGACAGGACCCAGAGGCCATCCAGGCTTCTGCATTTTTCATCATCATAGCTGAACCCTAGACATGGCAGGAAGAAGAACTGAGTTCTTGAACACAAAAGCAGATTTTTCTGCCCTATGAATTTCCTGGACCTCTTTTGTTCCTCAATGTCCCTCACTGGCATAAAAGGCCAGCCAAAACAGAGATGACTTACTTCTCCTTTAGTAAATATCTTTGGGAAAAACTTTTTTTTTTTAATATATATTTTTTATTGCATTTTAGGTCTTGGGGTACATGTGAAGAACATGCAAGATTGTTGCATAGGTACACACATGGCAGTGTGATTTGCTGCCTTCCTCCCCCATCACCTATATCTGGCATTTCTCCCCATACTATCTCTCCCCCAACTCCCCACCCCCCCGCTGTCCCTCCCCTTTTTCCCCTGACAGACCCCCAGTGTGTGATGCTCCCCTCCCTGTGTCCATGTGTTCGCATTGTTCAACACCCGCCTATGAGGAGGTAGTTTGCCATTGCAGAGCCAGCCCGCCATTGCCAAGGCAGTTCTAACTACACCTGTATAAACAGGACTGCAGGGGAAGTTCACAGGGCAGCTGGGCGGAGCCCACAGCAGCTCTGCAAAGCCTCTGCAGGCAGTGACTAGGCTGCCTCATTGCCGGGCAAGGCAGCCCTGAGAAAAAGGCAGCAGCACAAGGGAAACTCATAAATAAAGCCCTAACTCCCCGGGACAGAGCACCTGGGGAAAAAAGGGGTTTATGAGTTCTGCTGCAGCAGACTTAAACGTACCTGCCCAGCAACTCTGAATGAACAACGGAGCTCACAGCTCAGCACTTGTACTCCTATAAAGGACAGACTGTCTCCTCAAGCAGCTGCCTGATCCCTGTATATCCAACAAGTCACCTCATAAAGGAGAGCTCAGACTGACATCTGGCAGATATCCTTCTGGGACAAAGATAGCAGAAGAAGAAACTGGCAGCGACCCTTACTGTTCTGCAGCCGCTGCAGGTAATCCCCAGGCAAGCAGGGAAAAACATTTTCACTCATTTTTACCTTGTCTCACCAAGTTGCCGAATCTTGCTACTTGAGAGGGACACAATGACAAAGCTCCAAACCAGCCTTCAAGCATGTGAGCCTGCTGGCCCATTATTAGCTTTACTAGCACCTGGAACCAAAAACCCAAAGATAATAAAATCTTTCATTATACAACTAGTTACTCCGGAGATAGGGAACACTTTGACTCCAGGACTTTCATTTTTCACAGATCCTATAACAATTCACCTTAAAAATTCCAACTCCTTCCCTAGGAAGCTCCAATATTTTCTAAAGCCTAAAGCTCAAATAAACTTATAGCCCCTAATAGAAAAAATTTTGGCCATGGGATGATTGCATCATTGTGACTCACATTGTAATGCACCCATCTTGGCAGTCAGAAGGTCTGACGGTACCTGTAGAATGATACAAGACCTGAGGGCCATCAGTGAAGCAGTAATCTTAATACATTCCATTGTTTCCAATTCTTACATCCTGCTGGGGCATATTCCTTCTGGCACTTCTTGGTTCACCAGACTAGATCTAAAAGATGCCCTTTTTTGCATTCTAGTACACCCGGTCTCTCAATTTGTATTTGTCTTTGAATGGTGAGAGACCTTTCCATTCATGTTTCCCAACAATTAAGCTGGGTGGCCCTCCCTCAGAAATTTAGAGATAGCCCAGAACTGTTTGGACAAGCTGTCTCCAAAGATCTGTCCAGCTTTCAACTGTCCCTCAATAGAGCCCTGCTTCAATATGTTGATGGCCTCTTTATTTGCTGTCCAATCAAAAATGCCTCCGGCCTCAATACTAATAAAACTCTTCAGAGGTTGGTCTTCTGTGATTATAAAGCCTCTCCTTCCAGGGCTCAAATATCCCCTCAGGAGGTTCAATTCTTGGGACTAACATTAACCCCAGGATCAAGGGTCTCTCAGACCACCACAAAAATCTTACCTTCTTATCACATGAGCATTCCATTCACTAAATAGCAGTTGCTGTCCTTTCTCGGAATAGTAGGCTTCTATCACACTTGTACATCCTAGTTTGAACTTACAGCAAAACTTCTGTATGAAGAACTACAAGGATCAGGGGAGGGACACTTAAATTAAAATCTTGAATGGACCATGCCCTGAAAACCTTCAAACAAGCATTCACCACCACGCTGGGCCCCAGCCTTGACAGATCCCAGAAAGCCTTTTTACTTGTCTGTACATGAGAGAAGGGGTTTCACCCTTGGAGTCCTTACACAGCCACTGGGACCCCCACAATGGCCAATTGCTTATTTATCAAAATCCCTTGACCTGGTGGCATGGAAATGGTCTCCATGTCTTTGAGCATTGGCATCTCTGGGAAAAACATAATTTGGTACTAGTACTAGTTAGAATATCAAGATCATCTGACTTCAATGCCCCAAATTTTGAAAATATGAACTCTCACTTCTGCACAGCGCGTGCCTCTCCAGACACGTGTCCTGACCTAACTCCGTGACAAAATTGCAAGGTCACAAATTTTCCTATTATCTGCCTACAAATTTTCACACTCAGAAGTCCAAAATCTTGGATGTTTGTAGGCACAATTCTTTCATCTTTCCCCAGGAAAAAAAAAGCTCACCAAATGCGAACTTTAATACCTAAGCCGTATAGGCTCTTACAACCACTGTGCTTACCTAGTTAGATTTCTCCTTTGAGTCAAAAGGCCAAAACACATTCCATTTCTTCACTCTAAATCTAACCTCTTGCTTTAAATCTGAGTGCACTTTCTTCCTCTGCAGATCAAATGCATGTATTTGTCATCCAGCCAACTGGACTGGAACTTGTACGCTAGTTTACTTTGCCCTTGAGATCCAAATTGCTCCTTCTAATCAATCGCTCCCAATCTTGCTTTATAGTTCTAGCAAGGCAGAACAGGTGATCCATCCCATTGCTTTGGTCTAGGGATTGATACTGGATTAAGCAGAAGTTATGAAACTTTCAGCCCCTGCTTACATGAACTTTTCAGTCCATACTTAATTATATCCTCTCAGTGGAGCTCACCACTGAGCTCTAATGCATCTCCAACATTGTGGAAATGCTCCACAATCAGACCGACTCCCTAATAGCAGTTGCTCTCCAAAACTGCTGTGGCCTAAATCTCCTTATGGCAGCCCAAAGAATCATTTGTTTAGCCCTTGAAAAAGAACATTGTGTTTATGTCGATCAATAAGGAATAGTATGGGATCAATGACCTAAAGCTCAGGGGACAAGCCAGTAGAACATGTCCCCAGGCCTCAGTCATACAAAAAAATTAAAAAACACCCTATCAAGCAGAATATCCCAGGAAGCTCAGAGGTTATTTCCCAGGAGCCAGCCAAAGGCCAATCCTGAAGACAGACCTTTCTTTGAAATGTGTAGTCATTACTGGTCTACAACCTAAGTCTGCTGACTTGATTCTTTTCTTACCACCATCCTTGATTAATGCAGCTTTTTCTTCAAGAAATTTGATGAGATGTTCCTGATTTAGAAGCTAAAAGATTTTTAAAGTCAAAGAATCACCAAAACTCTGTTTTCAATTCTTATTAAAACAGACCTAAATAAGATGAAATATTCTAGAATTTCATTAGTCTCAGTTATATTTTATCATAATGACATAATTTTTGTTACAGGGTACTTTATTGCTTAATCTCCCTAGGATCATTTTTTTGGTTTGCAGTTTCCAGTCTTAGGGATACACCCATCACCACTTGGTCAAACAGGGACAGTTTTACAGGAAGTGCAGTGTGAACACAATTGCCTGGTTTGAGTGTGCTGGGATCGTCAGATCAAAATAAGCAATAGATATTTATCTCTTGTGAACTGATAACACAGAAACCAGCGTTGACTGAATTAGAATGTTTTAGATATACCAAGATTCCTTGAATTTTTAAACACTAATGACTTTACTTCTTATGTTATAGTAGGTAGCTAGTCAAGCATGAGCAGGGCAGGAGAGGGCTCCACCCTCATCTCCCACCAGGAATGTCCGGCGACCATGAGGTAATGGTGAGGCACTTAATTACTCTGTCTTTCTAAAATAATAATTGGTCACATCTGGTGCCAGGTAAAGGCAGTCTCCCAATAAATAAATAGATAGATAGAAAAATAAATAAATAAACCCTGTTATTAATCTGGTGATTAGCAGTTTCCCAATAAGATCTCAGGAACTGAGTGCGTGGACTCAAGCATGTATATTAAGAGGCAGAGTTTAACTGCTATGTGACCTTCCACTAGGAATGCTATAAGGGAAGAATGCCTCAAGTGAGCATGCGTACAACTCCAGTAAACACACTGCACGTGTGGCCCTTTCCAAGTACTGCTGCACATGCAGACAGAAAAGGGAAGCATGGCAACATATAAAACCCCAGGTCAGCACTTGATCTCTCAAGTCACCTGCTTGGCTCTCTTCCAAGTGTATTTTACTACTTTTTATTCCTGCTCTGAAACTTTATAGTAAATTTTCATTCCTTCTCTAAAACTTGGCTCTGTCTCTCTTTCGGCCTTATGTCCCTCAGTCTAATTCTTTCTTCTGAGGAGGCAATAATTGAGTTTGCGGCAGAACCGTACTGATTCACCGCTGCTACAAATTACATACATTTGAGTTAAGAAAACGTGTTCTCTTTGTCTGCCAGCAAAACAGAGGATTTGACTTTATTATTACCTTACACTGGATTAGCTGATCATTACCAAAAAGTTAACGTTTGAGAAAATAAATACACAAGAACAATTATTGAAAATGAATATATAAAAGTCATTAAAACTAAATGGCATGGAGCAATTTAAGGAAAATTGTATCAAAGTAGTATATGCAAAAAAAGGAATATTAGACACAATATGTGAGTTCTATCTACTTAAATGAAAATGGTAGCAAATGAAGTGCTAAGAACAGAAGACAAATTCACTCAGAATCAATGTTCTGCCTGTGGTTGATTTTTATGGTTATTTGGTCATTTAAGTTTCTGAATAGAATGTATGTTCTTAAATTTCAGCTAAACATGGAATAAATTTTCTAATGCATAAGGTTCTTCGAAAAGTTCATAGAAAATGCCTTTTATGAAAAAATGCATAGATTTTGACATTTTGGCACAAAAGTAAACTCATTCTACCTTGTTATAACATCTCTGAACAGGATATAGTTTGTGGAATTATGAAGGTTAAGACGTCAGTTTGAAAAGAGTGCTTATCAGAGAAACATGAATTCTGCTAAAATTGAAAAAGAACAAACATCAAATTTATGTTGGAGTTTGGGTGCAAGAATGGTGAAATCATTTCTACATTACAGAATGTTTATGTGGACAACACCCTCAAAGAAATCAGCAGTTGACCAAAGGATAGCTTGTTATAAGAGATAAGATATGTTAAATATAACTTTCAAAATAGCAGACCATCCACATCAATGTGCAAGAAACAAAAAAACTTGTTTGTGACCCAATTGAAGAGAAAAGATGATTACTAGCATAAGCCATATCCAATGCCATAGACATCTTAAACAGCTCAGCTTACAACATTCTGACTGAAAAATTAAAGTAGAGCAAACTTTCACTTGATGGGGGCCAAACCATTGCTAACAGATCAGCTGCAAACAATTTCAGAGCTTTCAGTAGAAATTTCAGACAAGTGGGATTGAGATCCTGCAGCATTTATTAGAAGAATTGTAACAGGAGATGAAACATGGCCTTACTAGTATGATCCTGAAGACAAACACAATCAAAGCAATGGCTATTAAGAGGTGGGCATTATCAAGTCAAAGCAAAAGTGGAGCTGTCAAGAGCAAAGGTTATGGTGACAGTTTTTTTGGAAGGTTCAACATAATTTGCTCATTGACTTTGTGGAAGGCTAAAGAACAATAATATCTATTTATTATGAGAGTGTTTTGAGAAAGTTAGCCAAGCTTTAGCAGAAAAAAATGCCCAGGAAAGTTTCACCAGAGAACCTTTCTCCACCATGACAATGTTCCTGCTCACTTGCCTCATCAAACAAGAGCTATTTTATGAGAATTTCTATGGAAAATCATCAGGTATTCACCCTACAGTCTATAGCTGGCTTTTTTCTGAATTGTTTTCTTTCCCCAGCTTGAAAAATCTATAAAGGGCACCAGTGTTTTTTCAGTTAATAATTTAAAAATAACTGCATTGCTGTGGTTAAATTCCCAGGACCCTCAGTTCTTCAGGGATGAGCCAAATGGCTGGTATCACTGCTTATAAAAAGGTCTTGAACTCAATAGAGGATTTTATGTTAAGAAATAACATTTAGAATTTAATTTTTATCTTTTAATTTAATTTTTTTTCTACAGACTTCATGAAGTTTCCTCATATATGTTCCATACTATGAAATATTTGTAGACTGGCATGTAATACATTACAATACCAAAAAAATGCCACACACAAAAACTTTAAATGTCCTCAGGTATATGTATTGTGTTCCTATTGCTGCTAGAACAAATTACAAAATTTTTTGGATTATACAATAGAAATTTATTTATTTTTTTTAATTTTGGAGGTTAAAAGTCTATAATATATCTCATGGAACTCAATTTAAGGTGTGAGAAGGTCTGCAACTCCTTCTTGGTGTCTAGAAGATAATTCATTTCTTTGTCTTTTTCAGTTTTTAGAGGATGCCCACAATCCTGGGCTTAAGGCTGAACTTTCTTTATTTCCAAAGCCAGCAATGTCAGGCAGAGTTTGTCTCATGCGGCAGTCTCTCTGGTCTCTGGTCTCCCTTGTTTGCCTGCCACTTCCACTTTTAAGGATCATCTTATGCTGGTCCCACTGGAATAATCCAGGATAATCTCCTCATTTTAAGGTCAGCTGATTAGCAACTTTATTGTTATCTGTAACCTTTAGTCATTTTCCTGTGTCATATAAACTGACATATTCACATCTTTGGTGATTATTATTTTGCCTGTCACTGGGTATGTGATCATTTATTTCAGTGTTCCATTTAAAATGTACTTGACAGTATTTTAGAAACTCAACACATTTTCTAATGTTGAGATACAAAGACAATAACATTTAAATGCATAATGCAACACATTTTTTTCAAGTCAAGATGTTTGAATTCCTCAACAGAGTTTAACAGAAGTTAGGAAAATCTGATTGTTTCTTTTTCTGTACAAATATTACTATAGACAGATTGACATAAATAAAAGGCAAGAATCACTGTATCTGTAGTTCTTTGATTTGATAGTGTCAATTGCTCTATGATACTTGAGTAAACGATAAAAGTATCAAGAACATCAAACTAGGAATACTTTTCAAAACAAAAGATAAAATTACCTGATTACAGTGAATCAATATTATTTTTGTTAATCATTGCTATGAACAGTGCACCTCCACGTGTGCTTATTAGTCTTCAAGAATAAAAAACATTTTCAAGGTGCATTGGGACTAAATTTCAAGAAACTTACTTAACTCTACGTATTTATGAGTTCTGACAATTCGTCAACTCTATTTATGCTGAGGGTACACAATACTAATTGTCATGACATGTACAGAAGAAAAGTGCTTAGTGCTACATTTTCTATATAATTTTAATATCATTTTTCAAAAGACAGAAATTTGCAAGTTAAATGTCTAGAAGTACAATCTCAATCCCTTTAAAAGACATATTAATTTTCCAAAATTGGATCTGTTTCATTAATTATGTCCAATGGGATCAAGTCAGAGGAAATATTTTTTAAATATAAATGCAAGCACAATGTGTTGGAAATAGTAAAAATTCATACTGAAAAGCATTTTTTGTGTGACTAGCAATTTAACAATTTTAGGATTTTCGTATACATCTGATTAAGATTCTTTGGCAAATTTAAATAATTTAACATTCAAGACACAAAATAATACTAAGACATGTAATCAATTGCCAGTACATTTTGAATTTGCTCAAATTACATTATTAGCGGTGATGAAAGCAAACGTTACTTGATTTTAATCAGAAATATTTTCTGGATGTTGGTAAGTAATACTTTGAAAGGTAAGTGCACTTAAAGGCAGAATTTTGTAGGAAGGTTATCTTCAGTTTAGTTATAGATTTACGTATCTGCTTTCAGAAAGAAAAAAAATTCACCAAAAACCCTCATCTATGCCTGCAATAAATAATAGGTCATCCACCTGCTCTAAGTCTTCTCCACATAGTACTTACTGGAGTGCTTTAGAATTCCTGAGGGATCTAGGAGAGGTAAAGATGTATGCAACTTATACTCCAGTCATAGAATATGTAATGTGTAATTCCAAATAAACACAGAGGCTTGTAAGAGAAAATTACAAGAGTGAGATACTGGGGTAGGGAGAACCAAATTTACATCAGTAGAATAGAATGCAGCATGTAGAATATGTATTGTACAATGTACTGTAGAATATTAATGCAATGGAGTAATAGACCGATGTCACAATGAAAAACAACATAGACACAAATTAACATAAATAAATACAACAGATTTGAAGAAAGCAAGTTTAAAATTAAGATATCATGCAGTTAAATTATAAAAATGCATATAGTATTTATGAATTAGAAGAAAATCAAAATAAACCCATTAAGAATTTGTGGGTATACATTAAAATATAAAGATATGCATGAAAAAGCACAGAAATGAGTGCAATGGTCAGCTCCTGGTAGACAGACAAATTTATTCAGGAAAGAGACATAGAGGGCTTCAAATACATTTGTAATATGTGAATTCTCATGTTGGGTGGTAGTTACATCAGGTTTTTGTTTTCAATTTAGTTTGATTGTCTAAGTGATTTCATAAAGACACCTTCCTTTATACAAGCATTATCTGCTAGTTCATGCTTTCTGTTGTGTCATTTTTTTTCTATTTTGTAACAAACTTTGGAAAACAAAGTTAACAGAGGTATTCCTTTCCAAAGCATTTTGTCTCAAGCAAAATTTCCAAAGTGCCAGTCCTGATACAGCTTGCAGAGTGATTTCCTTTAGAAATCAGGCCAACTTCCAACTCCATCTTCCTTAGTTATTGATAAGAAGAATGTGGTCAGCAGTGCTTTCATAGAATGGAAACGGATTTTGAGTACTAGCTGGCCCTTAAAAATTGGCAGTCTGCCCCTCTCTGAAATGGACACTAGAGCCTCAATGTATTAGAACCTCTTCCCAACTCATTTTCAATCAAGTAATTTAGAAACGAAAATTTTCACTCAAAAACTGTGACATTGGAAACCACTGACCTAAAAGATTCTTACCAGGAAATTTGATTGAGGTCACAGTAGACTCCTCTCAATAGCTGTGCCTGCTGATTCTACTACCAGTGTCTCCCACGATTATATATCATGGATTTGAAAATTGTTTCTGTTGCTAACTCATAGCAAATATGCTTAGTAAATGCACGTTGATTACACGAGAACCTATGGTGAAGAAGCTTGTCTACCTCAAGAATGTCAGGTGCCTCAACTTGATGTAGTCACTAGATGCTCTCTTATTGGGTGAGCATTCAGTATAGAAACAGTCATGTGAAGATATTAGAAAGGTTAAACCTTATTATAACATCATGCATCATTGCATATTTCTGAAATCATTAGTTCAAGCTCATTTTCAATGTATTGGTGTCATTTTCATAATAATGATACAGTTTTATTTATTATAGTACATTTTCACTTTGGATTGCATCTTTACAAACTACATCATAAGTGGAGTTTGAAGAACCTTATGATTAGGTTATTGCTATAAATAGTTTGACAGATAAAACACTTCATGCAATAACTGTTGTACAAAACTCTACTCTAGGACATTAACTCTGCTAAGGTTGAATTGATGTGGTAATAGTACACTGTATCTTTATGGCATCATTACACAAAGGCACAGAGCAGTTTTCAGTAATATTAATAATAATAATAAAGTGTTCATTTACTTTGGCTTTAAGTTAGCAGTTTCATGAAGCAAAACAAACTATTATCAAAAATTCATTTTCTGTTTTGTGTTTTGTCATAAATATTTGAAAAAGATGTGAGAATCAAGTATGCAAACAGCCACATTTTATATGGAGTTATCTTTAGAAAAATAGGATCTCTTTTTCTCCTTGAATCAACCAAGTTATAACTGAGAATCAATTTTAAATTACTTTTCACTGTAGCATTGCTACCTCAAGATAATTAAAATTCCTGGTTATATTATATACAATATTATACTTTTCTTAAATTTCACAGGATGGGAAGAAAGTTTACTATGTTGTCTAGGAAAGTCTTTCAATTGTATAGCTGTCCAAAAGAAAAATCCAATTTCATATTCTAACAGCATGTGTTGAAAAACAGAGCAATGATTTCTTAAAAATTCTTCCAGGAATGACTACAGGAACCCAAATTCTGTTCTGAAAAGGCTACAGTACTTGTTCCTTGACATTTTCAAAGTTCATGTGATCCTGAGAAATGATTAAAGGTTATCTCTAGAGCATATTGCTGATGACAGTTTCCCTAGTTTGCTATAGTTCATAGGTAACAAAGAATGTATTGTTTTTAAGAATTTTTATTTGATTTTTCACTTTAGCCTTCAATTCACCACCTAAGACATTATTTGTTCCCTGAGTCGATATAGAGTCCTATGTATTCCAGGGTACTATATCACTGACAGTGATATAATCATAAAAATGCTAGACTTAAAAAATCATTTTACTTCTATCATTTCCTTTGATTTTGTTCCATCTGAATGGTATATTATTCCTTTATCATAGGTGAAAAAAAATACAACCCAATAATCATCTTGTAATCTATTACCAAGTTTCATTTGTATAAGTGCTATATACCATAAAATTCAGAACATCTCACACTTGAAATACTTGCAGGATTAACATGTATTATTTATTTTATTCTGAAATTTACTTTCATTTACTATAAGCTCATATTTAAAAATTCAGACAGCAAATGTAGGCAAAGTATATTTACTATTTTATGTTTTAAATTAAATAACTGTAATTATAAATGTAAAAGTAAATAGAAATTCTAAAATTTTCTTCTGTACCCCAGGGGGTCATGCAATCCCTATTTTAGAGACCACTAATCAAAAGTCTAATATGCAAACATTAACTGACTATTGCCTAGTGTATACCAAGTTCTTATGCTCTCATTGATTATAAATTAATACATGTCAGTTCACCTATTCCACCTTCTCTTTCTTTTCTACTCTCTCTCTCTCTTCAGTTCTCAAGATTTGGAAATAATTATGTCAAAATGGAACTATGTTGGGGTGGCAGACACAGTTCATACTTCAAACTCTTCCTTTTTTATGCTTTCATGTGTGAATTTTCCAGAGAAAGAGACTTTGTCTATAATCCATAGAAATCTCATGGCAATATTTCATTATGTAGCAAAATCAAAAGGACAGTTTTCCAAATAGTCCACATTCCTATATCTGTTGATGTTTTGTGCCCATTCTTACTCTCTTTCTCTTACCTTTCCCTTTGTTCTATATAGCATGTTTATTATTATTATTATTATTATTCCTCACTTTACAGATGATTTGACTGGGGTACAGTGACTAAATTGGCTTGTGTATGAGATCTTGTGACGGACAGTAGGCACAAATTTGGATAAGGTATAGTTTCCTTCATTAAGGAGCTCAGTCTATTTTGTGATATTGATGTCTATACACAAGTTATACTACAGTAAAATTAATATGAGTGGAAGTTTCTAAAGCACAATGACTAAGAATAAGAACTTTTGAGCTCCCTCTGTGGGTTAATCCGAGTTCTAACATAAAGTAGCTGTGTAACCTTGACCTGGATACTTATCTTTCTTTGTTTCAATTACTTTCCCTGTAAAGAGAGGTAATTTTACTAATTATGGAACTTTGCATATGACGATGAATTGGGTTGAAGCAGATAAACAATAAAACAGCTTCTAACATAAATGTAGCATTCAAAAAACAAAACTCACTATTGTAAAATATTATGGAAATATGGGAAGTCATAAGGGAGAATATAAACTAATTGCAGAAGGCAACTTAGTGAAGCACAAGAGATACAGTATAGTCTGGCTAGTCTATTATTAAATTTTCACATATTGTCTATTTTTAACTTGTTTGATTGCTTTTATTGGATGCTTTAATTGGATGTACCATCCTACTTGATGATTTGTCAGGTCTTCCTAAAATACAATGTTACATAAAATAAATAGAAGTTTATCAAGGCAAAGCATTTGGATCAACTTCACTAAGTATTGTCAGAATACTTCCACAATATATCAAAATAATGGACCACTTTTTCCTTTAGTTTACATAGCTTGGCCCTTAAAGGTTATAAGCAAATTTTTCTACAAATCAGAATTCTTAAATAATTATCTGAAACAATGTTCTAAGAGTGTTTCACGATTTTCATCTAATAGGCTCAGGATATAAGTATACAGTACTTTCCATTATTGAAATGCACATGAGTTGATTTGATGAGTGTTTTGGAGTGGGAGTGCTCGTGACAGGAGATGAGGTGGAATGAGCTTGGGAAAACCCAGAAATAAAAATAAGGAAGACAGAAGAGAAAAGCTGTAAACAACAAAAGCCCTAGAGGTTTTACACTTTTGGAACACTTCCGGGACAGTTTCCTAAGCTTGGCCATGAGTACTATCATGACTGTATCATTACTTGTTGATTCCAGAAAAAGAAAATTATGTGAGATTTTGAGAGAAAATTATGTGAGATTTTGAGAGAGTCTAATAATAGGGATAGAGGCAAAAATTAGAGAAACTGAAGTTATAAGTCAGATTGTAGACCATTTTATGTCCTCAAGCTGTGTGATGTGAAACATGGAATGAGCATCACAGATTGCCTGAATACCTATATTGTGCTAAGTGTTGGAATGGATAAAATGTCTTTCTAAAGAAGTTTGCAAACTAAGCCAGAAGAAAGCTACAAACGATCTTTCAGCAACAGAAAAGTAAAATAGAGGTTACTAAAGCATCACAACTCAAGCATAATTTTTTACAAGAATCAATTAAAGAGAAGATGCATATCTCTGGCTCCTGCAGATAAATGGTTAATGCACTGAAGTCTGATGTTTAATTACCTCTTTTTATTTCACCCTTCATTATTTTTGCTTTCATAGCTACACATGTTACTCTGGTCATAAAATTATATAGTCCATTTTAAGGGGCAGCTACAGTATTTTTCTGGCTGATTTCCTGATGCAGAGTATTTTGCCAGTGGTCAACACTCCATGAATGTTTTCCTCCAATTGGTTACAAATTTATAGCCCTTAAACTTTAGCAGTGTCATGTCATTAAACAGGGAAATCTATGTTCCCGTAATCAATTAAAACAGTTTCTAAGTTCCAGCCTCCTCCATTTGATCACTCTACTTGACAAGATGAAGACAGTAATCTCAATTTTTAATGTTTAAACATATAAAATGTTCTGAACATTAGACAAAGTCCATCCATATCAGATCCTGTCAAAAAGAGAAATACACCAATTTGCAGGAAAATAGAAAAGTGGCTCACTTATGCATACACGCACTGTAGATTCAGAT
Source organism: Ateles fusciceps (assembly GCA_036589455.1). NCBI lineage: Eukaryota > Metazoa > Chordata > Mammalia > Primates > Atelidae > Ateles > Ateles fusciceps. The sequence continues at coordinate 810,031 of JAZHEH010002417.1, read as the reverse complement.
AAAAGGAATAATTTGTATCATGACTGAGGTGGAATGGTATAAATGGCACATTCTAGTGAATATAATATGAAATGTTAGTATGTTAGTGGGAGGAAACAGTTGCTTCTCAGTGGTAAACATGGCAATTAAGTAAAAGCCAAATTGGGAAGAACTTTTTTTCCTGATGAAGAGATTGAGTGTATCATTGAGTCTAAAGGCTTTTGATAGATAATTAATTTAGTCAGAGCTTTAAGAGAATTATTTGAGCAGTTGTTTGAGTAATTAAGTGGAGGCTGAGGTGAAGACCAAATGACAAGTTTACAATTTGTTGCAGTAATCAAGAAAGAAGAAATTAAGATTCTGAACTAGTTGGCTGAGAACAACCTGTTACATAAAACAAGCAGAGTATGATCTGTGGGATCTCCACTCTCTAAGTATGTATTGACACAGGTGTGGAGCCTGAACAGAGAATCCATCTCTTCATGTCAAGATGTTAAATCCACAAGAAAGTGTCTTTTCACATAAAGTAGCAGGATTGTGTCATGTTGTATTTCACATTATGTTAAACGTCTTACATTTCCAAACAAGAGTGGATTTAAATGATCATAAGTATGTTTACTCTAGTCAGGCAAGCCATAGGAGGGTTTACAATGTCCACAGTTCAACTTTATTAATGTCCCAACTGCTTCTTATAGCAAAAAAGTATGGCTTATATTATTTTAAGCCTACTGAAACCGTGTTCCCCCTTTTCCTCTCTAGAGGATTCTGGTTCTTTTATTTTATATTTCTTTAATATTTGCAGACATTAATTCTGAGCCAAACAGAAATGACCAGTGGCCCATGACACAGCCCCAGGAGATCATGAAATCATGTGCCCAAGTTGGTCAGGTTACAGCTCGATTTTATATGTTGTACAAAGACATAAGACATCAATCAATACATGTATGATATATATTGGTTCAGGTGGGAAATGTGGTACAATTTGAAGTGGAGGCTTCCAGGTGGTAGGTGAATTTAAAGATTGTCTGACTGGCAGTTTGTTCAAAGAATTATTAAGATTTGCAATCAATGGAAAGAAAATCCAGGTTAAGATAAGGAGATGTGGAGACCCAGTTTTTATCACTCAGATAAATTCTCCAGGTAACAGGACATAGTTAGCAGAATATAGATTTTCCCCCACAAGAGGCAGCTTTGCAGACTCATTTCAAAATATGTCAAAAAAATACACATTGGGGTTAAATATTTCAATTTCTTTAGGGCCTATTGTTTGTCATATGATACTATAATAGAGTTAGGCTGGGATTTGGTGTCTTATTGCTACAAAAGTGTGTTTCTGTCAGGCTTAAGACCTCTGTTTTAATGTTAATGCATATCAGTTGTGCCTAAATTCCAATGGGAGGAGACATAGTGAGGTCATCTGACCCTGCCTTCTCATCCAAGTCTGAAATACATTTTCAAGTTTACTTTGGAATGCCCTTGGTCAAGAAGAGAAGTCTATTTAGTTGGTTTGCAGGGCTTAGAAATTTATTTCTGGTTTACATTTACCCCCCTTCTGGCCAAGATTTGCCAGAGGCAGCATCAATGGCCACCAAACTTTATTCTGTTCATAGGAGCCAAGGTAAGCATGGCTACCTGCCCCAGGTCCACCCTGTCCCTCAGTGGGACCCCTATGGCCAAAGAATTTAGACTCAAAAGACCTATAGCTAATTTAAATGTTGTAGGCCAGATGGGAATAGAGGCAGTTAGGCATTCATCAACCGTTAACCCTTTTTTAGCAAAATAAAAGCCCAAAACCAAAGCCAAAGGCAAGGTTACAAAATTGGCTTTTCTATAACTTCTATGCAATGAGCTACTCTAATCTTGGTTTTATTACAGACTTGTAGAAATTGACTATACAAAACATAAGCATTTTGTTAAAGCCTTTTAAGCTAAGAAATTTTAGACATTTTTGCTATACTGCAATTTTTTTTTTGTGGTCTTAGTAATTTGTCCTAAGTGGCTGATAAATATTTTTTACTTATCTGCATCAATCTCATAACTGGGAGCATTATATTCAGGAGGCTTTGCCACTAGGAGTCTTGAAATCTCCTGATTTTAAGATAAAATGATTATCTTGGATAATTTAAATGAGGCTTACCTAGGGGAAGAGTGAGGCAGCAGAGTTAAATGCAAAGAATTAGCATTGTTGACCAGGCTTCATGGCTCACGCTTGTAATTCCAGAACTTTGGGAGGCTGAGGGGGTGAATCACTTGAGGTCAGGAGTTCGAGACCAACCTGGCCAACATGATGAAACCCCGTCTCTACTAAAAATACAAAAAAATAGCCAGGCATGCTGGTGTATGCCTGTAGTCCCAGCTAATAGGGAGGCGTAGGCACAAGAATTGCTTGAATTTGGGAGGTGGAAGTTGCGGTGAGCCAAGGTCGCACCACTGCACTCCAGTCTGGGGGACAGAGTGAGACTCCGTCTCAAATAAAAAAGAATTAGTGTTGTCAGAAAGACTCAAATGGCCATTGCTGGCTTTGAAGCTGGAGGAAGGGGACTACAAGCCCAAGATTGCTTCCTAAAAGCTATAAAAGACAAGCAAGTGGATCTACTCTTCTTCAGAAGGAAGCACAGCTTTGCCGATGCCGTGATTTTAGCATGGTGAGACTCACTGTGGCTCCTAATTTTTAGAACTGCATAGTAATAAATGTGCGTTGTTTCAAGTCTTTACATTTGTGGTAATTTGTTACAGAAACAATAGAAAAGTCATAGAGTAGTGTTTTTATTGCTCTCAGGAAAGGATCAAAGATAATTAGAAAAATCAAATGCACAAGGATATAATTTTACTTTAATTTCCCAAATGTAATTCAATATAGATTTTTTCAATATGTTATATATTTAAAAATAAATATTTCAAAGTTCAGAAAGTAGCTCAGTAAACAATGATTCAGAAGAAAAATCAATGATTAAATATATGAGAGAGAATTTAATAATTTATTCATTTGTATTCTTTAGCAGACATGAGTTGATCAACATGTTCAATCACAATTGACTAGCACTATGATTTAGTATATTGTGACATGAATTAATTTACACGTTATATATGTACTACATTTTGTTTATATTACAGTTCTTCAGCACTTCCTCCTTTACTGCTAACATCTTTTATTCACTTTGATGTTGATGAAAATCTATACTGTAGAGAGAGTTTCCCTTAAAAAAAAAAAATGTTCTGAAAGAGTAAACTTATTCATGGACTCAGAATTGAAACAAAATCAAACAGATTCAGCACCCAGATCAATTGCAGCAGATTTATTTTTAGGTGATAATATTTTATTTAAAAATTTCTTGAAAGAATTTAGGAAAAAATTATACTTTAAGAATATTAAGGATCCATATGAATCAATAAAAAAAAGTACCTGTTTTGACTTAGAAAAGATTCACTTTCTTAATGTTTTTGAATTTACTTACTGTTTTCAGGCTTATTATTTAACTTTATTATATTATTATTTTTTATTGATTTTAGCAAGAATTAAAGAGATTAGTAATCACTGGTAGTAGGGGAATTTTTATCTAATTCATAAAAAAATGTTATTTTTTCTGTATTTTTATTACATTATAAAAATACTAAAATACTTTAGTCTTTGACTGACAGGATAAATTCCCCAGAAATAACAAAAATAGCATAAAGTAAATCGTTCTGTTGTAAAGACACATGCACATGTATGTTCATCATGGCACTGTTTACAACAGCAAAGACCTGAAACCAGCCCAAATGTCCACCAATGATAGACTAGATAAAGAAAATGTGGCACATATACACCATGGCATACTACGCAGCCATAAAAAATGATGAGTTTGTATCCTTTGTAGGGGCATGGATGAATCTGGAAACCATCATTCTTAGCAAACTGACACAAGAACAGAAAAGCAAACACTGCATGTTCTCACTCATAGGTGGGTGTTGAACAATGAGAACAGATGGACACAGGGAGGGGGAGCAACACACACTGGGGTCAGTTTAGGGGGTCAAAGGGAGGGAAAGCATGGGGTGGGGAGGTCGGGGAGGGATAACATGGGGTGAAATGCCAGATATAGATGATGGGGAATGGAGGCAGCAAACCACCTTGCCACATATGCACCTATGCAACAAGCCTGTATGATGTGCACATGTACCCCAGAACCTAAAGTACAATTAAAAAACATAAAAGTAGTGTATACTGCAGAGTCCAAATTTGATCCGGCATTGATAAGGTTTTTTACCCACATTTGAATAAGCCAAGAAATTCATTTTAAAAATTCTTGACTATCAGGAAACAAAGCATATGTTTATCAATACTTTGTTTGTTTGTTTTTATAGTTTAAAGCATTATTATCAGTAAGTTACAAGTAAGTGCTAATAAACATTGAGTGATCAGAATGAAGAATCTGGGAATGAGGAAATCATGTTATATAAAATCTTGTGAGGGTTCTTGAAGCAATTTTTCCTATCTTGAAGTCCAAATAACTCAGAAGTTTCAAGATATGAGACATCTAGGAGAATATTTATTTAAAAATAATTATTACTAAGGGACTTCTCTTCCTGGGTCCATGAGCGGTGTGATTTAAAAGGCAGGAGTTTTCCCAGCTCCACACTTCTGTCCAGGAACCAGAGAGATTTCAAATATAAAGTTTTCTGTCTGGGTTTCCCACACAAGGGCTAGGTAGAGAAAGCCAGGTAAGGCTCCTTGTCCAAAAAGTCCCGGAAAGCTCTGGGTGGAGGAGGCTCTGTAACTCAGAGTTGTGGACCAAGCAGCCAATGTGGTATCAGAGTCAAAGATCAATCACTCCAGAGGAAGTTTGAAAGAACTCCTCTCACTGGACGAAAACATGAATGAGGAGGGAATAACTCAAGGGTTAAAACTCGAGCTGCTCCTACCTGTATGGTTTCCTTCTCCGGCTCACCTCCCATAACAGCATGGGAGCTGTCTTTCTCTTTCTCTCTAATAAATCGTTTTTCTTAAATACTCTTTGGGTCCATGATATTTATTCCAATGGCAAACTCACTGTGCCTTAGGGGTCCCTTTCCCCATTCTTCAGGGTTTGCAAGGCTAAGACCCTCTTCAGAACTGGGAGCTGAGTACACTTCCCCTGGTTACACTACCAAATAATAGAAGTTAGGTAAAAATGCAGGCATCAGATATATTATATTATACATGTAAAATACAATCTTATAAGATGAATGCTATTGGAAGTAGATTTATTCTAATATTTTAATCACACAGAATCACTATTCTTATTTTCTTGTGTTTACTTATTAAATGGCCACAATTCAAGTACATTAAAATGTGAGAGAGGAAACTGAAAAGTATCTTTATTGATTTTATGTGGGCTTTAAAAATATGGGCTGTTATAGGCAGCAGTGAAATGATGGGCTTCAGGATATTAAAGATTTGCGCTCTCATTTCTTGCTGTTAAGTTCACAAAAACCATCAGTAACATCTGTGATGCATGATGGTAATGGCCTTCACTACTCTAATCTGGCCCCTGTGATGACCTGGATTTGGGTGAGTTCCTTCTCTTAATTCCACATCTTTTAAAAGGTTTAAAGTGAATCTCCGAAAAAATGTTTGACTAAGTAGAAAAAAGAAATCATAAAAGGACAGTAGGTCAGTTGTAATACCTGAAGCATCCTCCTCTAGAGCTTTTCCTGCCTTTTTTCTCTGACTTCACTGTGATAGTATGGTCTGAGACCCACCTTTAAGTCACTTGCCAACCCGCATTGCCACACACAGTAGCTGATGCTCTTAGCTTAAAAGACAAAAATAATTAAATGCCTAAACATATAGATACCTCAAAATAAAGACTATAGTTGACAACTTATATTAAATGAGTATAGAAGAGACATTTCAGGGATTTAAAATATACTCAGTGAATATTCATAGGGAGATAAAGGAAGATATTGAAAGATGAATAAGAACTTAATGGTACTAATGCATATTATACAATGGATAGCATAAGTAATATGATAGGTATAGGTGAAGAACTAATCAAATAATACAATGGATAGCATAAATAATAGGATAGATATAGGTGAAGAACAATTTAAGGCGTACACCCATCTAGGCACCTGGAAAGCATTAACAATATCATAAATAAAAGGGATGGATGTAAGATATATGGAGAAAAGAAATACAAATGCAAACATTTGGATAATACAAGGTTCTCATTAATATAGAAAACAAAGGGGAAAAAGGGAAAAGAAAAAGAAAGAAAGGGGAGAAGATATTTTAAAGTTAATGGACAGTGATGTCAACAAGACAATGGAATATAACTTTTCAGTCCTCTTTGCCTCAGAGAAATATTAATTTGAACAGCTATTTATGCAGGAATACATCTTCACAAGAGGTAAAATATCCAGGTAAGATACTGGGATACCTGAGTATTTTACAGAAATAAGAAAAGATGTGTCAAATAGGGGAGGAAATACAGTCTTGCATTGCTTTATCAATGCCCTTTAAGCCTACACGGAGAAAACAAAGCTGGAGGCATCATACTTCTTGACTTCAAATTATATTATAAAATAATAGTAATTAAAACAGTGTGGTATTACATAAAAATGGACACATAGACCAATGGGAAAAATTAGAAAACCAAGAAATAAACCCAATCATATGTGGTCAACAAATATTCAATAAGAATACATAATAGGGGAAAAATAGTCTCTTCAATAAATGTTTGAAAATCTGAACAACCACATGAAAAGAATGAAACTGGACCTTTATCTTAAACCATATGGAAACAAAATAAAATCAAATGCATTGAAGGCTTAAAGGTAAGATCTGTTACCATAGCATTTTTGAGAGAATACAGAAGAAAAAAATATTCTACATTGATCTTGGCAATAAGTTTTAGGGCATATTACCACAAGCACAGACAACAAAAGCAAAAATAAACAAGTGGGACTACATGAAGGCAAAAATTTTCTGCCCAGCAAAGGAAACAATTAACAAAATGAAAAGGCAGCATATGAAATGGAAGAATGTGTTTGCAAACTGCCTGTATAATAAAAGGTTTATATCCAAAATATGTAAGAAAGTACTACAATTCTGTAGCAAACTAACACATAGCCTAATTTAAAAATAGGCAGAAGATACGAATATACAGTTTTCCAAAGAATACTCACATTGGTTACCAGGTATATGAAAAAGTACTCAAAATCCATAATCAACAGGGAAATGCAAATCAAAACCACTGAGATATTACCTAACAGCTATTAGGATGCCTATTTTTAAAAAGTCAAAAAATAAAAAATATTGTTCAGGATATGGAGAATATGGAGTCCCCATACAGTGTTGGTGAGAATCTAAATTGATACAACTATTATTAAAAGAAGTATGGCAGTTCCTAGTAAAATAAATATAGTCTACTCTGTTATCCAGCCATCCCATAATCTTCAGTCTTTAAAAAGGAGATTCTGCCATTTGTGACAACACAGATGAATCTGGAGAACATTATGCTCAGTGAATAAACCAGATACTTAAAGACAAATACTGAATGTTCACACTTATATATAAAATCTAAAAGATTCAAGCTCATACCAACAAAATGTGCAATAGTGATTAGCAAATTGGGATATATGGGAAAATATGTTCAATGGATATAGTCTTTCAGTTATAAAATCAAGAAGTTTTGGAGATTTAACACACACAATGCTGACTTAGTTAATGTATACTTGAAACTTGCTAAGAGAGTAAATCTCAAGTGTTCTTAATATAAAACAAAGCATAACTATGTGACGTATTTGTATATTAATTAGCTTAATGATGCTACTCATTTCACAATATATACATGTATCAAAACATCATGCTGCACACTTTATATATATGGAATTTTTATTTATTACTCCTTCCTCAATATATCTGGAAAAAAATGACATATTAAGGGAATAATAATTGCTAGACCAGTAGAACAGCACAAATATCTCAAGGACAAGTAAGCAAGTATGTAAAGATAATTGTTTTATGATAAAGAGCCCCAGAAATCAGTAAGAAGGCATGTTTATAGATGGTCATGGAAGAAGAGACTTATCATGTAGGTGAATTAAACCTAGCTTGATACTGATCTACCAACATTGAAGGGAACGAATATAACATGTATTGAAGATGTAATTCAAATACTTGATATATAAAAGCCTAACTGTAAAACAATAAAATTAACAGTAACAATATAGAAAATTATCTTTGTGACATAGGCAGTCAATTAAGGATGATAAGGATTTCTTTAAACATCAAAGAAAAAAATGTTGATCAATTTGATTCTATTAAAATTAAAGATTTCTTTTCAATTAAGAATATTATTTCAAAAAGACCATTGATACTTCAGTGGAAAATACATGAAATATCTAAAATTGGCAAGAAGTTATTAAATTAAAACTCCATGATAACTCCTCTATAGGTACATATTAAACACACGTAAAAACTCATTGGGAATTTGCTGTAGGAAATAAAAAATGTGAAGACAAAGAGATATAATAAAAACAATAATATCTCAACTTTACATAAGTAATTAGTTGCCAGGTGCTGTTCGATTGTTCCTGAACTTCATTCTCTTCAACTTAGTCAGCCAGTGAATTTTTTATATGTATCTATTAATGTCATACAGAATATCTTGTGCTAGAGTCATTCTCAATAAAGTCAAGAATAAGAAAATGATGCCTGTTCTCATCATTATTATTTAAAATTTTCACTGAAGCTAGTAAATGCAGGAAGTAAAAAAGAGAAATAATAATTGCTCCCTTGAACACCTTGAAAAATCCAGTTAGAGCTAGAAAGTTATAGAAGTGAGGAAACCGGCCAGGTTTACAGATTTTAAATAGCTTTCTTTCTTATAATGACAAGAGCAGTTAAAAAATATAATGGTGGAAATACATTAATTAACAGTAGAAAAACTATAACAAAATTATATAAGCCAAAGGATTTAGGGAAAATTATGGAAATCTATATAAAAATAAAGACAGATAATGCAAATTTGCTGAAGCATATTAATTTTTCTAAGTGAAGAGTAATGATGTGCTTTAAGGCAAAAATCAGTTTCTTATAGTTTTAAGTCTGTTGTAAAAGAAAAAGATTAAATAATTTATTTGAAATTGATATCATGTGTCTGAAAAACATGGGAAAAGAAATTGGTGACCAATACTAAGCAAATGTGGCAGAATAATGAATTATTTGTGATAATATAACACAAGTTATAAAAGGAAAAATAGAATACTGTCTTAGTGTAGATTGATGAAATATGTTCATAAATAAATAAAATAAATTAATAAATGATCAATATAGTCTCATTAAATTTAGTTTGAAAAGTACTAATAGTTTTTCACCTGGATCTACCTGGCTTATACTGTGTGGGGTGCCGGCCTGACCAAGCTCACTCAACTCCCTGGCATGTATGATAACAGCAAAGTGAGAGGAACTTAATTACCTCTGGGATGACCTTTGTCCAATCAGGGTGGGACACAGGAGTAACTGGATAAACTGGCTTTTTCTTTTTCGAGATACTATTCCGAGATGTATTTTATATGGTATGGTTAAGGCTCAGGTGCCCCACTGTGATAATCAACTTAATCACATCCCCTTAGGTTGGCTGCCTCTTCTTAACCATGTAACTCTTTAATTCCTTGTTCTTCCGTGTGATCACTTCCCAAAATAACTGTTCAGGTCGTATATACGCAAGTGTTTATTTTAAGGAACTGAAGCTACAGGAAGAGATGAAAGTTTTTTAAAAAACTACACTTGCTCGAGATGCCCCTTTACTACCTAAAACATGGATGCAAGCAGCTGTCTGTAAAATATGAGATGTTTTAAACAAAGAGTTTTATTCTTCTTTTATATATATATATTTTATTGTGTTTTAGGTTTTGGGGTACATGTGAAGAACATGCAGGATTGTTGCACAGATACATACATGGCAATGTGGTTTGCTGCCTTCCTCCCCATCACCTATACCTGGCATTTCTCCTCATGTTATCCCCTCCCCAACTCCCCACCCCCCCACTGTCCCTCCCCTAGTTACCCCCGACAGACCTCAGTGTGTGATGTTCCCCTCCCTGTGTCCATGTGTTCTCATTGTTCAAACCCCCCTATGAGTAAGAACATGCAGTGTTTGATTTTCTGTTCTTGTGTCAGTTTGCTGAGAATGATGGTTTCCAGGTTCATCCATGTCCCTGCAAAGGACACGAACTCATCGTTTTTTATGGCTGCATACGATTCCATGGTGTATATGTGCCACATTTTCTTTGTCCAGTCTATCATTGATGGACATTTGGATTGGTTCCAAGTCTTTGCTATTGTAAACAGTGCTGCAATGAACATTGGTGTGTATGTGTCCTTATAATAGAACGATTTATAATCCTTTGGATATATACCAGGTAATGGGATTGCTGGGTCAAATGGAATTTCTGTTTCTAGGTCCTTAAGGAATCGCCACACTGTCTTCCACAATGGCTGAACTAATCTACACTCCCACCAACAGTGTAAAGTGTTCCTATTTCTCCACATCCTCTCCAGCATCTGTTGTCTCCGGATTTTTTAATGATCGCCATTCTAACTGGCATGAGATGGTATCTCAAGGTAGTTTTGATTTGCATTTCTCTAATGACGAGTGTTGATGAGCATTTTTAAAGTTTTATTCTAAGAGTAGGGAAATACAAAAATGAGAAGAACTTGGCTTTATGGTGTTTTCTTAAGTGCTGCTTTTCAGTCCCTGATGTAAGTTTTGGTATTACTTATCACTAGAAATGTTTCTGACTAATAGAATACTACTCTGTAGCCTCAGTTAATCCCAATTTGGAAATGAGAGTAGGACCTACACATCAAATAATGACCAAGAGACTTTTATCAGCCAGATGGCTCTGACTGGTGGGATCATAGGAGATTTTACTTTTTTTTTTTTTTTTTTGCTATAATTTTCTGGATTTTAAGAATTTCTAAAATGAATCTGGAATTTGAAATTAAAAAGTATAAAAGAAATTTGAACTAAAATTTAACCCTTAGAGGAATAAATTAAGGAATCAATATGTGTGTAACAAAAATCCTAAAAGCAGAAAGTGTAATTGGAGGTGCAGTTTTACCACCCTGTCCTCACTTCCCACCTCTCTCCGCAGACCCCAAGTGTCCTGTTCTCACAATGATTCCAGCATCAATGTCTTGTGAAAGGGATTCCCTGTCAGCAGAGCTGTAAAAAGCAGATTCAATAGAGGTTTTCTGGACCAGAAAAACATCTTAATTAAGTAAGTCACCTTTTAAAAAAAAAATTATAATGTGAATTTTATCACTAATAAATTATCTTATACTTCATTTACTTACCTAAATCAATACAAATGCAATTCTTTTTTGCCAACATGAAGAATCAAAAACTCATCCTATTACTTATTCTCATGAATTAGGCATTTCATTTTCTAGAAAATTTTAGAATAATTTGTACCTTTCCATTTTCCCTAACTACAAAAACTGAAAGAAATAAAACATAAAACAGAATGTTTTTTAACTTTATTTTGAGAAAAGAGATTTTTATAAAATCAATCCACTCCAATATACAGATATGTTCTACTAATCCTCTAAAACTTCAGTTTTGAGAAGTAAACAGTTTGAATTCTAAAAGGCAACATCTATTAGTACAACCAGTCACTTAATTGTCATATGATGAAGATTGTTAATGTTTCACTAAGTAAAAAATTGCCCCCAATTCTATTTTATCCATAGCATTATTTAATATACAGTCACTTTAGAAGCATACTTATACCTAATAGTTTCTCTATTTGTCAAAACTGTTTCAGTTACCAGTGACAAAAATAACACAAGGCAACTTAAGTAACAATGCTTGGAAATTTGTCTATTCCCTGGAAATGACTTCAAGCACAAAAGAATCAAATGGCTTAAATGCTCATTTCAGAGCCCTGTATCAATCTGTAATTTCCTCTGAAAATTGGTTTTATTTTGCAGCTATCATTCTCCTTGCTACCAAGCTATAGAACCCAGTAGTAGTTCAAGAGCCTTTTTTTCATGATGTACTGTCAAAGAGAAAGTTACTGTGCCTTTTTTACTGGGTCTACCTAATATGTTTCAAGGAATAATCTTATTGGACCATCTTGTGGATGCAGAATTCTAGTGGGCTCTCCCTGAGTTCTAAGCCCATCTTTTTGTTGAGAGATGAGGCCTTGTTATTGATGACTCCATCTATATTGAGTTATAAGGAGACTTCTTAAACAAACAAAACCAGATCACCACCTGTAACAACAACACCACACAAACAAAACCAAGAACTAGGAAAAAAATTCTGACTGAGAGAAAAATATAGGTTGGTTTACCCTTATAACAATTCATTGTCATATACAGCAATACAATAACTAGTAGTAACTGGATTTCAATTATACGGTATTTGTGATATTGCTATGATGAAGTCAACTAAGTTTGCCATTGTATATCAAAAAATAAAATAACAAAAAATTTGCTAAGTAAACTAAGTGATAAAATCCCCTTTCCCCAGTACAATGCAACGCTCTCAGGCAGAGTGGACAAACAGAAAGAATGATGCCATGGAAATAATTTATACCTAGGTTGAAATATTGATTTAGTCACTTACTATCTAGATGGATTTGAACAAGTTCTAATTCTCCAGAAGATATTTTGTAACTTGTAATTGGAAACATAAAATAGCCTTTGAAAGCAGCAGTTCTCAACCTTTCTGGCACCAGGGACTGGTTTCATGGAAGACAGTTTTCCCCAGATGGGCAGAGTAGATGTTTAAGATATGATTCAAGTGCATTACATGTACTGTGCACTTTATATCTATTACTATTACATTGTCATACATCATGACATAATTATACAATGCACCATAATGTAGAATCAGTAGGAACCCTGAGCTTGTTTTTCAGCAACTAGAGGGTCCTATTTGCGGATGATGGGAGACAGTGACAGGTTATCAGGCATTAGATTATCATAAGGAATGTACAACCTAGATCCTTCACATGTGCAGTTCACAGTAAGGTTTGAGCTACCATGAGAATCTAAGGCCACCACTGATCTGATAGGATATGGAGCTCAGGTGGTAATGCAAACAATGGGGAGTGGATACAGATAAAGCTTTGCTCACTCACTAGCCATTCACCTCCTTCTGTGCAGACTGGTTCCTAACTGGCCGTGGACTGGTTCCAATCTATGGCCTGGAAGCTGGTGATCCCTGTTTTGAAGTATTATGAATTGGAAATGTTTTTGTAACCTTTGTAGGACGTTAGAAAATACCTCATGAACAAGCCATGGAATATGATGTTCTCTATAACTTTTCAGTTGTGGAGAATAAGGATTTACATCAAGGATATCGAATCTTTTGGTTTCCTTTAGTCACACTGGAATAAGAAGAATTATCTTGGACCACACATAAAATACATTAACACTAACAAAAGCTCGTAAGCTAAAAAAAATTCACACCAAAAAAATCTCATAATGTTTTAATAAAGTTGATGAATTTCTATTGGGTCACATTCAAAGCCATCCCATGGGCTGCAGGCTGAACAAGCTTGATTTACATTCTTATAATATGTAATGTTATTTTATTAAATTATTTTAATTGTATGGAAGAGTTATATCACAAGGTATTAACCAGTGAATTTTGCATATTTTCTTTCCATCCAACTTTCTTTCTAATATCTGAAGTAATACAGAAGCAGTACTTAAATTTCAAATAAAGTCATTGACCAAAGTGTGAAACAGAAAATATAAACGCACACTTGCAAAGCAAATGTTTCATCTCCTAAAGACAAGGTAAGACATGGAATGAGAGGGAGAAAGAAATTAACCCTACCATCCAATATTGGAAGAAAAAACAAAGTACATGAGGAAGACCAGAAAGCAAGGTGAAAAAGAGTTGAAAGGAGTCATTGCTGAGCTATTTTACCTTCTATACCCTCTATCCAGCCATGAACTATCAGTGATCATACCTGACTATTGCATACCCCATTACATAACCTAATGTGGAGAAGGAGGTAATGTGAAAAAGCCTATTCGTCTAAAGGGCATGGAACTGAACAGATGTTACTGATACTTCACTATTGACATAGCCTACTAAGATCTACCATGAGACATGTACATTTGAGACTATTCTTTTCATTGCATAATTCTTATCTTCACTAATTTTGACTTATCACTTTGTCAAAGGGCTAAAACTATAGTAATGAGTACATTCTTAATTAGCTTTTCTTTAGCTAGCAAAAATTTGTATTTAAATTTTGTCTTATGTTCTAAATTTGTCACAACAAGGTGATCAAGGAAACTAGAAGTTTTACTACATTTTCTTCTCAATAAGATTGCTGTAAATAAATCCTTGATACATGAATGAAGTAATGGTTCAGTAAACAAATTAAATGTGATACGACTTTATTTGTTATGCTTTAAATATTTACATTTTACATCACTGGTCTACAAATTACTTATACTGAAACTTCATACCCATTTACTATTTGGGAGTATTTAGCAAAATGATTATCCTACCTGAATGTGGCACAGAAATGCATAAAACTCTCCTGGGATATAAATTCTAACTCAATAATCCACAATACCTTGAGTGTGGTAAGTCCTAAATATTCCCCATGGTATATTAACAAATATTATATATATGATAGGCTAATATTAAATTCATATAGTTTTTATGCCACAAGTGCTATAAAAACTTGAAGAAAAACAAGTTTTTGAAGAACCTATAAAGTTTATGTTCTCTGGCAATACAAATACTAGGTTTAAAATGTTAGTCCAAAAAACACACTAAATGTAGTATGAATACATTTAGTTTAGTCCACCAGTAAAATACCTTTACTACATTATCAACCACAGGGGTCATTTTAAGTACTAAGTATATGAAAAATGTGAAAAGACTGGAACTAAGTGATGACTGTGACTTCTGGAGAGCAGTTTGTGGTAATTAATAAAATGTGATGGGTTAATAAAGAGATACATTACTTGAACTGAAAAGCTAAAATAATTAAGTGATGTCCATTGAAATTTGAGATTAGCCCTGCTACAGTTGTTCATGCCCTTGCTGCCTTTCCTAGTAAGTCCATTATGAATTTCTGTGAATGTCTTTATGTTTAATCTTGTTCAGTGAATAGGCTGCCTCTCACTAGACAAAGTCAAAAAGAGAAATGCAACTGCATATAGAATTCCCTACACAAGCGATGCATTCATAAATAATTCAAAAGTCCTTTACTTCACATGATTACCCTTTAAGCTGATAATTTAAATGGGAAACTGAGAAAGGTCATTTTTATCTGCACTTTTAACGATACATTTCAGAAAACTTTGCTGTCTAAATATTTTTAAAAATGTTTTTGTATTACAGTTTTTAATTTTTAAAAGAACCAGTAAATTTCAAATCTTAAAAGCAATGGCCTCATTTTTTCCAAATTTATATTAAAATATTTAATAAAACCATAATAACCATATTTTAATTTGAGTATTAAACAAAATTAATGTTTTGCAAATGCCTGTAGTGTGTGTCTATGTGAAATTTTATAAATATCTGAATTTAGTGGATTTATACTTTATTAAGTTATTTTTAAATTTACAGCTGATAAGTGGTAAATTTTTGCTTCTAAATACTGATGCTACCTTATCTCTTGGGTATAAGCAAATTGATGACAAGGAGGATTCATATTTAAGAAGTGACTACCTGGCTGTTAGGTAAAAAATACATGATTTGAAAAATTATTTAAGAAGAAGGAAAATAAGGAGGAAAAGAAGAGAGAGGGAGGCAAAAAAGACCAGAAATCAGCAAGACAGCAACATAAAATATAAGTAGATAAATGAAATGGATATTCCTAAGGAGTTGTAGGGGAGAACTGGAAGGAGCTGGCAGAGTTAGGAAAATCGCCTGTAACTAATCACTTAAAACTTCTAAAGTAGTCTTCATTAACGAACATACTTAATTCTAAGATTGCAACCACATAAGGCTGCTGTCCCTAAGCTTTCTCTAACAGTTTTTACAAATCGGATGTTCAGACAGTGTGGGTATTATATAATGCCATTATATTTTTAGGCTTAGATACTATATGTGACACATTTTCACACAGAACAAAAAAATGACGCTTTATTCATAAATATAAATGTTTCCCTTTACCAGTTAATACCTTCAATAAATAAAATAACAAAAGGATCCATTATTATAGAGGTGGTATTAATTTGCCTTCTGCTTATTTGCTGTTTTCTAAAAATGCTGCTTCCATCTTTTCTCTCAAGAATGTCCTATGGTAATCAACTTTCTGAATTCCTGGCACTATTCTTATTCTTCATTTTTCCTTTTAATGGAAATCTCTATTTTTTTCCTTTTATTTCTATCTTTGCTCTTAGGATTCAACATATTCTTATATTTTCCATTTGTAACATTCAGATATATACTTTTTTTCAGAAAAAATTTATGTTAGTGCACTTTAATAAGTGTTCATTAGGGATAGTTCTAGGAATCTCTGTGGACATATTGGAAGTATAAACTTTGATATTTAACTTTAAGAAGCTTCATTCCAGTTTGAGATACAAGTTTCACTAAAATGTAATACTGAGACTAACACAAATGTGTTGAGTTTAGTATTGGTTATGTAAACCTTTGGCTATAAGGGAGAGCTCAGTTACTCAGTTGAATCTCCAATTTTGTGTACACTTTGTTCGTTTCTTTTAGTAGCAAGGAGGCCTGAATTACAAGGTACATACATGGAATTTTCTTAAGTATGTTGTTTATGGAGAGTCTATCAATTAAAACAAACAAAACTATGCTGTACTGAGGGAAAAATTAATCCCCAAATCTCAATAAATTACAAGAATAAAAATATTTCATTGTTGTTGTTGTCATTGGTTTTCTTTCCTTTTTTCTTTTTTAAGCTATGTATCAGTCAGTGCATGCCATCTGCCTACCAGGACCAACCTGAAGGAATATCTTTATCTAGAACATTGCTAATCTTTTAGAGAAGAAAAGGGGTATGACAGACCACCAACTGGCTCTTAAATCTCTCCCAATGGCACATTGACCAAAGAAGCAATACTAGAAATCAAAACTTCTATAAATCTCTTTAAGAAACAGAGCATGAGACACAAATTTCTTTTTCTGCCAAATAAATTCTTACAAGAATGACACCATATAAGAAGAGAATCTGTAGTGTACAATGACATTATCCTACTAAATTTAGAAGTTTTTATTTCCTTCATTGCATCTTATTCTTGTGGGGTGGCCCCCACTTCCCATGGTGATGGTAAGTGTGGAGTGGATAATCTAACAGTACCCCCAAACTCATAGAAGACAGAGATAAATAAGCCAGTTTCCAGATCATAGGTCCTTCCAAATGTTGTTATGGAGTATAGATGATGAATTGTGGATTTATAACTATAAGATTCATACAGTGACTCAGCAGGTTGGTGGTAAATGGAAGGATGTATAGCTTATATTAAACATTTTTAACATGTACATCATTTTCTTCCCATTGATTATTTGTAAGCTCCATCGCTCTTGTAGCACAAACTAAACCACTTTGCAAAATGTAATTTGCAGGTGGCTGTCCTCAGTACATTATTATTATTACTGTATGGTGTGGCAGAAGTCACTAGTGTCACAATGATTTGCATATCTTTGCTTAGTTTTATAAAGACTTTTATCTCTTTTCTACTTTACCTTAAGTAAAAGGTAAGGTAGAAATTTTTTTTCTATTTTCACTGAAGTCACTTAAGAGGTTAAAATGTTGCAAACCTTTCCTCAGGTCTACCTGTGTTCTTTCTCCATTTTCATGATCTGTATTGTTATTTTTTGCTTTCCATCCAACTCCTTACAATCTCTAGATGATGAGTAATGTCCTCTGAATTTACCACATTGAGTCTTTTGATTGCACTCTGCCATCTTGGTGCCCTTCCATCATTCTGTACTATAACCACTATCCTCTGCATTCGTTCTTCCACAACACCTAATATTCAGTATTTGCTACTAATTTGGTATGCCTTACCTAGATTTTTGTTGTTTCTATTTACCTCCTTTTAAAAGAGAGACAATTAGTAATTTTTCCCTGACTGTATTTTAAAAAGACTAATACTACTCAATATTTTTTAAAAGTATTGATCACCTTCAAGGCAGTATGTCATTCTTGTAGTGACAGGTCTGCAATGGCCCATCTATTTTGTAACCTGGTCGTTTGGAAGAGTCTCTTGTCTGAAAAAGAATAATTTTCTTGATGCCTCATATTAGATTTTGGCTGCAGCTTAGATAATCCTCTCTGCCTTTATTCTGAAAATTAGTTGTAAAATCTCAAGACCCCCAATTTCTTCCTCCAAAGGGGGATGATGTCTTTATGAGATCCAAAATCAATGTCTTTTGACCATAGTAAGTGGCTTTGAGCTAATTATTTGTCTCATTGTTATGTGTCATATTTCACTTCCATTTTCAAATTTATTAATATTTGGTCAATCATCTCTTCTAAATGTAAGTATTCTCAACATTAAACTTCTACCAGATTCTCTGTTTTGAAATAAGTATCCTTCAACAGCATCACTGAGATATAATTGATAAATAGAAGATGTATATATTTAAGTAGTACCACTTCATGCTGTGAACCACATACATTGCAAAATGATCACAACAAAAAGCTAACTAACATATCCATCACTTTGCATAGTTGCCATCCTCTTCATTTATTTTGTCATGAAAAGAGTTAAGGTCTGCCTTCTTAGCAAATTTCAAGTATACAACACAGTATCCTTAACTATAATTACTATGATGCACTATAGATCTCCAGAACTTATTCATCGTATGTTACTAAAACTGCACATTTTTCCCACAAAGTCCCATTACCCCCTCTTCTCAGCCCCCGACAACCGCCATTTTACTTGCTGTTTCTATAACTCTGACTGTATTCTCTACTCCTTATAAATGATATTACACAGTATTTGTCTTTCTGCTTCTGACTTATTTCACTTAGCACAGTGTACTTCAGTCTTACCCATGTTGTCACAAAAAACAGGTTTTTCATTTTTAAGGCTTAATAATAATCTATTGTGTATACATTTACCAATTTTCTTTATTCATCACTGGACATTTAGGTTTTCATATATTGGCTGCTCTGATTAATGCGACAATGAACATGAGAATGCAGATATCTTTTAAAGAGTCTGATTTCAGTGCCTTTGCATATATACACAGAATTGGAATTGCTGGATCACATGATAGCTCTATTTTTATTTATTTATTTTTTTGAGACAGAGTCTCACTCCGTCACCAGACTGCATTGCAGTGGTGCGATCTCAGCTCACTGCAATCTCTGCCTCCTGGGTTCAAGCGATTCTCCTGCCTCAGCCTCCAAGTAGCTGGGACTCTAGGCGCACGCCACCATGTCTAGCTAATTTTTGTATTTTTACTAGATACAGGGTTTCACTATGTTGGCCAGGATGGTCTTGATCTCTTGACCTCATGACCTGCCCACCTCGTCCTCCAAGAGTGCTGGGATTACAGGCATGAACCACTGCATGCAGCCTCTATTTTTATTTTTTTTAAGAAACTCCATGTGATCTTTCATAATGGCAGTACCAGTTTACAACCTCATCAAGAGTATGCCAGGGTTCCTTTTCTCCGCATCCTTGTCAACACTTGTTGTCTTTTATCTTTTTGATAGCAGCCATCCTAACAGGAAGGAGGTGAAAATCTTATGGTTTTGATTTTCATTTCCCTGATGATTAGTGAAGTTGCACATTTGTTATATACCTGTTGGCCTTTGCATGTCTTCTTTTGAGAAATGAATATTAGGACCCTTTGTCCATACTGTAATAGGGCAATTCGGTTTTTTTACTAATTGTAGAAGGTCTTAAATATTTTGGAAATTAATCCTTTGTGAGATATATGGTTTGCAAATATTTTCTTCCACTTCATAAGATGCCTGTTTACGCTATCACTGGTTACTTATTTTTATGTACAGAAGCTTTTTGTTGGGTGTCATTCCTGTTGTCTGTTTTTACTTCTACTGACTGTGCTTTGGTTTTATAACCAAAATTTTACTACCAAGACCAATGTCAAGAAGCTTTCTGTGTTTTTTTTTCTAGCAGTTTTACAATTTCAAGTGTTACATTTAAGTCTCCAATCCATTTTGAGTTGATTTTCATGTATGGTATAAGGGCTTAATTTCAATCTTTTGGGTGTAGAGTATCTAGTTTTTTTCAGGACCATTTATTGGAAAGACTGTCCCCATTTCATGTTCTTGGCATCCTTGTCCAAGATGAGTTGGACCTAAATGCATGGATTTGTTTCTGGGCTCTCTGCCGTTCCATTGATCTCCATCTGTGTATTTATGCCAATACCATACTGAGTTTTTAAATCATAAACTAAAAAACAAGACAAATTTCTCTTCTCCCTTGAGTTTAAAATGGATTTATGTGGATATCATGAAATAGGAAAAATATACAAATATACACATATATGGGTGCATGTATGAATATGTATGCGTGTATATTTCAATTTATGTAAACATATAATAATATTTTTGTGTATATATGTATGCATATATACACATGTTTTACATTATATAATATATTTATGAATAAAACTGTGGTAAATCCAAAGGAACATTCTGAGGAGTTATGTTGCTAAATATGTGTGGGTGAGCAAACTTAGACTGAATGGTCTGATGCATTGGATATAAATGAATTTGTCATATAAATCATTTAGAATCATATACAAATAAACTAAATTACAACTTTTATATAGTTTAAAACAATAGGTTAGTTTAAAGACTTTTTTTTTTTGGTTTTCTTTTGTTTCTGACATCTTGCTCTGTTTACATGGAGGAAAATAGAAGCATTGAGACTACAATTTCGAGAAGCTGAGAGTGGAATTAGGTCAGTATAAATGTAATTGTGGTTTTTGCTGTTACAGTATATAAAAATGCTCAACCTCACTAATTATCAGGGAAATGAAAATTAAAACCATAATAAGATATTACCTCATTCCGGTTAGGATGGTTTGTTTTTTTTTTTTTCTTTTTTTTTTTTTTTTCTGGCTACAAATTTTATTCCATTACAAATAGCACCGAGCCCCTGGGGCTGCCCCTGTGGAGGGGGGATCCCCCTCCTGGACCCCCACCTCCTCCCCTGAGCTGCCCATGTAGTGTCTGGGAGCTGGGACATGGCCCAGGGTCCCTCTGGAAGCTAGGCCAGGCCAAGGGGTTAGGCCCAGGCCCCTTGTGGGGTGGGTCCAGGGCCAGCTGCGGCAGATGTGCAGGCAGGCAAGCGGCGGCCTCTCAGATGAGCACGCTGGCCACGGGCACCCGGGTGGAGCGGCCGCGCTGGGGCACCACGATCTGGTCATCTGTGGGCCCTGCCTCGCGCAGCAGGCCCTGCACGTGCAGCTGCGCCCGCCGGCGGTCGCCCCTCAATGAAGATGGCGCTGCCCAGGAAGGCCGCGCCGCCCAGCGCCCCGACAAAGGCGCAGAGCATGAGCGAGAACTGCAGAGCCCGGAACTCGGACAAGAAGGAGGGGGGCCAACTCCAGCGCAGGCGGTCAGAGATCAGGCCAATGAGGTAGGGGCTCCCAGCGTCACCCAGCAGGTGGGACAGCACGATCTGGAAGGCCTCGGCGGTGGAGTGTCGGGTGGGGATCACCACGTACAGCAGAATGTCAGCCACGATGGCCCAGTTCATGGACAGAAGGGTCTCTCCAATGAAGATGAAAATATAGGTGGCCACGATGCTACCACGGGCACAGGCAAGGGACAGGAAGAGGAAGGGTGCAGAGCCCAGGAGGCCAGCAGCACACACCAGGGGGTCAGCCCGGGGGTTGGAGCGGCGGAGCCGGCGGCTGATCTCCACGCCCAGGCCCACACCCAGGACTCCGGTCAGACAGGTGATGAACCCGAAGATGAGACTGTCAGAGGAAGAGCAGGAGTCTCCGGGAAGGCAGGGTGGGGTCTCCCCGAGGACCACTCGGGAACGCAGCAGGAACACGGGAGCCCACAGAGCCAGGGAGCCCGTGACAAAGGCCACAGCAGTGAAGCCCAGGGAAGACAGGATGAAACGAGGATTTCTTGCCAGAGCTCTCAGATCTGCCCACCACGAGGTGGGGTTCAGGGGTGGCGAATCTGAGTGGCGCTCCACGGCTCCCCTTGGCGGCTCCCGCACTACCAGGAACAGCAGCAGAACGGCCACCACTCCCCAGACCCGGTGTCACCCTCAGGGCCCAGTGCCAGTCCCCAGCCACATCCTTCACTTTGGAGCCCGCAATGTAGCCCAGACCACTGTCCACCGGAATGGCAAAGTAGAACACACTGAGCATCCGGCTCCGCTAGTCGGCCACGAAGAGGTCGGCGATGAGGGTGGGCGCGATGGTGGAATAATGGCCTCCCCCGACCCCCACCAGGCCCCGGGTCAGGAGAAGCAGCCAGAAACGCTCTCTGGGGATGAAGGATGACCCCAGTGTCACCAGGGACCAGAAGGCAATGCCCCCGCACATGAGATACTTCCGATTGTACCTGTCACCCAGGTAGCCAAACACAGGTGCCAACACCATGTAACTGGAGACGAACAATAACAAGTGTTGACAAGGATGTGGAGTAAGGGAACCCTGGCACACTCTTGATGAGGGTGTAAACCGCTACAGCCATTATGAAAAATGTAGGGAGTTTCCTCAAAAAATAAAAATAGAGCTACCACATGATGCCACAATTACATTTGCACAAACCTAAGAGATGATTTTTCTTTGAGAAGAGATGCTGCTTTGTCCTTTAAAACTTAGTATAGTGTATGATTTTTGAAGGACCATGTCTTATTCCT
Organism: Ateles fusciceps; assembly: GCA_036589455.1. Lineage (NCBI taxonomy): Eukaryota > Metazoa > Chordata > Mammalia > Primates > Atelidae > Ateles > Ateles fusciceps. The sequence goes on along the minus strand of JAZHEH010002417.1, from coordinate 787,254 downwards.
CATTATAAGTTCTTAACATGTTCCTCAAAGCCCACCCTCGGACCTTTCCAAGGAGAAGGTAATTTAAAAACACTTTAGGAAACACACACCTCTTTCAAAACTTACCTAACCTAAAGATTACTTGGATACACTTTGCCTTGTGTAGAATATTTGAAATATATTAAGAGGAGAATGTTCTCTCCCAATAACATTTCTCATTACCTTTAGTTTATGCATTCTGACTCAATGGTTTATGAAGTGGGACTCACTGAGAAAACCTAAAGCTTTTAATAGAATTATTTTGAATTAATCATCAAACTAATATAACTTATGAAAAAAAATTTCTCAAGATGATTTAATGCTGCACTTAATTAATGGTCACAACATTTTTATTAAGGAAAACAAAGTAGAAAATATAATAAAAGTCTTGTGAAAGTTTTAAACTGTTTTGTTTTGTTTTGTTTTTTGCTTTCATTTGCCCCTAATACATGAGCAAAGCAATATTTACAAGTAGTTTACAATTTTCTAATTGCTGGGTTTGTTACTTTTGTTATTTTCAAAATATACTAGGTAGAATATTGGTTGTTTGCTACACTTCTGATGTACATATAAAAAAATAAAATAATTAATGAGTGTCACTTGGGCATTTTCCATGATTGGAGTCTGCTTTGCCATGTTATATTTTACAATGAACTTAATAAAAGTCTACATTAAGTTAATATTGTAGCCTATTCATCAACAACTCCATCACAGACTCTGTGTAATTTCTATTCATTGCTATATTATGGGCAAAGATTTTCTAATGTATTTATATAATCCTGATTATAGATAAAACCACAGAAGTTTATTTTTGGTTGTTTGTCCATAATTAGTGTCTCTGAAAAATTATGTCTATTGCATGAGGTATGACTTTTATACAACTGTTACTACTGTGATGGAATTGGTTGATCAATAACATTAAATTAGTACAAAAGAAATCTTTTGGGGTTTGTCTTTTATTAGAAATTCAAAAATATATATTCATTGAGATTATTTTATACATGTAACACCTATCCTACACCTAAATGCTACAATTTAGGTATAATTGTAATTATACCTAAATTCTACAAATTAGGTATGTAGAAAAGAGCTATCAGAATAGGTTTAAGGAATATTCAATGATTCTGAGCAATGTGTTTTTGAGACCTGTTATAGTGAGTTAATATAAGAAATACACAAAATTATTATATTAGCCTCACATTCCTTCTATATGCCTCTAATGATATCATTTTTTTAAAACTCTCTTTATAACCGGCCTTACACCCTCTATTATCAATAAAGTTAATGGCAATTCATAATATTACCCATTTGGGGAGTACAATCGACTCCATATTCTTGGGTTCTGCATCCATGCATTCAACCAATTGCAGTTTGAAAACATTCAGAAAAAAATGCTGAATATGTACAGACATTTTTCATCATTATTTCCTAAACAGTATAGTATAACAACTATTTATATGGAATTTACATTGTGCTAGGTATTATAAGTAATTTAGAGATGATTTAAAGTATAAAAGAGGATCTGTGTAGGTTATATGTTAATATTAACACTATTCTGTATAAAGGATTTGAACTTCCACAGATTTTGGTATCCATGGGAGGTCCTAGATGCTATTCCTCATGGATACTGAGGAATGACTTTATATTATTTTAGTAGGAATCTATGATAACTACTTTTAGTCAATCATCTGGCAGGTGAGTATCTCAGCAAATAGTGTTTATCTACTGTATTGGTGAATATTGATATCTCTGAATTTAGAGGTTCCATGATAAAATGTATTGTGAATTGAAAATAAGACCTTATTGAAGTTGAGTCATTCTAGTTCATATTAGACCTCTAGTGCATTCTAACTTATTGTTTGAAAATATTGTATAATTGAATTTCACTTTTCCTATTGTATTTATACTGAAGTCTCAACTACTAAAAGATGTCAGATCTGAAAAGCACAATTTCAAAATTTGTATATTTTCTGAGATGAACCTATATCCAGTTTCAGTAAAATTGTCCTAGAGTCAAATACCAGAGTGAATTTAAATCTTAGTTATTACACCTTGAAAATCAAGTATTAGAATGTGCAAACAACAGAATCCCTTTCAAATTGTAAACGAAACCAACCAACCAAAACTGTTCTTAAAATTTTCTAACCTAAAGATTTTGATATCACAGCCTCAGGATAATAGATTCAGTGCTTGTAGTATACATTGTTGGTTAAAGTAAGCTGGGCTCTAAGTCACTTTTTGCCTAAGGCTGACCTAATAGTGCTTCTGGCATTTTTTATTTGTTTGTTTTTTGAAAATACCTCGCTGGGTCTTATTTAGAAAGTATTAATATATTTTCTTATAGCAATGTAAAAAAAGAGACAGAGCTTAGAAATCTACATAAATTAAGTATGATTTTTGTATGTCTGTATTTTACTATATCAAGTCAACATAGTCAGAACTTTACTAAATTAAAGATTATGTTAGAAATTGAGTAAAGTAGTGCTACTCAAGGTAGCTGCTCTTTGTATTATTGGTCCAGAATGAGCTAAGAAGCTTGAGAGAGAAAGTAAATAATACTTCCTGTTTTGAGAAAATCTTGCTATAAAGAAAAGCAAAACTCAGCTGAAATAAATAGCAGGTTTAGCCACAAAGTGCTTCACATTCTTGCACAAGCTCTTTATCTCCCTATGATTCATAACAAGCAATCCACAGACCATCATGGATTATCTGGTCTTATTTTTTTTTTTGTTACTCTGCTATAAAGGAAGCTCAGATATTAGCAGTTAAACCTCTAAAAGAGCTAGGGTTGTGATGAAATAACATTTTATTTTACCTCCCATGAAAATGGATTATGCAATTTGTTAAGGCACGTGGAGAGAAAAAACAAACATTAATATTGAATATGGATCTAAATTTTAAAAAATTGCATATCATCAATCCAAATTGTAGATGTTGATGGACAATTCTACACAATGCATCCAAGGATAAATTGAATAGTACTTAATTTATTTACTAGTGCTTGATTATTTTGCCTAGCAATGCAGAGAAGGCTAATTTTAAAGAAATTCATAGGATGATTTTGAGTAACACATACTTAAGATTGATTAACTTCCATAGTTATATACTTATATGGAGATTTAGATTTTAGTAAATGGGCAAAATTTGCATTAAATATAAGTACTATGTCTATCTTGATAATAAAATTAAACTGAACCTGAAAATTAAAAATCGCATTGTGGATGTTTTCTAGAAATAACCTGCTCCATTTCCCTTTAATATAAAATGAAGTTTTATCAAGTGATTTAAAAAGTTCCTACTGTATCAGAAATCTCTTATTTGTTGGAATGAATGGTATCATTTTCTTTATTTGCAAATTGCAGTTTGGTTTATGAGAATAGCCTCAGCCATATTTTTGCTAAGTGGTTTTATGGCCTTGAACTAAAGGAGCTTAGAACTTGACACATCAAAATAATAAGGTGTAATATACTATTACAAATTACATATAAATTTAACAAATGGTATTTGCAAACATATCTTAGAATAATGGAAAGCAGAATTTATTTTTTTAAGCAATACATTAGGTCACTTATCACCTTGAAGGTTTTCAAGTGCTGACATTGTTAAAAACTAAATGAACTTTGAGTAGGTGCACACCTTCTCCCCAACTCATATCTAAAACTCTTAACTCCTAATGTGACTGTATCCAGAGTTAGGGTCATTAGGGAGTAATACAGTTTAAATCAGGTTCTAATTCAATAGAATTGTGGTCTTATAATAAAAGGGATTCTCTTTCTTTCTCTCTCTCCCTCCCCCTACAGCTAGAAGGCAGCTGTCTGATAGCCAGGAAGAGTCCTCACCAGGAATCTAATCGTCTGGCACCTTGATTTTGGATTTCCCAGTCTCCAGAACTGTGAAAAACAAATTATGTTTAAGTCATCCAGTTCAAGGTCTTTTGTTATGGTAGCCCAAGCAAACTAATTCACAATCTAATGAAATTTAAATGTCAGTTAATGTTTAAAATATTAATTCTACAAACTATGTTAAACTGTCACATTTGAAATCTCTGTTCATTAGGTAAAACTAAATTTTATTCTTAAAAACACGTTTATTTTTATTTTGAAAAATTTCCCTTTCTGCCTCTTATAATAGTAATTAATTTAAGCTAATAATATAAAAAGGAAATTTTAAAATGAAAGTAGGAAAAACATTTTGTTTGACATAGCTCCACATAACCAAAAATAAATTACAATACATTGTTAATTTTTATTTAAGAAATATAGTGCTTCTTTGGAACATTTTTAGGAATCAGTCTGTTAAATTCCTTTTTAAAGATGAAGATTTTTTTCTTCATTTCACACAAGTTTCATTCCCCTAAAGATTTGAAAATCATATTTATTAAAATTAGCTCTACTTAAAAATGATATAGCACAATGAAATCGACAAACAAGTAAACACACGCCACACACACACATACACACACATACACACACACACACACACACACACACACTATCCTCTGTGTAGGCCAAGGATGAGAATGACTTTAACAAACAGGTTAAATCCACAATTAAATGCTATTAAAATTTTAACTAACAAACCAAAGGTGCACATCAAAATGGCTTGATTTTTCACCATCCACTACAAAATCCCCTGGGATATATTTAAAGATAAAGATTAGAACAAATTCTAATGGAATTTAGAAAATTCATAATTTAAGGATTAAAGAAACATTTATAGTGTTTATAATACTCAATCTTTCCTTCAAAGTATTTCTAAGCACATAATTCTGTCTTCTCAAGACAAATTTTATAATTAAGTGCACAATACATGTATGTAGTATACATAATATACATGACATACACACATCATTTTATATTTTATTTTAGTAGCTATCTATTTAGTATACATTTTATTTTCATTCTTCTTTGTCTTTTTATTTATTTTAATTAGGTCCCTTATAGATAATACATTTTTGAATCTCATTTCAGCGTTCATTTGAGGAGTTCTGCCTTTTAATTAGTGTGTTTAACTCATGTCTGTTGTAATTAATATTTTATTAAAACATTTCTGCCTTATTTATTTAAGATTTTTAAAATATTTTCTTTAGTTCTGTTTTTTAAATCTTGTTTTTCATTTTATCTTTTCCATTGGTTGGACCATGTTTTCTTCCACTTTTGTTATGTTAATTGCCCTCCTTTAAGACCCAAGCCTATAGTATCAACTCATATTGGTTTCTTATACTTATCAATATTTACATCTTTCCTACTACAAACAGATACTTGTGCAAAATTTTAAGTACTTTTTATTCCAGCCCTCTACACACATCTTGTAGATATTTATAATATCTACATGATGGAATTTTAGTTCTGGGTTAGTAATATAATTCATATTTTCCTTTGCCCAAGCCTTTTTATGAACAACAATAATAAATTCTATCAAAATGGTTTTCCAGCCTTACTTTAAGCAAGTCTCGCTGCAACTCCATGATATTTACTGTATTATCCGAGTACTCTTTAAAAATTGTCTTTAACATGTGTCTCCATGAGGATTTCAAGATATAATATGTTTTGTTGGATTTTTATTATGCTCTCTAATTTAATTAGTAGTTAGGCATGATATAAAATATCTACTTTCAAATATCTTTCTGTCTGTGCTTAAAACCACACACACACACACACACACACACACACACGCTTTGTTTTTACATATGCTGTGGTAACTGAGAAAATTTTTTGTCTCTATAATTCATGTGCCTGTCAGATAATCTCTTCTTTCTCTTGGCCAATATTTATGGTTCTTGCTTTGTCTTTAACACTCTTAAAACTTACTATCATGTATCTGAGTGTTTTTTTTAATCCCTCATGAGCATGCTTTCAATCAGTTGTCTTTCATTTTCCTTTAATTTTCTAAAGCTTATCTTCAATATTTATTCAAATATGTTCTCCTCCTTCTTTATTTTTCTTTTTCTGCTGCCTTTTAGCAAAGATGATAATCAATTTTTTTCAACTCACTTGTTCATTTTATAGCTATATTCACCTAATTATGCAATGATCATTCTTTATTTCAAAAATTTTAATATATTAATTAACATTGATATCTTTCTTTTTTCTCTCTGTATACAAACACAAAGGTGTGTAAAGGTGTATATATATATATATATATATATATATATACATACACACACACACATATTTACTTTTAATTTTATAATAACTTTAAGTTTTTTTCTGGCTGTTCCAACAATATCATTTTAATTTTTATGAAGAACCTATTATATTGTCTTCTTAAAAATCTACTTTTTATGTGCAGTTATTTTTACTTATGTGTTTATTTTCTCTATGAAATTATATAAGAGACTGTTAGCAGTTGTATAGTCAAGATATGCTAGGGCCTCTTTGGGAAAAATAAAACATAAAATCATGATAGTTTAATGTAGTAAAGTTTTGCTTTTCATTCTAGTCAAAACTTACTACATACTGAATAGCTTCTTTCTATCCTGTATCTAGTGTGTGAAAAGCTTAGCTTTTTCATATCACAAAGACATGGTCCTCCAGAGAAACAATAGGAGAGAAATGGAAGATATTCTTTAGGGCCAAGTCTGGAAGTGACTATTAAATTATCTGTTCAAATCTTTTGTCTGGAACTCAACCATGTTTCTGCACTGAACTCCAGAAAAGGCAGTATATATCTCTGAGTACACACATCTCTCTGCAATGGATGCTCTAACTAGTATTTTGCATCAGCAAAAGACTGAAGTCCTGTCACTGTTTCATGAGAGAACAGGAGAGTTTAATGAGGAGGCTACCAATGAGGTTGAGTATTCAGGAATGCCATTACTTCAGAACCATTATGGATCACTCCCACTCCCACTTGATGATACCCAATAAGGCAAATCCTATGGTCAAGATTTCACTTTTTAAACCCTCATAGAGAAGCATCATTGGGAGAAAATAGTTTTCATAATTTATCATACAACAGCCCTGGGTGTTTGAAGGGAGAATATGAAGCAGTAACTCCTTAGAGCTCTGGTTTCTCCAATGAGTCTTCATCAAGTCCTTACCCTTCAGGGCTTTGGCACAACCTTGCTATCCTCTTGTCATTTGAGCTAATTTCTGCAATGAAGTGTCAGTTAAAAACTGTGGCAAAAGCAGAAGTAGGACTTAAGATACATCAGCCCAAGGCAGCTTTTTGTTACAGAGGTTTCTGATTTTTTTCTTTGTTTTTTGTTTGTATCTGAGTTATATTTGTCTTTCTCACTTGTGACGTTTCTCCAGAATTGATTTTGGAGTAGGGATCTAGCAGCTAAATCTAGGTCACCGTCCTGGCAGAAACTATAATTTCAAAAATGTATGTCTTTATGCCAGCTATCAATTTTTATTAGCTGACATATCCCTACAAAAATAACACAACTAAATGCGCTTTATCAAAGATTTCAAAAAAGATAAAATACATATGTTATATTTTTGTTATTTTGTAACAAATATGATATAGGATAAATTGGTCAAATACCAAGTCCTTACAATTATATCTAGTGTTTTTAACAGTAAATATTGGGAAATATTTTCATTTAAATGCAGTTTTGAAAGGAATATATTTCTCCAAGGACTATTTTTTCTTGTTTTTCTTAACGTTGACAACTGATAAAATGTTTAGCAAGATTATAAATGTTAGAATGAAAAATGATTAATAGATGTAGATTTAAATTATTATGTTCTATTAAAAATGATTTAGTTCTTGATGAACATCTGTTTGGTAATATGTTGTATCCAGATATAGTAAATTAATGACATATATAAAATTATAGGGAAATGACACCTTCAGTTTCATTATGAGGAGAGCTTTTAAAATGCTATTAATCACAACCTGTCATCTTGTCATTATATAGCATTATGTAGCTATAGAATGCATCTTTTAAATGCATATCCTTTATTTTGAAGTTCTTTAGAAATTTAAAATATTACTCTTTATGGTTTCTGGTTCGGTATTTCTTTATTGCTAATATGAACAAATCCATATGCTTTTATTCAAGCAGGTATTAAATGTGCTTATTTGGAATAATGATGTTTACTGTCATCTTCTCACCCTTAGCAGGTGTCTTAATTTTAGTACACTTCAGAGATATGATTTCACACTTATTAAAAAACATTTATTAAAATTACTGGTGGTATTTCAAATTGCTGAACAAAATTCTTGTTTTCTTAAATTTTCTACCAAAATGTGAGTTTTAAAGTTTCTTTTGTTTGAGGGTATTATTGTAGGGTCTTCAGAAAGAATCTAGAAGTATAAAAATCTATAATTTTTGAATAGTTATGACTTGGTAATTCACATGATTGCTTCTTTAAGGTTCATGTATTTTGTCTGTTACATGCTATTTAATATTTTGAAAGCAAACAAATTATCATTTACAAAATTTATTTTTTGAGGAAAAAATGGCAAAATGTCATAAAATTATGCTTTTCTTCAACATTAATTTAGGTAGTAATTTATCAAATATCTATTGATCATCACTTTGTGTCAGATGCTACTTGGGGTCACACTGGTCAAAAAACACCTGTCTTTCTGGAGTTTTAATTTTAACAGGAAGAAAAAGTAAACCGAAGCTACCAACCTAAATAAGGAAATTACATAGTGTGTTTAAAGATGAAGAGTACAATGGGGAAAAAGAAGAAAACATGGATTGATTGGGCTAAGATGAATCAAGAATGCTGAGCAGGGATAGGAAGTTAAAGCTTTAAATAGGAAGTTTAGTGCAGTGAAGCTTAGTTATTGTGAAGGTAATGTTTAAGCAATAAAGGGCAAAGGAGTTTGGCAAGAACTCCCTGTAGTATGACAACTCCAGACAAATGGATTGGCAATGGCAAAGGCCAACAGGTTGAATCATGCCTAACATATCTGAAGAATTTCGGGGAGGCTGCTGGGGTTGCAGAAGTGAATAGAAGAGTGCCAAGTAATGAGGTCAAAGAGGCTAAATGAGTGACTTCGTGCAAAAGCTTAGATGTCACTATAAGACTCTGGCTTTTATATTTGAAAACTTACTATGTGATAGAAATTCTGTGGATGACTGAGAGTTTCCTAACTTCTCGAGTTATTTCTCTGCGGGATAGATTAAGAAAAAGAGTTCGAGTCACAATATTATGTGATAGATACTGTAAGATGCAACTATGAGAGCTTATGAAGACACGGAAGTTCAATGAAATCAGATTGATAAATCCAGTGACTTTCTGTGGCTATACATTAATTTGCATTTTCTAGATTTTTACAGAATCACATGATGTGTAGTCTTTATTGTCTGCTTTCTTCCACTCAGCATGATTATTTTGAAAACCATCCAAGTTGTGCGTATCAACAGTTCATTCATTTATATGCTAAGTAGCATTCTTTTGTATGGACATATCATAATTTGTTTATCATTGCTGTGTTGATAAACATTTGCCTTTTTTCTGTTGCTACTGTGCTTATAAGCATCCATTTATATTGGATAAAATGGCTGTTATATATGTGCTAAAATGTATTTGCTGTTGTGTTTTGCTAAAATTGCTGTTACGTATTTTCTCCATAGATAAAATTAGATACACTGCTTTGCTGCTAGTGAGAACTTTTTGTCTAATAATGTGAGTAGACATTCTTATTCAAATATAGTAAGTGCAAATCCTTTTGAGGTCTGGTGATGGCAGCCCCAGCCATGCTGCCACTGTTGCTGCCCCCTCCTTCTTCATTAATTTTCTCAACAGTGTTTTCAAGAAGCAAAAGTTTTTAATTTTGATTAAGTCAAATTAATTACATACATACCTCAAAGATATTGTGGGTTTGGTTCTGGATAAACGCAATAAAATGAATATTCCAGTAAAACAAGTCACAATATTTTTGTATTTATCAGTGCATATGAATTGTATTTACTCTATACTGTAGCCTCTTAATTGTGCAACAAATTTATGTTTATACAATGTATATACCCTAATTAAACAAAATTCATTGCTAGAAAATGCAAAGGACTATCTGAGAATTCAGTGAGTCATAATGTTTTTTTATGGTGGAGAGTCTTGCCTCACTGTTTTAATGACTACTGCAGTGTGGTGGTTGCGGAAGGTTGAGGTTGCTATGGCAATTTCTGGAAGTAAGCCAGAAAGTTTGCCATATTAATGGACTTTTTCTTTCATAAAATGTTTTCCTAGGGCATTCAATGCTGTTTGATAGTATTTTACTGACAGAACTTTTTTTCGAAATTGGAATCACTCCTCTCAAACTCTATTGCTGCTTTATCAACTAAGTTTTTGTACTATTTTCAATCTTTTGTTGTCATTTCCACAGTTTTCATTGCATCTTCACCAGGAGTAGATTCCATCTTAGGAAACCACTTTCTTTGCTCATCTATAAGAAGAAATGCCTCATCTGTTCAAGTTTTATCATGAGATTGCAGCAATTAAGTTCCATCTTCAGGTTTCATTTCTATTCTAGTCTCATGATTTCCATCACATCTGCAGTTACTTCCTCCACGGAAGCCTTGAGTCCCTCGAAGTCATCCATGAAGGTTCGAATCACCTTCTTCCAAACTTCTGTTAATGTTGATATTTTTACTTCCTCTTATGAATCATGAATTTCCTTAATGACATCTAAAATGGTGAATCCTTTCCAGAAGGCTTTCAATTTACTTTTCCCAGATTTATCAGAAGAATCACTATCTATGGCAGCTATAGCTTTATGAAATGTATTTCTTAATTAATAAGACTTGAAAGTCCAAATTACTCCTTGATTCATGGACTGCGGAATGGCTATTGTGCTAACAGGCATGAAAACAACATTAATCTTCTTGTACATCTTCATCAGAAGTCTTGGGTGACCAAGTACTTGTCAATGAGCAGTTATATTTTGAAGAAAACCTCTTTCCGGAGCAGTAGGTCTTAACAGGGGGCTAAAATATAAACAATGCTATAAACTATGTCCTACCATGTCAAGTATTATTCCTTCTTGAATTGGCTTTTTCATACTTTTGAAATGACCTTATTTAGGTCTAGTAATGTATTTTTCTCTAAAGTTTACTTTGCATCATAATATTCCCACTGAAGCTTTCATTTGATTGTGGTGAATACATGTTTTTCTCTTATTTTTAAGACATTTCTATATTTAGTCCTCAAAACTAAAAGAAATTGCTGTTTTTTCCTCTAAAAGTATCTTTATAAATTATTTTAAAGCATTAAACGCCCAAGCCAGAGACGCCTGCTACATTAGATCACTGTCAAAAATAGAATATTCTCAACTAATTTATCTATTTCCTAATTCTTATTTATGCTCTGTTTTTTTTTTCCCAGCCTTTTCACTACCTTTTTATACACCTGTTTCATGGGAAATCCTACTTATTCTACTCTATCAGAAAATACTCTTTTGAATGTTATTACATCTCTGTCTTAGTAAAACTAAGTTTTTGTCTGGATATATTAATTCACCTGAGTTTTTCTAAGTGGTTAATAATCATGTTTCCAAATGCTCTTTTCCTCTGGCCAGGGGTATATTTCAGTCTCATCTTTACTCTTTTTAAAATTTGCTTTTCAAATAGCTATATCTCTTTATAAAACCTCAACTATTTCATGTTCCCTGTTACCCCGATTGCCTATGTTCATTCCACTTGGTTGGTTACTTCAGTAACACATCTGACTACATACCCTCCTTTACTGGAATCTGTTGCTTGGAATGTATAGTCTTTCTCTTTCTCCATGTTTTAAATGAAATACTCAATATAACATGTTTCTGATGACATTTATTCCAAATATACTATGACCTCTTACTTCTTGAGCTTTGGACTTGCTATTTCATCACTGTCATGCTAAATTCTAATCATCCTAAAGCTATTTCATCAGAAAGAACCCTTCTACCCAAAGTTGTCTCTCCAACAGTAAATAGTAACTTCATTCTTCTGTTGTGCACATAAAATAAAATTTGACACATTCTTTCTTACACATACCACATCCCATTCATCTGAAAATTACATTTATCTACCACTAAATCATATACAGAGAAAATAACTTCTTACTGCTTTCATCATTGCCAGGTTGGTAAAACACCACTATATGTTACCTGGATGATTGACCTTGTAGGCTTCCTCACCTCCACACTTGTTGCTCTCCTCCTTCAACCACAGTCTGTTTTTGGCATAACAATGTCACCTAAAGTCACATGGATTCATTCCACTGCTACATGTGCTCTAATAGCTTCTCCTTTTGCTGTAAGTGAAAATCCAAAGCATGCCTTTTTACTAAAAGTTGATACAACATTACTTCTTTTCCTCTTCTTACTTGTATGCTCTCCATACTGTTCCTCAAATACAACAGACAAGTTGTTCTCTCTAGAAATACAGTCATGCCCCACGTAGCAATATTTTAGTCATCAATGTATTGCATCTATCATGATGACCCTATATTATTATAATGATGCTGCAAAATTTCTATGACCAAGTGATGCTGTATCCTAGAAGCATTGTAGCAAAATGTGCTATCTTTTCTATGTTAAAATATGTTTAACAAAAATACTTACCATGGTGTTACAACTGCCTACAGTATTCTGTTCAGTAAAATGCTGTAAAGGTTTATAACTTAGAGCAACAGGCAATATCATATATCCTAGGTGTGCAGTGGGCTATACTATGTAGATTTGTATAAGCATGCTCTAAGATGTTCACATTATGACAAAATTACCTAAAGACGTATTTTTCATAAGTTATCCCTGTTGGTAAATAACACATGACTGTACTTGGTTTTCCTTCTGCCTGACATCCCTTTTCTTTGTAATTGCATGTCATCTTCTCTCACTTCCTTTGTCTTTCTGCTCAAACAACATGTTATAAGTCAGACTTATCATCCAAATATAAAAGAGAAATAACCTTCCCCCTGGCATTCCCTATTGGCTCTTACCCTGCTTTATTTTCTTTTGTAATACTTATCACCATCAGCCACTTACTTACTGTTTACTTTACCATTACATTCCAACAGAATGTAAGCCCTTTGATGGCAGGTATTTCAGATGTCTTGTTCATTTCTATATTCCCTGAAGGATAGCTGGCACAAGGTAAAGGCTCACTAAATATATTTAAATATCATTTTGTTATCCTTCTTGAGCTCCTTTGTAGGCTCTACCTCTTACTTTAGAAGTCTATCCTTCAATTGCAAGCAGTAGGAATAGAGTCTTGTTGCATGTTCACATGAATAAAGCCCTGTATTAAATAGCAAATTTTGAAAGCCAAATGAATAACCCAATACTAATATATGGAGAAAATGAGAACACACTTTCTGCAATTTGGTAGCAGAACTCTGTTAGAGAATTTCTTTAGAAACCTGTACTAATGTACTATAATGGGTACTAGTACATTACAATTATACAAACAGTTTGGTAATTTATATCCTCTTTGTGATTCATGAATGGATCATTTAATTCCTTAGGAGCATTATAACATTTGAAGTTTTCATGCTTAATAAATCTATCGAGATTGCTACCTTTCCTATTCAAATGGAAAAAAAAATTATCTTGCTTTTTTTCATCCAAAAGTTTTTTTCCTAGGAATAAATTATATTGTGTTACTTGTAGAGTTTTATTAAATTTCCAAGTCTGTCACGATAAAAGCCTTTTCATAGAAAAAATAGTTTTATGCAAAGCACAAAGTTATATAGCACTCAATTATCATACTATGTGTCTATATTATACAGTGATAACATTCACCTTAACTTTATCTAAGATAGATAATTGCCAGATGATTTTTCTACTTGTGCCTTATGAAATTCAATAAGACAAATTTACTACTTTTGCTGGTGTGAAAACCTGTTTAGAAAAAATATATTTTGAATGAAATATAACATCTTAAGAGTTATTGGCAATTCCAAACTATATACATTTATTGTGTTTATTTACATTTTCTAAAAATTTATTGAAACCATTTGTGAAAGAAAAGTTAAAAAAATAATTTTTTGCTATTTTTACAAAATTATAGTTATATGTTAAGTTAATCATGAAAGTTAAAATATTTGCTGCATTGAAACTAAAATATTTTATTAGGCATTTTGGTGAACATTCACAGTTAAATTAATGTTAATACTATGAATAGATAGTATTAACATATCTAAAATTAGATACATTATATGCATATTGCATGGTATGGTAAGTAACTGCCTGATAAATTATATTTACCAAGAGTTTGAATGAAGAATGCCATCTGTCCCTGTTTAGTTTCTACCGCACTTTTAACTTAAAATAGTTGGGTAAAAATTCCTTCTTCAGGAAGGAAATGTTAATTTCACATTCCTCATTCCACATGAGGAATATAATCATGAGCCTTTGTAAGAAAACAAAACTGAACTACCACTTCCCTGTAGACTTTGCCTAGGAGTACACGCACAATCCTAATTCCTCTCAGCTTCTACAAAGCTATTTTGAAATTTTCTGTCTATTTAATTACCTTGTAAGTGGTTGTTGAAGCTTTTTTTGAACTCATGTAGTTTCATAGACTCTGCTTTTTCCAATCTTTCTTTCTATCTTGTTCTCAAATATCTGTGTCAACACTCCTTTTCATTTCTCTAGAGAATTTAGGGTTTGAAAACCAAGCATGAAAAGATCTCGATGTATTTCCCTGTTAAACGTTTTCATCCTTGTTTAGCCCAGACTTCCTAGAACACAGAACTCAAACCTAAAGAATGTATGCTAATATTTTAGTGGCGAATGTAATTCCAGGAAAGCAAAAGTGAGTTAAATGAAGTGTGAGACAGGGAGAGAAAACAAATATAAGGGGAGAATACAGTTGTTTACAAATGTAGTCATTTTGGAACTACAGCATCTCTGAAATGTTGTTAAGAATGGGGTTTAGGGCAAGGTAGAGCATTCATTTATTGGTCGTCTTCTGCTCTTATTTGCCAAACGTAGCCCTACCCCTCAGTTGTGAGTTGCTTCGTCTGCTGCCATCAGCAGCCAGTGGAGAAGCCAAACCCCAGCCCTGCATTTGGCCTTCAGAGAGGTGGTGGAGGGGCCAGTGCACCCTGACTATGACCACCGCTGGCAAGGTAGAGGTAGCCTCATGGCCTGTTGTGGCTGAACAGAGACAATGCAGAGTCTTCCTGTAGCAGAACAAATCAGGAAGACCCAGAGGGAAGTCAGAGCTTGAGGATGAAAGCGGGTGCCTAAGATATACTAGAAACATCCCCCTGGACAATGCTCATCAAAATGTCTAGCTGTTAGAAAACTGGAAAACCAAAGTAGGAAGAAAGAAAATTATCTCTGAAAAAAAGTAACAGAAATTAATAAATTTTACAAACTACTTCCACAGTTTGTATACAATGTGACCAACAGAGAGGCCAACACATAGAAACAGTGACTACATAGTAATTACTATTCATTATTACATTTATTATGACTACTTTTTTCAAAATAAAGCCTATGATGGAGTAACATAAAAATAGCCAAAAAAAAAAATGGCCATAACAAAAAATGGCCACTTTTTAAAATGATACATATCTTAACATTCGGAATAGTTCTTATGTTCCTAGAAGTAGAGCAGAAAGCAAAGTTTTTAGAAAAACAGAAGTTGAAATCAGGAAAAGGAAGAAAATGATTTAAAACATAGTTGAAATCTTTTTCTTACAGTGGGGAAATACACTGCAATGTATATCTAACAGAGGATGACTTGCAGTACCTGGAATTCTAGGAATATAGAAGAAACAGGTGTATCTGTCTGTAGAACTTCAATAATGCTTCATGCCGTGTTATTATTTTAAAATCATCAGGCAACTATCAGCTTCATTAAAATACCTGCTAAGACATTGGCGCAGCCTTTTGGAGCCAGTCTCATGGCTATAAATATTTGAAAATATTCAAAGTCTTGACCATGGTGCCACAATAAGTCCGGCAGCCAAATGTCTGTAAAGGTTCCAGAAGGGAGCAAGACAATTGCTGCTCCTTAAGGCAACTAAGCATGGCTTCAGTAGTTCCATCTGTTGCACATGGAGACTCAGATAGTAATTTTGGTCTTTAAAGCAGTCCACTTTGTTAATTTCACTTTCCTCATTCCACATGAGGAATATAATCATGAGCCTTCCTAAGAAAACAAAACTGAAAAATAGGCTTTTGTCTTCAATGGAAAAGTGAATGTAAACCTTATGATGAAACTAAAATAATTTTGTCAGAACATTTCTAGATAAACAGTTGTGTAAAAAAAATATATTTATTTTGTATAGCAAAGAAATAATGGGCTGAAGATGTACTAACTTTTAAAAAGTCTAGTTTCTTTTATTTCCCTATTAGCTCATCACCTTATGGAACAGAATGTGAGCATGACGGTTGTGGCTATCTAGGTATGTATCCTTAGTCAATCCTCCTATCTCCCCCACCAAAGTAGCCAATATACTAAATTTTATGTTTACCATTATTTTGCTTGGTTTTATTAACATCCAATATATAACAGCATTCCTAGAGTTTAGTAGTGTGCATTTACTTTTCTAAAAATGCATCATATGTATGCATTTTTCTTTGTTTTACTTTTCCTTATTTTTAAGTTTCTAAGATGTATCCATGTTACATTGCATAGCTATAGTTTATTTCTTTACATTGCTCTACATACTGTGTGTATAATTTTATATGTATCACTATTTTCAGTAATATCCTAATTATATAACTTTTGTTATCACAGTTAATACTCATTACTTCTGAACTTATCAGATACTATGGAATTGAAAAGCAGAACTCAGCCAAATGACAGTAGCACTTTTCTAGATAAAATGGCTCACTGGAAACCTTTAGTTTTTATTAGATGGGCCTTGCTCTTGTGTGTGCCATTATTCATATGCAAGAAAGTTTAAGTTAACATTCCATAAATAAAGAAACTTCTTATTGTTATTGATATAATAAATTATTTCTTGAATGTGTCCTAGTCCTTTTTCTGTTGCTATAATAGAGTATTTGAGACTGGTTAAATTGATCATGAACATAAATTTATTTAACTTGTGGTTCTGGAGTATGGGAAGTCCAAGAGCATGTTGCCAGCTCTTGGGACCAGCTCACAATATCCTTATGCTATGTCATCCCATAACAGTAGGCAGAAAATCAAGAAAGTGTGTGTGAGAGAGGTACTGGTAGCCAGGCTTTCTTTATAATAACACACTCTCTGGATAACTAACCCACTCCCATAATAACAACATTAATCCACTTGTGAAGGCTTACCACTCACGACACAAATACCACTTACTAGATTTCACTACCAACACTGTTGCATTGGGGATTGTTTCCAACATGTACATTTCAGGGGGATGCGTTCAAGAAATAGCAGAATGTGTAGGGCATCTTTGCTTAACTTATTTCTATCACACAGTTCTATCCATGTAACAGCATTAAGATGCTTCTTGAGATAATTACCTAAAGTTCAAACTATGTATCAATAGAAATAAAATGTAGGATTATTCTGAGATACCTAGGTTTGGACTATATCCATTAATCCTACCAGTTAAAGAGAATTAAACTTCGGATTCAATATGAAATATCAAATGACTTCACAGTCATTGACTATAAAAAAGCATTGGAAACAAGAAAGCAAAAAATAACTCCAAGGGAGTAAAAAAATAGTAATTGATCCAACTTGCTCAATTTTTCAGAAATGAATTTTCACAATTTTATAACAGAAATTTTGATGCTCAAATATTCATTATGTTTAGCCATATCCAGAAAATAAGTCTAGAGAAAATATACCTGGCATATATAAGGGCAGAAATTAATCTGAGAAAGGACAATGTAGTTAAAATTCATGACAGCTACCAAGTAAAGATGCTGTTCTACAATTCAAACATTTTAACTACTAAAAATATAAGAATACAGTATATAAATAAGTATAATAAATTATACATTATTGTTAAGGTATAAATAAAGTTAACATAGTATAGAATAAATTAACATATTTTTAGATAACACACATTTTTTAAAAAAAAATCATGATATTTAATAAGTTCAATAAATATTGTTTAAATTATTTGCCTTTAGCCAGTTGATAGATATTGGAGATATCTAATGTGATACAGGATGGTGCACTCAGCATGATGCAAAGCAATTTTTCCAGTAGCATCCATCTTTGATGTGAGTCTATGGTGTTTAAATGTTCTGAGACTGTTGTGTAGATAGCCTTTCATTCTGTGAGTATATGCATCCGCATATCTGTGTGTTTTAACTTTCACCTGTGTCTTAAGTAGACAACATCAGTTAGCATGGGGAAGACAGGTTGTATAAATCGAAAGAAATGTTATTTGTTTATGAACACAGTAATTTGATTGCAGATATTATCCTCATTTTTTATTCTTATGTTGTACATTTAAAAGTTGCTCAAATATGTCAGACAATCATTCATTTAAATAACATTTTTAAATGTATTGTGCACTATGTACCGGCAATTGTTCTAAGACCAAGGAACATAGTTAATGCACATTTCATGTTTACTATAAGCTCCTTTTTGGCATTCTTCTTACCTTCAAGTTTTTTTTTTTTTTCTCCTATCTGTGTTACACTTTAGGCAGTAATTCACCTACTTTTTGAGATATCCTAAGCTTATAGTATTATTGCTATATACTTTATCTTAAACAAAACATGTCAATTAATAGAAACTAAGTTTGCAATGTTTCACTAATCTTCTTAACACTGGATGCTGATAATTCAAATAGAAAAACAAATATTAGGTTGGTGCAAATCTAATTGAGATTTTTGCCATTGAAAGTAATGGCAATACTTTACACATTGTTTAGTAGTGCTTTGTCTCTATCTTTAAGGCTATGTATTTAAAGACATGGCTTTTGTGTTGGCAAAATGACTCATGCTCTTTAAGATTAAAAAGTATCTGATGAAATGGGCAATATCATTAAAATATTCCAATTAACTTAAAACACTGAAATTTTAAAATTAAAAAATTGGGAAAGTCATGTTATATTAATGGCAAGAGTCAAATGAATTATTGAATGGCATTGCATTATCTTCTTGCTTTGAGACAACTCCAGAAGCTGAGAATAAATACTCAGCAGAGAGTAACAGGGACTACAGAATCACCAACAACGGAAAATAAAATTACCTCAATGGTATTAGATAGAGCGTCAGACCCTAGGAGCTGTAGGGCTCTGGTTAATACAGAATGGATGACTGGTTAAACTATTATAACATAGACTTTTTCTGAAAGAAGACAGAGAAAAGGCTAAGTCTGAACTCATTTAAACGAGAAAGTAGTTACTAGGAAAAATCTTGTTTTCTTTGCATATTTTTGTGAATTTTGGCAGAACTTCATTTTTACATTTGGAGATTATGTTATTCACTTTCCAATAACCAGAACAGCCATGCACTGTTTAAAAACAAATATCTATAGGAAAGCAGTACATAAAAAATTATAAACTTATTTATTAAATACTTAAATTTTGTGTAGTTATTTACATATTTATAAGGCCCATGGGTTTCTGAAATAAAAAAGGGCTTTCCATGGGAAAAAGAAGAAAATTCAGGGTCAGGATAATTGTGGACAGGGTATAATTTGCTCTCCGAAATTGAAATGCTTACCAAAATTGCATGTAAATGTTCCACAATAATGAAAAACAAAGAGGAATCCTTAAAAATTTAGTATATGTACATAAAATAAGAGCAAAAAGACCCCATATTATAATTTCTTGGCAAAAAATTCTGTCCTAGGCATACTTTGGTAGAGTATTACCAACATATAAATAAATACATGTTGCATAAGCCCCCAAATTTGTTAGCTATAATGCAGATTCAATTCATAAAGTAAAATCTTATAAAAATTTAATTAAAAAGTTTTTTTTTAAGTAATGGTGCTAATTCAGTAACTAAAAACTCAAAAAGTTATAATACATTCATTTTTTTGAAACTTGTATGCAGACTTATGGACTTTATGGAAAAGTACAGATTAAACACATATACAACAATGTTGATCTCTTCATTATATCTTTTAATTATCAAACTTTCTTACTGATGTTGAGTTAAAAGTTTTTTAAAATTTCATCTTTTGTAAGGTTTTCCCAGATTGTTGATGAATACAGAAAAAAAATCTTGACAATTTTTAATACCTTGACTTTTTAGTTATAGCTTTTAAGATATGCTATATCATGCATCAGAAACTAAGATCATTGATTTGAGACAATTTCTTTTTTGAATGTAATAATTTAATGCTCTAAATTTTCTAGTAAAAATTCCTTTAGGTCCACTTCATACATATTGATGTTTTTTTATTTATTTTTATATGTTTTCTAATATGTATTTTGGTTTCCATTTTAATGTATTTGACATTTAGAAATGTGGTGTGTAATTTTCAGTTATTTTGAGATGTTTCAGATATCTTCATGTTATTTAATTTTAATTGAATTATGTTGTGGTCTAAGAAAATACTTTGTACAATTTTAATTTTTCCATATTAGTTTTTAACCACCACTTTTATTATGGTGAAGGATATGGTCCATCTCAGTGAAGGTCGCATGTGAACTTGCAAAGAATATACTGTCTGTTTAGCTCGGTGTGTTCTAGCAATCAATGTTAATTAATTCAAGTGGTTATTAATGTTGGTCAGCGCCTCAACATTTTTACTGATTCTTTGTCAATTTTTCCCTTTCTAATAATGAGAGAAGAGTATCCTTTGAATACTTACACCTTTTATTCTTATGCTGTTATTAATGTTGGTCAGTGCCTCAACATTTTTACTAATCCTTGTTTATTTTTCCCTGTAGGGTATCAGTCAGTGTGGTGGGAGAAGCTGTAGGGAAAGAAATGGGCCTTATGAAGGTCAGATGGCTCTGCAAAGCTTTGGAGGAGAATAAGCTGAAGTCAGCTTTTCTCTTATCCTGAGGCAGTGAGAAGTAGGTGCCAGTAAATGTAGGGGAGTTGATGGAAATAGGCCTGTTTACTTATATTATCCAGAAACCTACCTTTGATCATCTGCCTGAAAGACTGCTCCCTGCAAGGGGGGGATGGCAATGTTAATTACCCATGGATTGTGTTGACGCCAGGCTTTCAGCATTATGTCTATACTGAATAAAAATGAGCAGTGCTAGCTGATCAAGACTGTTCACTCTGTGGGCAGTCCCCTAGTGCTTTTTCACTGCATACCTGTATCTGAGTACTCCTTTCATTTGTAGCTGGCCAGAATCTGCAAGACAGACTCAGCATTTCCCCTTCTAATAATGAGAGAAAAGTATCCTTTGAATATTTATACCTTTTATTCTTATGCTGTTTTATGAGTGTTTCCTTTTATTAATTTGAAATATCATCCCATGTTGTTGGTAATATTACTTTCTCTGAGTCTGTTTTTCATGAAATTTCAATTTTATTTAGCTATTTCAATTTTCTTTTGATTAGGGTGAGTGTGTTACATCTTTCCACATTTTTTTCTTTATCCCAAATGTCTTAATACTTTAAGTAAGATTCTTGAATGCACTTGTATTTGAGAGGTATCTATTTCATTCAGTCAAGTGCTTTCTCTTTCATTGAGGTGCTTTGAACATCTATATTTAATGTAATTATACATATGACAGATTTAAATCTACCCTGTTTTAATTGTTTTCTATTTTTCCTGTTTCTTGTTGCTTTATTTTTTCTGTTGTCTGCCTACTTTTAGATGGAGAAAATTTTATAATTCAATTTTATTTTTGTTATTGACTTGCATTTATATCTCTAATTTTTAAGTGATTGTCCTGTATAAGTATACATTATAATGCTTTTGATTTGTCTCAGTATTATTTGAAATAACATTATATAACTTATCGCTTCTAGCAGGAAATTTTTACAAGTATTTCAATTTCTTTTCTCTAATTTTATTTCTTTTTTGGTGTGTGTGTGGGTGCCATTGTGGTTATCAGCACAGCAAATTAAATCTATCAATATATTAAATGACTAAAACATCATGACCAAATGATGCTCATCCTGGAGTTACCAGGTTGGTTCAGCATTCCAAAACCAATCATGTAATTTCCCATTATCAACAGACTAAATAAAAAAACCATATCATTATTTTAATAGACACATAAACATGTTCAACAAAATACAACATTCAATTATAATAACTTTCAGCAAGCTAAGAAAGACCTACAACTCATGTCATACTTAGTGGTAAAAGACTGAATTATTTTTCCCTAAAACTTGGAAAAACTGAAGATAAAATTCTATTCACCTCTCCTATGAAGCATGATACTCCTTATCTTGTAATATCCTCAACTCTTCATTCTACTAAGTTGAATTTCTCTTGACTAAATTCATTTTTCCCTCTTCTCCTTCATGATTGTATTCCAACAAATCAATTTTTTTCTAAACTTTCACTTTGATTTCCTCTTTGTAGATAGAATAGACATTCTCACATACAATTAGTTATCTAAATATTTAAATTTCATTCCATTATTTGTTGCTGGGTATTTCTGAGGCGTTTTTTTTTCATTGCCGGAAGCAGTATTATACAGGATTCTTATGAGGAAATACAGTCATCTTCCAAGTTTTTATTTAGTTGTCATCTTCTAATCAAAAATTTCTGTTGGCCAATATCCTAGGTCTATCTTGGGGAGGCAGAGGGAGATGATTTAGTGGGAAGAATATTTATTACAGAAACCAAATTTGTGGAAGGAAGGAGAAGGAAGCAAACATGGCCAGAGAGAGAGAAGCTGAGCTGCAGTGCTACCTTGGTTCACTCCACAGGGAGCTCTGGAGCTAGAACTGACAATCAGATTGCACTGCATTAATTGAAAACTTTTAGGCCTTTAGGTCCCCTATATTATCCCATTTATGCAATATTCTCCAAGCGCAAAAACAATTGAGGCAGAAAACAAATTGTCAGGTTCTTGGGGTGGGAGATAGGCAGGAGATTGACAAAAACGTTGCACTAAATAAGTTTTTAAGGTGATGGAAATCTTTTGTATCTTGACTGTGTGATAGACTATATGTGTTTGTCAAAATCATCAAATTGTTCATCTAAGCAGAATTAATTTAATGGTATCTAAATTATTTCTCAATCCCCCAGATAAAAAAGTAAAATTGAATGAGTTTTATTGACAATATTAAAATTAATAGACAAACATCTGGCACACCTAACAGACTGAATAGAGAAAATTCAGGCATATAGCATTTATAATATAAAAACACATATAACAGATATTTTTTAACACAAGCCACACAAATTTGAAAATTCTTCAAAATTTGTTCTTAAAAGCATATGTATATATATATTTTACATATATATATGTTTCTCTGTGTGTGTACACGTGTGTGACTTCATAAAAGTATTAGAAACTACCAAAGACAGTAGCAGGAAAAAGTAAAACCTGAATAAATTAATAATAAAGAAAATAAAAAATGCTGTCAAAACCTACTTTCACTAAAGATTTTACTGATGATTTACTTTTAAAGAAGAGGTATCTTCTATGATCCTGTTTCTTAGACTTTAATATATATTTGTACCATTGGATAACTTGGAAAACGTAGATTCTTCATTACTACATCTTGAATATGATTGAGGAATCTGTGTTTTAAAGCATCCAGATAATTTCAGTGTTACTTGTGCTTGAATTTTCTTTCAGTAGCAAAACTGTATCCCACTTGCAGTGCTTTATATATAGAAAATGATAATGTTTGTAAGAATTTTAAAAACTATCATAACAAAGTGAAACTAAAATCTTAGAAAATTAACTTAATCAGTAAGTCACCAAAAAGAACATACATGTAGACACACACACACACACACACACATACATATGAGAATTTTTAAAATCAAATTTCCAAAACTGTTATAAAAAGTAGCAGCAAAAATGGAAAGCCTGCTTGAAGAAAACCAGCAAAGCTTATAGTAAACTGTCAAAAATAGATAGTATGAAAAGATTCCTTTTTTATTTATAGTTGGAAACCTCAATCTTGTTAAGTAGTATCTCTAATGTTATAAAATGATACAAAAAATCATCTGGATGCCTAAAACATATGGATATTGAAAGTCTTAAAAAGAAAAAAGAAAACCTGTACAGCTTCAATTGAAGAGAACATTTTCAGCATTGTAGAAGTGACAAAAAATAGAAGACAGATCAATGTACTAAGAAGATAATCCAGAAACAAAATTATAGAGGTAAAAATTTAGAAAGCGTCTTTTTAAGTCAATGGTAAAAAACATTTAGCTCAATAGGTTATTGTATAACAAATGACTACCTACATTTAAAAAACAATGTCTGGCTGGGTGTGGTGGCTCACACCTGCAGTCCAGCACTTGGGAGCCCAAGGTAGGTGGATGGCTTAAGCTCAGGAGTTTGAGACCAGCCTGGTGAATAAGATACAAAGTACAAAAAATACAGTAAAATTGAGCTGGGTGTGGTGTCATAGGTCCTTATTCTCAGTTACTCAGGAGGATGAGGTAAGAAGATCCTTTATGCCCGGGAGGTGGAGGTTGCAGTGAACTGAGTTCTTGCCGCTGCACTCCAACCTGAATGACAAGATTCCTGTCTTAAAAACAAAACAAAACAAACAAATGAAAACCTCATACCAGTTCTTTGCTGTGAACGTCAAGAGTTGCTATTTCTATTACCATCTGAGGGGCTGTATTAGAGGAATTTCCCCCGGTTAACTAGGGGCAGTGTCAAGGGCAGGACTTTTCCCGCCTCTGGCCGGCTAGGGGCTTTGTTTCCGGTTTTCCCTCCTCTGGCTCTTAGGGGCTTTGTTCTGGGTTAGAGACTTTTCCCGCCGCTAGCCCTTGGAGGTGGAAGCTCAGTGAGTCAGGGTTTTAAATCAGTAGCCAATCAGGTAAAGGATTCAAAGTTCAACTAATCCAGAGAAAGGTTGAAGAAACCCCTCTCATTGGACAAGAACAAGAATGGGGAGGGAATAACTCAGGAGTACAGTCTCTAGCTGCCCAAAGCTTGCAGCAGCGCCCCCTCCAGGTCTCCTTCTGCAGCATGGAAACTGTCTTTTCGCTCTGCCTAATAAACCCCACTACCACACTCTCTTTGGGTTCATGAGTTGTATCTGAGTTGTAGCACTCACCGTGACACCAAAACCCCCTTCCCCATTCTTCCTGCTAGGAGAGGCCAAGAACCTGCAGCTAATCCGGTTACATACCTACTTAAATCATTTTCTCTCTAACTGTAGAATGTCCAGTGTGACTGTGCCTACATTACAAATTACTCTAAAATAAACTACGAATCTTTTACAAACTAAATACACTTTTGTGATAAAACCACAAAAATCCTGAGAAGAACTTGCTAGAGCAAATTCTCTGGGTTATCTTATCTTTGAAAAAGGAAGGGTGAATTAGAAGAAATTTTAACATAGGAAACTTACCAGAGAGAATTACTCAAAGTTCAGACACTGTAGAAAGCAGTTTGGTGATTTCTCAAAGAATATGTGAGAACTGGTACTCATCCCAGCAATTTCATTATTGGATATACACCCAAAGGAATATAAATTATTTTACCATGGTAACATATGCACGCGCATGTTCACTGCAGCACTATTCACAATAGCAAATACATGGAATCAACCTAGATACCCATGATGGTGGTCTGGATAAAGTAAATGTGGTATATATATACCACGGAATACTATGCAGCCATAAAAGAATGAAATTATGTCCTTTGCTGCCACCTGGATAGTTCTGGAGGCCATTGTCCCAAGTGATTAATACAGGAACGGAAAATCAAATACTGCATGTTCTCTTATAAGTGGGGGCTAAATAAACACTGAGTAAACAAGGATGCAAAGGAGGGAACAAAACACACTGGGGCCTATTTGAGGTTAGAGGGGGGAGGTCCAAAATCTACTATGCTCATTACCTGGCTAATAAAATAATCTGTACACTAATTACTATGACATGCAATTTACCCAGGGGAACAAGCCTGTACAAGTACCCTCGAACTTACAATAAAAGTTGAAAAGAAAAAAAAGTCTATAATCTTAAAGCAAAGTAATAAAGATAACAAAAAATTAAGTGGACAATATCAAGTCTTGCTTATTTTAAAATCTTTACCCCGGTAGCATCAATGTATAGCCTGTAACTATAAGATACATAGAATTGGTATGTTTGTACTTCAGTAAACAGACTATATTTTTACATCTGAGGTTCCCTGATCTAAGTTACAGTTAGTTGCGATTTGTGATTGGTGTAGGGTGATGATGTTACTTACTCACTAAGTGACTTTTACATCAAATGTATCTCTTATGAAAAACAATGTGTTATGAATGTATATGTACCTATTTTTGTATCTGTGTTTCTGTGCAGTTTATCAAACCGATCTTCAAACTTGAGATTTCTAAATACCACAGGCTTGAGGGTTTTGTTTAACCCTTCTCATCCACCTAAAAATCCCTATACATATTTGCTCAGTAAATATCTGTCCATGGCCCTACAGAAACATAGATAATTATTTACATGAAAGATACATTCTATGTAATAGTTATATAGCATGAATAAGTCTAGAGATCTAATGTAGAGCATGAGGACTACAGTTAGAAATATTGTATCATATCCTGGAAATTTAGAAATAATAATCTTAGGTATTTTCATCATACATACACAAACACACACACACACACACACAAGGTAATTGTGTGAGGGGGAAGGATATGTTAATTTTCTTGAATGTACTAATCACAATCACTTCACTATGTCTATGTATCTCAAACATTATGTTGGACACCTTAAATTTATATAATTAGGGAAATGGTTTTACAGTCATATAATCTTGGTTGTTCATGTTTTGACTGATTAATAGGATAATATTTTTATTATTTTACATATTCATCAGTAAAACAATAAAAGTATTATTCTGATCATTAAAACAAGACATCTATGTGTAGCTGAGAGTTTCTTGATGTTTAAAAATATTTTCTGTATTACCTAATTTGTAATGTTCCTAATATAAAACTGATATTTAAAAACAAGATTTCTGATTGCATTACTTTTGTAATCAGAAAAGAAAATGAAGCAATGATTTCGTCCTTTTTATTAAGAGCCATTAAGATTACGTGTTAGTTATCTAGTGCTTCTTAACAAATTATCCCTAAATCTGGCATCTTAAAACAATATACATTCACATAGTCTCACATAGTTCCAGGGGGGGTGGGTATCTGTGTGTGTCTGGCTCAGTGTCTTGAGAGTTAAGTTAGTATGTTGATGTCATCTGAGGCTTACCTAGTGCTAAAGGGTCTGCTTCTAAATGTGCTCCTTCAAATGCCTGGTAAGTTAGTACTGGTTGCTGGAAGCTCTACCATTGCTTTTATCTTAGTTACAAACCTCATATCATAAAATCAATAATCACTCTTGTGGGTAAGTAGTAAGCTGAAAGAACACCATTGCTTCTCTTTCAGGCCTCTCTGCCAATAAGTCTTGCTACCAAAGTGCACTTTATATCTTCTTTCTCACAATACTTAAGTTAAATTCCATGAGGACCTCTGGGGACATTTTGAAAACATGGATCTTTTTAAAGGCTATTATTATGTGACATGCGGCCATATCACATCAAATTATTAGATTGTATTCCTCTAACAGTTAAAATAAGCCATCCAGCTAACGGTATGTTCAAATACAAGTGTTAAATACAAATGACAAATTGTGTGGATCACAACACTCTCTTCAAATTAAATACACTAACTAGATAGAGATATTCCTCCATACCAGAAAAACAATTCTTTGGGCACCTATGATCCCAAGCCTTGACAGATATTTTTGCTGTCTAGATAAAGATTTTGAATCATATTTTAAGATTTTTCCTTTATGTTCAGTTTCTATCCTTACCCAAGTACACATCCTCCAATCTTAAAACTAGCTACATATAAACTTTTTACTTCCAATAGAGAATTTTAACATGATTTTTATAATACTAATATTACCTAATGTTAACCGTCTGAATTGTAGGTTTAAGAATATTTTTAATGGCACCCCTTAGTTTTTTCCTATGTTCATTCTTGTCCATCTTTCAAAACTAAGCAAACTTTCTAATTCATCCTAATTTTATCACAATCTTCTTCCAAGAGTCAGACACAGATACTTCATCACAAGTTACAAATCTCTCTGCTCTTACTAACTCTTTGACCTTTGCTAATCTGTTACAGAATCTCTTCTGTCAAAAGGGGAAAAACAATCTAGTTTTATCTTCTTTCATAACATCATTTTTTTCTTTTTCTTATTATAGCTAAATATCTCAGAATGATAAATTCCAAATGCTATTCCCAATTATTTTATTTTAATCCTTCCATATTATGGTTTCAAAGTCAGTAAACTAAATGCTTAAAGCAAAAAATAATCTTTTAATTTTCAAATTCACTGGCATCATTCAAGTTTTAATTGTGTTATTAATTGAGCTTCATTTGGTTCAAGATCTCTTTTGTACTTAACTTTCATGTTTGGCTTCTGTTCTATGGTATTTTACTGGTTCTTCACCTGCCACACCAAATAAACTTCTAACGCAGAATTCAGTTTTAAAAGTTCTCCCTCAGATACTAACAGTTATTGCAAAATATCATTCAACTTATTTTACCAATCAATCATCAAATTTCTATGCCTCAAGCATTACCTATATCATCCAAAGGTCAGATGTTGAGATATTTTTAATGTTGTTTATCTTTCTACTGTATAAATAATTTATTTTCATTTAACTGTAAATATTTTAGAGCTAAAATGATCAGTTATATGTGATAATATTATCTTTCCAGCCCAATGTTGATACAAATCTCCTAATTTCAAAAAAGGTGCTAGTCACATTCAAGCAGCCCAATGATTCTCTGTTTTAATTCATATATTTTATTCTTGTTTATGTTTCAATGATTCTCTGTTTTAATTCATATATTTTATTCTTATTTATGTTTGCCTATAGAAGTATACCTATGTATGTATATATATGAGGATATATATATATATATACATATGAGCAACAGGCAAATATACATATTCACACACACATATATAAATACATTTGTGAATATATATATACACACACACATATACATACACACACACACACACATAAATAAACATATGTGTGTGAATATATATATTTATATATTTGCCTGTTGCTCACACCTCAGAGGAACATAAAGGTTGCTCACACCTATAATCTTAGCACTTTGGAAGGCTGAGGTAGGCAGATTACCTGAGCTCAGGAGTTTGAGACCAGCCTCGGCTATATGGTGAAACCACATCTCTACTAAAATACAAAAAATTAGCCAAGCGTAGCGGCTAGAGCCTGTATTTCCAGGTATTTGGGAGGCTGAGGCAGGAGAATTGCTTGAACGTGTAAGGCGGAGGTTGCAGTGAGCTGAGATTCTGCCACTGCACTCTAGCCTTGGCAACAGAGCAAGACTCTGTCTCAAAAAAAAAAAAAAAATTACCCAGAAAGAGTCATTTATATTGGTGAAAAGATTAATTCGTGAAAAGAATCTAAACACCCTTATTATTTATGCTCTTATATACCAGTGCTTTACAATATTTGAAGCAAAAACTAATAGAAATGAAGTAGAAAATAAGCAAATCAACAAGTCTTAGCAATCTGTTGGTAACTGATTTTAGAAAGTGGTAAAAAAAAGAATAGTAAATTGCAGACATTTTTAATAACACTATCAACTAAAATATACCTATTTGACATTTATGCAATATTAAATCCAATAATACCAGAATGCATATTGCAGTCAAATGCAAATAGCACATTAACCAGACAAGCCATATTTTGTATCACAAAATATTTACAAATAATTTTAAAATTAGTTAAATCATAAAATGTATTTCCTCTTAATAGAATGAAATTAAATTAAAAGTCCTAATATAAATATATTTTAACAATCTCCAAATATTTGAAAGCCAACTAATAGACTTCTACATAATACACATATTAAAAAGCAGTTCAAAAGGGCACTTAAAAATATTTGTATGTAAATGAAAATAAAACCTACAATATTATAATATGTGGGATATAGCTAGTGCAATACTAAAAGAAAATTTGCGGCACTTATATTAGATAGCCACTTCTATTAGACAAGAAAGTTTTCAAGTAAATTATGTCAATGTCCACCTTAAATAACAAGAAAAAGAGAAAAGAAAAAATCAGAGTAGTCTAAAAGAAGTAAAGATCAGAGCAAAAATGAAACACACAGAGAAACAAACCAAAAAAAATAGCAAAATATCATTGTAATATGCTTCTCTCAAATGATAAATAAAATTGATAAACCTCTAGTCAGCAAAATCAAGGGGAAAAGTGTGGAGGCACAAATTATCAACCAGGAGTGGAAGAGGTTATATCACTATAAATTGCATGTATATTGAAAGGATAGTAACTGATTACTGTGAAAAACTTCAGGACAATCCTTTCAACAACTTAGATGATATAAACAAATTTATTAAAAGCCATAAATTTGTAAAGATGATGTTAGGCTGTTCTGTGTTGCTTTAACAAAATACCTTAGGCTGAGTAATTTATAAATGAAAGGAATTTATTTACTTCCCACAGTTCTAGAGACTGGGAAGTCCAGCATCAAGGCCCTGGCTGATTCAGTGTGTGATGAAGGCTCACTCTATGCTTCCAGTTTGGCCCCTTGTTTCTGTGTCCTCACACGACAGAAGATGGACAGGGAAAAGGGCCAGGGAGCTCTCTGAAGTGCCTTTTATAAGGACATGAATCTCATTTATGAGGACTGGCCCCCTATGACTCAATCAACTCCTAGAGGCCGCACCTCTTAATACTATTGATACTGGAGCAGGCAGGGAAATACTGGGTAGAGAAAGGTGGGTCCTCGATTAGAGCTCCACGCTTGGGCCTGTGCCCACAGACCTAGGTGAGGACAGGCACTCCTACCTTCCTTCCCAAATGTTGCATTTTCCAAGACCACCCTGGCCTGCCGTGCCCCATTCTATGCCTATAAAAACCCCAAGACCCTAGTGGGCAGAAAAAACCAGCATTTGGATCTTGAGAGGAGCAAATCAGTTGAAGAGCACACCACAGGCCATTGACAAGTGGGACAACATAGAGTTTGGCCGGGGTGGTCAGAGAAGAGTGGGGCCACTGTGGCCCAACTCCAGGGGAAAACCTTCCTTCTGGCTCCTTCATCTGCTGAGAGCTACTTCTGTTACCTGGGAGGACCCAGCTTGTAGGGTCTTGGCCTCTCTAACCCTGAAGAATGGGGAAAGGGCCCCAGAGTCACCATGAGTTTACCCTTGGAATAAAATCTTGGACCTAAAGAGTTTTGCGGAGAGCGATTTATTAGGCACACAGAGAGAGAGAGACAGAGAGAAGACAGCTCCCAGGCTGTTGTGGGAGGGGGAACCCAGAGCTGGAAATCCTTTCAGGTAGCAGCAGCTGAAGTTTTAACCCTTGAGTTATTCCCTCCACATTCATGTCTTGTCCAATGAGAGGAGTTCTTTCAAACTTCCTCTGGATTGATTGATCTTGACTCTGATACCAGATTGGCTACTTGTTTTACAACTCTAAGTTACAGAGCCCCCTCCTCCCAGAGCTTTTGGCAGGAACTTGGGACAAAGAACCCCACCTGGCTTTTTCGCTAGCAGGAAGATCAGACAAAGAATTTTACCAGGCCCACGCTGAGGGGGTGCTCAAAGAGCCCCAGCTGCCTGAGGTGGGGAGCCAGGAAATTCTTGCATTTAAAACCCCTCTGGTTATCTGGATGGAGGGGTGGAGGAAGTGCTCAAAGAGCCTATCCACCTGAGGTGAGGCAGGGAACCGGAAATTCCTGCATTTGAAACTCCTCCCCTAGCGGACCTGGGAAGAGAAGTTTCTTTAACACAGTCCCTTACTTCCACTCAATAAAGCCTTGCACTAATTCTCCAAGCCCAGGTGTGATCTGATTCTTCTGGTACACCAAGGCAAGAAACCTTGGGATACAGAAAGCCCCCATCCTTGTGATAAGGCAGAGGGTCTAATCAAGCTGACTAGCACAAAGTACCTATACACTAAAAGAGCATCCTGTAACACATGCCCACAAACATTCACCTCTAGGTGCTGCCATGGGGTCAGAACCCCACAGCCTTTATACTCCTCTAGAGGTTTGGGCAGTGGGGCACTGAAGAAGCAAGGCACTCCCCCTTTCACATGCCCAGCAAGGGGGACAAGGGGAACCTTTCCCATTTCACTATCACATTGGCAATTAAATTTCAGTATATGAATTCTGGGGGACACATTCAGATCATAGAATTCCTGGACTTCAAAATTTATGTTTTTCCTACATGCAAAATACAGTTATTTCATCCCAATTACTTCAAAACTCTTAATTCATTTCAGCACCAACTCTAAATTCTAAAGTCCAGAGTCTCTTCTAAATCAGGCATGGGTGAGACTTACAGTACAATTCATCCTAAGACAAGTCTCCCTAGAGTGGTGAACCTGTGAAATCAAACAAATTACATGTATTCAAAGTCTAGTTGTAGGACAGACATAGGATTTAATGTTCCCATTTCCAAAGAGAGCAATAGGAGAAAGAAATAACAGGTTCCAGGTAAGTCCAAAATCTAATAGGACAAATAACGACATCTTAAGTTTCCAGAATAACTTTCTCTGACTCAATTTCCTGCCTTCTGGCCACACTGGAGTTGGGATGGATCCCCAAACCTCTAGACTGTTCCATTCCCTTGATTTTGCTGGGTGTAGGCCATGCAACAACTCTCATTGTTTGGAGGCTGATGTTCAGGGCTCTTCTGTGATTTAAAAAGTTATGACATGGAGAAAATACTTGGATAGCATTTACCTGATAAAAGACTTGTATCCAGTGTTAAAATGCATGCTCTGAATGAAGAGACCCCCATACAGGCTTTGTGTGAGCAACGTGACTCTTTATTCACCTGGGTGCAGGCGGGCTGCAGCTGAAAAGGGCGTCAGCAAAGGGCAGTGGGATAGGAATTGGTTTTATAGGTTTGGGGTGGGCAGTGGAAAGTTATAGAAGTGATTTTAGGGTAGTTTTTGCAAGCTGGGAGGGGTTGTAGGGTGTGGAGTCACTGTAGGAAGTCAGCTCCACACCCCACCCATGGGTACCCCAAGTTTGGTGGCAGCAAAGGAATGAGAAAAAGACAGATTAAGAATAAAAGTGGGACAAGGGGACCATCACTTGTACTGGAGGCAGTGAAGGCCCCAAGCTCTGATCTTCCACAGCATTTACAATCACTTTGATCTATAGGGTAGGGGTGGAGTGATGGTGGGGAGAGGGTGACGTGATGATGGGGTGAATCAGTGAGTTGGAACTGAATCAGTGAGCTGGAACTGGTGTGTTATTCTAAAGATTGATAACAGTGGCAGTTTCGGAAGTTTCACAAAACAAGAGCATGTGGTTATCTTTAGCCTATTTTCTATGTTCAGCTGGTGGAACATGGGCCTTACAAGGAGCCTACAAGTCTGGTTACATCTTAGTGCTACAAAGGGGTTTTACGTCCTTGAGCACAATGATTATGCTAACAGAACCTAGGTCACCCTGCACAGGAACATGAGGCATGGGAAAGTTTGCCTCTCCGGAGGTCTCCCACAGTTTACCGAGGGTTGTTGCTCCCAGTTTATATGTTACTCATAACCTATTTCTGTAGGCACTCTGTAAGTCCTTTCTCCTTTGCTGCTTCCCCCAACAGAGTCACCAGGTTAGAAACAATAGAGAATGTTTTAAAGTTAAATAGGCGCCGCAGGGGTTGATCATTTCTTCTTCTTTTCGTGGTCTTCTAGTTACTTCAGATTTTTCCAGGAACTCATCTGGAGTGTCCATGCAGGTTACAGAGGTTAACGTGGCGTCCATGGCACCATCAGATAGCCTAAAAGACCTTACATCCAGAATATATAAGATACCATCAATTCTAAATAATATGGAACAAAAAGTCTAATTTTAAAAATGGGCAAAGTTTTTAACACTTTATCAAAGAACACGTAAAGATGGCAATAAAGAGCACACAAAAAATGTTCATCATTAGTCTTTGTAGAAATAGGAAATTTAGAATAACACAAAAAGCACTGATTGTACCAAGTATTGGAGCAGATGGTGAGAATCTTGGATTCTCATACACTGAGAGTAAAAATGCATAATGGTAGATCATTTTGAAAAGCAGTTTAACCATCTCTTAAAGAGTAAACACACACCTAGCATAAAAAGCAATCATTGGCTCTTTAACCAAGGGAATAAAGCATATGTCACACTAAAACTTTTACATGAAAGCTTTGTATAGTCCCAAATGATAAAATCTCATTCTCTAATTGGCAAATATGTTAACAAATGGTGGTATATCCGTAGAGTGGTATTATACTTAACTATTAAAAAAATAAATTTCAAAATAACATTCAGAGTGGAAAATCCAAACAAATAATTACTTTTTAGAAGGCACAAAACAATCTTTAGTGAAAGAAAGCATATAAGTGTCTGTTGAAAAAGGGCAGGAAGTGGCATAAACTATTGCATGTAGTAGATGTATTCATTATTTATATTGTTCTGTTGTTTTCTCGGAGATATATATACACACACACATATTGATATATAATATAGATATATATCAAGTATCTATATATTCAAAGCTTGTATAATTGCATAGTTTTCATATATTCAGTTTGGCATATATAAATTCTGCTGTGTAAGCCTTCAAAAATTAAACTATGTTGAATATATTGTAAGTGGTGTGGATATATTTTTAAAATTCTACAATTTTTGACATTTCTTCTCTGAAGAGGAATTTTCTATATCTCTTTTCTTTGTGTCCAGACAGTCTCTTGGCTGCTTCCAACTTCCATGTACTGTACAAACAATATTTTGTGACTCATTATGTCATGTAAGGCCAATGGTATTTAAATTTTCTTTCTGTTTCTTTTGGCATTGTGTGATACCCTGCTTTTTGTCAGCTAAAACTAACTCTCCTTTTCCCTGGCTGAAAGCTGTTCAGGCTTTATGTTAGCTTCTTGAGCCAGACAGACGCCATCTTGTCTTCTTCATTTTAGTAACTTTCTCCCCCTTAAGTATGTAACTATAGTATAAAGCAAGGTCAGACTGACTCTGGGCACCCAGGAATGCCTTTGTTGATAAGAGACTGAGTTAAGTGGTATCAGCAGAGCCTGGAAATGCAGATGCAGTGAGCTCCCAGAGCCCTCTTATCTATAAGTTGTATGTCTTCTGTAACAGCTGTACTCCTCATACCTGGCAGTGTTTTATTTCTTATGTATCAGTTTTTCTTTTTAACTTTTTGCTTACTCTGCTTTTGTGAAACCTTTGTTTCAGTTAGGTTCCCCACTTTCTGTTAAAACTAGTGTATAAAAGACCACCTAACCTTTTTTTTTTGATACAGAGTTTCGCTCTTGTTACCCAGGCTGGAGTGAGATGGCGCGATCTCGGCTCACTGCAACCTCCGCCTCCTGGGTTCAAGCAATTCTCCTGCCTCAGCCTCCCAAGTAGCTGGAACCTCAGGCGTGCGCCACCATGCCCAGCTGATTTTTGTGTTTTTAGTAGAGATGGGTTTTCACCATGTTGACCAGGATGGTCTCAATCTCTTGACCTTGTGATCCACCTGCCTCGGCCTCCTAAAGTGCTGGGATTACAGATGTGAGCCACCGCGACCGGCCGACCACCTAACTTTTCCTTTGGGGCCCAGAGAATTTTGGGCGTTAGCCACTCTCGGTCGCTGGCTCAATAAAGGACTCATAACTCATTCTCAGAGTGTGGTGCATTCCTTGAGTCGCTCGGGTACAACAATTTGATTGAGTTTTAATCAGTTTGTCTTGCAAAAACAACATTCATAATGCATTTATAGATTTGAGTTTTTGTCTTCCATCTTAAATACATTTGCAAAGCAATCTGATATAAGATCCTTCTATCTTTTAAAGTTTCCCTCAAATGCATACACTTTTTGAAACAAGTGATTTAAGAGAATATTATCAATAATTCATCATTAATAGCTCTTTGTAAATATCAATCTTAGTTTTCATTAAAAAATATCCTCATTTTACATCAGCATTAAAAAATCAGATAGTAAATAACACCAGTTGATTACTATAACAGCTACAATTGGCATAAATATACTTAAGAACAAGTGTTGATCAACATTAGTGAGTTTACAACACAATTGTTGTAGCAGATGTGTGAATATATGCAAGATTAACCAGGGCTGATTAGTCAGCAAGCCACACGTTTTCTTTTTTCAGTAGATTTTCCTGAGGAAATGGACAACATGGGTTTCATAATACTTAGTTAATTTTTAATCAAGTAAGAAATTTTCTAACTCATTATTATTGATAGTATTAAAATATAAAATAGATGGTTGTGCCAAACATCCTTTAAAAGTCTCTAGTAATGTATTTTACACATGTATTCAAACAAAATTCAATTTATTATTGATGAATGCATTCCAATATCACTGTTTCATAGGAAACTATATGAAGTTAGACAATAAAGTGGCTTTTTATTATAAAATAATAAAATACTGCTAATGTTTAATTGAACAGAATCAGCAATGAAACAAAAAAGGGCAATGAATAATTGCATTTAATAAATTGATTTTAGTAGTTCATGATTTTTAAAGCTTTTTAGTTTCAAGGATATGACAATTTAAAATGCATGTTCAACTTCCATAAAGCCTTACTTTGCTCTGAATGAGAGAATAAATCATATTTTTACTTCTGTTAATAATTTTATTCACTTTTTTCTTATAAAATATGAAATTATAGAGTGAAACTCATTGGCAAATGGACTATCATTTTCAATTTGGCAATCTTATTTTCCATGGGATAATGCAAAGAGGAGTGGGTACTACTCAAATATATCCACTCTACAAAATAAGGAGATTATCACCAAATTGGAACAGTTTACCTTTTTAAATGAGGAAGATCATTATCTTACTAATTTCAAAAATAATGAAATAGTCTAAATTATTTATTTCCCCTGCAGTAAACAAATTTCTAAAGTAATGCAGCTTGTGTGTGAGAGAGAAAGAGACAGAGAGAGAGAGATTCAATAGATTAGAGAAACACATGTGAGTTACACAGATACAATTTTTTTAATGTCATTGATTTATTATGAGAAAATTTTGGATTTGAAAGATGAATGAAGACTATATACTCTAATTTCTTTATTTTCAATAAGAAACTGGGGCTGTGTGTCATGAGTAATCAAAACTAGAAGGTGCATCCTAAGTAACAAAGTGAGGTTTTGAAAGTTGATACATTGTTTATTCTAAAGGAATACAAGTTTCAAATAATGAATAACTCAAGGCATTGAAATGAGGAATTGATACCGGTTTTGAAGAGGTAAGGGAATTCTTCCTTTTATTTAACCCAAATGTCCAAGTCCAAATCTCTCCAGTTCAAATTTTGGGTTGTTGTTGGTGTTTGCCTTTTATAGTCCTAAAGTGAATAAGTAGTAGGGAAGAAAGGGGCTGTCTTAAAAGGTACAGCAAGATCTTTTAAGCAATTATTTTGACCTAGTCATTCAAATATTAGACCTTCAGAATACTTAAACAAAAATACAAGATTACAAGTATTTGAAAACAAGTTTGGCTTTGTATTCAAAATCAGAATATAATTGTGCTTAACTTTTCAGGATTGGAATGTGCTTAATTTCCACAGGTGAGTTTGTGCTATTAAGCCTACTTAAGAATGAAATATTTTTTGGTGAGTCATTTTGGCTTTTTTTATGTGTTGATCAATACAATGATTTTATGTAAAGTTTCTTTTTGGTGTTCAGCTTTCCACGGCATTTTAAAACATCCGTAAAAACAGTAACCAGACCTTTGCATAAAATAAACAACTTGACAAAATTTTCTAGAAGGGACATTGAGTTAAATCACCTGCACCCACCCATAACTTGATTTCACCTAAACTTTCTGAAGTTTTCAGGTCACAGTCATCACTGTAGAGTGCTTTGGTATGTCTCTATTATTCTTAGAATTCTATGAATTTTCTTGTGAATGTGATTTACAAATTTTGAACTCCCACTGTAGGAATGTATCATGGTTTACATTTAACACAAGCAAAATTGTAATACTAACTCAATTTTTTTTGAGTTGTTAAACTGTAGCATTGTAACAAGCTCCAAAACATTAAAAATTATCTGTTTAAGCTTTATAACAAAGCCTTGAGGTATTTATTGTTTTGCAGATGAGGACAATTTGTCTCAGCATAGTTAAGTAATCTGATTGCAAATATGCACTTTAAAATATTAGATTAAAATTCATCAATGGATCAAGTAAATTAGTATCCCTCACTGACATCTAGTCTGCCATGTCCTTTACTAATAAGAACCATGATTATCATTACAGTTGGTCCTCTACATGTATAAAGGTTCTTGAAAACTGTGACTTTAAATGAAACAATGTATAACAAAACCATTCTTCCTTTCATCAATGTTTTAACCATAAGACATTGAATGAAACAATGTTATTTTTGGACCTGCTGTACGTTGTTTCACTTAAAGTTGCAATTTTCAAGAATCTTTTGGCATCATTGAGGACGTACTGTATGTAGTTTAACTGTACATGTATTTATGCATACATGTAGATATGCACATATGAAGGCATGCATCTTTCGTTCTCCTGATGGTGGAGCAGAATCAATATAATCATGATTGCATACAGCTATACATTAATATGTTGGTAAATTGGATTTGTTACATAAAGAACTTGTAATGAAGTGCTAAGCATACACACTGGTAAACAGATATCTATCTTTTTACATTATAATCTCTATGGCATGTTGTATTTTAATTTCTATCTAGAAATGCATTGTGAAACCCAATAAAAAATATAAAACTTTATGCTCACCCTGCCCTTCTCATCTGGTAATGCAAATTCTATAGTGAGAAAATATTAGTTTTCTTTATCTTCCATGGAAAAACAGTTTTGTTTGTTTATTTTTAATGTCGTATTATAACAAGCTCATATTTATTCTGTGTAACTCGTATCCTGCTCTTGATATTTTTACTTTATGTAATAGTCATGAAGGTTTGTTTATTTTGGTTATTACATCCTCAGTCCTTACTGTAACATCTGTAACATAGCAGACACTTGGAATTCATTAATAGACTAACTGCCTGACTCTATGTACCTTTGGTTATACCTCGTTTTTCTTTTCCCAGTTAGGAAAAAAAAATTACTTATCTCTTATATTCTTATATTCACAGGTAATTTGTGTGTGTGTATATATATATATATACGTAGTTGCCAGGAACATGTATATAAATATATTTGTGTACATTTATTTATGTGTCTATACATAGAGGTGTGCATGTGTGTATACATACATACACATACGCTTATTTTTAAATTTTGAAATAGGAATAAATAGGTCCAAGGATAATAACACATGCAACATTGCATATTCAGGAACTTAATCAAGCTAGTTAACACATTTCACCACATTACAGCCATATATGTCCTATGCCTAAACCTTTTCTTTTCAATAATGTATAACTCGTGACAAAACCAACAAAAATAAGGGTGCTTATGAAGCCCATTTGTTGTTTCTGATTTGATACATGCACACCGTGGAGTAAATTAATTTATTTTAATTTGCCTGTTTATCTATCTCTCTGTCTATCTTAGTATATATTTGTCAAACCATGTTGTTATAGTTTGGTTCTGTGTCTCCACCCAAATCTCATGTCAAATTCTTATCCCCATATGTTGGAGGAGGGGCCTGGTGGTGACTCAATGATGGGAGCAGCTGGACTTCCCCTTTGCTATTGAGTTGCATGAGTTCCTTACCTATTTTGGCTATTAACCCCTTATCAGAGATGAGGTTTACAGATTTTTTTCCCATTATGTAGGTAGTCTTTTCACACTCTTAACTGTTACCTTTGTTGTGCAAAATATCTTTAATACGATAATTCCATTTGTCGCTTTTGGCTTTTTCTGCCTGTGGCTTTGGTGATATATCCAAAAATTCACTGCCAAAGCCAATGTCAAAAATATTTCCCCTATGTTTTATTCTGGTTGTTTAATAATGTCGGGTATTATATTTAAATCTTTATGTTGAATTAATTTTTGTATATAGTGTGAAATATGGGTTATATCACATATTTATGTGTGTGGATATAGTGTTTTCTAAGTACCATTTATTAAAAAGACTAATATTCTCCCATTGTGTCTTTTTAATACCTTTTGTTTAGAGGGAGATCTAAAATGTTCTTAACACACACACATGCACACACACAGACACACCCACACTCAAACTATGTGAAACAATAGATAAGTTAAGTGGCTTGATTGTAGTGGATGTTTAACAATTTATACTTATGTTAAATCAAGTTGTGCAACTCATATATATGTTAAAGTTATATATCTACTTATACATTGCATATATGTTAAATTTATATATCTATGTGTTTCATATATATAATTTTTGATTATCAATTGTACCTCAATAAAGTTGGAAAAATAAAAATAAAACAACAATTCAAATAGAAAATTTCACAAACAGCATGAACAGATATTTCAAGGAAAAGACCTAAAATATTTGCAAATCTCCTTATCATGGGAAAATATTCCAAAGCTCAATTAATGAAAAAATATACAAATTAAAATTATATTGCACTGCTGTTTACCACCAATCATATTAGCAAAAATTTAAACTTTTGAAGTTCCAGAAAAGTAAACTGCTTGATATTTTCTGTCCATATTTCAAATATACGGAAGCATTGACTCAGTAGTTGTACTTATAAATTTTTTAATACCTAAATACTCACATAAATAAAATGCTATATGCATAAAATTATTTTTATTTCATTGTTTTTAAAATCTGGGGAAAATCTCAGTGTTTATCAGTAGATTAATTGTTTAAAACATTTATTTATAAACATGTAATTAAACATAAAATGCATCTCTAAAATTCACTAAGAATAGAAATTATCCATATTAGACAAATTAAATTCTCCTATAAATAGATCTAGGCAGAAAAATTATATAATCTCTATACATAGTTAACTCAAAACCTGTCAGCAAATCACAAAGCTTTTTCAAAATTAAAATACATCTAGATAAGCATTTGAATAAAGATTAAATAAATGCACAGTGCAAATCATGCACCAAATAATTGTAAATATTTATTAATTTAAAATATGAAAGCAAACAAAAAACAATAAAAGGATAAAGAAAACATGAACAGAATGTTAAATAACAAGTGAGTCAATAAAGACTTTCAAACTTTAACTTATAATTTAAAAACACTAATTATTTCACCTGCATTTAAAGAGAGAAGCAATTTTATGTTAATGGAAAATGGGCTAATAAAAAAAACCCATAGAGAAAAATGCAAAATAAATAAATATTGGGGATTTGTAATGTATGAAACAAATGACAAATCATGAAGTATAAAGAACTTGTTAAAAATAAGAAGAAAAAAGAAAAGAAAAATAAAACAAAAAAACCTGAGCATAATAACTAAACACTTTATAGAAAAAAAGTTAATGTTAATCAGCTAAAAATATTAAATACTAACCATATTCATAATAAAAAAGAGGGTAAGTTTTAGTACACTCAGAAACAACTATCAAATGGATTAAAATAAAAAGGCTGCCAATCTTCAGAACACGGTAAAATTCTACATAATAAAAAAATCAAATAAAGATAAGTGAAAAACCACAACATTGAAGTAAAGCTGAAACAAATAAACCAAATTGCATATTATAATTAGTAGAATAAGTGACACAAAATTAATGGAAGTATTTTTATCAATTTGACTATATAAAAATAATTTGTGTAACGATATTTGAATAAAATCAAATGTAATCCACATTCCAATCAATAATACTCAATACATAGACAGCCGCAAACCGATCCTATGTAAACATTACCAGAAAGAAAATGCACAGAAGAGTGACTTTGAAAAATAAGCAAATTTATGGAGAAACAAATTTAAGCTAGTTAGGGAAAATACATTTTAAAAGATACAATTTCATAGTCATGATATTGGCAACAGCATAGTTTTGATATGTGCACTACTGCCAACATGAAACCTTATATAATGATGATAGATGTGTCAAGTAGTAAAAATAATTGGGAAAAAAATTGGAAAATATTTAGGAAATGTAAGGCACACCCCAAGTTAGCTCTTCTTCTTCTTTTCTTTTTTTTTTTTTGAGCGGGTTCTCACTCCTGTTGCCCTGACTGGAGTGCAATGATGCAATATTGGCTCACTGCAACCTCTGCCTCCTGGTTCAAGCAATTCTCCTGCCTCAGACTCCATAATAGCTGGGATTACAGGTACCCGCCTAGCTAATTTCATCGGGATTTCACCATGTTGGCCAGGCTGGTCTTGAACTCCTG
Organism: Ateles fusciceps; assembly: GCA_036589455.1. Lineage (NCBI taxonomy): Eukaryota > Metazoa > Chordata > Mammalia > Primates > Atelidae > Ateles > Ateles fusciceps. The sequence goes on along the minus strand of JAZHEH010002417.1, from coordinate 745,031 downwards.
ACTTCAGGTGATCTGCCCACCTCGGCCTCCCAAAGTGCTGGGATTACAAGCATGAGTCACTGCACCAGACCAGTTAGTTCTTGAGTATACATACATTTGGCCATACACTATAGAATGCCTTAATGAAAACGCAGTTGTGGCAAATCTTACTGCCTGCAAGTAGGAACATGGATGTATAAAGAGTGAATTCTCATACATTAAAATACTATACATCATACCTTAGAATAAACTAAGCAAATCTACATGTATTGATGTAAATCTTAAAATACAATATTGAATTTTTTAAAAAAGACATTGAATGCTGCAGGGCCTATAATACATTTATATAAATTTTAAAAATAAACACATAAAAACTATTTTTAGATATGAAACTATAATAACTCTTTAAAACTATGGGAAGCAACTTCCAGTGAGGGGAAGTAGAACAATTAGATAATGGTGTCTGGTAGAGATGTAATGGAGCTGAAACACTATCTGTAATATTTAATTCATTTGAAAAGATCTTAAGGATGAATGATAATATATTAAGATTTTAACATATGGTTTGTGTGTGCATGTGTGTTCAGTATACAATTTAATGCTATTTTAGAAGTTGTAATAAAAGTAAAAATAGCTCTCAAAGTTTCATCCACATTTCTGGGAAGACAGAGTCTCAAAATGCTTTATGGAGATGTCTGCATAAAATACCCTCTAAACTTAAATGGTGAATTTCAAATTAATTATTAAAAGCAAAGGAGCTGACAAATGAAATGAATTTTAAATATTTTATGGTACCATGCAATTTTGTTACCTTGTGATTCCAAGCTCATGGATGAGTTGTGAAAGCTATTTCTTGTACTGATATCAAATATTTAGTTATTTTTAAATGATAATTCTCCAGACCTATAAAATGTTATCATCTTTAAATATTATAGGCTTCAATATCCTTGTGAAAAGTGATACAAACCTAAATTATAAATATTAACAAGAAACTACCTTATTTGGCTTTAGTTTCTTTTTCTTTTTTTTTTCTTTTTTTCTTTTCTTTTTGATATGCCTGCACTTCAATAATCCTCATTTGATTGTTCCTTTTGTGAAAATTTATTTATTTTATGGTGTATATTTAAAGTCTACAACATGATATTTTAATATACATAGTGAATTAGTTCCTATAGTTAAGCAAATTGACATATTTATCATCTTACCTAATTACCCATTTTTTAAAATCATAAAAGCACCTGCAATCTACTCTCTTAATAAATTTCCAGTTACAGTATAAATATTATTAACTATAGGTCTCATGTTGTACATTAAAGCTCTAAAAATTTTTTTTGTTTGCTTCTTCCCCTCCTTCCTTCCTTCCTTCTCCCTCTTTCTTTCTCTCTCTCTTTGTCTCGCTCTTTCTCCCTTACTTTTTTTTTTTTTTTTTCTGATTGTGCTTGCTGTTACTTCCAGTACTATGTTGAATAGAAGTGGTGGGAATGGGCATCTTTGACTTGTACTAGAAAATATTAGATAAAAGGTGTTCAGTTTTACTTCTGCGGAATTAAAAAAACTGTGAGATTTTTATAAATGACATTTCTTATGATTGAGAAAATTTACTTCTATACTTAAATTGTTGAGAGTTGTTAATAAGAAAGCATGTTGACATTTGTCAAATTGTATTTCTGCATATCTTAAGATGATCATGTGATTTGTATCTTTTATTCTGTTAATGTGGAGTATCGCATTGGTTGATTTACATGTTAGTGCAACCTTGCATCACAGGAATAAATTCCAGTTGGTCATAATATATATGCACTTTAATGTTTTGTTGAATGAGTTTGCTAGAATTTAATTGAAGGTCTATGCAAATTTTTTTTCAGAGATATTGGACTGTAATCTCTTTCCTTTGTGGTGTGTTTGTTTGGCTTTGATATCAAGTTGATGCTGGCCTCATAAAATGAGTTTACAAGCATTTTTTCTTCCATTTTTTTAGAAGAGTTTAAGTAGGACTAGTGTTCATTTTGTGAATGTTTGGTAGAATTCACCTGTGAAGTCATCTGACACTGGATGTTTTAAATGTTGTTGGGAGGTTTTTAACAACTATTTCATTATCTTTATATGTGGTCTTTTCAGGCTTTCTACTTTTTCTTCATTTAATCTTTTCAAGTTGTATGTTTCTAGAAATTTATCCATTTCCTCTAGTTTATTTGATTGTTGGGACATAATTGTTTATAAAAGTCCCTTATGTTCCTTTTTGTTTATGAGGCTTCCATTATAATGTGCCTTCTTTTATTTATGACTTTATGTAATTTATTTTTCTTAATCTAGATATGGGTTTGTCACATTTGTTTAGTCTTAAAAATTATTGGTTTTTTTTTTTTTTGCAGTTTCTCTATTCTCTATTTGATTTATTTCTGCCCCTGATCTTTATTATTTTCTTCATTCTCATAATTTTGAGTTTAATTTGTTTTGTTTTTTTAGTTTCTTGGGGTATAATGTTTTTTTTTCAGATCTCCCTTCTTTTTTACGCAGATGTTTAGCACCGTAAACTTCCGTCTTAGAACTGATTTTACTGTATCTCATAGGATTTAAAATGCTGTGTTTCTATTTTTAGTTGTCTTACGATATTTTGAGTTTCTTTTTTGATTTTTTGACCCATTGACAATTCAGGAATATGTTATTTAATTCCTAAATAGTTGTTCCTTCTATCATTGATTTCTAATTTCATTCCACTGTGGTCAGAAAAGATACTTGGTATGATTTCAATCTTCCTAAATTGTAAAACATGTTTGGTGCCCTAACATACTGTTTATCCTGAAGAAGTGAGTGTCTCATAGGCAAGATATGTTTGGATCATGGTTTGTATTTATTCAGCCATTCTATGACATTTGAGTAGACAACTTAATCCAGTTACATTCAAGGTAATTATTGATGAGTAAAGATTAATACTGCCAATTTGTTTATTGTTTTCTGTTTGTTTTGTAGACACTTTCTTCCTTTTTCCTCTTTTCTGTACTGATATGCTTTGATTACTCTTTCTACTATTGTATTAGTCTATTTTCATGCTGCTGATAAAGACTTACCTGAGAATGATCAATTTACAAAAGAAAGAGGTCTACTGGGCTTACAGTTTCACATGGCTGGGGGAGGCCTCACAATCATGGTGGAAGAAAAGGAGGAGCAAGTTACATCTTACATAGATGGCAGCAGGCAAAGAGAGAGACCAAGTGTAGAGAAACTCCAGTTTTTAAGAACATCAGATCTCCTGAGTCCTAGTCACTATCACAAGAACAGGATGGCAAGACCCACCCCCCTGATTCAATCATCTTTCACTAGGTCCCTCTCACAACACATGGGACTTATGGGAGCTACAGAATAGATTTGGGTGGGTACACCAGAGCCAAATCATACTAGTCATGATGAGGATTGCATAACATATTATGTAAATATAACAGTGTATTTCAACTTAATAGCAACTTTGATTTTATACTAAAATTCTACACTTCAAATCTTCATTTTCTCCTTTATGTTATTACATTAAACTTAAAATCTTTTTCGATGTAACAACTTAAAATGTTTTCATATTGTGTATCCATTTAGGAAATGTATCTTTTGTTACTTACATACATTTGTCTTTTAGTCTTTATTCTATGGTTTAAAATGATTTGAACATCACCATTATAATATTAGAGTATTCTAAATTTAAGAATATATTTTCCTTCTTCTAGTAGTGAATTTCATACTTTCACATTGTTCATGTTAGTAATTGAGATTATTTCATTTCAACTTGAAGAACTCCCTTTAATATTTCTTGTAAGGCAAGTCCAGTGCTGATGATCTCCCTTATCCTTTGGTTGTTGCTGTTGTCTAGGAAAGTCTTTATTTCTCTTTTGTTTCTAAAGGACTGCTTTGTCAGGTAAAGTATTCTTATTTGACATATACATTTTTTTTTCTTTCAAGATCTTGAATATACTTTAGTCCCTCCTTATCTGTGGTTTCACTTTTTGGGGTTTCAGTTACCTATAGTAAACTGCAGTCAGAAAATATTGAATGGAAAATTCCAGAAATAAACTATTCATACATTTTAAATTGCACACTATGCTGAGTAATGTGATAAAATCTTGTCCCGTCACACTCTGTCCCACTCTAAATATGAATCATCACTTTTTCAGTGGATCCATGCTCTATGCACTACCCATCTTTTAGTCACTTAGAAGCTATCTCAGTTATCAAGACAGACTGTCACAATATTGCAGTGCTTGTATTTGAGTAACCCTTATTTTACTTAACAATGGTCTAAAAGTCTAGAAGTCCAATCTGGTAATGCCAGAAGTTGGCTATGCCAAAGAGAAGCCATGAAATGCTGTTAAGTGAAAAGATGAAAGTTTTCCACTTAGTCAAAAACTGAAATGTTATGTTGGAAGTTGCCAAAATCTGTGATAAAAATGAATGTTCTATCTGTGAAATTTTGAAGAAGGAAAAAATATTGTGCTAGTTTTGCAGGAGTCCCCAGTGGCAAAATGCTACAGGTATCCTTAGCAGGAGTTTGGATCATAATCTTGAAAGACATGTACTGAATGCCATATTCTCAGATGTTGAAACCTAGATGTTCATAATCCATAAAGAGCAGAGTCTTTAGATTCTAAGTCTCCAATGTCTAATAGCTTGAAAATCTTAATCATAAGATAGTTGCATCATGTTAGGCTAAACTAGTAGTCCCTTATTGTCTTTATGCAGAGGAAAACAAATTTCAGTTGAATCCCTAAAATATAACAATAGATTTGGAATTAGGTGCTAGCAAGTCTTCTAAAAGTAAATTTCAAAGTGTTACCAATAAAAATTTTTTCCCATTTATTTTAATGCATTTGGTAGAAAATTCAGATAAGTGGATTAGCCATGTGATATGAAAACTTCAGGTTAAAAATGCATTATTTGCCTGCATTGACATTCCTAACAGCTGATGATATTGCAGGAGCTCTTAATGAATTAAAGGTGCATTTGCCTAAAGAAGCCACTGAAGTTACTGTATTGTAAATAATCGGTGTACATAGTAGGATAAGAAGACACTTAGGCAATGGTGTTTGAAGTTAGATCAGCAAATTGTTTCTACCAAATTTGTGATCTATATATGAGCCCATGAAGTGTGAATTTCTGCATACCCAAAACAACAAAGAACCATGGCACAGAAGATGGAAACATTTGATATGGAAGGCTCATGTCAGTGTATATTACGTCATAGAAGAACTGCAAAAAGAGTGTGTCACACAGAAAATGAATGTAAACATATGCTCTGAGGAGTGCCATGTCTTAAATAACTAAAGCAGCTATTCATCATGATGAACACAAGACTTCAAATATAGTTAACGATCATGAAAGTTGGCCGGTTCTTATGGATTATCTCTGTAATACACCTTTTTACATGACACATTTTCTTTTTAGTTTGGTTTTTGGTTTATCTTTTTTTTAGTGTTTTAAAAGCTATTTTATATTGTCAGCATAATTTTTTTTTTTTTTTTTTTTTACCATTTACTATGCTCTGTGGTTCACGTTTTTGTCATTTCTAATAGTAAAGGTATAAATTGTATGAAGGCTTTTACAGAGTTCTAATACATTTTATGCATTTTTTTATAAAGTGATTTTATTAAAGTGCATTACCACAATGTTGACTTTGTGAGCAAGTATTGTGCATGTACATAAAGACATTGAAACTTCCTCAGTTAGCTGAAGAGACTTTTTGTTGTACATCTGCTTTTGTGAAAATTAAAATTTTAAAAATCTTGGGTCTTTGGGCAACTGATATGGTGATGCAGTGGTGATTCATCCTGGTTTTTTATGAATCTTGTCAAAATATTTAGGTTTCCATCACTGTATTTCAGTATTTCAAATGACTGCAGTTATAAAGATGGGTACACACAACTAACAACCATAGTGATATGTGTTTATGCACTTTGAATTTTGACTTATTTCTTTATGAATATGGCTTGTCTGCTCATAACTCTTATACCCATATAACTGTCACTGGTATACCTAAATGTTTGTTCTTGCAAAAATATATATGTTATATTGCCTATTTTATGGTTGATGGTTTTGCTCTGTGTCCCCACCCAAATCTCATCTTAAATTGTAATCCCCCACATGTCAGGGGAGAGATCTGGTGGGAGGCGATTGGATCATGGTGGCAATTTCTTCCATGCTGTACTCAGAATAGTAAGTGAGATCTCATGAGATCTGATGGTTTAAAATTGTCGCACTTCACCCATTGCTATCTCCTGCCACCATGTAAGACGTGCCTTGCTTCCCTTTGCCTTCTGCCATGATTTTAAGTTTCCTGAGGCCTTTCTTCCTTTGTAGAACTGTAAGTCAACTAAACCTTTCTTTTTAAATTACTCGGTCTTTGGGTAGTTCTTTGCAGCAGTGTGAAAATGGACTAATACAACTGTGTAAAGTTGTCTGCGCTCTCCTGGTTTTAAATTCCTTCTTTTAAAAATATAAGTATATTAAATATTTTTCTTAATTGCGTTTTCCGGAATTACGTTTTCAATATTTTGATCATTTGAGATTGTGATTTTCAGTATTTTAGACTTGAGAGAGTTGAATATTTTAGGATTTCAACGTTTGGGATTATGGTGTTTGGCACTGTATGCTTTGGAAATTATGATTCGTTCCCCCACAGTGATGTTGAGAGCTACTAAGGCCCTCTTGCTTACTTTTTCCTGTATGGGTGAATCACTTCTGGGTTCCTGTTGATCCTGACTGGAGAGTAGAGTGTTTGCTGCAGACAAAAGGTTTCTTACTCTTCTATTTGGTCAGCCTTTGCTTCTGTGAGCCACAGCATTTCTGCTACTTCTTTGCTGTACTCTGGAACTCTCCCATATTCCACAGTTACATTCATTAATATGTAGTTGTTTCTTTATTGTTTTTGTTATTCTTATGGGAGAGATATATGTTGGCACCTCCTACTCTGCCATCTTGTTGATTTCACTGTTTATTTCTTAATGAGCATTTCTCAGGTCATTCTAAGTCATAGAGTTAACATTCTCAGGGTAGCTCATACAATATAAAAGAAACATTTGGAAAAAAGGTACTGTTAAGTAACCATATTCTAGAGTAAAGTGTAATATGCTAATCTGTGATTACAAGGTTTGCTTTTAATTTGTAGAATTGAGTATTTTCCTTCTCTATGTTAACAGTCAGTGGTATATAGAAGAAAATTTACATCATAAAAATATAGTGATGGCATTCATTGTGTGGAAAACATTAGCAAAACACTGAGCAAAAATAGTATCAAATTATTATTCAAATAACAATTGTTCAGATAACACACTATCGTGTAGAAATTTTGAAAAGTGTATTCATTGCCTGGTAATCAGGTGCAATAATGTAAAGATTACTTTCTGACATAATTTTTTAAAATTTATATAAATAATGTTATTGTGTTCCAGTCAAGTTTTAGAAAATTAGTTAGGATTTTTAGATTGTTATACAACACATTATTTTCTTCCTATAAGATGCTAAAAACCTTTCAACTACATATTTTTATATAGAATATGATATGCCTGTTTGCTTATGTACAGTCATTTTTCAGGGCACTTCATCATGTTCATTTCATCTGGATTCAATTCACGTGTTGATGACTGATTTTGTCAGCAATCCTTGTTAGTGGTAATGTTTTTTAGCAAGTCATAGAAACTGCTAGCTTGCTGCTCCCTGAAATTCACATCCTTCACTTTAGCTAGATTACATTTCTCTGCCTTTCTCGTTATTTGTCACTTGATTCTAGTCAATAGACTATAGATGGAAAGTTGACACTATGTTCACAAAAACTGTCTATAACCACTCCTCCATAAGCTTTCTCCCCCCTCCTCTTGATGTCTAGAATGAGAAATATGTCCAGAGTAAACCCCAGTATAAAATTAAAACTTTTAGGTGAAGAATTACATGTTTTGTAATTTTAACTTGAACAATCTTGGTGAGAAGGGTTTGTCTCCAACTACCATAAAAAATGTTCTTCAGAAACATTGGAATATAGCAAATACAATTATTACAGTGTTCTAAGGTTTGGCCAGGTTCCATGTCTCACATCGGTAATCCCAGCATTTTGGGAGGCCAAGGCAGGTGGATCACTTGAGGTCAAGAGTTTGAGACAAGCCTGGCCAACAAGGTAAAATCCCATCGTTATTAAAATACAAGAATGAGTCGATGTGGTGGCTGGCTGTCGTAATCCCAGCTACTCAGGAGGCTGAGGCAGGAGAATCACTTGAAGCCAGGAAGAGGAGGTTTCACTGAGCTGAGATTGTGCCGCTGCACTTCAACCTGGCCAACAGAGCCAGATTCTGTCTTAAAAAAAAAATTTCTAAGGTCTAATACAGGACCTGATTGTGAGGGTTATGTTGATCTATTTAAACCACATTGTCATTAGGCCTATGATACATATATGTGTTTGTAGGTATACATATGCTTCATTGCTTCAATTAACATGGGGCACTTCTATTTCCATTATTTAGTTAAAGTGGATCTTCAGGTCATGTATTACTTTGTATGAATCTACAACTCAAAGAAAAGTAGCTTCAGCACCATTCAGTGCTATGTATAGTTTCTTTGAGGAAATCAATGTGTGCGTAATATATTTTAAATATTAAAATATTAGTTTATCTACTATTGGTATGGTTTTGTCACGAGAGTGTGCAACAGAGGTGGAAGAGGCAAAAATGATGGCTCATAATACCATCTGGATCAGAAATACAACATTTATTTAGTATGATTAAGCATTCCTATTAAAGTATCAAATATCATAACACAACCAAATGAAATCCAACAGTACTACTGAATAAATCCAATTCCTATATCTAAATAGAATATGTGAGTTTTTTTGATTATATTTTTTCGCTGATTAATTAGAAAACAATGGGGTATAGATTTGCTGTTACAAATACCATATTAGCTGGCAGATTTAAAAACTCCTTCTTTACAAGGTTCTTAAAAAGAAAAATCAGAGCATTATTTGGATAATGACTTAAGTGTGGCAGGGTTGCTAATCATATCTATTTTACATGTATCCAATTACTTCAATAATAAAAGTAAGATTAAATGTGCAGAATCCAAATAGTAGTTCATGGTATGATAATAGGAATTTTAATCTTTGATGTTTAATCAGATGTTTACAGGAATATAGTCATTTAATATTTTTATTGTTTATACAGATATGTAATTTCTTCTCATTTTTACTCATTCCATGATCTGCAGTTAAGCATATTTAATCATCACTGCTGTAAATCTTTTCTATTGCATGGATTACATTATATGCTTTAGACATAAAGTAAGAAAAAATAATGAAGCTTTCAAATAGTTATGCCTCTTGTGTCCAATGAATGTAAGATAATTGCATTAAGAAAGAGAAGCAAAATGTTGTGCTTTTGTCAACAGGAAATGGTTATCATTGTCCAACAAAGAATAAAATAAACTACGTAGATAAAGACTCTGCCTTGATCCAACATAAATCACGCACAACTAACCCATTTATCCTAACTGTCTTTCAAAATGGATAATGGATTCCTTCTTTGAATTAAGATGAGCTGGTAACAGGTTAAACTGTATTGTTGTATTGCATAATTATAGCAAAATAAGAATCTCTTGTCAAGAACACAATTTATTCTTAACTTCTCTGAGACGGAAAAAATCTCATGGCCAGGAAATAGATCTGAGGAAAATAACCAGACAGATAAAACATGCATAAATTATGTAGTGACATATAAACATACATACAACCATACTTTAATTCATATATATGTTAATAAATATAAAATACTCTTATAAAAGAAAAGTTTATTTACACAAATACTTAGCATACACATATTTTGCATAGGACATTGAGCTAATTTATTTGCACATATTATTTATGAATTAAAGGTATTTTATTTAGTTTCATCAATAAATATGTTATATTTATTTTATATTTATATTTTTACATTTGCTTTATGTGTTTATTTACTTAGTCTCAGAAATAAGGACTAATATATTTTACAAATTTGGAGTACATGATTTAGGTAGTTTTAGTCACCAACTCAAGCTGGCCAGCTGACACATGACAAAGACAGAAATTAACTCAAGATTTCGTAAGCATTCAACATAGGCTTATAAACATTTTTGTGTAATGTAGAAATGAGAATATAGTCCGAGAAGACATGCAAGTTTACATAGTGCTTATTTTATGAAGAGAAGTCCATCCTCTTGAAATTTCATACATTAGTTCAGTAAAACATTGCCATGAAATTAAAATCTTCAAAATTTTCAACTTTGATTAAATATCTTTTAACACTAATCTAACCTTTAATGAGAGCTAAGTTTTAACTGGGGTTATATGCCTCCTTTATTAGCTTTAAAGAAGAAACAATTAAATTTTACAAATATATCTATATTAAAAATATGTTTATATCTGTATTGACTGGTATTTTGAAATGTATATGTATATGTATATTCTCTCTCTGCATTGTACATTCATTCCACCATACTCCATTCAAGAAAGTAGTTATTACTGTAAGATGTTGGTTCAGGCAAAGTAATATGTATAAAAGCAACATTTCATACAAAATATTCTGTTTTTTCAACACCTAAGACTCTGAAGAAAGTTATTGCATTGCAGAAGGCAAGAAAAATGGTGATAATTTTCATGGAACAAGCAGAATAGTTTGAAAGCAGATAACATGTGTGTATTGGTCAGAGTTCTCTAGAGGGACAGAACTAATGGGGTAGTTGTGTATATTAGGAGATTTTATGGTCACAAGGTGAAGTCCCAGTAGGCTGTCTGCAAGGAAGCCAGTCCCAATACCAAAACCTCAAAAGTAGGGAAGCAGACAGTGCAGCCTTCTCTCTGTTGTTCAAGACCTGAGAGCCCTTAGCAAACCACCGATGTAGGTCCAAGAGTCCAAAAGCTGAAGAACTTGGAATCTGATATTCAAGGGCAGGAGCATCAAGCATGGAAGAAAGATGAAGGCCAGAAGACTCAGCAAGTCAGTTTATTCTACCTTCTTTTGCCTGCTTGATTCTAGCCATGCTGGCCACTAATTAGATGGAGCCCACTTAGATTGAGGGTGGGTCTGCCTCTCCCAGCCCACTGACTCAAATGTTAATCTCCTTTGGCAACACCTTCACAGACACATCCAGGAGCAATATTTGGCATTCTTCAATCCCATCAATTTGCATGCAGTATTAACCATCACGGTGTGTTTTTGTCCAATAATAGAGATTGTACCACGTTGGGAGAGAGGCAAAAGAACTGTGAGAGCTTCATATTGATAATTTGCTCTGCATTGACAATGCAGTAAAACCCCAAAGAGGAATAGCTACTTGATGCTTGTAGACAAATGGTATTCTAAACAGTTTTTTTAAAATTCCATCATGATAGCATGACTCTAGAACTGGAACAACCACTAGATTTCTAGGGGATGCAGAGAGGCTGCAGACCAAATATTTTACTAACCCCATTAAATGAGAATTCAAAGCATAACTAAATTGATTTTTTTAAAGGGTTATAATATTTCTTGCATATGTAAGTACTTACCTCTGTGTGCCAGTATCCATATCCCTACATTTATACATCTACACACATCTGTTTCTATAATGAAATTTTCTAAGAAAGTCTAAATTTTGAATCTATTCATATTTTATATACATGATTTCCTAATATCAGTTAATTAGTAAATAGTTATGGTTGTCTTTACATGTTTTTGTCAAATTAAAAACTGTTTTATATATTTATACATATATTTCCATATATATATATGTACTTGGGGCCTAAATTCTGAAAATATTTTTACATGGTGTCATTTATTCACTTACATTCTCACTTGTTGTTTACTTCAATTGTTCACAATATTATAAACAATAATTTTTAGTAATTGTATGTTTTAATTTATTTTATTATTTTTAAAAACATTTTAGGTTCAGGGATACATGTATAGGTTTTTCATATAGGTAAATTTTTCTCATGGAGATTTATTGTACAGATAATTTCATGACCCAGGTACTAAGCTTACTACCCAATTGTTATACTTTCTCGTCCTCTCTCTCCTCCAATGCTCTACCTTCAAGTAAGCACCTACATCCCACTGCAGCTGACAACCGTACATCCCACCACACTGCAGCTACATTTGCTACTGGCACATGTAAATGAGGATGAATCCCACTGCTGCTGCCCTATGAAATGCTGGCACCATCCATTGGAATGTTGTGACCAGCAGTCCAGAAACACCTCAGCCCTTCTATTACATCAGGTTCCTAATCTCAAGAAGCCAAAGAACAAAGCAAGAAATTAATATCAGTCCCCCAGAGTTAGATAGGGCAGGCAGTTCAGGAGTCCTGAGCTGAGCCTAGGACCCCTAAAATCTTCCAGAAATGAAACCAGTCAACTAAACCCATCTTACACTACAACCAAACCCTCAAGGTCATCAAAAAGGGTTAAAAAACAAAAAGAAAAACAACTAGCCAAAACAGCAACCAAAGATTGATGGAACATCAGCCCACAAAGATGAGAAAGAACCAGCACAAGAACTTTAACAACTCAAAAAGCCAGAATGTGTTCTTTCCTCCAAATGACCACCGTAGTTTTCCAGCAAAGTTCTTAACCCAGCTGAGATATCTGAAATGACAGGAAGAGAACTCAGAATACGGATAGGAATAAAGATCATGGAGATTCAAGAGAGCATTGAAACCTAATCTAAGGAAACTAAGAATCACAATAAAATGATGCGGAAGTCAACAGACAAAAGCCAGTATAGAAAAGAATGTAACTGACATGATAGAGCTGAAAAACATACAAGAATTTCATAATTCAATTGCAAGTATTAACAAAAGAATAGACGAAGCTGAGGAAAGAATACGAGACCTTGAAAATGGCTTTCTGAAATAAGGCAATCAGACAAGAATAGAGAAAATGGTATTAAAGGAATGAACAAAACTTCCATGACATATGGGATTATGTAAATAGACCAAATCTGTGACTCGCTGGCATCTCTGAAAGAGATGGGTAGAATAGAAACAACTTGGAAAACACATTTTAAGAAATCATCTATGAGAGCTTCCTCAACTTAGCTAGAGAGGCCAACATTCAAATTTGGCAAATGCAAAAACCCTTGTAAAATACTTCAGAGTAAGGTTATCCCTAAGACACATAATCATCAAATTCTTTGAGATCAAAGTGAAAGAAAACATGTTAAGGGCAGCTAGAGAGAAAGGACAGATCACCTACAAAGGGAGGCCAATCAGACTAAAAATGAAGTAGACCTCTCAGCAGAAACTCTACAAGATAGAAGAAATTCAACATTATTAAAGAAAAGAAATTCCAAGCATGAATTTCATATTCAGCCAAGCTAAACATCATAAGCAAAGGAGAAATAAGATCCTTTTCAGACCGGCAAATGTTAAGGAAATTTGTTACCACTGCAACCATACAAACAAACCTGCATAACAACCAGTTAACATGATGACAGGATCTAATCCACACATATCAATACCAACCTTGAATGTAAATGGGTTAAATGTCCCAATCAAAATGCACAGTGTGGCAAGCTTGATAAAGAAGCAAGACCCAATGGTATGTTGTCTTCAAGAGATTCATTTCACATGCAATGACACCTATAGTCTCAATATAAAGGGATGGAGAAAAATCTACCAAATGGCAAAGAGAAAACAGCAGGGGTTGTAATTCTAATTTCAGACAAAACAAACTTTAAACCAACAAAGATTAAAAGAGACAAGGGAATTGCATTAAATAGTTCAATATAAACAATAATTTATTGACTACTGTTTTTTCCTGTCATAGGCATTGACTATATTATAATATTGCTATAAAATGATTCTTTACAGAATCAGAAAGAGGAGCAAGTTAATACTGATTTAATATTTTTACTTGGTATCTGCACATTTGTATTATTCAACAGACATTTGATTATTTTCTATGTGCCTTAGAAAATTCTACAAGTTAGACACACAGTCTCAAATAAAACAAAGCCCCTGTTCTCAAAGAGCTTATGTTTGGGGGTAGGATAGAGAAAGCAAGAAATATAGATAATTTAAAAAATAGACAAAACAATATTTCATGTAGTTACGAGTACCTTGAAAGAGAATAAAGCATGATAAGGAGAAAAAGTGGCAATGTCAGGCTCTGTTTTGCATGTGATGCTTGGGAGAAAATATCTCTGTAGTAAGGTGATACGTGAATACAACCTATCATGATGTAGTAAAACAAATCCTAGACAAATCAATGTGTAAAAATGTAAAAAATGATTAGAAAACATTTGGAGAAATTAACTGTCTATTGCTAAAATTTTTCTCAATAATTGAAGAAAGGCTTATAAATTAAATATATTCCTTTATTTGGTTCACTTTAAAACATGATCTGATAGTGATCAGATCAAATGAGCCATATGTCCTTCTTTATTCTTTTGCCACAGGAAAGATCTTTGTCAATTAAATCAAATAACTATTTCTTTGATTTAAATTTTAGAGATATAGCAAAAAGCAGTAATTTTCCGCAAAGAAATATACATTTAAAGAAAAACAATAAAGCAATATTTTCAGGATATCCCCCACTTTAAAACATTATTCTTCCTGTTTGAAGGTATAAAAATATGGAAAATGTTTAAATCTTATTTTAATAGGTGTCTTTGGTACTTGATGCAGTAATTTCTAACTGTAGCCATTAATTTATTATTTCATTAACTACAGAACCAGAAGATATAGTTGTGATTTGGAAGGCCCTGATATTGCTTTTTTTTTTCTTTTTTTTTTTCCAGTAGGTAAACTAAATGGAGCAAGAAGTCCACATTTTAGAGTATGAAATTAAAGGTTGTTCCGTGAAATTACAGTGACTTTTCCTATAGAAATCTATCAGGATGAAAAAGAAATGCTTCTATTTAAAAAAAAAAATACAAAGTTGACTAAAGAAATACTTTTTTGAAATAAAAGGAAAGAATTATATATAAATTTAATATTTAAACATGTATAACAGCTCTTCTCTATATATAAAAACAAAATTAAAAAAATGAATTCCTAATCTTAAAGTATTTTCACTTTTTACTGGTTATTTCCTGGTGAACAAAATTATTTTTTGGAAAATTATTTTTCCACTGCACCATCATCTTTGCACTGCAAACCTATCAATGTAGGGTATTTGCCAGGAAACTCCAGAATTATCTCAGGCATTGAAGATTCCTTACCTTCTCTATATGAAGGTATCTTTATGTATGTGGCTTATAATAAACAAAGATTTTTTAAAAATGATGCCCCAGAAAATCTCTCATAAGCTTAACAAAATTCAAAAATTGTATAAGTTGGTTCTAATGGTTTAGGATAAACTCATTTAGTTGTAATATTATCTGTAAATGTGTAAAGATTTGAATAGGCATAATTAGCAATGCTGCTGACATCTAAGGAACTTAAACCATCTGTCTGTTACCAAGTACTTTGATACGTTGTCATTGCATTAGATGAGAGTACGAGGAAAGACTGGCTCAATCAAATCAGACATTTTACAATATGCTTAAAGTTGTTTGAAACAATAATGCTCATATTTATTCAGTGAATGTGACATGTATTTTGTGAGTACTTACTTGGCAGATGATAATGTACGTAGCAAAATCATCCCAAAGAAAATATAAGGTTACTAACAGGCAGGTGCTTGTACCTGAATTGTATATTCTGAATATACTGAGTATACTAAGATGCATTTTTACAATTGAGATATGTACTTTTATATATTTGTTGCCATTTAACACAATTTTATCCCATATCATGACAAAATTAAAAATAATTTGAAGTTTACTAAGTACCAACTAAAAGTTAGACTCTGGTATAGATGCTTAGAAGACCTAAAAAAAAAAAAGAAAGATCCCTAAATTTATAGGGCTTACACTATAGCAGAAGAGAAAGAGTAAGTAATGAATAAATCTTTTAATGCATTACAAGGTATGGTTATTCAAAGGAAAAAGAGATCAGAAAAGGAAAGAACAAGATTTGTGTGGGAGGCAATAAACAATTTTATATTGAGTGACCAGAGTATGTCTCATTGAGAACTTAATTGTGCAAATACTTGAATAAGGTGAAATAGCCATGTGGATATCTAGGGAAACAGTGTTCTAGAAAAGAAAACAACCATGCAACAGCTCTGTGGCTCAACAATATCGTCCATGTTTAAAAGGAATTGAAAATAGGACAGTAGGTTTTGATGGGAGTTAAATGTGTGATGGGGGGATAGTGAATGAGATTGAAGAACTAATAGGGAATTCAGATCATGCCAGCCTTACCAAAGGACTTTGTTTCTATCACTGAATTAATTGTGGATCCCAGGCTTTTGTGGAGTAACATGATCTCACTTGCATTTAAAATGATCACTGTTGATGTAAATTTCCACAGCCCTGGCCATGGGCACTATACAGGTTACAAACATTCTTTCAATTTAGGTTTTAGAATTTGTCTTCCAAAATAATTATGAGGACCTAATTTATAGGATGTTGAGGGGATAAATTTCATACTTCACCACCCCAGAGTGTCTGCTGGTGTTGTACATGTAGGTAGAAATTCAGAAAACCATAGTTAAGTACAAAAATAATCCTTTCATCCAACAAATACTTTTTAAATTTCCCATAAGACTTGGTACTAAAGATACAGCAGCAAGCAAAAAGACACAAGTGCTGTTGATTTCAATATACTTTATATTTTCAGGTAATTAATACATCCAGTGAATACATAAAGTCTGCTTAATCTCTGGATGATAAATAGAATTGTTTTTATTAAATTATTCTTCCTATAATATTCTTATTCTAGTGCTTAGGAAGCTAGCACCCAAACATAAAAGTTCTGAGGAAATAATAGATAAGACTACTTACATTACACAATTCAATAAGAGTAATAGTTGCTCATTGAAGCCTTTTTTCATCTATACAGCTGACTCAGCAGTCTCTTGGCTATTCAGTATATAGTAAGACCTCTGGTCCTTGCTAATTTGCCCGGTGAAGGCTTTTGATTAGTTCCCTGTGCCTGTGTTCTTAAGAATGGGGAACAGTCTCGTCTTTGAATCCTTCATTGTTCTGCTACAGCAAAGTGAAAAAAAAAAAGTAATTCTTTAAGATGTGATTGCATATCTGAAATTTATTCCCATATAATTTTGAGAATAATTCAAAATGCTGTAGATAATAAATCATTTGCATGTATAAGAAACCAATTTTTGAAATTCAAATCTCCCCCATCTGTAAAAGTGACATAATAATAAGCTACTTTGCAAATTATTGTAATAATTTTTAAAGATAAAGGCATGGTAGTTCCCTGATTAAACTGAGTTTCCATCTTATTATTAATTAATTACAGGTATCATTTCACCCCCAATTGTAATTTAAATTATGAAAAGGTTAAGGGGGCTACATTTCATAAAGTAAGCTACCTCCGTGAATTGAATTTATCAATTTTATCAGCTTTTATCTTGTCCAGAATGAATTGTAGATTAATGATTTCCAACTCAATTCTTAAACCCTACTTCAACAATCCAGTGTGTATCTCAAGAGCTTTCCCAATTAGCAAAACACAACTTTAATTAGTCCATATAATTATAAAGCATATTTTATATAAATACATATATAAATTTACTCAAAGTATTTTTAATGAATAAGGATAAGATGGATGAAATAGAATGGACAATAAAATACATATATAAAAATTATGCAGCAAACATATTTTCTAGAATTTTTATTTTCTAGATGATGCCAGAGCTAGTATCATCCACTTAAATATCCATCAGTATAAAGCACATGTGAAGGCAAAAGGCATATTTCAGTGAAAATCTAAAGTGGTTTTAGAAAAAGATAAAATTGAATTAATAATTAACGAATTCTTTTTAAAAGGGCCTGATCTGGCAGGTTTGAAAAGCAGATGGCTCATCGAGGCTGACAGAAGCTTACTAAGATCTGAAGAAGTGATTTTTCTCTATTGGCTTTGTGGTGCCAGCACAGTTTAATCCATAAGAGAAGGGTAGTTTGTTTTAAATGGTGGTATATTATTACTGATAAGAAAATTAACTGTTAACCATCATTCTCAGCAAACTGACACAAGAACAGAAAATCAAACACCGCATGTTCTTACTCATAGGTGGGTGTTGAACAATGAGACACACGGACACAGGGAAGGAAGCATCAAACACTGGGGTCTGTCGGGGGGAAATAGGGGAGGGACAGCAGGGGCTGGGGAGTTGGGGGAGACATAGCATGGGGAGAAATGCCAGATATAGGTGATGGGGGAGGAAGGCAGCAAATCACACTGCCATGTGTGTACCTATGCAACAATCTTGCATGTTCTTCACATGTACCCCAAAACCTAAAATGCAATTAAAAAAAAAAAGAAAAAAAAAGAAAAGGAACTGTCTTACTTTTTGCTAAAATATTTTAAAATTATTTATAATATTTAATTTAGAAAGAAATATAATTGCTCCAAGGTGAAAGGTCCTTACCAAAGAGTGAATTCAGGATTTTTCTTGGTCTGCAGCCAACCCGAACTCCCTCCTTTCAGTAAGTGATACACAGTTATCCCATGATATACACAGAGATTGGTTCTAGGACCCCCACATATACCAAAATCAGTGCATAATCAAGAGGTTCAGCCACCCCTGTGGAACCCATGTATACTAAAAGTCAACCACTCTCATTTACAATGGTTTCAAATCCCACAAATACTATATTTTGATCCACTTTTTAAAAAATCTATGTATAAGGAGACCCAGGCAGTTCAAACTTACGTTGTTAAAGAATCTACTGAAATTCTTGCCTTGCACCCTCTAGAAACTGTAAGAAGCTCAATATTTTGTGAGCCTTTTTGAAGTTTGAAGAAATTGTATCCAACATTTAGAGATGTTAATTGGCCCAAACTACCAAATAATTGACATAGAGTCCATGCAATGTTTCCTTTACCAAAATTCACTAGAGTGCCTAACTCTAGTGTTTTGGATTATACTGAACATCAATCACTTCCATCAGTTATTCTTACTTTGAGGAAAAGAAAATAGTTGGCATTATAGTTTCCACTACAGACTTTCACAAGGAAGCACTACTTAAAGCGAGGTCATATATTGAGGAACAGGCCAAGTACAGTAGAAAGGAAGATGGGATCTTGTTCTATCTTGTGACATTTTGTCCCTAACGTAGTGCAACAGGAGGAGTCAACGAAGATCTTAGTTAACAGATACAAGTACTAAAATGACTAAAAATAAGAATTTCAAAAGCTGTTGCAGAACAACGTATCAACAGAAGAGCAGCTCTCTGGCTTTTTGGCTAAGGGTCTGTTTGAGAATTCTTTGAAAGGGAAAGCATTGACTCATTGGTAATAGTCATGTGGTTATGGAGCTAAACACACGGAAGCTGAGGTATTGCAATACGTCAGCAGGAGCTGTGGGAATTGCTATGTTTCTAGCACATTAAGATTTTCTGGACTATATGTACACTTAAAAATATGTTTCTCAAGGTGGTTTGGGTGTCTGGAATACAGAGGTGGCCTTTTTATGAGTTATGAACATAAAAATAAGATGCATTAGATGATTGGGCATGGGAAGCCAGACACCATGTAGTTGTGAGATGACTGCCCTTAACAGTTAACAAAGCTGAGGCTCACACTTTTGATTCCAAAACTCCCCTGCTTTAGAGACTAAGACTTCCCACCAGTGAAATTTCTGAAGGGCAGCGTCTTGAATTGTGGTGTATATGAATTGTTTTGGATTTCTGTCTATGGCACCAGACGAGTTTAGAAGAGCATAATTCAATTTAAAAAATTAAAAAAACAAACTTTTCTGACTTTGCTTTTGTGGTTCCTGTAAATAAAATAATGATGAATGGCTAGGAGCAAGCAATTTGTTTGTTCTTTGTCAGTTTGAAACTCCTGGTTAGCTCTCTGACCAAATGCTTGTTTATACAGACTCCATAGGTTAGGAGGACAAAATGCCATTTTATAAAATATTTCTTGTGTGTCCTTTTAGATTTCCAGAACAGTGGACTAAATGAAAATTGGACTGGGCAGTTAAAGCAATTTTCACATAAAATGAGTGGGCTTTGCCTGGGCTGCAAAGGGTTGACTCTTGAATTAGAAAAATGTGTAAAGACAGACTTTATGACTGTTGAATGAAAGCTTACTAAGTACGCAGTATTACATGAAGGTGTTAGAATGATGTTATAGAAATACTTTGTGACATAATATGTTCTCAGAAAAACACTTACCAAATCACCTTCTGAACTGCCATGACTCTTTGTTTTATTTTGCCTAATATGCAATGAATTGACTTCTTCGAGAAATAGAGCACAAACACTGAGGAAACTGAACAATTGGTAGAAGACAAATAGAATAGTAACCTAATTATACAGTGACTATGGTTATAATAAGTATATGGCAGTTCAATGCATGAACGTTTATGAATGGATGGTTTTCAGGATAGATAATCAATATAGAAAATCTAGATGATGATACAAATAATTGCATAAGACCCTTTGTATTGGTTTAACAGCCTGGTCTAAAGGGTTGTTTTGAAAAAATTCACCTGTGTAATTTATTGATAAGCAGTTAAGCATAGAGAAGCATGGCTGAAATCAATGATGAACGCTTATAATTTACTCAATTCTTTTTGTTGCTGTTTTCATCCTTTAATGTTCACCTTGTGTTCATAATTTCCTGAGTGTTAGTGGATTTCCAGAGCAAAAATGAATTTAAAACTTATCACGAAGCGAAAAAAAGTATCTAGTATATCTTTTAAAAAACTCTGGGCACCTGTCCCTGGTTGTTTGCTGGCCTTCCTTCACCGTTCAGTGCATTTTCATTAACACTCACCACACACTCACAGGCAGCCATCTGTGTCCCTGTCTTTAAGAAGTTTTATCCTACAAGCCTTTCCTCATGACACTGCTGCCTATTACATAAATCACAGAGACACTCAACTCCTTGGAATCAAATCAGAAACCCACAAAGCTGACTGCTGTCAGAACTCATAAGGAGTGCAATTAATACATTTATTATTTAGGAGTAGAGCTGTTTTCATTCCAAAAACTCATGCAAAATTGGAGTGTTATTTTGAGTGAATATCAAAGTAACTAAGCTAAAAGTGTCTTTTCATCTTTGGGTTCACCCGTTTGACAGTCATTAGGTTTTCTGCTTCATCTCTGCTTCTGTCAGCTCTGCTAGTGTCAGATACATAATTCATTCATTCAATCAACAAAGATTCATTTAGTGCCAATTTTTTTGTGTCATGAACAAGACAAATCCTTGCCAACATGGAGTTTATGTTCCAGATTTTAAAATTGACTTTGTAGTTGACGTCACAAATGTAGTGGCATTTTTAAAATTGAAAAGGAAACAGACATTAATAGTTATTGTGTTAAAGAGAAATGAAATCTTAAAAACTAAATGGTCAAACTGACAGTATTAGCAGAT
Organism: Ateles fusciceps; assembly: GCA_036589455.1. Taxonomy (NCBI): domain Eukaryota; kingdom Metazoa; phylum Chordata; class Mammalia; order Primates; family Atelidae; genus Ateles; species Ateles fusciceps. The sequence goes on along the minus strand of JAZHEH010002417.1, from coordinate 723,620 downwards.
ATAAAATACAATATGACCCAATATGAGCTGAAGCAAAGTTTAATATATATTTGTTTCAGTAGAATTACATTTATTTATTTATTTATTTTCAAAAAATGTAAGTAGAGAAGAAGAAACAGCAACTAACCATGAAAAACTATGGTATAAAATTCATTTTAGTTATGTGTGAATACACATATTACTTAGTTTAGGTTAAAGCAATATTTGCAGTGCATGGGAGACAGACTGTAAATAATGCTGAAAGAACTTGGCTTTAAGGTTTAAATTTTAAATCTTTTTAAAAAATGCTAAATTGACCATCTGGTCTTTTAAAGATAAATGTATTAACTGTATGAATTTATTTCACACAATTCTATAATCTAATTTTATAAGAAAGCATCACACAAATTTGGAATAAGACAGGCTTGTTTAAAGCTTCTTTATATTCAACAGTAAACAATATTGCCTTAAAAATAAGTGTAAGAAAAAAATCAGAGAATTTGCTATATCTGTTATTATTCATATTATGGTTTGTATTGAGTTATGGAATTTATATTCTTAAAGAGAGTAAACTAGAATCAAATATACTTTGGTAAATGTATGCTTATAGTCAACCAAGTGTCCCATAAATGTGTCAATATTATTTTGAACAACTGAATTACTATTATTTAAATAATTAGGTATAAGTATAATAATAGCTATTTTTTTAGCATCAAATGTGAAACTTTTATGTTCCATGGTTCATTAAATTCATACAACTCTGCATAGTATTATTAGCACCATTTCATAGGTCAGAAAACTGAGATTAATGGAATATGGATAACTAGTTTATGGTTACATGGCTAGAAAGGCACACCCAACATACAACACTAGGTTTAAGACTTTAGGACAGTACTCATTACATTGCACATTCTATAATAGAATATACATTCTTGGTTTGTTTTCATTGTTAATTGGGTTCATGAGGCAATAGCTTTAAACTTCATAAAAAGAAGGCTGTAGAAAATTCATTCAACCAGGAGCTCCACAAGTATTAAAAGAGACACGCATCTAATAGGTAGAAGTTGTTAAAATTAGTTAAGGGGTGCAACGATGCTAAATTCTGGTGAGATAACAACAGATTATTTTGCCAAGTTTTAGGGAGTGAATTTTGAAAAGAACTTTGGTAAAATGGAAGAATCTAGACAAAAGTGATCAAAATTCTAGGTGGGATGAGTTTAACAAAATGTTAGATAACTGAGGAAACAAATGGAAACTTGAACACTGAGGTGTAATCTGATACACATATGCATTTACATATTTATTTTATGTAACTGTATTTCATATATACTTCACATATGACATGTATATTTCAAAAATAAATTGAAAGCTCATATAACTGACATGTCTTTAGAAATATGGCATAGCACTATAGAAGACCTTTTCCTGAAAGAAATCTAATCCCTTCTTCTAATTTGTTAATGTACATTTCTGTGTAACATATAATTTTATAAATGTGCCACAATTTATTTGGCTGTTATGAACAAAGCTGCTATAGTCATCATTCTTATGTATATCCAGTCGTAAAAATGCATTCCATTTTAAGGTATATTTTTAGAAGTGGGCCAGAGGTTATAAGCATCTTCATTTCTAAGTACTTACCTAAAATAGTTGAATCAGTATATACTCCCACCAGGAAATAAGAACACTGTCAATTTTTCCACATTCTTGTTAGACTTTGTACTCTTGGCCAAGATGATGGACATATAGACTACTATATGGTAGGTTTTAATTTTTTTTTAATAAAGAAAAAAAGGTTTATTTAGCCATAATTCTGGAGGCTGGGAACTTCAAGATTGAGTAGCCACATCTGGCAAGAGCCTTGGGCTGCTTCATAGCATGAAAGAAAAGTGAAAGGGCATGTTAGCATGTGTGAAAGAGAGGGGACAAAAGAGACTGGCTTTCTTTATAACAGCCTGTTCTTGAAAGAACTACTTTATTCCCTTGAGAACTAATTCAGTCTCCAGAGAACTAACCCCAGTCTCTGGAGAAAGACAGTAATCCATCTTAATGATCTAATCACCTTGTAAAGGCCTCACCTGCCAACACTTTTACATTGGCAAGTAAATTTCAATATGAATTTTGGCATGGACAAACCACATCCAAACCATAGCAAATCCTTTATCAGATACATGTTTTGCAAATATTTTCTCCCAGTCTGTGGTTTATCTTCTCATGCTCTTTTTTATTATTACACTTTAAGTTCTGGGGTACATGTGGAGATTGTGCAGGTTTGTTACATAGGTATACAAGTGCCATGGTGGTGGTTTGCTGCATCCATTGTGCCATCATCTACATTAGGTATTTCTCCTAATGCTATACCTCCCTAATGCCCCCATCCCCTGCTATTCCTCTCCCTAGCACCCCCCAACCAGGCCCCAGTGTGTGATGTTCCACTCCCTGTGTCCGTGTGTCCTCATTGTTCAACATCCACTTATGAGTGAACATGTGGTATTTAGTTTTCTGTTCTTGTGTCAGTTTGTTGAGAATGATGGTTTCGAATTTCATCCATGTCCCTGCAAACGACATGAACTCATCCTTTTTTACGGCTGCGTAGCATTCCATGGTGTATATGTGCCACATTTTCTTTATCCAGTCTATCATTGATGGGATTTGGGTTGGTTCCAAGTTTTTGCTATTGTGAACAAACCTATGTGTGCATGTGCCTTTGTAATAGAATGATTTATAATCCTTTGGGTACATACTCAGTAATGGGATTGCTGGGTCAAATGGTATTTCTATTTCTAGATCCTTGAGGAATTGCCACACTGTCTTCCACAATGGTTGAATTAATTGAACACACCCACCAACAGTGTAAAAATAGGTTTTAATTTATATTTCCAGGTACCTAGTTAAGAGAAACTGTTTTTATATTTGAGAGGAAGCTGTAGGATGTGGATATTAAATAATCCACTGAGATTTGGCTACAATATAGACCTTACCATTCCTCTAGTGTTGTAATTTTTCCCTCCAGTGGAACCAGGAACAACCTGAGTCAGTAGGCAAAAAGATAGCTCGAGATGCATGTACCCTTTAGAACTCAAAATTATCACTAACCTCTGGTTTCTGAAATCTCATCACTTCACATACTGGCCTTGACCTCTCTCTGAAATCAGTATACCTGGAATCCCCCTGTCTTAACAACAGAAATCACCTAGTAGTCTGTTCATTGTAACTCCCATGAAGTTTCTTAAGTTTTTATGCCATTTACTCAAATCTTCTTTGCATCCTCAGCTCAGTTCCCTATGATTTCAAAATGAGGACACAGTTCTCACTAATGACACACCCAGTAATCCATTTTATAATTCCAAGTACTTGGAACTAGAGTGTGATAATAAAAAGTGTTTCTTTATGATGTGAGTGATCAAATTGCCGATAAAAACCTAATCAGACCTCTTGCATCTTAACCTCATAACCTTGGAAGGACCTAAGTAACCTCTTTACTCATGTTAGGAAAGGATAAACTGAGGAAAGAATGAAGAATAATATTAGTATTGACTGTGTCAAAGAAATTCCTGTCGTTCCAAAAAAGTTTTTTGAAGCAATATCATCTGCTAGAAATAATATGTTATAAAATAATGTCATAATCATTTCTTAAGGACTTACAAATACACACTTAGTCTCTTGCATTCATCATCTTAACTTCCAAAACAACCCTCTCATTTAGAAACTGTCATTGTTCCTATTTTACTGATGAGGATTTTCAGGCTTAAAAAGGTTAAATAACTTGTACTAAATAACAAAGCTAGTAAGAGCTTAAGCTAAGGTATTGACATCATAGACTGAATACTTAAACATAGTTCTAAACTACCTCCTCCAGGCCTTAAAGCCATTGTAGAATTAATTTTAAATAATCTTTTGACCAAATGAGAAGAAAAATAGGTATTTCTATTGCTATATCTTCCTAACAGAGGGATTTTAGCTCATATTCTCAGTTTTTCTAAATCTCGGTTTTCTCATCTGCAAAATATAGAGTATGATTCACAATATACTTGTAGATTTTTTTTGCTTAAAATGGAATTAATTGGCATAAGCAGTGCATTGGGAAAAAATGGGGTTCATAAAAACATCTCATTTAATTATGTATCATTAACATTACTAGAAATAAAGCAAATATATATGATATTCTAATATAGTAACAGATGATATAAATGCTTTGGAATATTTTCTGTCTCATTTACTATTTTCAAATTTGATGTATCCAAATGTGCTTTCTCTACCAATGGACATCTATTGTGTCTTTTTGTCAAAATTATTTGTAATAAATTACTATCGTGAAGTATTTACAATGTAGTGATGATAACAGAGAGCTTTGAAAATGTTAATAATGTTGTCATAACCAGTTAGGATTTTCAGGGGTTAACAAGAAACACTAACTGGCAAATCAATCTGAGAACCACTCACAGAAATAACAAATTAGTCAGATATCAGGTTGCTCATAGACTCAAGATATGGAGTGAAGGACCAGGCTTAGAAAATGGGTGGAGACTATGAACAGTTTTTTAAAAATTCCAATATTTGGGCAAAATAAATTCCAAGATTTTCTTTTCTGTAAGTCCTGGGCATTGCCTAGCAGAATCTCTGGGGATTATCTGATTCTACAGGGTGTGCTCTTTACTGGCTTGCTATTGACAAGGCTCTTTACAACCCTGCAGAGATAGAAGTTATAAAAACTGATTGTAATGCAAATGATTCCTGTTAATGATAATGCTATTCAATTATTTTCACTAGAAAACATAAATTTCTGCAAGTCAAATTTTCATGTGGACCAATATTAACATCTTACTGGTTCTCTCATTAATTGAGGAGTTGAATAAGAATTCTTCACACTTGAGTATTTTATATTTTCATGATAATCATGTATTTATAATTTTGGAAAACCTAATACACTTCAGCGTAACCACAGAATGATGTCAAAATCCTCACCAATTTTATCATAGGAGTAGTGTTGATAGCATAGTGTTACTAATACTTTCGGGAAAATAATAAAAAAGGTAGAATATTAGCACGTGATTGTTATCTATTGCCAATTTGCACCATACACTATTTAAAAGAGAAAAACTTGAATCAGAGTTAGCAAACGGAGAAGAAAATAAAATAGTATTTAGAGGTATACTCTCTCTCTGTGGCCTCTCAACATAAATTGATTGAGAGTCCCACCATTTGGTTCCCTGTACATTTAGGCAAGTCGTACATTTTTGCGACTTAAACTTAAGTTGACTCTCTGGAACTATCTCAAACATCTTTTCTAAGTATTGTCTCCCAGAAGGAAGAATTTTGTACGTTAAAATAAGCTGATCTTAAGGGTGTTACTGTCCCATTGAAAGTTATTTTTTGATTACTTTAAAGCATCATGAGTAAAACATGAGGCTCTTAGGTTAAACAAAAAATTAGAGAATCATTAGTATTCAAGAGTTCCAACAGTCAAGATCGTTGGCTTTGATTATTAGCACACGGCAATTAGCAAAGGAAAATAAGTTAGAGTTCTGCTAATTTTTGTACAAATTGAAACTCACTTCAAATTAATTAAAAACTGATTTAAAAAACAAATCCTTAAAGCAATCCAGTGTCCCCATATTTCCTTTAGTAGTAATGTGTCTGTGAAAACAGGATCACCCTAAGGGAAGGCATCATGTACTGTACTTCTGAGCTGTAGCATTCAAGTATCAGGGAAAGAATGAATTCTCAGCAGAGTTAGGGTTACCATATTGTCTAGATAATGAGCAAAAATTCTCTGCTACTCCTTACTAAAATAATTAAGAATTACTATAAACCACTATTTTTAGGTATTTTTGATGGTCCCTTTTTTCTGAATAAATATTGTAATTTTTTTCCTTACATCTCTTCTGCAATTTTATCTGGGTATATTAAAGGCAGGTAAACTATCTTTTATGTTACAGGTAACCAGATCATAAGGAAGGGCAGTTGTCCATACAAAGAGAAACAAACTTCATTGTGATTTTATCTTGATACAAACTGGTGATGACATTGTGTATGTTTTGACTATCTTCTTTTCCTGAGTAGATGACATGTAGAGATTTTGGCTGCCAAAGAGAAACTGGCAGATATTGATAGACATAAGGCCAATATTAATCTTCTTTTTCCTTAATATTAGAACCCATTGGGAGATTGGCAACAGACAGGCCTAAAACAAGAGCAAATGTTTTCCCGACTCCTTGGAGTTAGGTCATGGTCCTATGACACAGTATTAATCAATAAAATATATCATTCTCTGATATCTTTATCTTTCTTCCAAAAATGTGGGCTTAGTTAAAACTCTAGCAGCCATTTTTTCAGCCATAAGTAAAAGGCCATAAAAATCCCCAAGACACTTTACTTGATTTCCTTAAGTGTCTGAAGCAACATCAGAAATTACTCTCTCCAGTCCTCTTGTTAAATTGGAAAGTGTGGTTAAACCACTGTGATCAGTTTATCTTTCACACAGCAGAATGTAAATCCTAACTGAAATACCTATTTTCAAACCACTGGTCTCCTGAAGGGGAAGCAAAAAGACATTTTATTCCTTAAATAAGTTAAGGAAGAGAAATCTGAGCTTTTAATTGTACCAAAAAAAATTTATCAAGCTGTCTTCTAATTCATCCATCTTCAAAAGTCCCAACACACAGTTCCTCCTGTCCATTCCAAGTTTCTGTCTGTCCCAGGATTGCATATGGTATCATGGCATATCACGTATTTAAGGCCTTATGAACTAACGTCTTGTTTTTTCTGTCCCAAAGTTCAGTAACCACTGTCAAGTTCAATTACCACTGCCTAGTTCAATTATCATCTTCCTCAAAGGAGTTGATTTCTCTTATCTGATTATTGTTTTCTTTCTCATATTGTCTGTCCTTGTGGATTTGTATGTTATTTCCCCTATCAATCCTTTACAGCCATTATATAATCAGATATAAGAGTTTGTTGGAAAACATGAAAATTCCTGCCTAATCATCAGGGGACACAAAGTCAATGATTTTTTTTTTTTTTTTTTTAGCAAATCTTTAAAGATATTCAGGTATGCATTCATTTAAGAAAATCCCCATCACAACATGAGTTCTTACTTCTTACCCTTTTTTAGATGACTACATAAGCTTCTTTTGCTCCAAAAGTCTAGCAGATAATTCTTTCAGTTACATTTTTGTCTAACATTTAAATATTATGTCAATTGATGTAGCTTTTTGCACATTTGCCATAAAACACATGAATAAAAATTAAAACAAGGTTTCCTATTTATAGATTTATAAGTAAAGCTTTATTTCTTGAGATCTTTGAAAATTTCAAATACAGTAATTATCCTAAAATGATAGCACCACAACCACCAATAATGTCACATCCTAAGCTTTGACTTTGGCTATACCTGTGGTGATAGTACTGCGGGAAATTACACTTACTTCATACTAATAGCATCTGAGCTCTCATCTCTCACCTTAGATCTTCTCCAAATCATAAGTTTGTGAAGGCTAACTAAGCACTGCCCAGAAGTACAAGGCGTTAATATCCTCTGAGACAACTCCAGGAAATGGGAAATAGGAACCATTTATAAACATATCAGCATCAGCTTCCAGATCTTATAAAAGAAAGGAACCATTGTAAATTCTTGCTGTCATTTCATGGAGCCAAAAAAAATTATAGTGGTAACAAAGGGCAGTTGACAGCATTAGTGTAAATAACTATCTTCAAATACTGGAATTAGAAGTTGATTTCCAATATTTCATAGAACCTTGCTTTTTTTGATAGAAAAGAAATGATAACATTGCTTACATTATAGATCCCTGCTATTATGTAGCTGTTTCTAGCATGTCTATTGTATAACATTTCCCCTTTTTTTTCTGAGTAACTAATTTATTTAAGATAAATGTGGGTTGCAAAACCACTTTTATTGGTGAAGGACAGAAACTTGGGTTAGGTTTATAATTGAAAATAGCTGAAAAAGGGAAGAAAAATATTTCACATTAAAACATTTAAGTTTGACCAAAATGTTTATTCACTCTAATAGTGATCCTTAAGGTAAAGAAAAACATTTTGAAATACAGTTATCAATCAGTATAAGTCTAGTTGGCTATTTTTCATATTTGTCTAGTGTAAAATGTGTCTTGACAATCTGGTCTAATTCATTACATCAGGTCACTTGTGAAATTTTATTATATTAATAGCATAGCATATCTTAAGGTCATGACACTTTAGAAATAAACTATCAGGTGCATATTTCGAAAGAATTACACATACATAAAGCCAAGATACCAAAAAAGGTGGACGCCTGTGATCGAGTATATATTCAATGAATGGACAGAAGCCCAGAGCTTTGAGTGAGGTCTATGACTATTGTTCAAGACTAGGTCAACCTGTGGCTACTGACATGAATAATCTGTTCTGAAATTATCACTAAATTAATCAGTACCATTTAAATCCACGAAGGCCAGATTAATTTTAGCCATTTTAGCTCAATGAACAAATGGGATAAATTTTAGTTTGGCCAGTTTTTAGCCTGATTTCTAACCATTTTACAAGAGTGAGAACCCGCCTGAAATAAGGGTCCTTAAAGCCATAGGCCTTTGGGCACAAAAGTTCAATAAATGATTTAGTTATAGACTATTATATAGCACATGTAAGTTATATCAAATTTATAGATACATATATGTAAACATATGATATTTGGGTTATTACTTTATGCTTTATAATATTTCAAAAGTTGTAGAAGATTTAATACATACTTTTTCTAGATATGTTAGAGATAAACTAAACCTTACAGAATCTGTTTCTTTGATGATAATTTTTATTGTCTAGATTTCAGGGCTTATTTCCTGCATGTTAACCTTATTCCTTAGTGTTGAAATAAATTTTTATCACACTAAGAATTATGAAAATATAATTATTTTAATGAAGAAAAGGGATTTTTCTAGATTGGGTCTTTAAATAACTAGTACTTACTAAATTTGTAAAGACAAAAAAATCAAAGATTTTTATAACTAGAGACATTGGACAAATAACTTTGCCAGCACTCTTTTTTGATTCATATCATATTCATTTTGTTCTTTCTAGTCTTTCTCTGCCATTCACGGAGAAACGATATTCAGGCTTAAGAGCATTTATGAAACCAAAAGTGGATTAATGAATCGTCAAATGGAAAATAGCTAACCTAATCAGTACTTGTGGTAAGTCCTATGTTTTTAGCATCTTACTTTTACCCTGGCTTCACCCATTCTCTTACCAAAATCAACTTACCTTGTCCTAGGCTCACATACAGATCAACCTTGTTCTCTACATTGTGGAAATAAATAGAATTAAGTTACTTAATCAGGTAATTATTTCAAGTTAATTCATTAGATAGTTAGTAAATTATTCAATAAGATATCAAACAAACTACCACTACTGAGTTAAATACATATTGTTCAAACATTCACATTCAAACAGGTAGATATATATACAGAAAAAATTTTCAAAGGAAAGCGCTGTGGTTTGAATGTTTATTTTCTCCAAAACTCCTGTTGAAATTTAAGTTCCATTGTAACAGTACTAAGAGGTAAGACCTTCAGGAGGTAATTAGGCCATGAGGGCTCTACCCAGTCCCCTCTTTGCCTCTTTCTCCCACTTCACCTTCCACAGTGTTATGAAACAGAAAGAAGTTTCTCACCAGATGTTGGGTGATCTAAACCACAAAAATAACTAAATTTCTTTGTCAATTGTGTTTCTAGCTGTATCCAAAGTGGACATTTTATTATTTACAGACAATTGTTATTTTGTTTTAGTTCTCTTCAAAACATGGTTTATATTCAAGCTGTGAAATTTTAACAAGTGCTCTCAAAAGCAAATTTCTCACAACAGCAACAATAACAAAATATACAGAACTCATGAAAAGCTATAATGTTTATAAATATCAAGCAAAACAAAAGTTAATAAAACTGACTGAACAAAAACAAATTTTTACCTTTTGCTTAGAACACTGCTAATCTTAATCTTATTTTTCAGAGTCAAGAAAACTTGTCTTAAGCTAGCTACAGCCTTTAACAACTATGTAAAGTATACCCCTGTATACTTCTGTAAATAGAATCTAAAGCATGTTTGTTTCTTTGTTGCTTTCTGTCTAGTTCCCTTAGAATTTAAAAACTAGTTATATGTATTCTTAAATTACAACAGTATTGGTTGTTTGAATCAGTGCAAGAGAAATCTATTTTCTTTTGTAACAGAATACAATTGGAAAACCTGGTTATTTTACCAAGGCTTTAACTGGAATGGTGTGTTCTCCTTTAGGAAATTGAACTTGACTTATAAAGCAATAAAGCCCTTGAGAAACTGGCCACATATTCTGTGTATGCAGTCCTGTCATAAGTAAATTTTCAGTGCTGCAAAAGAAATAGCACTTGAATGTAAATTTTCTCAGCAAGGACATTTTTATTTCTATAGAAGGGTGCATCTCATAGATGGAGCAATGGTGAGCACACACCCAAACAAGGGAGTAGAAGGAGTTCTATCCCTGATGCAGGTAGCCCCTACTGCTGTGTCATTCCCCCAGTGGCTAGAGTTGGTCCACATAGTCTCAGCTAATTCTGATTAGCTCTTTTAAAGGGAGCAGGGGTATGAGCCAGAGTGGCAGGGTGAGCAGTATGGCAGGAAGGACAGTTATGGAATAGGTAACTAAATGTGACTCAGGTCAAAGCAGGGGACCAGGGGAACAGGTGTGAACTACTAATTAGAACTGGCAGAAAAGTTGCTTACTAAAACTAGGGTTAAGGGGGCAAAGAGAGCCAGGAAGTTATACTTTAAAAGGGAGAACAAAGAACAGGGGAGCTGAACATACTGATGCATTGGTTCTTTGGAGAGGATCTCAGAACTTACTGTACTTAAAAATTTACAGGCTAAAACCTTTGAAGAGGAATTTATTATATCCTACAGTCCTTGTACAGGGTTTCTAATGTGTGGTAAGTAAAGAATGTCACTTTCTAACAGGTCAGTAACCGCAAGTTATCTTAAAACCTCAAGAGGAGAGGAATTCACCCAACTCATAGGTATTTAATGGTACAAATTCATGGCTGGGCTGCATAATGAAGTTGCATTAAAGCTGATTTAAAAGACCTATATAGCAAATAATTATTCTTATAATTATTCTTGCTGTACTGTATACAAATAATGAAGACAAGGAAAATAAAGCAAACCAGTCCTATCATGATTTGTCTTTTAATAAAAACAGGAAACTGAGAATGAAAATTATGTTTCAGAAACTATAGCACACCTGTTATTAAATTCTAGTCTGTCCTAATGTTTTTCAATTTTTATTATCTTCTACAGTTTATATCTGTTACAGAAATCAGCTCCTGGATACATCACACTCAAGTCAAAGCCTAAAGAGCTGAGAAAGCAACCCCTAACAGCCCAGAGAAATGTTCTATCACTGTAAAAAAATAATAAGAAGAAATCTTACGCTGAAAATCATAAAAGATAAGTAATTAAGTAAAAGTTACTCATCTTACTCAGTCGCAATCCTACCTCACCAAATACTTTTTGTTTTTTCTACCTCTCTTTTTAAGGCAAATATTAAAATCTTTTTTAATGGAAATTATTTACTATGCCACCTTTGCAAGAATTGCTTTACTCAGTCTACTATTTGCAGTAGGACTATATAGTGTAGCACTCTTATGGAGGAATATCAAACAGAGAACCTGAGTTGCTATAGAGTTTTGCTTAACATTATCCTGATAGCAGGAATGATAATTATTAACAAAAAAAACCCCACATGGGTCTTTCCCAACATGTGCCTCTCCCTGCCATTGGAAAACAAAAAATGTTGCTTCTGTCTCAACTAATCAGACCTAATAAGAAAAGCTGCTAAAAAGCCTAGGACTGATGTTTTTACCCTGCTTAATTAACCTTTTTCAAAAATTTTTAACTGACAGAACCATGGGCATTAAACAGACAACTACCCAAAAACATCTACAGATGGTGTTGCTCCTGTAGTCGATCTAAGACCAAGAAACTTTTCACCCCTGCTCAGCAGGAAGTAGCCAGAAAGAACACGTCACTCCTTGTCCTTTTATAACTATAGGGTCTGGAATGACAGAGCAGGAGCACCGTCATCTTGGACAAACACCGCCACTTTACGTTCCAGCTCCCTTTCTAGCCTCATGCATTTCAAGGAAATCACTTGGTTCTAACTACAAGCAGCCAGAAAGAGCAGACAGTAAGACACAAATAAGACAGCTTGGGCACAGAGGGAGATGTGGGGAAAGTCTCTTGGGTAACTGTCAAACTTTGCCCTCATACAATGGGCCCCAGTAAAACAATGGACCTTAATAAGCTCATTTCTTTCCCTTCAGGTGCACTAAGATAGGGAAGCTAAAAGCAGACTCTGGGGATATGCCTGCAGCTGCAGAAAGATGCATGGAAAAAGACACACATCTCTTTCTCTAAGAGAAGCACAACAAAGAGACACAGAAGCAGTCCAAGTCTCCAACAAACTGCCCCACCCTGAATCCTTAAAAACTCTTAGTCTATAAGAGAGCGTGACTCTGACATACCTCGGCCAGTAGGCACCTCTCAGGTTTGTTTTTTCTAAAATAAATCTGTCTTGACTGGCGAGCTGACTTTCATGTTTCTTTCCTTTTCTTTAATTCTCACACCAGATGCTGGCATATTGATATTGGACTCCCCATCCTCCAGAACCATGAGCAAATAAATTTTTGTTTATCATAATTTACCCAATCTGTGGTATCCTGTTATAGTAGCACAAACAAAATTAAGACAGTAAGAGTGTACTAATACTTTCCCATATTTACTGGATCCTAACACTACTATGTTACTTCCTTTTTGCAAAATGACCTCTCCCACTTTAAAAAACAAATGCATTCCTGACATGTTATTACAGCATATTACTCATGTATAAAACCTTCCAGGCAACCAAACAAAAGAGTAACAGGAAATATTATTTTCAAAAAAGGCTATTTTTATGGTGAATCAAAGCACAGCAAACCACATCAGGTAACCAGTCTTTCTCTACATAAGTATGATGTTAGAAATGGAGTATTTTGGACTTGTTGAAATATTGTTAAATTTAATATTTGCAGAAGATAAGCAAGGGGAGACTTTACATCTTCAATTTTCTAAATATATTCAAGTAATATATGGCCTTTAGAGAACAAAACAAAGAAATCACTGATAAAAACAAGTGATATTTTTTCTACAATTTTCAACATAAGAAATTTTTCTTAGCTATGTTCTTCTCATAAACTGCTGAAATAAAACGTACCTAAAGCAGCAAAAACAATTTAGGTTAGTGACACTGACACAATTATACATAACAATGTTTTCTAAACTATCATATTTTTAAAAGTTATGTGAATATAGATATGACTCATTAAATATTTTATACACTTTTTTATGTGTAGTGTATTTAAAATTTACACAGTAACTTAAAAACTATAAAACCAAATCAAATTATAACATATTTAATATAATTATCACCTATTCTCTTCTTGTTTAATCTCTAAGTGTTTACTATATTCTAACTTCTAATTTAAAAATCTCTAAATTTGCATACTAGTTGCTAAAGCAATATATTGTAAATAATATAGACATTTGTCTTTCATAATTGGAGAGAAAAAAAAGGTCAGAAGAGCTAATACAATCAATGGAGTTATATCTAAATGTTTACATACGCAGCTTAATTTTTTTTAAAGCAGAATACCAGGCACACTTATGCCAACACTTTTCCTAAAGGGATAGCATTCTTCTATGCTAATTATTTTTTCATAAGTATCTTATAATTTTAGCTATGTATTTTTTTTTGAAAATTAAGTAGTAAGAAATAGCACATAGATCTGAACTCAAGGAAGACAGACATATTTTTTCAAAAAAATGTTGAAATAAATAGGTTACAAATTTACAACTCTTTATGATAAAAGAAAGCAAGAAAATTACCATGTACTGAAACAAAAATGGTGATAACAGGCATAACTACTAATCTTGCTAGAACATTTTGTAACATGAAATTAACAAAGGTCATATTTCTAATAAGTAGCTCCCAGTTCTCTTTTAGGTAATTGGTGTTTTTTGTGAGGCAGAGTCTTACTCTTATTGCCCAGGCTGGCGTGCAGTCGTACCATTGATCACAGCTCACTGAATCCTGGATTTCCTAGCCTCTAGCGATCCTCCCACCTCAGTCTCCAGAGAAACTAGACCTACAAGCATGTGCTACTGTGGCTGGCTCAATTTTTTTTTTTATTTTTTTTGTAGAGATGGGGTTCCTCCATGTTGCCCAGGCTAGTCTCAAACTCCTGGGCTCAAGCCATCCTCTCACCTTGGCTTCCTAAAGTGATGGGACTATGGGCGCCAACCAGGCAATTGATTTTGTAGTTTTCTACCCATGATGAAAAGAAAAAGCTAACAGAGTTTTCAATGATTATGCTATTTTGATGATATATCACCATTTTATGTCTAAATTATAATCTGGAAGGAGTTTAAAGAATCTAGTATCTTTTCTTTAACATTCCCCATCTACTTATAAAAATGGAACTCACTATTAGACTTAATTATGAACCTTATCTAAATTTAACAGCAATGTAATAATCAACTAATTACAAAAATGACCCTCCTAATATCATTGAAAGATTGTGTTCCAATAAATTGTATTTATTGTTTAATAATTATTGACACATAGTGTACTTTTCTTTTCATTCAAATATTAATAATACAAATATCATGTATGTAATAATTCAATGAAGATGAATATTTTACTATTTAGATATTTTATTATAAGATTATTATAAATTTCTCTCTCTATATGTGTTTATATGTCTATCTATCTATCTATCTATCTGTCTACCTATCTACCTACCTAGCTATTTTCATTCCAAAACTATATTGTCATCAATAAAGTTTTTCTTAGCACAAAAATATAATAAACTAGAGCAAATTCTGTGGTATAAGTGAAATGGAAATACATTTTAAAAAGAAAATGAGTGATATGAAATTTTCTACTGTTAAAGAGTCTGCTTGCACATATTTTAAATGAGAAATGTCATCCATTAAATCACTAAGGCAAAATAATAATTTAACAGTTTTGTTTCTGAATGTTAATATTGACAACACCATGAAAACTACTCCTTGAAACAAGTATAGAAAATCTTCCTTATGCCAGGCACTGGACTGTGAGTAAGTCACAGCAAAAATAAAAACAAAAAGTAAACTTTCAATAAGGTTGTATTCTAGTGGTAGATGGGATAACCATTTACAAGACTGTGAATTGAATATTACAATAGAACTATATAAATAAAAGTTTTATGGTAGCATGGAGGAGGAGAAAATAATACTGTCACAAGTTATTGGAACAATATTATTGCTATGGTTAATTATTTATTTAATTCTGATTGTATTTCTTGTTTTACTTGCATGATATATCATGTAATTATGGATGTGATAAGGTGGTGTTGGGCAACTTTAAGATTAACACGGTATTTTCTAATTGGGTGACAAATATTAGTCTTAGCCTTCAGTGACACTTTTTTATATTATTCTATGTGCTGTTGATAAGTTTACTTAATAAAAGATATTTATCTAAGGAATATGATACATGAAGTATTTACTGGAGTAATAGAAATATAAAAATTGCAGAAAATTTATGTTCTATAAAATTATATTACTCCATGTAGGCTAGCGTTGTAAAATTTTATATTGCTGTCTTCAAAGGAAACTGTTCATTTGCTGTACCTCTTTGTCTCTTTTCCCCTTCCATTGTGCTGGAAAGTCCACATATACATGGTGAGAGAGTTTTAGTCATGTAAATATAGCCTGTACTCTACAGGATCACGAAGTAATTTAGAAATAGTCTGAATGCACCATGACATAAAGGAGTAGGACCATATGGCTGCCCTGTAATATTCAGGTATCTCTATACTACCACAAAGGAAATGGATATCTGTATTGTTTAAGCCACTGCATTTTGAATCTCTTCCTTGTATAACATGGTCCGTGATAGATTCCTTTCAGCCTATTGATATAAGGAGATTAGAAAAATATTTCAATTTAGAATGGGAAAAATTCAAGTTAATCAGTGCAGAAGACTGTCATGAGAAGAAATCCTCAGGCATGTTGCATTGCAAAATTCAGTTTTGTGCAACAAAAGAACTACACATTGTTTCTATTTTTGAAAGTACTTTTTTTTTCAGGATAGCATAGGAAAGGTAGATGGTATATTTATAAACTTTTCAGGAATGAAGTTACAAAGCATTTCTCCAAAAGAGATGACTTTTATTACCACTATTTTACTGAGAAATTCCACATCATCAAAGCCCTATCATTTTGGTGACATATGACACTCATAAAGCATCATGATGACCATGATGATGTATATGTGAGTCATAATGTATCATCACAATGGTATCTCTGAAATGATTTATCAGAATTGTACATCACTATGGTGACATTGCATTGATGGTGAAGTACCAGCAAGAATACATCCCTGAGACTTAAAATCCTTATTGTAATAATAAATGTTTCATTTTTATAAATTTATTCTTATGAAAAATGAACTATTACCATATGTCAGCTTGAGTGAAAAAGAATACGAGAAATTCAAAATATTAAATCTATATGTTTGACTTCCATGGAACAGGAACTATTTATATACAGAAAGATTTAAGTTTGCAAATTAAATGAACGTATTCCTCTATGTCTGAGAATACTTTATTGCCATTATTCAATAAATATAAATAAAATTTTGTCTCAGACTTCCAACTTTTTTTGTTTCATTTTTCCCACATTAGTAAGTTGATATTTGTTTAGAATTATGATGTAAACACAGGTTTTAGGTTCAAATTTGTTCTTGATAACCACTGAAAATATTGTATCCGAGCACAAAAAACTATATATCTAAATGAGATTATCACCCCAAAGTGACAGGTGAATGTCTGTGTTCTCCTGATTCTCTGAGAACTTAAAAATAAAGCAAGCATGAAACAGAAAATTCATCTTATTACTTTAGGGCAGATTTGGCACCTCACAGACAGTTGAATTAAATTTGTCAAATTGCTGAAATCAGTGCTCTTCTTACAGTGACAGGTGAGATTTTGCTGGTCTCTGGAAGGCTGGCTATGCAGTGTGATCATCAAGACTTTAATCTGTGGTGGACTCAGAAGGAGATGTACTGGTTGGTGCATGATTTCTAGCTTTTGAGTGGTATGGAGAAAATAGTAACTGCAAGAACCGAGGAATTAAGTGCTTGTTGACAAGTACCATTGATAAGCCAATAAGGGAACATTTCAGGCTCAAATTAAGTGCTCAGAGGAAAGGAAAGAGTGTGAGAGTCTCCTTGTCAGGTTTTACAGATGTAGATTATCTTCTAGACCCAGAGGACAGACAGATTTGAAGACAATGCACAGAACTTAGATCTTATCCTGTTAACACTGACAATCAAGAATTCAGATTGGCAAACGTCACACAGTCAAAATGTCAAACAGTTGGTGACACCAGTAGCAATTCATTATACAGTGGATACAGTACATGTAAGATTGGGTTTGAGAAGATTGAGAGGGTACAAGTAAGCTGTGTGAACAGTTGGCTCAGTTTCCCTCGACACCTTGTAACTCACACCTATGCCTCTATAAACGGTTCCTTGTGAACACTGACAGAGATAGAAAAGACTAAGCTTGTTTCAAGGATGGGCTGGATATGTTTGTGGGTGTAAGGTGAAAATGCACTGTTAGCATTACAGCCTCACTTATCTGGAGGCCTAAATGACAGTGGTGATGGCAATCTTCCTGTTTGGACACAGTTCTTGGACATCTACTCTATTTGGAAAGAGACATCATCCAACGCAGAGATATATCTATCTGAACGTGTGGGCAGTGGTAAATACCTCTGCTTAGTATACAGAATGCCAAGAAGGACAACTTTAAGGAGACCCAAAAAAGAGACATGTTGATGGATGTACAACATTAGGCACGAAGTGTGAGAATATTTTAATTGCATATTAATACCAACAAGAGAGCATTTAGTAAACAAAAGCTTAAGAAAACACAAATGGTCAAGATAACTCACCTAAAAGGTGTTTTCCAACCAGTTTCTGATACCATTACTTGACTATTAACTTATTCAAAGAGTGCTTGGACTCAACAGGAAGAGCTCCGTCTCTCCCAGTCTCATCTAATCACTGCCATTCAGTGTCCAACCTGCCTTCACAATGAACACTTAGGTCCAACTATGATGCATTATCTTGAGGACAGAAAAAAAATAAAGATAAAAAACACTAGATGGCAAGTTGATTACATCAGACCCCATCTTTCATGGAAAAGGCAGTACTTTATCCCAACTCTAGCTGGCAGTCTTTTCCAGGTAAGAGTTTGTATTTTCCAGTCACAGTGTCTCATCCAACAATATTTTCTGAGAATTTTCAAAGTGTCTGATTTACTGGCATAGACTCTCACATAGCAGCTTTCCCAATCAAGGCCATGGGCACTTAACTATGAGATCCACTGATTGTATCACATACAGAACCATCCAGAAGTATCTTCCTGAGAGAACACTTGACAAGCACTATAATAACCTCCTAAAGGCACAGCTAAGGTGCCAACTTGAAAATGAGATTCTGAGAGAACTGATTGCTATTCATTAGAACGTAGAATGCACCAAGTGTCATTATCTCATGCTGTTGCCCTAACAGGCAAGATACATGGTTACAGAAACCCAGGACTAGAGGTAGTTTCAAGGTAGAAGGTAGAAGTGACCCTGCTAACAAGCACTTCCAGGAACCTAATTGTGGATATATGCTTTTGTCCATTACACTTTAGACTTTGTGGGAATAGAGGTACTGGTTTCAGAAGAGGGGTCATTTCATCCAGAGACATGAAAGAATACCATTAAACATAAAACTACAGCTGCATCCTGGCCACGCAGGCCTACTCATGTGAGCACATTGGTAGGGACAGAAAAGATACACCACACTTTTAGAATTTTTACAAATAATTTTAAAAAAAATATTTTATTGCACTTTAGACTCTGGGGTACATGTGCAGAACATGCAGGATTGTTGCATAGGTACATACACAGCAATGTGGTTTGCTGCCTTTCTCCCCATCACCTATATCTGGCATTTCTCCCCATGTTATCCCTCCCCAACTCCCTACCCTCCACTGTCCCTCCCCCTATACTCCCCTCAACAGATGCCAGTGTGTGATGCTCCCCTCCCTGTGTCCATGTGTTCTCATTGTTCAACACCCACCTGTGAGTGAGAACATGCAATGTTTGATTTTCTGTTCTTGTGTCAGTTTGCTGAGAATGATGGTTTCGAGATTCATCCATGTCCCTACAAAGGACACGAACTCATCGTTTTTTATGGCTGCATAGTATTCCATGGTGTATATGTGCTACATTTTCCCTGTCCAGTCTATCATCGATGGACATTTGGGTTGGTTCCAGGCCTTTGCTATTATAAACAGTGTCACAATGAACATAGGTGTGCATGTGTCTTTATAACATAACAATTTATAGTCTTTTGAATATATACCCAGTAATGGGATTGTTGGGTCAAATGGAATTTCTATTTCTAGATCTTTGAGGAATCGCCACACTGTCTTCCACAATGGTTGAACTAATTTACACTCCCACCAACAGTGTAAAGTGTTCCTATTTCTCCACATCCTCTCCAGCATCTGTTGTCTCCAGATTTTTTAATGATCGCCATTCTAACTGGTGTGAGATGGTATCTTAATGTGGTTTTGATTTGCATTTCTCTAATGATCAGTGATGATGAGCATTTTTTCATATGTTTCTTGACCTCATATATGTCTTCTTTTGAAAAGTGCCTGTTCATGTCCTTCACCCACTTTTGAATGGGTTTATTTGTTTTTTTTCTTGTAAATCTGTTTTAGTTCATTGTAGATTCTGGATATCAACCCTTTGTCAGATGGGTAGGTTGTAAACATTTTTTCCCATTCTGTTGGTTGCTGGTTCACTCTAATGATTGTTTCTTTTGCTGTGCTGAAGCTCTGGAGTTTAATTAGATCTCATTTGTCTGTTTTGGCTTTTGTTGCCAATGCTTTTGGTGTTTTAGTCATGAAGTCCTATTACAAATAATTTAATGTGGTCATAATAACAAGGTAGAATAACTGCTACACAATAGGGCAGGGAGAAATAGCTTTGGTAGTCAAGTGACCTACTGAGTCATTCCTTGGTACTTCCTTGATGAGAAGTCAAATAAAGTGAGAGTAAAAGCTAGTGAGATTTCTAAGGTTGAGTAATCAAGGCACGTGGTGAATGTGTTCTTTTCCTATAGAAGATAGCAAATCACCATTGATGGCTAGACAAGGAAATAAGACAGAAAGAAGGATAATTAGATGGTATACTATTTTTTATATGTGGGAAGTGAATAATAGATGCTATTAATACTATCCACTACTAAATAAAAAAGGACATTTTTTAATACTCCAATAATTGGTTTAAAAATTTACCATTATAAATAGATTTCATCTACCACATCAAAAGTCAGGGAGTATTGTTATGTTCCATCTTTATTTCCAACAATGAGTTTATGTGATTCAACATATATCTGTGCACTCTACATTGATACGACCATCAGACTCAAGCCCACTATGTTTAAAAGACTTTTAAAAAATTGACCTTTGTCCTGATAAAACTCTTCAAAATCTAAAGCATGTTTTAACAAATGAACTAATATTAATACAGTAATAGAAAAACACAAGTTTTTATAAGTACCAGGATGTGTTTGTTACTGGACAACTTGAGGTACCTGCAAATTTTCCATTTGGAAATATCTAGCAGATTTTTTAGAAATATGGGTTTGTCAGGAGAGAGTATGAGATAGCTATAAATATGGTCAAAATTTATTTTGGCAGACCTTTTCTTTATTAGAAAGATTAACTTATCTATGTAGATAGTATAGACAAATACATATTTGGGATTGAAAACTATTTCAAAGCAAGACTTGAAGTTACCATGAAATCTGAGAAAATAAGTCAAGTGCAGTGACTCACCCCTACAATCCCAGCACTTGGGAGTCTGAGGCAGGCAGATATCTTGAGCCTATGAGTTCTAGGCAAGACTGGGAAGCATAGGGAGATCCCATCTCTACAAAAGATGCAAAAATTAGCCAGGCATTGTGGTGCATAGCTGTAGTCCCAGCACCTTGGAGGCTGAGGTGGGAGGATCACTTGAGCCCAAGAAGAGGTTAAGACTGTGGTGTGCTGTGATTATCATGCCACTGTACTACCTTCTGGGTGATAGAGCAAGATTCTATCTACACACACACACACACACACACACACACACAGAAAAAGAAATCTAAGAAAATACCTGTTTGAATTGACAACTTTATCTTCAGAATGACTTTAGTGAGATACTGGGATGCCCTTGAACTTTACGTGGCTTTCAAATAAATATTTGAAAAGCTTGTTTATATTTCAGCAAGTTTAACTGAAGCAGCTAAAAGCAGAGGTTTTGATTTTTTGTTTTGGATTTTTTATTAATTTTTAAAAATTTGATCTTAATACACTAAGACTAATCCCAATACTTTCTTCTCCTGAATACTCCCTGACTTTTGATGTGGTAGATAAAATTCATTTATAATGGTAAATTTTTAAAGCAATTATCAGAGTATTAAAAAATGTCCTTTTATATTTAGTAGTGGGTAGTACTAATAGCATCTATTATTCACTTACCACATATTAAAAAACGTTATACTGGCCAGGGGTGGAGGCTGACTCCCACCACTATAACATTTTTTAATATGTGGTAAGTGAATCCACCTGCCTCAGCCTCCCAAAGTGTAATCCCAGCACTTTGGGAGGCTGAGGCAGGTGGATCGGTTGAGGTCTGGAGTTTGAGACCAGCCTGACCAAAGTGGTGAAACCCTGTCTCTACTGAAAATACAAAAATTAACTGGGTGCGGTGGTGGGCGCCTGTAATCTCAGCTACTAGAGAGACTGAGGCAGGAGAATCGCTTGAACCCGGTAGGCGGAAGTGGCAGCGAGTCGACGTCATGCCACTGCACTCCAGCCTGGAGACAGAGTGATCGTTCTGCCTAAAAAAAAAAAAAAAAAAAAAAAAAATTCTACCATCTAATTACCCTGGAAAAGAAGATGTCTAAATGTGTATTTTTTAACAGTGTGCTCTCCATATCCAGGCAACCGCTGGGTGATTAGTAATTAATGCCTCTTAATAGGCGCTTGTCAGAGAGGTACAATGTGGCAAAGGTCTTAAGTTGAATATATCTTATATGCGTGCATTATATTAAGTAGTTATGTAAATATTTATTCATTTAAAAAATCAATCATTGAAAAGCTAAATTGATTGACTGGAATCCTGCCTTCAGGGAAATTTTAGCCTGCAATCCTACTTAAGGAAATAGATCCTAGGTAAAGAGATACCTTAGGAGAAGCCAGGCGCGGTGGCTCATGCCTGTAATCCCAGCACTTTGAGAGGCTGAAGCAGGTGGATGCTGAGATCAGGAGTTTTGAAACCAGTCTGACTAACATGGTGAATCCCTGTCTCTACTAAAAAATGCAGAAACTAGCCAGGCGTGGCGGTAAGCGCCTGGAATCCCAGCTACTCGGGAGGCTAAGGCAGGAGAAACCTGAACTAGGGAGGCAGAGGTTGCGGTGAACCTGGACTCCAGTCTGGGTTACAGATCGAGACTCTGTCTCAAAAAAAAAAAAGATAGGTCAGGAGAAGAAAGTATTGGGATTGCTTTGCTGTACTAAGATCAAATTTTAAAAAATTAATAAAAAATCCAAAACAACAAATTAAATAAAGTTTTAAAAAGTACAGAAGACATGTGATAGCATTTGAAAATAAGATGAATTATTTTTGAGTTTTTTCCTCAAAATTACAAGTGACAGAAAGTGATTTAGTTCATCTGTAAAAGCACAATTGACACGGAATTTTTCATATCACTGCATATTTTATCTGACTTTCCATTTTGGGACCTTAGCCACTTGTGGAAGAAAAAGCCATAGAAAATAATAATTAAAGATGTAAGCAGTAATGCTTTTGAAAACACATTAATTTCATATTTTTGTTTTTAGAATTTCTTCTTTGAACTTATTTAGCCTTAGGTAAATTTCTTATCCTGGAATAATTTACAAACACATAACATTTTATTGCCGAAATTAACCTAAAAAACAACTTTTCTAACCTATTACTTTAATGGCTTCAATTATTGCAGTGTTAGCAGAAATCTTGGAAGAATGTTATTGAATATTTGAGACTAATTGTTTGTGTTATTCTTATTAGGATATGGAAGAGATAGTATTGTATTAGAAATATTCTCTGGAAGTTGTACACAATTTATGGAAGGAGAACAGAGGAGAACTTCAAGGTCAAAAATCAGGTGTTAATAAGAACTATGTTTTTCAAAGCTTTCTTAGCTCCTCAGTTGAATCCGCAGATGTTCCAGACTTGTAAAAGGCATTGCTAAGGGCAAAAAGCAGTTATTGCTTCACCATTTATAGATATTGAGGATCATTTTATGTTAATGCTGTTTTAATTATATATTATATAAGTCAAAATAATGGTGACTTGTATGCACATTTGATTTCATATATTAGAAAAAATCTATTCTCTCTCTTCCTATATATTAAAATATATTCACATATATGTAGTTATATGCATATATGATTATAGTTTTTGCAAGCAGTTTTGAATTATATGAATTATTCATTTACAACTAAATAATAGAGAATTATGCACAAGAATATGAAGTCACATCCAAAAATGGTTGATGGGAAAATATAAAAATAGTATTTCAAACTGAGCATGAAATCACATTTGAATATCAAGCAAATAAGTCGACATTGCTGTACAAATTACAGTGAATCAAAATTGCTTTACTGAGTATAGATGCAACTGTCACCTCGGTAACAAGTTTTTAAGTTATACATCAGGAATCCACATTAGATTTTCCAATTTTTATTTCTCAACATTCTTGGTTGCACAAAAAATAGTTAATTATTTTATTTAAAATACATCACTGTAGAATATTGCTTACTTATATTTGTGTGTTGGTATGAATTTGTGTATCTCAAAATCATCTTACAATTCCTGCAGTGCTAATCCAAAAAAAAAATTTACACAATTTCAAATGGTTTAAAAAATGCTCTGTCTTTATAAGTTTTCTTCTTGAAATAAACAATCAATGACCTTTTAGCTAGGTACTGAAACCTAGTAACCTATACTTTTGTGATTAAAGTATATATTACGATTTCCTTTTAAAGAAGACAACAACAACAATATGTGGGGATATTGATGTAAACATTTTTTTTCAGTGATAACTTTGTCTATTGATTTTTCAACTGTTGTCATAAAAATAAATGTTACATTTTTACAAACAGTAAATATAATTAATTTTATATCTAAACCCAAGTCATAAAACTTTGAAGAGTAAAAGTTATTTTTTTATTTTGAAAATTGAATATAGAGGGAATGCCAGTCTCCTGGTAACTAATCATAACTGAAGGATAACGAAAAATTGGAAGACACAGAGAGGGAGAGAATTTAAAAAATAAAATTACAGTTAATGTAGTAGAAATGGCATTATATTTGAAACAAACTTCCAATTATATGTTAATAATACTATTTGTATCCTAAGGAAAAAGAAATGTGATAAATAAAATTTATTTCATAGGATTTTACAAGGGAAAGTAATAAATAGAACCTAGATTGCACATGATGTAGAAAAACAAACATTATTTCCATATAATATTGTATTAAGTGGCTAACAGTTTACTTTTATTTTATAGTAAAATGAATGATCATTTTGGGACTTTTAAGATTTACATGAAATATTTATTATTAGCAACCTGAAATCTCAGGATGTATGAGGTTCCCCCATGGAGTAAAAATGTGAGGTGTGCTCACTATGGGATAATTTTTTGTTTCTGATTTCAGGGCCACCATTCTCCAAATGTGTTCGGTTAAAAGAAAGGAATAGAAATAGTTTTAAAAAGAATATTTCAAAAATTGTCAAATTATTATTTTTTCAGAGATCAGATATTTGTTTGCATGTTAATAAAAGGCATTGACATTTGCATTTAAGAAAATGAATAGTAAAGTGATAAATGCCTTCAAGCAACAAAGTGACAATCTGATGCTCAATATAAATATAAATTCTTCTTAAAATTTTCTATTAAATAATATTACTCAATAACAACTGTCCCATACTTGTTATATATATAAACAAACCAAAACAAAAAATTATATTTTAATTCATTAATTTGTTCAGAAAATATAGTTGCTGTAAAAGAATTATTCTTTTAAAATATAGCTAGTTTTGAAATGTTATTGCAAATAATGGTCATGTAGTCTAAAATCTCTTCCTAAATTCACTCCTTTTTTTTTTTTAAGAAAGGTTATCTGTACTGTAGCTAAAACATTTGAATCATAATTTGATTTAAAATGAATTATAATAATAGTTTTCAGAAAATACATTTCAACACTTGTAACACATTGTTTCTGTTTTAATCCTAGGCCTTAATTTTTGTCCTTGAATTCTGTGTCAGAAAGTTGAGAGGATGTAGATAGCGATTAATATAATCTGGATTCTAATTCCTCCCAGATAGTACTACTTCTGACTCATTGTATTAACTCTTCTTGGAAACACACAGATGATTATTTTCTTCCAAAAATAAAGTCAAGGTCAATGAAACCCTGATATCTGTATGGATCTTATTTCTGAAATTATATGTACTTTTTGTAGCATAAAACTTGTATTTCATATAGAACATGTGAATGCTTATTTTCCCATAGCCAGCAATGAAAATTTTTATTTTAGATAAAGAATAAATAGAGTAGAATGGCCCTAACTCCTTTGTCCTTGGAAAAACTTTATAGTAAATTACAGCATCAAATGGAGTCATCAGGTTTATTCTTTCACTTTAAATGCTTATTTCCTGATATTAGATTTCAGAAGAGTTATAAAAGTAGAATATGTTACTTTTATACTATAGCACTAATAGGCAGGGAGGACATCTATGGTAAAGACTGTGTTTTTATGATCTAAGAGCTTAATTTAACATGTATACCTTTAAAATCATTATGCAAAATAAATATAATATTTCAGTTTGCAATGTAAGTTTACTCTGAGTTATGGTATTGCTAAAGCTAGGTTGCACATTAAAATATTCTTTAAGGAAAATATTTCGTTAAGTGTTGATTTTATTTCTCACTGAAAGGCCTATAATTAATGAAAAATTATCGTGATTAATTTAATTGATTTACACTTAATATTTGAGGACTAATAATAGTTATTATTCGAAATCAAATACTTTGCATACTTCAAGATTTAGATGATCATTTATCTATTTAATGACATTTTTTGAGGCATGCCTTCTTTTACAAAACTTGTTAATCCTCTGCATTTCTGTCCTCTGCCTGCAGAACAAAGCCTTAGTAAATGTTTTGTAGTCCCAGGGAAAATTTTACATTAAGTTGAAGCATTATTTTAACTATCAAGTTAAAGTTTTTCTAAGAACTTAGAGCATGTGTTATAGTTTTATCTGAAGAAACACAAATTTAAAATACTTTGGTGAAGAAAAACTTATTTTTGTTCTAAAAACTTTTTATTGGGACTGTGTCAGAAAATTCAGCATATGTAGTCAACAAGCTAAGGATGGCAGAACTATGAAAGTGAATCTGCTGTAAAGCAGAGATACTCATAAAATGCATATGCACACAGTTTAGTGAATCATTTTGTCTCAGTGCTGTATCTTTAAACATTTCTATCTTAGTGATTAATTTCAAGAGTTGATTAATCAGTATTGTCAGTTTTTGGACTCAGACTTTTATATTTCTTCTCAAATTTCAAAACACCAGGAGAAAAAGTTTTGTCACATATAAATTCAGGATATACTTTATCTGGTCACAATTTCATTCAGTATTCTTGAGCTTCCAAATCTGTTTTTTGTCTTGCTTAAAATTACAAATAGTCAACATGCACCACAGTTAACAAATATTACAAGAAGCAAGATAATAGATGTATTTGTCAAGCTGGGGTTCATAACCACCTTGAAGTCCACAAAAGTTGCCCCAGTGTCTAGAAATGTTTGAATATTTCTTTTTACTTTTCTAATATTTTAATGAGAAGAATATGTGATTCTCACACATATGCATCTTTGACTGTCTGGCTGATTATCATAAAATATTACAGTGAGGTATTCTTTACTGTGTGTGTATGTGTGTTTCTCATAACTTTTTAAGTGTTTTCTTTTTTTGTTTCTACTCACTTGCCACAGAATACTATTTAAATTAAGTTGAGTTAATGAGAAAATGTTATTAACTTTATACTGAACAAAGGCATTTCTACCAGGCGAAGACCAAATATTGTCCTGGCACCTTGAAGGAATTGAGATTTTTATTGAGATTTTAGTGTAAACAGAGAAAGTCAAGCAATAATTGAGCAAACACAGAGAAGTATAAACATGTTCAGGTTAAATGAACCTATGCTACAGAAGTCAGAACTATGTCCATGGTTTGAATACTATTTTATTTCAGCAGAACAACACATTTATAAAATAGTTTAAAAATACACTTTATTGATTTTATTGTGTTGTTCATTTTTAATGGAAAAATTCGCATGGTTTGAATAAATGGTATATGCATTAAAAGTTTATTTCTACTTTTATGTACGTGTTTAAGTAATATTACAATGCTTCCTACCTGAGCACCCAAAAAATGTGTCTTGCTTTAAAAGCAAATGATATGTAAATGTGAGAAAAATATTTTTATATCAAAAATAAAGGGAAATTTGGAATATTTTAATGTAACAAGTATTTACAATATTTTTATATTTATATTTTTATATTTAATATCAGGCATTATATTTGTTTTCTGTTACAAATATGAAAATGTTTTTGAGTTATTTTAGGTGTAATTTTCTACATATTAAAATACAAATTATTTCATAACTTATTTTTACTGTTTTATCTTTGAAATCCACATCTAATTCTCTTTTTAAGCATACTCAATGTTTCTCTTCTATCCAGATTTCAGAATGAGAGTACATAAATGATATAGCTTAAAATAAAGAAATGAAAACATTTAATACATAACGACCTTTGATTTAACCTTATGTTAAATGGATTAAACCTGGTATTAAAATTGAAATCCTTACAAATCCTGAAAAATAGTGTTGAGCTTAGGCTTTAGTTTATTCATATTTTTATGCATTATGTTTCATTTCAGTTGTCTATTAAAATCAAGAGGTAGTAATGATAGAAAAATATTGAAATTCATCTAAGAATTTTTTCTGACCTCAGGCAAACAGAGTTTATTTTAATGAAATTAATTCAATGAAAATAAAGTAGATATAACTGTTTTATAGCAAGAGCTACAGAATTAATATGGTTTCCCAAGCCTGATAAATGACTTATGGAAGTAATAGGGCTACTAAATATAATGCTACTAAGCATTATTAGAAAGTTTAAAGTGAAAGGAGCCCATCTATTTAAAATAAATATATATAATCTTGTGCTTTTCTCCATTTCAGAATAAATTCATTAATCAAACATAGTGGGGAAAAGCAAAATAATAATAATAATAATTAAAACACATCCAAAAAACTAGGGGGAATAATAATGAAGGAGGCTAAAACATATTTCTAACATAAATAATTATAGATGATTTGAAGCTACATTGAAGTTTTTTTCCTAATATATAATAAAGCAAAAATAAGTTGTACTTTTCAATTCAAAACAGAGAAAGGAACCTTACATTTACCTAATACTTGTGTGCCCGGGATGGTCCATACATGAATACATATTAAGGAAGGTTCTTGTTGGATTAAATGATCAAAAATCTGCAAAGTCCTGGAAACATTGTGCCAAGCACACAGTTATTTTAAGTTTTAGTATTTCCTCTTCTTCTTCTCTTTCTCTTCCTCCAGCCCAGTATTTCCCTTGGACATAGCAAATGATCTTATTTAGTATCATGTACACAAACAATATGGACATTTTATGCAGAGCTATATTTTACCAATGCATGGGTTTTGAAACTTATGAATACTGGACCACCTGAAAGCCTGTACAAAATAATCCTGAAAGTGGGATGTGGAAAAAATAGTAAGCAATGATTTATCCCTAGAGAGATTAAGATCATAGAGCTAATTATTTAACCACACTTTCCCCAACAGTGGTTCTTAAATGATTGGGAATTTTTTTTCATAGTTAAGAATTCTTTCATGACATGAAAACTATAGTTATTTGAAAGTGTATTCTACATGGTGAATTAATAATGGTCTTAGAAAAATCCAATAGCTTTTGATCAAAAACAGGACAATATGAAGAAACTTAAAGCATAACAGTAAGTCAGTAAGGCACCAGACAATTTCAGGTATAGGGAAGAGGTATTTGATTGGATGTCAAGAATTTGTGGTAGAAGATAAAGGTAAAAATGTAAGTAATACACATTTGTTCAGAATTGTGTCTTGCTGAACTGATTTAACTTCTTAAATTCTGGTCTTCTTTTGTTTCTTCATTAAGCACATTTCCTAATTTCCTGTTTAACTCATAGACTGCCTCTTATGCAAGTTTCCGATTTCATGGGAAGGACACTGTAATACGGAGTAGGAAGGTCCTGGGTATGTAAAAACGTAGTTACAAAGTAATGTGATAACCAGAGAGAGGTGAGGACAGAGTGCCATGAGTGTCCAGGAGATGTAAGTGGTTAATTTAGAAGGCAAACATGGTAAAAAGAAAAATAAAATTTAAACAATGAAACATGAACACATTCTTGCCTGCCAATTGTCAAATCTATAGAAAGATGTTATGGGATATATAAAAGAGAAATAAAGAAAAAAATCATAGTTCATGAAGAAGGAAAATATATGCATTTGCTTTCGTGTGTTGCACCAAATATTGAGAAAGATGATCATTTTTTTCACTCTTTTTTTCTAATGCATACACAATTTAATTCCTTGCTTTTCCCCATATTATTGATATGTGACTACCTCAGACTTAGTAGCTTAAACAGCAACTATTGTTATAATGGTCAGGTGTTGCAAAAATGAGGCTCAGTTGGGCTCTTTTCACTTGGGGCATTGAGACCAGGGCTTGTGACAAGGGTGTGGCTCATTTCTTTGATGCCTGGCTGCTCAAACCTCTAGGGGGAGCATGCAGATGAGCAACTCTTGGGGAGTGTTTTTTTCTCCGAACCAACAGCAGCGTCTAGGGTTGTGTGTTTACAGCTCCCAAAGCCCCAGTGGGCATGTGTTATGGTGTGCTCTTTCAGCTTACCCATCTGCAGGTGGCTTGTGTTACTCAGCCCAATTAGACTCTCTGCATTATTGTAAGGACAGAGGGCTTTCTGTATCTTGAAGTTCTTGCCCTAGTGTACCAGAAACGTCAGCTCACACGTGAGCTTGGGGAATGAGTGCAAGGCTTTATTGAGTGGTGGAGGTAGCTCTCCACAGATGGATGGTGAGCTGGAGTGGGAAGGTGGTCTTCCCCTGGATTCCGGCCACTCAGCAGCTGGCCTCCCCTCTGACCACCCTTGGTTGAATTTTTCTTGGTGTCCGTGTCTTTCCACTGTCGATGGCTTGCTGGGGTCTGTTGGTGTGTTCTTCTGCTGATGTGTTCCGCTTAACTCAGGCTTACATGGGCATAGGATGGAGGATATGGCAGGCCAGAATGGTTTTGGATAACACAACATTGGAGTGCAAAAACAGCAGTGCCTGTCCTCACTTAGGTCTCTGGGCACAGGCCTGAGGGTGGAGCTCTTCACAGTGACCCTGTCCTTCTGTACCCAGGATTTCCCTGTCCCCTCCCTATCAGCATCATGCAGTTTTGTCAGGTGACAGCTGATCTTGCTTCTTTATGCCATAGTCACCTGAGATGAGGTTGCTTTGTAATCAAGAGTGCTCACTTTTCATCTTTCACTACTTTTCAAAATTTTCCAAATGTCTGTTTGTACATGTATCTCATTCTCTAGACAAAGTTTCGAGAAGTGGATACTAGGTCTAACTATTTTAAAAAAAATTCTCAGAGATCTAGCATAACACAGGGAACTGCTGAATAAAATGCCTACAAGAGCCAGGCTGAAAACAAAGGTAATGGCCCACAGAGAGCTTCATGAATAGTGAATAACATAGATCCTGGTGTTGGGGATTGTGTGTGAGAGAATTTTGATCACTTTTCTACATAGCAATAACAGTGTCTTGAGGATGAATATACTCAGAATAAAGTCTCCACTCTATCAGTATCTGGGGACAACAACCAACCAATCAACCGAATAAACAAGTGTTTCAAAACATTTTCTGGAATACTTACTTGGTCCTGTTCAAGAAAATGAAACTCCACCAAAATGTGAAACGATTTAAGAGAAATGAAAACACGATAGTGAAAACTATCATTTGACCACAAAAGGAAATTCTCTGTTGTGCTGTGGAATGCAGCATAGCATAAACAGGGTTGTTTAAGAGATGAAACTTGTTCTCGTACCTGGCAAGATCCTGTGTCGTCAGCTGCTTAGTGATTTTACTGCGCCTGCAGCCAATGAAATCCAATAACATGAAGACCAGAACTCTGCAAAAGGGAGTATGGTGTATGAACAGAAAGGCCAGAAAATGAGCATGTTTATGTGCATATTTTATTAGTAGCTTTAAAACTGCTTTTGTTAATTGCTAATAAACTAAGTGACAATTTCCAGGGTAAAACTTTAATGTTTCCACAGAATCTAACAGGATAAAAGGAGTCAGTAGGGACAAGATAGGGAATTGCGGCAAACTTTTGCCCCAGAAGGCCAGAGATAGTTGTGGGTAGCTAGTTGTTACCACTGGGGTGAGGGGGGGTGAAGCTTTTTGAGTTTTGTTGATCTATCCTTATGATTAGTTCCAAGTCCTTTTGTTCATAAAAATATTGTAATTTTGAAGTGGTCTTAAACTATTATTTTAATGTGTATGTATAAATACTTTTGCCTAGCATAGGGTCAGTGTTCAATAATTATGTGTTGTTTATATGAATCATATAAGTCAAAATATATTGTGATTTCACATATTTCAAATTAAATACAAAAGTAAAATGCTAACTTAAGAATATTTCATAATCTCAGTCATTCTTCTAAAGTAATAATTTTAGAGTGCTGTATATAATGTGTACCAAATTGAAATTAGAAAAAGCAAATAATACAATAGATAGAAAAACAACGGGTCACAGAGCACCCTCTGATATGTGTATAGGGCTTTCATTGAGCTCAGAGAAAAGCAGTGTCTAGTGATACCGCAAATTTCTTTTTAAAAGGTAGCTGACACTGTCAGGTGTAGTAGTTGGGAAATCTATGTAATCTTGTTTGATGTTGAATCCAGGGGCAAAGTACTGACTTTGTTGCCCAGAGCAGGCCTGTTATATGAATAGGAGGCTTCTATTTTGAGGTTTATCCCTCAGGGAATTTGTGAGAGAATGTTCAAAGTTGACGCTTTAAAAATCTAGCCAAGTGAATAAATTAAGAATGTTATGTTATTTGGGTGATTCTTGATATAGGACATTTAATTTAATTAGAAGAAACTCCCTAAATTAGCATTTATAAAATTTTAATGGAGTTGGAGAACGAAAAGCTTTCGTGAAAGTCGAGAATATAACTCAATAACAAGACCTTGAGAGATTGACATGGGAAGTCCTTGTAAATTTTGTAAAAGTTTCTGAGGAAAATGAGTGGTATGAATTTGTCACAGATTATTTTAGCATAAATGAGATCTGGATCAAAATCAAATAATGAAAATCAAATAAGTTAAGGAAAAGAAATCAATGATATTTTTAATGATACAAATCTGGGTCTTCTATATAAGCTTTTATAAAATGCATTTTTAAAAGCTACAAAATTTGTCAAGTTTGAAATAAAATATTCCACTTTTATCCATTACAAAATTATTAGAGGGGCACTTGGCCAGATGCAGTGGATTACACCTGTAATCCAGCACTTTGGGAGGCAGAGGTGGGCAGATCACCTGAGTTTGTGAGTTTGAGACTAGCCTGATCAACATGGAGAAACTCTGTCTCTGCTAAAAATACAAAATTAGCCAGGCATGGTGGTGCCTGCCTGTAATCCTAGCTACTCCAGAGGCTGAGGCAGGAGAATAGCTACTCCAGAGGCTGAGGTGGAGGTTGCAGTGAGCCTAGATCATGCCGTTACATTCCAGCCTGGGCAACAAGAGTGAAACCCCGTCTCAAAAATAAAAAAAGAAGGGCACCTCCAGATATATTTTTTAAAAAATAGGATTTTTTTGCATGTATTTTTACAATACCTCTCTCTGCTACCATGAAACAATTGTTTTCTTTTTATCATCCCTTGTCTTGTCTATGAGGGATATCTATATCTAAATATCTGCAAATTTTTTAAAAATGCACGATACGTGGAGGGCATCATGTAATGATAAAAAGCAAATGGTTGATGTAGACAAACATCAAAGAGGAGCAAGGTTAAGAAAATAATTACTGTATATTTTACAGTGTCAAACATACAGTCTGTTCAATAAATAATACAACATGTGAAATCTACAATGTCAACTAGAGATGGAGGCTGGGGATATTACACACTGACATTACTGTAATTAAAGAATGAAAAAAATAGCAACATTTCAGGACATAACAAAGTACACCATCTGGGCCTGCCAACTATAAATATTAAATATGGAAAAAGAAAGGACAAACAAAGCTAATATAAGCATCATGCCATTTTGCAAATTCATAAAGAATCAAAGGAAATCAAAGAATCATTATAGCCCTCTAAATGCTTCTACGGGTAATTTGTTGATAAAAGGAGTTGGCAGCACTTCATAATTTACAAAGAAAGATAGAAGACAGATGTCAGAAGCAGATGCATACTTCCCAGAAAGAAGAAGAAGGAATGCTAAAGCAAATCAGGACCATTTGCAAAATAGAGATAAATAGGAAAAAAAAATGACTGAAAAAAGACTTGTTTCACAGAGTTGGCCTAATCATTCTATTAAATTGATACTGATCTCTAGGTTATAACTTCTTAAGTTTGGAAGTGGCAAAAATTGAATAGACAAGCTATTGATATTCTCCTATTTGCACAGCACTGTGCCAGACCAAGAAGACATACTGAGATAAAGAAGACAACTAACTGCAGAGATCTCAAAATATATTCTGTAAAGTGTAAAGGTGTTCACATAAATCAGAGTGTTCTGATTTTTCATAAGATCGTAGAAAATGAGTGATTCTTCTACCATCAATTATTCATCAATTCAGCCACATGTTCACCATCAATTCATCTAACATATTTGAGAGCCTATTCTAATAGCCTCAAAAACCATATAGTTGAGGATATTTTAGAGGTCAAATAGAGATATATAATGAAAGGACAATAATTTCAAATTAGAACTCTATCAGATTTTTTAAAAATTGGATTTGAGTCATTCTTTCTTTAGACACATGAATTCAAATACTACTTGTCAGAATTCATGAGTACTTCAAAGGAAGACTAAGATGAGAACAATTATACTTCCTATTTTCCTTGACTATGACTTTAATATTTTAATATATATAAAAATTTAATGTTAATTTAATTTTAATAATATTTATTTAATATATGTGCATATACATGTACACATTATATATTCATAAATGTATATTATATACTGGTATAACCATTTATTATGCATACACAAAAATATATATTAAATCTATATTAAATTATTTTTGATATCATAACAATTAAATAACAATATTTAATTTAATCAAAAATATCCCATGCTAATATTAAATTTAATTAGAAGACTTTAGTATTTAATATCAATTGATAAAATATTAATACTTTATGATAGTAATGACATCTATGCTATTATAAATTATTAATGTAACTATGTATAATGTAAATTAATATAGTATAATTATGTCAACTACTATAAATTAATAGATTATTATGCACAAATTATTAATGATATTAATTTAATATAGATTTAGTATAGATTTTAACATATATTTGTGAGTATGCGTAATATACAATTACACCTGTACATATAAAAATTCATGTATGTAGAGATATGTGTACAAGTATATGCACATATATTTATATGTGTAATATATGTTGTATATTTATGGTTTAAGATAATTTAAGATCCAGTGTTCGAACTGACCAGACACATATATGTATGAATATGACTTTCAGCTGAAAAAGCATCTCGGACTCTGTACTAGAATCTATCAAAACTTAATTCTGTAGGTAACATCATACATATTTGTATATTTATATAATTATTTTTCTCCTGTACATCTTGTCTTCTATCACTTACTCCAAGATAGTAGATGGTAAAATTGAGAATGGTTTTAACAACTGGTAATATTGATCAAAAATGTCCTCTCTGCTGCTTCTCACTGGCCTCAATGATCTTTATCTTTTATGACCAGCTCTTTAGGTCCAATCTATTCCACTTAGTCCGTTCTGGAAAGACAGGTTCAAAGAGATCCTCTTACTTATTTGAACTTGCAAAATATTTAATGTCAGTTTTGTCCTTGGTGAACTAACATTCTGAAAAAGCCAAGTGGCTTGAAGGAAAATAACTGCATTGAAAAAAAGCAGTTGACTCTATTCAGGAAATGTGTTTTTAGTTTCCTGCCCAGGTTTTTTTTTTTTTTTAACAGGGATTTGTTGGAAGCATACTCCAAACTGTAAGAGAAACCCAAACCACTAGGTATTATTGTGCATCTGTGTAATCTGTTCACTTTCAAATACCTGGCTTTATTGAACCGTTACTACTTCAGGACTATTGAATTAATTAGTATAACTACCAAGCCTATAACAAGCACAACTATAGCTATGGCAAGTCATGACTTATGTTTTTGAAAGCTTTTAGTAGAATAGCTAGATGCCATATCCAGCAAATACACGTTATGGTTCTTAAAAGAACCAGATGAAAATAGAAAGGTGTAGCACAATCTGTATTAATATATGCAAACTACAGTACATGTGTGAGTTTGTGTATGTGCATGCATACACATATATTGTGTTTGGCCATGGGAAAAACTAGTTTACCTCTACTCTCTTGGTATGATTAATAGTACCTCCTTTCATATATATATATATATACACACACACATACACACACACATATACATACATATACATATTTATACATATATACACACATATACATATACATACACAAATATGTGTGTATATATACATACCACACATATATATATATGTATATATAAATATCTCACATTGAAATAAGTTAAGTAGCTTACATACTCCATTCCTTCTTCCCTGATGCTACTCCTTTTCATGTCTGCCCACATTTTTACTTGCAGGCATGCACGTGTAAATGTGTGCATGCACATACACATACACAGGTATCCTCATTTATAAACACATGCACTCACACACCCAAGTCAACTTTTTTACATCATAATAGTTCATGGATGTAGTTTTTGACACAGAAACGGCATAGCTGGAAATTCGTTTTTTCCTCTAACTGTAAATACATTAGCCACTATGCCAAAATTTATTTTGTCACTAGCTGAAAATTCTGATTAAAAAAAAGATAATGACTTGCACAAGTTGGTGATGTCTACAAGGGATACATCTGTCTGTGTTTGGTGTAGTCATAGAGCTGATTAATAGTAGGAGCCTGGCAATTAGAACTTTTTTGAGTCTGCTGAATGGAGCTAGAAATATACCTCGCTAAGAGGAGCACTGAACCAAGCTGTTTACAGATGTGCTCTGTGTAACTGAAGTAGGATTTAACTTAAGCAAGAGACTTCAAGTGAAGCATTGAAGAAACGGTGTTAGAGAATCAACTAGAACATCACTTTTAAGACAAAGTCATTTTTTCCAGACATTTAAATGTGTTAAGTATCACTGGGTGCTACGTCAGTAATCTGGGAGAGTAAAAGGGCAGTAACAATTGGTGAAACATGTTGGGGATCATTTCCTTTCCATTTTGAGTTAAAAGGAGTCATTTTAAAAACATGTAAAAACTAGGAAACTGGTTATTGTGGACAGAGTAAGCAACGGTAAGTTTATTCTAGGCTTTTGCTGATCACATAAAGTATTTGACATGGATAAATATTTGACATAAATAGTTCCTGTTTGTTTTTCTATAATCATATTAAAAAAAATGTGCCTCCTCCACTACCTCACATAGATTGACTGAAAGTCCCAGTTCTTCCTGTCCGCCACCTCTACACACTCCCCCAGATACTTTCTGCATCCTCACCACTACCTATCAATTCTGTCTCCAAAGGAAGGCTACAAAACAGAAAGTTGCCACTCCTTCTATCTCCAGGCAAGGTTATGAAACAAAGGTGCAAATTCCCTGATTCCTTACTCTGGTATACGAATTTTGAAAAGAAGGAAGTGGTAGTGACAAGATTTTGGCATCAGAATTCAAACTTTTAGAAAAGTTATTGTCAATATTATCACTAGCAGTTTTGGGCTTCAGGTATGTAATAGATTTAAATGTGTTTGCTGGCAGAAAGCCGACTCCAAACCTCAAATAAAGTTGAATTAGGGGACTGTAAATGAAAGAAACTGCAAGAAACATAGATCCACAAAAGCAACACTGGAGGAAGGAGAGTTGGTGATTAGGGTAGTTCTTTATGCCCATACATGCACACTCACACACACATACATATATATGGCACACAACATGATATTTTGATATACACATACATTGTGAAATAATTACTACAGTTAAGGCAATACATAAATGTGTTTGGGCATGTGTGGTGTTTCTTTTTTTTGACTGATATCGTCAATTTGAAAATTTCCCCCTTCATCTTTCTCATATATGGTATGCTCTGTCACTAAAATAGGATATGAAAGGCACCCAAAGTTGTGAACAGCATGTATCCATATTTAAAGTCTGTGCCCATATCCCTTGCTTACTTCTGACCCCATGGGAAGATATGTTCTGAATCCCTAATAATCAGCCAACACTTTCCCAAGTTGGACTTTGCCTAAACTGCAAGACCTAATTA
This sequence comes from Ateles fusciceps, assembly GCA_036589455.1. Lineage (NCBI taxonomy): Eukaryota > Metazoa > Chordata > Mammalia > Primates > Atelidae > Ateles > Ateles fusciceps. The sequence goes on along the minus strand of JAZHEH010002417.1, from coordinate 685,680 downwards.
TAATTAATGCTTTGATAATGTAGTTCAGAAGCAACAATTTATGAATGACAGCATGATTGCTCAAAGGCATAATTCTTTGATATGATTTGGTTGACATAAACAGAGTGTAACCACAGGAATGACAAAATAATTGACACCTTATTTTAAAAATGTGAATTATTATGCTGACTTGGATGTCAATTAAAAGTTAATTCTAAATTCAAAGACTTGATAGTGAAAATTACTTCAAGGATGTAAAAAGTCATTTCGTGTCTCCATTTATTTGCAAATATAAGTATTATATGTAACTTTTTAATGTTTATTAAGGAAAATGTTATGAATTTTCTAAACACTCAACACGTTTTATTGTTTGTTTCTTTTGGATATGAGAGAATCAAAGTGAACAATAAATTTTTAATTAATTTTTTTTTTTTGAGGCAGTTGCCCGGGCTGGAGTGTAATGGCAAGGTCTCGGCTCACTACAACCTCCGCCTCCCAAGTTTCAGCAATTCTTCTGCCTCAGCCTCCTGAGTAGCTGGGATTACAGGCGCCCACCACCAACCCCAGCTAATTTTTGCATTTTTAGTAGAGACGGGGTTTCATCATGTTGGCCAGGCTGATCTGGATCTACTGATCTCGTGATCTGCCCACCTCGGCCTCCCAAACTGCTGGGATTATAGGCAGGAGCCACCGTGTCTGGCCAATTTTTAATTATTTTATAATCAAGTACATGGCAAATCATAGGCTCTCAGCAATTATTAGATAATTGAAATAAATACTTAATTTTACATTTCTAAACCTATTTTTGTTAACCCTCCCAACTACTTTAATTATAATAGGAATTGCATAATTAAGTCAATCAAAAATTTTAGTGGTCTTAAAATATCATGCATAACTACAATCCCAATTCAGGCTGTTAATTTTTAAAGTTTGTACAGCCCCCTTCCCATTAAGCAAAACAGTATTTGAATTTCATTTTATTAGTTGAATGTCAGAATACATTTTTGTTGGTTTGTTCCCTAAAATCAAACATATCCTCAAAGGGATGTCTGAATTATAATGTGTTTGAGATTACAGAGACAGATGTATAGATAGATGTATCTATCAAAGATGATAGATAGATGATGGAATGAATTCTTAAAGTTTCTGACATCTAAATCAAAAGGCTATGACAGACTTTCTAAGAACAATTTTAAGAATTTCCAAAGGTCTGGAACAGTATTATTACATTATTCCAATCAGCATTTGATCTCAGCTTTGAAAAAGACTACGGCCCGTATTTGGATATGTGAGATTACCACCCTGGAATTTGAAGAAAGGATTGCCCTAAATGGAAGACAGAAGATAGTCGAGTGACTCATACAGAAATGTGGTTCCGAAGAGCAGAGACTTAGAGAGCTCTTACCAGGCAATGAGGAAACTTGGTGACCAAGATCTTAATCCAAGAAAATATCTGCCCCAGATTGCTGAGTTCCAATGTATAGAAAGGATTAGGAAATAACAAATCCTTTGAGAACAAGAGGAACAATTTATTTTAGAATCATAAAACCCAGAATTTGAATAAAGATAGGGGAAAGGTCAGGTTTAAGCCTCTTAGGAATAAATACATATCAATTATCAAAAATCTTATAATTTTATATTATAAAGCATTCGTATGATAGAGTGAATAGAAACTTGTTAATACCATTTAGTTCAAAGATTAAATTACCAACCAATTTGAGAAGTCTTTTGCATATTTAATATACATCATTTTGGAAAAACAGAAGAGTTTAATGCCTAATTGTGTTCCTGCTTATTTTTTCACGATCACTCCATTCTTTTCTTCCGTTTTTTTTTTTTTTTTTTTTTCTGATACAGGGTCTCACTTTGTCACCCCCGCTGGAGTGCAGTGCTGTTCTCATGGCTCACTGCAGTTTTAATCTCCTAGGCTCAAGCAATCCTTCTGCATCAACCTCCTGAGTAGCTGAGACTACATATATGTGCCACCACACCCAGCTTTTGTGTGTGTGTGTGTGTGTGTGTGTGTGTGGTTTTGTAGAGACGAGGTCTGGCTCTGTTACCTAGGCTGGTCTGGAACTCCTGGATTCAAGTGATTCTTCCACCTTGAACTCCCAAAGTGTTGGGCTTAAAGGCATGAGCCACCAAACCTGGCCCACTCTAGTTATTCTCAACCATTAACTCCTACCTGTAAATTTGGGGAATATCCTATCAATTTATTTATGAAATCATTTGGATTACTATGAAATTGACTTCACCATAATACTGATGCCTTGAAAATATTCAGCTTTCTCTGTATTTAGGTCTACTTTTCTTTCTGTAAAAATGAGACGTGGGTCAGCAGTTGCAGAAGTCTGACCTGCAGATCCAGACTTAAGGATGATGAATGAATTCACTCTCACACCATTACAGCTATGCAAGTGGCCTAGGGATGGCCGCTGGCTACTTTCCGAGGGCAAAATGCAACCAATCAACCCAGATATTCTGTTCATCCACACTTTTATTCCATCAAGATTTTACAACAGAGGTTCTAAGTTAACACACTTGTGGATAATTAGCATGGTTAAGAGAATGGTTTTACAACTAGTAAAAGCTTTAGGTTCTGCGCCCTGAGAAAATGCTATTAACAGGTAATTCCCCTTTGATCTTCCCTGGAGAGACCACCCAACACAAAATTTGCATGAGTAAACACAGCGGAGACAAATGGGTGTGGAGTAAGTCATTTGATCAGTCTTTATCTCTTTCCTATGCTAAGGTTAATGAGGCAGCTGACTTCAACCTGCCCTCAATAAAACCTTTTGGCCTTCCAAAAGGGTTGAGATTATAATCTAAATATTTTCTGTAATATTTTGCCAACCACCCTGAGTGAATAGCATCATAAAAAGAATCATACTTTTCTTCAAAATACGTTACATATTGCTATTTATTGTGTCTAGGTGATTTTTTGGTTAGTTTGGCTTTCTTTTGGCTGATTTGGTTTTTCTTTTATTGTTTGTTTTTATATTATCACTTATGTAGAATATCCTATTTTTGTTTTAATGTGTCATATATTTTCTTTTTTATTCATTTATTCTTGAGTTTTTCTGATCATTGATCTGTTATTCACTTTTTGAAATATATATACTCTCAATATTCTTTTAGCAGTAACTTTAATTTTTAGTATGCATACTTGATATCACAGTTACCGTGTAACCAACATCTCTATCTCCCTTAGGAAACATATAGAAATTATAATAAATAGAGGAGTTTAAAAAATTTTTAGTATAATTTTCTTTTTTTCTGCTATGTTACCTGAAGTTTGAGGTTCATTATGTCTTCAACTTTAAATAGGACTTTCTGTATTTATTCACTTAATGAATATATTACCAAAAATCTACCATGTTTTTGTTTCTCTGATTTTCTACTTGCATTATACCTTTCCTTCTAGATTAATACACTTTAGTCATTTATTTGCTGAGAACTCACAAGTGATACTCAGCCACTCTTAAATTCAAAATATTGTTATACCAGCCTGGGAAACACGTTGAAACCCTGTCTCTACCATAAATACAAAATTAGCCAGGCATGGTGGTCACATCTGTAGTCCCAGCTACTTGGGAGGCTGAGGTGGGAGGATTCCTGGAGCCTGGGAAGCGGAAGTTGCAGTGAGCAGAGATCATGCCACTGCATTCCAGCCTGGGTGCCAAAGTGAAACCTTATGTTAAAAAAAATTTATACATATATAATTGTATTATCTCAAGTTATTGATAAGATAATTTCTTTGGTAATATGCATTTTATTTTTAAAAACTATCTTGCCTCAGACTCAGCATACAACTATTATATAAAGTTTCATATTCCTTTCTAACAAGCTAGAAAATTATGAACCGTTATTATTTTTAATAGTGCCTCTTTCCTCCTCTATCCTCTGGTACTGTTAATAAATCAAAGCCTTCTAGGCACTTAGCTTGATGCAAGGTTTTCAGTTTAGACACTACCTCGCCTGTGTATGAGATAGCTTCTCCTGGCCCAGCTGCTATGAATCTTCAGTTTCAAAATCATGTATCACAACTCAAATACATTGGTCTCACGTGAGTTTCTTTTTATCTTCATTATTTTCTATGCAGACAATTTACATTTAAAATTAAAACTTTTATTCTATGCTATATTTCTATATATTTCTGGTGAGAATAAGGTCAATTCCAGTCAAGTCCTTTTGCAATATAAAATATTTATTCATGTGTTTTCTAAAATGTGAATTTCCAAAAGATACACAATATTTCGATTCCTTTTAAATAAAAAAAGACAAAACATCAAAACATACAAAATCTGAGAATGTATTACATCTGATTATATTGCTTAATTTCAGCTCAGTTAAGTTTAGAGATTTGTTGGCTTTTCTCTCTAGTATCCTTAATAAGGTGGACTGTGTTTTTTTCTTTCTAAATACCCTTTAACCCAACTCTTTAGGAAGAACAAGGCAACTTCTTAAAATTCTGCTTAGGTTCTCAGGAAATGTCATTCATTTGGCAGGGCTCCCAATGTGTAGCACAGCTTGGTTCCCTGCACAGTCCCCAAAACAGCCAGGCCTGACACTACGAAGCTCTTTCAATGACAAGCATTCATTCATCTGAACTTATTCTGAACTTAGAGAATACACTTAAAAAAAAAAAAAAAAGACAACAAAATTACTTTGAGAGGTACATTCTGAGGTTTGTGCAACTAGTAAGTATTTCCTCTTTAAAAGACTTTTTATCCTTTAGAATGGTTTTAAGGACATTCCTTTTCTTTATATTTTAGCAGGAGCCCTGAAATGTCCCATTGAAAAAGATTTTAAAACATTTTTGGCAGTGTTCTTCTTTCAGAGTTGGCATTTGTCTTTGTTTCATTGGAAAGTAAAACTTAAAGTTCACTCTTATTTAACTTCCACTTAGGAAAAGAAAAGACAAAAGCAAAAATGACATGGTGTAAATTTTAATGACTGGATTTTACACAGAAATATTCTGAGTCCCTTTTGATTTTCACATGAGGAGATTTCAAATCAAATCCAAATTACACAATTATGAGCTGTAAAAGATATATTGTGTCTATGTTAATAAATGATATTATATTCTTAATGTGTTCATACATTTTAATTTATTGCAAAAATCTGTACTTACATAAAAAAAGCACTATAGAAACATGGACTCTGGAGTCAGATAGCCTAGGCTGAAATGCTGGTTTTACATTTACTACCTGTGAAAATATGAGAAAATTCCTTAACTTATTTGTGCCTCCTTATACTCAATTGTGTAATAAGAAGAAAAATAGCACTTAACTATTAGAGTAATTGTGAAGAATGAATAAGTTAGTATATGATGTTTGGAATTGTGACCGATGCTCAATGAGTACACACTAATTTTAACTGTTAGTTGGTGTTAATCTTTCTAGGCTTCATTTATTCACAAAGTCTACGGTTTCAAATAATATTGCTTTCTTCAATTTTCTCCTTTTACAAGGTTAGATTTCAATTTACAGAAAAGTTAATTTATATATGAAGTTTCATATTTCTTATTTAGAAAACCCTGCAGTCTTTTCCTGAGTTACAGAAGTTCCTTTCTATTTTATAATTCTACAACTTTTGATAATATATGTTATATCGTAGCTCAGTCCAGTTACTGGGCAAATGTTTTACTTTACTTTGAGGTATAAGGTAGGAGCAATTCTTAGGTAAAATCTGCTATCTGTCTTCAATGCCTGTTTTTTAATTAAAAAAAATCATTTGAAACCTACTTTGCTTTTTTGCCTATTGGAGATTTAATGCTTTTTCGGTAATAGTCTAAACTGCTATGCATATGCTATATACATTCTCCAGTCATGATACGGACATCCATCGCATTTGAACATTTTATTGGTTGGCATAACCAAAATTGAATCCAGGCTTTTTAATGCCAAAAGTCATGCATTTAATACAGCATACTAAATTGTTGGCATATAAAAGACCTTTGTTTCCTTCTGAGAATATTTTGTGTGTGTGCAAGTGTACTTGTATATTCATGTGTATTTATTTTTTTACCAAGTGTAATTACCTTTTCATCCTATTGAATCTATAGTTTATTAACTGGATTCACTTTCACCTTATAGACAGTCAATGTATCATTTGCAAACATTTCCAATAATTATACTTTGTTGCCTTTTCTACTTATTATTTTCCCTTTGTGTTTCTTTTGCTGTGTTTGAAGTTTTTTTTATGTTGGATGCTAGTTTATTATGTCTTTGTTCTTGGTAAAGTAGTTATTTAAGACAATAAAATTCACTTTAATTATTAATTGATCTATACCCCGCCAGAATTTGTACATTGTTATTAGATCTTTTATTCAGGGCAAATTTTCTTAGTGGACAAAAGACCTGGTGGTGTATATGGATTTTCGTGTGCCTGTGTGTGTGTGTGTGTGTGTGTGTGTGTGTGTGTTTCTCTGTGTGTAACGAGAACAGGAGACTGAGCTTCAGTTCTATGGATTCATGGGTCATGTATACCTGGTTGACTGGGAGACTGGGTCTCAGAAAGAAAAAAGAATGAAAAATTAGTGACAGTGGATAGAGTAGGTAAGAGTGTGAAGATATTTATATAGTTCTCAAATGCTCTCTGGAAGCTATCACTCCAAAGAGGGGACAAAATAAACAATTGAATACAACCCTTCAGATGTCAGTCAGAAGCTCTATCCAGTCATCTCTGAGCTTGCTTAATGAGTTCATTGACAATGTGTTCATGGTGTCAGAGAATGAGGCTAAGGATCCACTCAAAAACAGTAAATTTTATCTCACTGGAAAGATATACCGATGGTAAATTAGTAAATAGAAAGATGCTTCATATCCTAAGCCACCAGGAAAATTAAAATTAAAATGACAGTGAAATGCTGTTACATACCTAATAGTATGAACCATGAACACTGCACCTATTAGTATGTAGTAGCATCTTATTTCTGGCCCAGATCCAGAACATTGACAACACCAAATGCTAGTGAGAATGTAAACCAACAAAAACTCTCAATTTTTGATGGTGGGAATGCATAGTGGTATAGTCACTTTTTAAAGCACTTTGGTAGTTTCTTACAAAACTAAAATTACACTAACCGTGTGATTCAACAATTCAACTTCTTAGTATTTAACCAAAATGGTTGGAATTTTATGGCCACACAACACCCTGCACGTGCACCAGTCAAAATGCAGAAGCAACCAAGATGTTCTTCAATAGATGAATGGAAAAATAAACTGTATCAGTCTAGGCAGTAGAATATTACATAGAAGCAAAAAGTAATAAGCTATCAAGCCATGATAAGACAGGGAGGATCCTGAAATGCATATTAATAAGTGAAAGAAGCCAATCTGAAAGGGTATATGCTATATAATTTTAAATATAGACATTTAGAAAAGGTAGAACTCAGGAAACAAAAAAAAATAGTGGTTGTCAAATGTTAGGTGGAAAAGAAGGATAAATAAGAGAAGCACAATGATTTTTCTAGTAGTGAAAACAATTTGTATGCTATAATGATAGATACATGTCATTGTACATTTGTCTAAACCCATAAAATATACAACACCAACAGTGAACCCCAATATAAAATACAGGTTCTGGAGAATAAAGATGTGTCAATGTAGGTTTATCAATTGTAACAAATATATACTCTGATGGAGAGACAATGAGTGAAACTATGCATTTGTAGAGGGGCTAATGGATCAGCTCTGTTCCTTTGCACTACTAGTGTGAACCTAAAACTGTTCTAAACATACGAAGTCTTCAAAATTAAAATTAAAAAAGAATCAGTGCTAATCTGGCTAATTTCACTACCGAACAGGCTATGTGCCAATATCAGAGGTTAACCCAGACCCCTAGCATGGCATAAGAAGAAACTGTTAGCAGGTAGCCGGTATATTAAACCCTACACTTTTCATTATGGAGAGGGGGAACAATTTATCTCTTCAAGGTCAGATTCATATTCCAGGAATAAATATGTTTTCTCTGACCAGCACCATTAGTTGAGAACTTCCAGAAGAATAAATTCCATGAAATCCCTAGTATATCATTTGTTCCATCTCCCAGAATTAGTTGGTTCCATAAAATGGTTGAATACTCAATCACGGGAAATACCATTTTAAGAGATGGAAGTGAATTTCTGCAGTAGGTGCTGTATACCTAAAACCAGCAGCCAAAATATAAGGCTTTATCCCCCATAGCCAGTAATAAAAAGACTCAGGACCTTGGTAAAGTTATGAGACATCCCTCCTATAATTGTATGCAATGACTGCAGAAGAGATTTTATTTCCTTTGTCCATGACCCTGAGTTCAGTGTGTTTGGAGATCATAGATCCCAAGAGAGAAGTGTTTCCACCAAGAGATACACAAATGATTTCATAAATATGAAAGTTGAAATTACTCCTGGCCATTTTGGTCTTTTAATGCTGATAAAGCAGCAAACAAGGGAGGGAGATACTATACTAATAGTCTGATTTATTCTGCTTATCAAGGGAAAATTTGGTATTGTTACTCAATGGGAGCGAAAGGTGTTTGCGTGACCCCAGTGAATTCACTGGGGAGTCTCTTAGTTATCCATGCACAATACTCATCAATATAAAGCTGCTTTAACGTCCTGAAGACAGTAGCCCCAAGGACTGAGATCCTGAAAGAATAAAGCATTTGTTTATCTTAACAGAAAAACATCCACCCCTTTGAGGCACTGAAAGTGTAAATGAACATGCAAGGAGTTGTAAAGAGATCTGTGGATGTCAATGTAGGCTCCATGCTCAGTTATAGAAGGTACAGTTACAGCTGTTATGCTATGCAAGAAATATTTTTCCAGACCTTCCTCGATGGCCAAATAGGAGTGAAAGAAGGGGGCATCACTAAGATATTAGGGACTGGAGGAGAGTGGAGAATACCAGAGAGGTCAAGGTATATTTTTGTTCAGGCCTCTCTTTGACAGGTAGCAAACATTAGGCTGAATCACTCTAGTAAATGCTACAATTCCTATCAGGTAGCCCCTGCTCTCTGTATATCTACAGAAGCTTTCTACTTTTACTCCCTCCCTCTTGACTTCAGTAGTGGTCCTTGGCTAAAGCTAGCCATAGAGCATTGCATAATCTTCTGTTGTTTTCTCTTAACTCCGCCCATATTCTTCTCAATTTTCTCCTTTTTGTGTGCCATTTGCCATTTCTAGGAACTGGAGACATAAAATAATAAACTTAATGATCGGGTAATCAACACAAATGATTAAAGTAGACAATGTCTACAGAGTCAGTGGTTTAATAAATGAAAGATGAAAATTTGAATAAAAGAAAGGTCTGGAAAATATCAAATAAGTTAGTTTTATGTTATCCAGTACTAAACTGTGTAAGAGATTTTGTTATTCTGTTCTTCTGTTCCTGGTAATTTTTTGGCATTGAATTAAGATTGAATAGTACTTGTTAATATTAAAACTACTTCTTAAGCATTCAGATATACTGATTTACCTCTAACTTGGTATTCACAAATAAGAAAGAACAACTGTTAATCATAGAGTTAAAATATTGTAGCTTGTATAAACTATAAGTATTATTTAATTAAACTAAATTGCAAAGGAGAATAACAGCATTCTCTAATGGCAAACTTAAAAATTAATTCCCAGTTTTTACTATCTTACTATATTTTGCCATAAACATACTCCTGGGTTAATGTTCTTTAAGTCACACATGCACCAAAAAATCTTAAATGTTTCAGTAAAAATACATTTTTTTTGGTAAGAAATATCTATTAGGTAACTATCCTAAGTGCCAGGAACTGTGCTAGATGCAAATTGTGATTATTTATACCTTCGCAAAATGTATTTATAGACCAGTGTGTTGAGGAATCCAGCTCCTGATTAAAAATCTAAGTGTAAATTTCTGGCTTGCTCATAGACCTGACAAAGGTTTTACATGGAAGGCCTCAAGTGGACAAACTGCCATGCCCGCATCAGACTGTCTGTGGACATCCGGGACATCACAGTCTCTAAAAGGAGCTGCTGTCAAATAATCAGGCCCCTCTGGCCTTTCCTGCTGTTTCACATATTTGTTTTCTAGTCCCTGAGCCTGAATTCCTAGGTCACTTTCTCTGAGGCCTTGTACAGAGTTGCATCTCAAGATCTCCTCCAAGCCCTCACAACAACCCTACGGTCCAGAAAACTGCTGGGGTATTTTGTTTTGGGGGCTTCCTTGACGGTGAGATGACCCCAATATCTGTGCTGACCCTTGACTGACACACTTTTCTATCAGGGAAAATGGCACAGGTAGAGTCAGCATATTCTCAGATTTCAGCCGCTGGCTCAAACCACTGCAGTAAGGGATTAAGAAGCTTAACTCTTTCATTTTTGGCTTGTTGCTTTACTCGGTCCCTCTGACACCTGGCAACTCAGCAACTTAGCATGCACTTTCTCTTATTTGCAGCTCAGCTGAGGTGCTGAGAGTCCTGAGATTATATCCTTTCTAACGTTATTATTAACTAATTATTATTAACTACTTAATTTCTACTAGGCAGATACTGTAGGATTGAAAGCCCAGTTTTGCTGAAACTTTAATGTTTCAACATGAGCAGAATAACAGAAAACTAATCTGGAATATTTTGAGTTAACGACAAAATATAAGTCAACATGATGTGGGCTAAAGAAAAGTGTGGCCAGATCCAGCAGTGTTTGATCACTTTGTCTGCAGGATAAGAAGTACATAATCGTATTTTCCAAATAAATCAATTTATTTGCTTCAGCATTGATGCTATGGAAATATCTGTAGGTATGCACATTCTTATTTCTTGAATGTAATGTTGCTAGAATAACCAGTTTATTTTCACCTCCATTTAGGGAGATCTATCAGATAATTCAAACTAACTGTAAGGGCACCCATACAACAATAATTGTACTGTGGTGTTAACATATTTGTATTCATTTTTCAGTGATAAAATAGAATTTTGTGAATAGATAACAAAGAAAATAAATAAGAAAAATTCTTTCTTTTTTTTTTCTTTACTTTCTTTTTTTTTTTGAGATGGAGTTTCGCTCTTGTAGCCCAGGCTGGAGTGCAATGATGCGATCTCAGCTCACTGTAACCTCTGCCTCCCAGGTTCGAGTGATTCTCCTGCCTCAGCCTCCCAAGTAGCTGGGAGTACAGACATACGCCACCACACCCAGCTAATTTTGTATTTTTAGTAGAGATGGATTTCACCATGTTGGTCAGGCTGGTCTCGAACTCTTGACTTCAAGTGATCCACCTGCTTCAGCTTCCCAAAGTACTGGGATTACAGGTGTGAGCCACCATGCCGTGCCCAAGAAAAACTACTTCTAAAATGAAATATTTATACATTTTAAGGCTTTGCTATTTATTATTATGTATGCTTCAGTGTGTATGATTCACAGAGTCATGAGAAATAGCCATTGGGAGGCCTTATGATTCTCACTGACTGTAGCTTGTATGAAGAAAGAGTATCTTGCAATTCTTTCTTTACAGGTACCAGGTGACAGCTGTAAGGCAGAATGCATCTGTCTCTTCACCTACCCTTTTCTAATTAAATCATTCAAGTAATTCTGGGAAATATTAAAAATTCCATATCAGAAAAATATTATTCCTGGAATTTCCTTTCTATGTAGCTGTGTACCCTTTGGTATTACAAGAAGATTATAAATAACATAATGACAATATTTTAACTGCACACATTACCATTATTTGATACTTAGCATGCTCAGGAGGCCTGTTGTGTCTCTAGAGTAAAATATTTTTTCAAATTTTCTAACTACCTCTTCCTTATCTGTCTTAAGGAAGAAAGAAACCTTTCTAACTCATGGATTTCAGTGATCAATTGAATAATTGGGTCATGGGAAAAGAAAATCATCTCATTTTTGTAAACAGTTCCAAGTTGGCAGTTACCTTTTCTACACTGACTGACTTGCTTTCAGTTTCAGTCTTCAGAGGATGCCTTATTTCAACCTATGTCTGTCCTCTCTTTCTAAGAGCTGTTAAAGTGTCAAGCACTCTCTGTAATAATTTGAATTACCTTTATGTCATGGGACAGTAACTTCTCAAATTTGCTTAAACCAAACAAAAATGAATTGATTGCTTATAATAGGGAATTAGCAGAGGTATATAAAGCATAATCAAGATTGAATCTAGGAGTTAGATTATGGAAATCTCTGTATACTTCTCCACCAGTTTGTATTTGCTTATCTGCCTGTTGTTTTCCTAATTGGGTAGGCTGCTCTGTGCTTTGTTGAATATGGCAACTAGTGGTTCAAAGGTTCCATAATGTTCTAATATAGTTATCGTAAGAAAACCTGGGCTTCCTTTCAAATTTCTACAAAGGGTCAACAATTTTACTCAACAATTTTACCTACCCACCATAAACCTCACAATGTCACTAGGGCTATAAACAAATTGAGTGATCTGTCCCAAGTTTCATGTTCTTTTCTGGAACTTGCACATGGTGTCAGTCACCAGGACTATAAAAACCTTACTGAGAGGGGGGGAATTTGTTGGGAATTCCCCAACACATGTTCAAACATACCATAATTCTGTGCAAACAACTATGGGCAAAAAAAAAAAAAAAGACATATAATAATGTGGCCACTGGAGCATTCCCAATAGCCCTGAGAATGGAGTCATTTACAAAAGTTATGATTGAAAGATCAAATATACATCTCATTTACTGCACTTGTATAATTAAATTCTATATGTAAGATCATGTAATAATCATGGACACTTCACACTGATGTTAAACCTATGGAAAAGGGGGAATGTGGGTATAGGATATGCAAGTCTATACCTTCTACTTTATAATACAATATATGATTTCAGAATAGCAATATGGCGAGGGTTAAAGACCAGTAATTTCCAACAAAGCAGAAAGTGCCTGGGAATGTGTGAGGACACCTTTTCAATTAATGAAGTGATTGCATTCTTCTATCCCCTACCCAACCCTCTCCTGGTGGCTGGAAACACAATGTGTTATTTTCATTTGTTTTCCCTTCAGTTTCATAACTCAGAAGTCTTCATCCTGGTTACAGACATTCTCATAAAGCTATAAAAATTTACTTTCATAAAGAAAAAGTACTGTTAGTTCTAGAAAATAATCATTAAATAAGGTAAAAAACCAGGAAGATTCATCAGATAATTTGAACCAATTATAAAGACCTAGATCTACAAATGGTACTTATAGTTCATAATTTAGATTTTAAGTACTTAACATTTATCTACAAACCTTTTAAGTAATAAAAAATTTTATGAAGGGATACTAAAGAAAATTGAGAGCAATTGTCTTCAGGAGAAGGGAAGAATATGCTTAATATATAATTCCTATCAAGATAATAGCTCAAACCAAGGGCTCTGATAGGAGAGTAGCTGGCTTTAGACTCAACATTTACTTTCTTAGCTGTGTAATGCAAATAATCATCTTCAGTGCTTTGAGCCTCACTTTCGTTTCCTTTAAAAATTTGATTATAAAATCAACTTAGTTTATAGGTTATTAAGAACATTAAATGAGTTAACCCAGGTACATTTCCAATAGTGGGCTCCATGCAAACTTAAATATTAGCTACTCCAGTCATTAACAAGCTTAGTGGTGTTATTTATGATGGCATCCTTCCGTGAAACCTGCTGAGTTAATGCAAAAGGATAGCCTGAAAGAATCTACAATTATGCTTTCTGATCTCTCTCTTTCAGATCTCACCCAAACTCAGTCCACAGATCATAGGAACCCTTTCATGTGCTTCAGGAAGCCTATAAATTTCCTGAAATTTCAAGACATATTTTTGTATGAAGGCCTAAACGCATATATTTATTTAAAAAAAAACCAGATACCAAACAATCCAAAAGCTATAATAAGCTTTTTCATTTCACTTAGTCATGCATTTGGCTACTATTAAGCAACTCTACCAGGAAAAATATGCTATAGTGATTACAAGCAATTGAAATGGGCTTTATTAGTGGTGTTTCTTTGGGTAAATTTCTTAACTTACTGAATATTTATAAAATAAAATTAACTGTATTTTTTATATTTGTGAAAATTACCAATTCCATATGGAAAATAATATATAATAAACCTAAGACACCAACAACTGAATTCTTTTCTGAAGGTAAATTAGACCTTTCTGGAGCATACTGAACTGTATTGAGGTCAAAGCATAACTATGTAGCAGCAGTTCATTGTCCACAACTTAAGCGTGTTAATACATTTTCAAAATTTGCCATACCTCTACTCTCCAGGGAACATTTGACTCAATACACATTTTTCACTGTTGTGGTTTACCTTTTAAATTTTACTTTGTGACCTTAATATGTTGGCTGTAGAATGCAGTGGAGAGTAAGGAAGAGTGGGCGGTCACCGTTAATAAAATGTTATGCTTTCATAATTCTATTTCCACTATGTGGATTTTTTATATTATCTTACTATATCTTTAAGACATATTGTACAATAAAAATTAAATATTTATTTCACACACTGCATAACAAATTGGTTTCACTATTTTAATATTGGTTACACTGAAGAAAAGTCATTATTGAGCATTTTAAAACTCAACCACAGAATCAGATTGAACTTTCACGTGAGGAAAGTGCTCTCTCTTTAAAATGTCAGGTCCTACGGTTGTGTGTTTTAATTTGTTTATCTGTTTGTTATTGTTTTTGCATTATGACCTCTAATATTTTCTGGGAATAATTGTTCATAAAACTTCTGGAATACATTATGTATGGCATTAAAAATAGCAAGCAAATAGTGTATTTCAAAGTGGATGGAAATTTACATCACCACCGTTTATGTTCAAGAGATTGCCACATATCTTTTAAGTTGGAGAGATTTTTACTGTAGAGAATAAGGACTGGGAGGGCTGTGAAGAAAAGTAAGAAAGATGTTTAGGAAAGGGCCTACTCATCTGTGTTTTTTTTGTGTGTCTGTGTATTTCTAATCACATAAAGGAAAATGTTAATAAAGATTGAAATAACAACCATAAGTTAGTGGCAGAAATTCAGTATGCTCATAAATAACAACAGAAGGAGGAAAACAGGTAATACATGGGAAAGAAGAAGAAAGTGTTATAGCAGAAATCAAATGAGTCTTATTTCTTCAAGAGTTTGCTGAGTAGAAGTACTATTTTTTTCCACAGTGCCTATTCCATGTGCTGTTTTCTTTGTCACCTTCCTTGCCCTTTATCAATGTTGTATTTCTCTCAAAATTCAAAGTGATGTGTAATGGTCCAAGATGTTTGTGGAATCATCCATGTTATTCAGATGGTGTCATACCCCTGCTCATAACATACCAATGGCTTACACATGATGTCAGAGTAACACTCAGACACTTTTACACTCCCTTTAGGCTGTCTAATCTTTTAGCAACTTGCCCTCACTCTTTTTACACTATAATGAATGTTTTGCAGTACTTAGAACAGTCTAAATTCTTCCAGAAATTTTCTTCCTTAGGAATATTACACCTTCTTCTCCTATTGTCTAGAACACATTCCCTCACAACTTCCACATCTCTTTACATAGGTTACCTACATCTTTGCTCAAATATCATCTTCTGGAGAATCTTTCCCTTATCTTGCTCTCTACAACATAACCATCATTGCCGAATCACAAACTGACAATTACCCATTTTATTTTCCTTCACCACATATCTCCACAAAGACTGTAACATTATAACATTAAAAACATAAAATACATATTTATACAGCAGTTATTTTATGTTTTCACCTCTCATTAAAATGCATATTTCAAAAAAATAGGAACATTTACTGAGGAAATAGAAATAGTTTTTCATCAAATCTAGCAAATTTCTTTCTCCAATTCTTTGACCAGACTTTTCATTCCCATACATCTATAGTGATCAAATATGCTCTTATTTTACTTTGTTATTTACTTTATGTTATATTAGATCCTTAATACTGTGGAGACAGTAGAATCCACCAAAATAGCTCAGACAAATTATTCAACAAATAAATAACCAAGGACAACAAGTCCTGAGAAAATCAGTATCCAAAATTATTATGTTACCTAAAATATCTAGTTTTAAATAAACAAAAAATATGACAAGCAAAGAAACAGCAAAGCATAATCTACACATGTGAGGAAATAAAGCAGTCAATAGAAACTGCCTGTAAGAGGGTCAAGGTGTCAGATTAAACAGACAAAGACTTCAAAGGATACAATTCTAAATTAGCTTAAAGAATTAAAGAAAATCATACTTAAAGTAGGAAATTAAGATATGATGACAATGTTTTATCAAAGAGAAAATATCAATAAGAAATACATATTACTTTAAAAATCCAAATGAAAATTCTGTACAAATTATTGTACAAATTTTAAAAACCAAAAAAAAATTATTGTACAAAAACTACAATAAATAACTACAGTGAAAAAAGTGACAAGAGCAGATTAACAATAGACTCAAAGTGAAAGCAAAAAAATGAATACTCTAGAAGAAAAAGCAGTAAGATATTATGCATTCTAAACAACAGAGAGAAAAAATGAAGGAAAATGAACAGTGTCTCTAAGAAACGTGGATATTATTAATTGCACCAACATAAGCTTAAAAGGAACACCAGGAGAGGAGAAAGAAAGAAATAATTGGTAAAAATTTTCACCAGCTTAAGGACATCCAAGTAAGATAAGCACAAAAATATCGAAAACTAGATCCATCATAGTAAAAACTGATGAAAGCAAATCACAAACAGAAAATTTGGAAGCAAAAGAGAAAAATGACTAATCATGTTCAGGGAACTCCAATATAATTAAAGGTTGACATTTTAGGAGGATAAAAACAAGGCAGCTATGGGATGACATGTTCAGAGCACTGAAGGAACAAAATAAACTGTCAATGAAGATTCTTATACCCAGCAAATGTATTCTTTAAAAATTAAGGCAAAATATTCATCCTCAGATAAACAAAAACTAAGAAAATGTAATTGGTAGTAGTTATGCATTATAAGAAATACCAAAGTAATGCTTCAGACTAAAAGCAAATGTTTACAGACAGTAGTTCAAATTCATTTAAAAGAAGCATATCAGTGAAGGTGATTATGTAATCATAAAAGGCACTAATGCCAATGTCTTTTCCTTTCTTACCCTCCTGATAAAAAAAAATGGAGAAACAATGATTATATAGTTGTATTATTGAGCCTGTAAAATGCTACTATGTAATATTTGACAATAACAGCACAAAAAAAGAATTGGGAGAAAATCTGTATTGGACTAACACTATTATACAAGGTGACCACTGAAATCCACAGGAACAAATAAAGAGAAATAAACATAGTTAAGTAAGAAGATTAATATAACATATACTTTGAGAGTTCTCAAATATCTGAAACAAATATATGAACTAAATGAAACTGACGGAAATGAAGAGAGGAAGAGTCTTCAACAATAATAGTTGAAAACTTTAATAATCTAATTTTAATAATATGTAGAACTAGGCAAAATATCAAAGAAAGAAGACTTAAACAGCACTATAAACCAACTGAACCTAACAGACATTTATAATATCCTTCACCCGAAAACAGTATATTATACTTTCTTTTCAAGCTTTTTTGAAATGTTGCAAGAGAAGAATACTCTCATATATTGCTGGTAAACAGATATCTTTTACTAGTTAAAATTGAGCAATGCATATCAAAGTGTATAACCAAAAGGAATTTATTTTGAAATAAGAATTAGGTAAGTCAAAAGTGTATATTTTAGTTGTCTGTTCAATAAAAATTTTGAAATGTCTGTATATTTAACTTAACTGTGCCAAAACTTCAAGTTAGATAGAAATCACTTTTTAAAAATCTTGAATATACTGGTAAAATTTGCTGTGAAGTTTAAGGATATGTGAAAAGGGGAGGAATGCTAAATTTATACTACTGCAATAGAGGGACTTATTCCATCTGGCATACCTGGGTAATACTCCTGATGTCTTGTGACTAAATCAAAGATCTACTTTAGTGAGAAGACTTCAAAATCCAAAGTTAGTGATGGATATACAGAACTACAAATTTGGGAGAAGTATGTTACTAATTAATTAGATGAAAATAATCAAATATAAACAAACCAAATTGGCAATATTGATTCTTTTTCTCTGAAATCAGGATGTACCTTACCAGTAAGAGATTGCCCTTTAAAGTTCTTTCAATACTGGACCATGTCCTTGGCCTGCTGGACCCCATGAGTTCAATATCTAAGGTGTCAAAGTGCCCTCAAACAGAACATCTGCAATCCAGCCTTTAAATCAGAGTGTCTTAAGGACATTAAGACTTATTACACATGGTACTTTACGGAAAGGGTGGTCAATGCTAGGGTGGAGAACCTTGAAAGAAAAAATGTAAAAGCCTAGAAGAATTACACCATTGAAGGCATAATCGTTGTTACTGAAAAAGCCATGAAAGCTGTCAAGTCTGAAAAACTAAATTCTTGCTGGAAATTGTGTACAGTTGTTGTGCATGACCTCACAGAGTTTTGACAGAGCCAATCAAACAAATCATGAAAGAGATTGTGGACATGTGAAAAAGGTGGGGGGTGAAGGGTTTCAAGATATGGATCTTGGGAAAATTCAAGAGCTAATAGACATCACGCCAATGTAATTAACAGAAGACAACTTGGAGATGAGTACCTTCTAACTAGTGCCCATTGATAAGGAAGGAGATATAGAAGAAGTAGTGTCAGAAAACAAATTAACATTGTATAATGTTAGCAGGAGAGTTCCAGTAATTCAAGACTGCTTTTTGTTTTTTAGTTGTTGTTGTTTTGTTTTCTATGACGTGAACATTTATCTGATACCAGCACTGAAACTAAAGCACTGGAGGAAGAATTGGCACCATATAGAAACATTTTTAGAGAAATGTAAAAGCAAGAATCAAGACAGAAATTATAATGTATTTCTGTAAAGTTACATTGAGCGTGCTTGCCTCTCCCCACCGCCCCTTTCAAGTCTTTCACTTCTTGTGCCTCTGCACTCCTGAGACAGTGAAACCAGCTCCTCTTCTTCCTCCTCCTCAACCTACTCAATGTGATTATGATGAGTATGAAAAGTTTATTCTGATCTATTTGAACCTAATAAGTAATAAATATATTTTGACTTCTGTATTATTTGTTTAATAATACTTTCTTTTCTTTAGCTTACTTTAATGCAAGGATACAGTATACAATACATATAGCATACAAAATATGTATTTTTGAGTTTTTTTTGTTTGTTTTGTTTTTGAGATGGAGTCTCATTCTGTCTCCCAGGCTGGAGTGCAGTGGTGCTATTTCAGCTCACTGAAACCTCCACCTCCCAGGCTCAAGTGATTCCTGTGTCTTAGCTTCTCGAATAACTGAGATTATAATAACCTGCCACCAGGCCCAGCTAACTTTTGTAATTTTAGTAAAGACAGGGTTTCACTATGTTGGCCAGGCTAGTCTCAAACTCCTGACCTAAAGTGATCTACGTGCCTCAGCCTCCAAAGGTGCAGGGATTATAGGCATGAGCCACCGTCTGGCCCAAACTATGTGTTAATAGACTGTTTATCTTATTGGCAAGCTCTCTAGTCAGCAGTAGACTATTAATAGTTAAATTATGGGGGAGTCAACAGTTATACATAAACAGAATTTTTTTTTGACATGTTGGGACATTAGCAAACCAACCTCCTACATTGTTCAAGGGTCAACTGTAGACTCATGGCACATATGTAAACTTTACTTAAAATTGTCAGCAATATTTGTCAACTGCTTTTATGGTTTATATTTACAGTCTTCAATCTTAACGATCAGGAGTTACAAAGAAATAGGCTTACTTCATCTTGGCTCCCCATGAGACTCCTTAATTATCTCTTTTCACTCATACAGTCCTTTAAATAATTTTAATGATAAGGATGCTCCCCATGAACCTCTAATAAGTTATTTGGCTTAGAAAATATATAGAGGTTGAGTTGGTCACAACTATCCACATCAATATTTCCTCAAAATTTCTAAAAATAGATCATATCTCACTAAGCATAGAAGGGGGTTAATTTTAATATTTGAATTTTTTGAAAATAAAAGCATTAAATAAAATTGATAGAACATAGCAGAAAAATAATGAGCATGTTTGAAACATAGTTATACAAACTGACACATTTAAAAAATTATTAAAAAGAAACAAATTTCAATGTCTTGTGATCAACTATCAAATAATCTAACTAAAGCATAATCTGAGTGAAATTTTTGTGAAGAATGGAAAATATACAACAAAGCAATATATATACGTATACACATAGACACACACACATATATATGTATACATACACACACAAACACACACACACACACACATATGTGTATGTATGTATGTATTAGGAAAAATATCAGGCAAACCCAAACCAAAGCCACATGGAAACTAAAACAAATATAATAAAATATAATCAAATTTGTTCCAGGCTGCCTGACAATGCCTTTACTCAACAAATACAAAGGAAATTACATGTAGACATATCACTCATACTGATAATTAAAAAAAACATAAAATAAGAGGAAAAATTTAAAAGCAAGTGAATGTGGGAATGATGGGGGTTTTTTATATGTAAAAGAATAATGAAAGGAATAATTACAGAATTATTAAAAAATAAGCTAGAATAAATCAGAACATCTTTATCTGTTTTGTGAATGGGTGAAGGGATAATTCTATTACTACGGAGTTATATTTCCAGTAAAAGTAGCTATAAAATCAAGGCAACAACAAAATTGTGCAGTAGACAGCTCCCAGTTCTCATCTTCCTAAAGAAGCGTCATATAGAAAGTGTCAGAATCAACTTTGTCAGAATTCTAGAAATAGTCAAAGTTTTACAGGAACCAAGTGAACATAAGATTAAGGAAAAGGTGACTTTCAAATGGTAGGAATGTATTATAGAATTTTTATTTGCTTTCCCCTACTCACTCTCTGCCTAAGTTGTGGTTTCAATAGCAACCTGTGCTCACATAGTTTTTTTTTTGTCCTTAAATCTAGGGATAAAAGGTAAGACCTTATTCACAAGTTATTTTGTGCATCTAGCGTAACCTATCTGAGATCTACTTGAAGGAAATACATGAAGGCTCTTGTTTTTCTTTTGCTTAACTGGAACTCAGGCTGCAAAATTGGCAAATATCATTTAAAAACATCAAAGCCTGAACTAACCACCGTCAGATGACTAGGACAAAAGATTATAGTGAAAATATACACCAGGTCACCTAAACTGCAGGAGCAAAAACTATGGAGGATTTCTTTAAGAAATTACTGAATTGAAAAGCAGCACTATATATATAAGAATTTAGAAAGCTATATACATACCTAGGGCAAGTTGTATACTAAAAAAGCTCCCAAGAAAGACCTAAGCTTTTATGTGAGGCTTATCTGAAAACTTAGTGCAACACACACTAAGTGTTAAAAGAGTGCTCCATCACAGAGTGAATACTAATAGGCTGAAAGAGGTTTTTCTCTTATTGTTGTAAAGAAAAATCAATTAAATAGATTACTACAGTATTCCATAACCAAAATGTGAAAGAGGGAGAAACTGATTTTCATATTATCACATTATTGTACTCAAATATCCATCAATCTTTTTCCCAAAATAATGAGATACAAGATACGCAGAAACAGGAACTCATGATACAATTTAAGAAACAAAATTAATCCCACTAGGAAGCCTAGATACTGCAGTTATTAGACAGACTTTGAACAACTATCATATATATGTCCATGGAGCTAAATAAAAACATAGAAGAATAGCTAAAAGAATTCAGAAAAACAATGATATAAAAACAAAATGAAAATATCAATTTCATTTAAAAAGGACATAGAAATTCTGGAGCTAAAACATATGATAACTGAAATAAAACATGTAATAAAGGATTAAAATAGTAGATTTGAACAGGTAGAATAAAGAATCACTTAACTTAGAGATCGGATAATTGAAATTATAAAGCCTGGGTAGCAGAAAGGAAAAAAATAAGATGAAGCAAAGGGAACTGTGGAATACCGTAAGCTAAGAAACGTTAACATTACGGGAGTCCCAAAGGATAAGAGAGACAGAGGGGGACAGAGGGAATATTTGAATAAATAATGTCCCCAAACCTCCCAAATTTGATGAAATACATAAAACTACATATCTCACAATCTCAAAAAACTCCAGATAGGATAAACACAAAGAGATTCACACCTAGAAACATTACATCAAACTTTTTTTTTTAAATACACTTTAAGTTTTTGGGTACATGTGCAGATCTTGCGGGATTGTTACATAGGTATACATATGCTGTGGTGGTTTGCTGCCTCCATTCCCCTGTCACCTACATTAGGTATTTCTCCTAATGTTATCCCCTCCCCAACTTCCCAACCCCTGCTATCCCCTCCCCTAGCCCTCCACCTCCTAACAGACTGCAGTGTATGATGTTCCCCCCCAAACTTTTAAAAGCCAATGGCAAAGAGAGAATCTTAATAATTATCAAAGAGAGATCATAGTTTACTGTAGCCTTAAACTTCTGGGCTCAGGTGATCCTCCTGCCTTATCCTCCCAAGCAACTAGGACTAGAGGCACACACCACCCACCCCAGCTTTTTGAAAATGATTTTTATAGAGACAGAGTCTTGCTATGTTGCCCAGGCTGGTCCCTTGGCCTCAAACTATCCTCCTGCCTCAAGCTCTCAGAGTGCTGGGATTACAGGTGTGAGCTGCTGCACCTGGCTATTGAAATGCCATCTTTTATTTGCTGCAGAATTTATGACAAATAAGTTGAAAATAAGTATAAATCTCCATTATTGAACACAACATGTATAAAAATGTAGCTTTTTGTTATAACAGCAACAACATAAAAGCGGGAATAAAGGAATTATATAGAAACAAAGATTTTAATGAATAATGGAAGTCACTGAAATGATTAAGTTGAATATAATTTAAGCAATATAATTATAAATTTAGAATGTAATCCATATGGTAATTAGAAATATATCTAAAAATGTATACAAACTGGGAATGGAATTTAAGAAGTCACAAAAATAGAAATCAATCAATTAAATACAATAGAAGGCAATAAAGAAAAAAAGAAACGAAGAACTGTACCAAATACACATGAAACAAAAAACAAAATGGCAGACACAAGTCCTTTCTTGTCAGTATTTACTTTAAATTCAAATTGATTAACTCTCAAATAGAAAGGAGGGATTGGAAAAATTTATTTAAAATGATAAAAATATTTAGTATCAAAAATAGATTCATGTTAGATCTAAAGACAAATAAATGAAAGTGAAAAAATAAAAAAAGATTATCCATGCAAATACTAACCAAGAGAAAGCAGCATGGCAACAACAATATTAGGGAAAAAAAATGACTTTAAATTAAAAATTTGTGTAAGAGACCAAAAGGGATATTATATGTTGACAAAAGTGTCAGTTTATTAAGAAAATATAGGAATTATAAGCATATATGCATCAAACAACTAAGCATTAAAATATTTGGAGCAAATATTAGCAGAATTACACAATGAAGTAGTTTTACCAATAGAAAACTAATACAAACAAATGACAATTAGACCTAGCATACCTATATAGTACAACTGATACAATAATAGCAGGATAGACATTCTTCTTAAGACACATGGAATATTCTTCAAGATAGGTAATATGTTAGGTCCAAAAACAAGTCTAAATAAATTTTAAGAGTTCTTTCTGAAGGCAGCATAACAAATCTAGAAATCAGTAACAAAAAGAAAACTGGAAAATTCACAAATATGTGGAAATAGAACAATCAATCCATCCACACACACAAAAAAAACAAACAAAAAAAACAAATAAAAAAAGGAAAGCACAAAATAATTGAAGGAGAATACAAACAAATCACAGCATTTCAAATCTTACGGGATTCAGCAAAAGTAACGATTGGAGAAAAAATTAAACCTGTAAGCATACCTTAAAAGAAGGAAAAAAATCTCCATTTAAAATTTAACTTTATACCTTGAGTAACTAGAAAATAGCACAAACAAAAAATCAAAGTTAGAGAAAGGAAAGAAATATGAGGATTAGAGTGGATATTTAAAAATAAATAAATAAAAAGAAACAGAGCAACAGAGAGAGTTCACAAAACCAAAACTGGTTCTTTGAAATGATTAACAAAAGTGAAAAATTTTTAGTTTGAATGACACAAACAAAAAGGAGAGAGTACAAAAACAAACAAACAAACAAAACCCACAAATAACTAAAATAAAGACAAAAGTGAGGTCATAGCTACCAACTTTCCTAAAGGATAAAGAATTATAGATGAATATGTGAACAACTGCACCCAAACAAATTGAATTGGATAACACAGGTGAAATGAATAATTCCTAAAAACATACAATTACCTAAAGCAGCTTAAGAAGAAATAGAAACTTTTGACATATCTATAAAATGTAAAGTATAAAATGTAATTAAAGCATTATCCCAAAAAGAAAAATCCAGAACCAAATGTCTTTGCTAGTGAAGTCTAGCAGACATCTAAACAAATTAACACTAATCCTTTTCAAACTCTTCCAAAAAATAGAAGAAAAATGGAACATTCCTAATGTGTACTATTATGTCAGCATTATGCTGATTCCAGAGCCAGATAAAGACACCACAAAAAAATTTGAAACCAGTATCACTATGAGTATTGAGGCAAAAATCTTTAACAAAATACTAGAAAAGTGCATTCAACATCATGTTTCAAATATTATAGACATTGCATGGGAATTATTTAAAAATATGAAGGTGATTCAACATAAGAAAATCAATCAGTGTACTCCAATATATTAATATTAGCAAAGGACAAAAAGAGTATCTCAACTGATAAAAGGGATTTGACAATATTTAATATAATTTCACGATAAAAACTCTTAGAAAACTGGGAATGGGGGATCTCCAAATAGCCACATACCCCAAAAAATAATATTGCAAAATAAGAACAAATTCAGAAGACTCTTACTCTCCAATTTCCAAATTTAATACAAAGCTACAATAATCTAAAGTGTGTGGTATTGATATAAGAATAGACATATAGATCATTGGAACAGAATTGAGAATCCAGAAATAAACCTATACACCTATGTTCAATTGCCCTTTTTTTTTTTTTGATATAGAGTCTGGCTTCGTTACCAAGGCTAGAGTGCAGGGGTACCATCCGGCTCACTGCAACCTCTGCCTTCTGGGCTCAAGTGATTTTCCCATTTCAGCCTTCTGAGGAGCTAGGGCTACAGGTGCATGCCAGAACACACAGCTGACTTGTGTACTTTTGCTGAGACAGGGTCTCACTATGTTGCCCACACTGATCATGAACCCCGAGCTCAAACAATTCACCCACTTTAGCCTCTTAAAATGCGAGGATTATAAGCGTGAGCCACCGCAGTAGGCTGCCAATTGATTTTTGACAAAGGTATAAAGTTCATTAAATGGTGAAAGAACGGTCTTTTCAACCAATGATTCTGAGACAACTGAATTTTCACATGAAAAATAAATTAAAAAAAAGAAGTTGGAACCCTATCTAACTCCATATATGAAAATTAACTCAAAATGATCCAAAGACTTAAACATAAAAAGTAAAACCATAATACCCTTATAAGAAAACATAAGTATAAATCTTCACAAACTTAGGCTTTGCAGTGAATTTTTAAATATGACACCACACACACACACACACACACACACACACACACACGCACACACCCCAGAAATAGATAAATTAGACTTTGTCAAATAAAAAAAATTTCCCCAAATGACATTATCAGACAGTGAAAATACCTATAGCGTGTTAAAAACCAAAAACAACACCAAAAACTTGTAAATAATTTACCTGAAAAGGGCTTCATGTTCACATTATATATATTAAAGAAAATTAAAACTCAACAACAAAGAGACAAACATCTAATTAAAAATGAGTAAAGAATATAAATATAAATTACGTGAAAATGGCCAATAGATACATTTAAAAAATGCTCAACATGATTAGTTATTGGGTAAACATAAATCAAAACCATAATGATAGTTACCAGTTCACACACACTAGCATGGCTATAGCCCAAGAAATAGAAAAAAAGTATTGGAGAGGATGTGGAAAACCTGAAATTCTTGTGTGTTGTTGGGAGAAATGTAAAATGGTACAGTCACTGTGACAATTTGATGATACCTCAAAAAGTTAAATATAGAGTTACTATATGATATGGTTTGGCTCTGTGTCCCCACCCAAACCTCATGTCCAGTTGCAATCCCTTTGTGTCAGAGGAGGGGCCTGGTGGGAGGTGATTGGATTATGGGGGGTGGATTCCCCCGCTTGCTGTTCTCCTGATAGTGAGTTCTTACAAAATCTGATTTTTTAAAATAGTGTGTCATCTTTTCCTTCCTCCTGTTCCATCATGGTAATACACTTCAGCTCCCCTTCACCTTCCGCCATGATTGTAGGTTTCCCCGAGGCCTCTCAGTCACACTTCCTATACACCCTGAAAAATTATATGTCAATTAAACCTTTTTTGTTCATAAAATATCCAGTCTTAGTTTGTTCTTTATAGCAGTGTGAGAACAGGCTTCTACAGAAATTTGGTACCAGGAGAATGGGGCACTGTTATAAAGATATCAGAAAATGTAAACATGATTTTGGCACTGGGTAATGAGCAGAGGTTGACAGAGTTTGGAGGATTCAGAAGAAGAAACAAAGATGTAGGAAAGTGGAACTTTCTGAAGATTTGTTGATTGATTGTGACCAAAATGCTGGACAATGAAGTCCAGGCTAATGTGGTCTCAGACAAAAATGAGAAAGTATTTGGGAACTGGAGTAAAAGTCACGCTTCCCATGTGTTAGCAAAGAGACTGGCAGCATTTTGCTTTTGCCCTAGAGATCTATGGAACGTCGAACTTGAGAGAGATAATTTAGGGTATCTGGTGGAAGAAATTTCTAAGCAGCAAAGCATTTGAGATGTGACCTGGCTTTTTCTAAAAGTGTATGCTCATAAGTGTGAAGACTTAGATGGTCTGAAATTGGAACTTATAAAGGAAAGCAGAACACGAAAGTATGGAAAATTTGCAGTCTGACCATGCCATTGGAAATACAAACTCATTTTCCGGGAAGATATTAAAGCTGGCTGCAGAAATTTGCATAAGTAACAGGGAGCCAAATGTTAATTGCCAAGACAATGGAAAAAATGTCTCCAGCTCATTTTAGCGATCTTCATGGTAGCTCCTCCAATCACAGGACTAGAGGTCTAGAAAGGAAAAGTGGGTTGTGGGCCACGTCCAGAGCCCCACTGCTCTGTGCACCCTTGGGACATGGTGCCCTGTATGCCAGCTACTCTAGCTCTAGTTGTTACTAAAAGGGGCTAATTTATAGCTCAGGCCATGGCTTCAGAAGATGCAAGTCCCAAGCTGTGCCAGCTTCCATGTGGTGGTGGGCCTGCGGTTGTGCATACAGCAAGAGTATGGGAGTGTGCCTAAATTTCAGAGGATGTATGGAAATGCCTTGATGTTCATGCAAAAGTCTGCTGCAAGAGCAGACCATTCATGGAGAACATCTGCTAGGGCATTGCGGAAGGAAAACATGAAGATGGAGCCCCCCACACAGAGTCTACACTGGGACATTGCCTGGCTGAGATGTGAAAAGAGGGCCTCTGCCCTCCAGACCACAGAATTGTGGATCTACTGAAAACTGTTATCCTGCACCTGGAAAAGCCTCAGGCACTCAACAGGTCTGTAAAGCAGCCACAGGGTCTCGACCATGCAGAGCCACAGGAATGAAGCCACCCAAGGCCCTGGGAGCCCACCCCTTGCAACAGCATGCCCTGGATGTAAGACATGGAGTCAAAGAACAATACTTGGGAGCTTTAATATTTAGTGATAATCCTACTGGGTTTCTGACTCGCATGACCTGTGGCTCCTTTGTTTGGCCAATTTCTCCCTTTTTGAATTTTGAATGGGGGCATTTACCCAATGTCTGTACCCTCATTATATTTTGGAAGTAATTAACTTTTAAAAAATTTTACAGGCCCAAAAGTAGAAGAGACTTGCCTTGTGTATTAGTCTCTTTCACACTGCTATAAAGATATACCGGAGACTGAGTAATTTATAAGGAAAAATGGTTTAATTGACTCACAATCTGCATGCCTGGGGAGGCTTTAAAAAACTTACAATCATGGCAGAGGGGGAATCAGGTACTTTTTTCACAATGCAGCAGGAGAGAGAGAGAGAGCAGAGAAAACTACTACTTATAAAACCATCAGATCTTGTGAGAAATCACTCACTGTCACAAGAACGACATGGGAAAAACCACCCCCATGATCCAATCACCTCTAAAGTTTAATAGTTTATGATCCAAAAAGACCCGAGAAATTTTCTTCAATAGAATCTGTAAATCATCGAAGAAACAGTATTTTTTAGAGGAACACAAAGAGCATGTTTACAATTTATCAGTGTACAGTAATATATGTATTCACTTTCTAATTAATAGTGTGGTAGTAAAAGTTCTGAAATTAAATCTTCAAATGGAAAATAATGTAATACACTCGGCACATAATGAGAGTAAACAAAAACCTCTATGATTACACCACATTTGATGTATAATTAACCCCAGACATCTAACTCACATAGGTCACAAAGAGAACAAGCACAATTTTGGATGGTCCACTTCAATTCATCTTTTATATTCTGCAAAGCAAAAGGCCTCTTCAGGCAGGGTACATATCTCTTGTGAAGTAACAATTAGACTAACTGGTTTAGTAGCTTCGTTTAAGACCATGCTGTTTAGTTTAGGATACAAAATAATACTCTTGTTTTTCCTGCTTCTCACTAAACAAAGCTCAGCATGATTCTCTGCAGTTTCACTTTTGTGTTGCAAAAGCAAATTCAAAAATGGCTTCTACAAAGCAAATAAGCACTGAGTCAGGGAACTTGGAAAGAGGCTGAGAGAGAATGCCAGCTCCCCAGGAAGGAGAGTACATCACCAGATATATGTGAGCTGTCCAGATGTGGAGTGGATATTGCCAATTTGAAAGAAACTAGAAAAATTAGAGTACATGGGAAAAAGCTGCAATTTATCTTTTGCTCTGGGAAGGTCTTCTGAATTCACTGTGACAGCAGGGTTCAGTTTGCAGTCACTTCTCTTCTATTCTTCAGACATATCTAGATATAGCAATCATCTCTCAGTATCCCATGAAACCCATGCTTAGTTAGTTGTATCATCATATTCAAGGATGCCACGACAAGAGCTGAAACTTTATTTTTACCTTGATATAATTTTCTAATTTTATGTCATGATATTGGTTATAAAGAGTTTCTTTGGCATTTGTATTTTATTCCTTTGAATTCATTGCAAATCAGACACTTTGAATACTGAATTCCTGTAGGTATTTCTAAAAGTATACCTATAGGAATTCTTAAAAGTATATACATAGGTATTCATATTCAAAGTGTCTGATTTGCAATGAATGGTTCCACAGTGAGGCACTCCCTATTGGCTAAACATAATGCTAACTATTTTTAAAGTAATATTAATGGCATCTTCGCAGCTTCTCCCCAAATTTATACTACTGTTACCTTTTTACATAGGGTGAAACAAATTCATAAACTCTG
This sequence comes from Ateles fusciceps, assembly GCA_036589455.1. NCBI lineage: Eukaryota > Metazoa > Chordata > Mammalia > Primates > Atelidae > Ateles > Ateles fusciceps. The sequence goes on along the minus strand of JAZHEH010002417.1, from coordinate 656,173 downwards.
AGAATGTTGGGGCTTAGAAAATTATATCCCAGCTGGGTGCAGTGGCTCATACTTGTAATCCCAGCACTTTGGGAGGCTGAGGTGGGCAAATCACTTAAGGCCAGGAGTTCGAGACCAGCCTGGCCAACATGGCCAAACCCTATCTTTACTAAAAATACAAAAAAATACCCAGGCATGGTGGCAGGCACCTGTAATCCCAGCTACTTGGGAGCCTGAGGCAGGAGAATCCCTTGAACCCAGGAAGTGGAGGTTGCAGTGAGCTGAGATCGCACCATTGCACTCCAGCCTGGGCAACAAGAGCAAAACTCCATCTCAAAAAAAAAAAAAAAAAAAAAAAACAAAGAAAGAAAATGACACCCCAAGTATAGCATTTTGGTGGGTTGAATTCTTTGAACTAAAGGACATTAGAATGCCTCAGAAGTAGCCTCAGGACCAAGAGTCTTCTTGACCTTCTTGCTTTCTATGTCTTTTCCCTCATGTTTTCTGAAGCAAGTCACAGAAAACAGAATTCCTTTTCCCCAAGGCTGATCAATATAACTAGAATCTTTCTTTCCCAAAACAAGCCATAAAGCCTAGAGACGTTAGGAAAAACTTCTCCTCTAACTCCTTTCTGTGTAGGACACAGCCATAAAGAAATTCTCTGACCTCCCATGTATGGTTGTAGGTCATAATACCCTCATTCAGAGGGGTCCTACCCTATCCCCAGGAGGAAAGAATGTTGTACAAAGAAGCTAAGAAGTATCTAAACAGGCCTTGCTGGATTCTCCCTCTGTCAATTACTATTAGATCACACACTCATTTGTCCAATCACATTTCTACACTGCTGTCCATTTTTATCAAATCTCAGCATCCAAATGAACAGTTTTCTCTTGGTGCTTTGCTTTTCATTCCTAAAATCTCCAAGGTCACATAAAATTTCAATAAAATTAATTTTTAATTATCTTTTGTTATAGAAGTGTCTGCAGTGAGCCTTACGATCAGTGAGGACATGTATCACACCTTTCTACCCTTACTACATTAGGAATAAGACCACATGCTATTAGTGATGAAACCTAAGTTAGAGTCAGACTTCTTAAACTTCTATAACCTCATTCCCAGTAATTAATAAGTGATATTTTCTCTATATATCAATCCCATCTTTTAACCATATCTTTAAGAAATATCTACTTTATTTAAAATTATGTAAAGAATTTGTTCAGAATGACTGATACTAGACAGCCATAAACAACATCAATAAATACAATGATAAAAAGATATAATATTGAAAGAAATTACTCAACATTAGAAAGACCATTCAGCTAATATTCTAGAGACTCACAGAACAACACCACTAAATATAGTAAGGTCTGTATATTGGTATCAATAATCATTAGATAGAAATAATCAATAATATACTCTTTACATTTGGAACAAAGAAAAGCAGAATTCATTATGTTCTGTGGAACGCTGAAAGCAGAAAGAAAGTTTAGATAATTGTCTCATAATTCTAACTGCAAATTTGTGATTCGTAGTACATATAATAGATGCATAGTTATACAAATACACACTTAACAAGCATTTATTATGGAATCTAATAACTTGTTTATTTACACATATTTGCGCTCAGTCGTAGGTTACTATATTTTTTGATATCTTCTTGTTTCTAGCACCATTTCCTAAGGAATCATTGGTTTTGCTGTTTCTTTTCTCTTTATTGGTATAAGGGAGTGGGCAAGTAAAATATACATTTAAAACAAAATTGAAGTCATGAGCATTCTAGGATTTTCCTGATTTGTCAACAAAAATTGTTCTTTTTAATTTTTATTATGACATATAATAGTTTTACATATTTATGGGGTACATATGGTGTTTTTATACAAATATACAACATGTAATGATCAATGAGGGTAATTAGGAAATCCATCATTTCAAGCATTTATCATTTCTTTGTGTTAGAAACATTCCCATTCCACTCTTTCAGTTATTTTGAAATATACTATAAATTCTTGTTAACTATTTCACCCTATTGGGCTATAAAATATTAGATCTTTCCTTCATCAGGTTACAAACCAACTTTCTTGTCTACGTGCCCTAAAACTATGATTATCGTCACCTCAAGCTTTTCATTCTACTCTGTCAAATTTCTCTTAGCAGTATAAAAATAATTTTTCCCCAAATGTTAATTTGTACAAATCTTGTTTGAATGTCTTTGATAATTCAGTACATTTTCTTATATTAAAGTGAAAACTTAAAACCCTCAAGCTGATGCTACACTATTAGTAATGTGTCTGAAAAATAGGGTGAATGTAAGTTATTACAAATAGCAGTAAGAACTGTTAGAAATGCAACATTTTGTCTTAACGATCCTGGTTTACCTGGTTTCACCATAGTTTAGAGTTGTTACACAGTAAATTTATTTTTACAGGAGATTTCTAATAGTGCTTATCTAGCATCACTATTTTAAAATTTTTATACATTTCAAGATGATGAATATCATGCCATTTTGCTAGGTGTGGAAAGTAACAAGAAATTTATCTAACACACTGAAGATGCAGGAAAAAAACTCTTCTGCTAATTTGCAGCCAAGAGTTATCCTACTGTCAAAAAGATACAGAGTTCAATTTTAAACACATTCGTAAAAGTATGGATTGCAAACTAAAAAATACAAATTCAATGGAAAATTATTTTTTAAGTTAGTTACAAACACAAAATAAACCCACCACATCATGAGTAAGTCAATAGAGAAATGGAAAAAGTATAGAGTACCAATGAAATCAGTTCTTGGATTTGACAGATACAGATATCCACATGTTGTATTTTATTAATAAAGAATAAAAATAACTGGGGGATAAAAGAGCATAAAAAGAAGAATGCCTGTTTCAAGAATATCATTAAATACTTCTAGAAATGTGAAAAACAAAGTATTACTAATGTTAACTTAATAGATGTGTTTCATAGCATGTTAGGGAAAACTGAAGAATGGCTGAGATGGAATACAAAAGTAAAGAAGTTTTCTAGAATTTAGCTCAGAATGATAAGAAGATGGAAAATGAAAAACAGAATTTAAGAGAGATGGAGAATAAAATAAGAAGTACAATATTCAGCTTCTGATTTCCAAAACCACAAAAGAGAACTATTGAGCAAGACAAATTATTTGAGGAGCTGATAGTTCATGTAAAAATGTTATCATATCTTAAAACAATATTTAGATACCTCTACTAATATGAATAATCAGTATCAAACATTATTCATGTTATTTCTATATGAATCTCTGTGTGTATGCATATTTCTCTGACTTTATTTCTATCTACAAAAATAGATTGACATGAATTGTTTAATATTGCAAAATGTGCATCTGTGGTGAATACAACACTAATTCCTACATAATATGGAAACAAGTATGCCCCAAAACTAGGAGATAATGGAAGGCTTAGCACTTGGAAAATGATATTAATGGAAAAACCTGTACTAATTATGGTATTGACACATTCATTTAGTTATGTTTCCCCTTAACCAGTTGCTTCAACCATTCAAGTCCTCCCTGTCCTCAGAAGTGACATCTGTGTTTTATGTAAGGGTAGTACATGACATTCAGAGCAATTATTATTTTTTTTTTCCTTTTTGTCTTAAGAGACATGATGAAGTGATTTCCTGGGACTGGAGCAGGGTTAGTCACAAGAGTGGCTTTTCAGTTATGGGTCTTACTTTACCAACACTGAGGACTGTGTTCTGAGAGAGAAAGGCACTGAGTGTTAAATAACATATTGCTTTAATAATTGTGATAATGAAGGATTCTCTAAGTGTAGTGCCTTGGGCAGGAGACTTTCTAAACTGATCTAAGAGTAGTCAGAGTACAACCGGGATAAATAATGTAGTATCAAAATGAAGATCAAGTTTATTTTTCATACAGAGGGAGTATGTGCTTTATCTGTAGTGCAAACGTTTTATTTGTAAACTGTGTAGTTTATTCATAGGTATTTATTTTAACATTATAGTTCATAACTTTCAAAGATTATTATTTGTGTAAACATCCCATTCTCCATTTCCACAATTCTCTCATGATCTGTCTTTGTAATTGCTGTTTAAAAATCATATGTTATGTTATTGATACATAGCTCATATCTGATATTTTTGTGAATATTAAATACAAAATTGCATAATAAAATTACATATAATTATAAAATTACATCAGCACAAAATACCTTCAATACACGAATTCCTCCTTAATCATCATTGAACAAATTGTCATTCAGATTCTTAATGTTGTTATCTATAAGTAGAATGTCATTAACACAAGGAGTTATCTGTTTCAGAGTTGGATGGCATTCGTTGTTAGTTCTGTGGTATATGTACCAAAACCTCCTTGTCTGTCAGATTATTCACTCATTTTATTTTAAAAAGTTTCTTTTTGTGCTTTCTGAAGTCTGTAAATCAAGCATATTTTTCAATATAAATGAACTATTATAAATACTTCATCATATTATGATATATAAACAATACAAATGTAATGTTGATGATTTCATTTCTCCCTCATTACTTAAAGGTTTTTGATTGGTCTTTATTTCTAAAATTTGATAATTGAGACTCAATATTCCAAAAGTGAAGCAAATTATCCCATAAAAATACTGTTTCTTATTTTGTAAACATCCAGAATCTACAAAGAACTTAAACAAATTTACAAGAAAAAACAAACAACCCCATCAAAAAATGGGTGAAGGATATGAACAGACACTTTTCAAAAGAAGACATTTATGCAACCAACAAACAAATGAAAAAAAGCTCATCATCACTGGCCATTAGAGAAATGCAAATCAAAACCACAGTTAAATGCCATCTCACACCAGTTAGAATGGCAATCATTAAAAAGTCAGGAGACAACAGATGCTGAAAAGGATGTGGAGAAATAGAAATGCTTTTACACTGATTGTGGAATGTAAATTAGTTGAACTATTGTGGAAGACAATGTGGTGATTCTGAAGGATCTAGAATAGAAATACCATTTGACACAGCAGTCCCATTATTGGGTATAAACCGAAGGTTTATAAATCATTCTGCTATAAAGACACATGCACATGTATGTTTATTGCAGTACTGTTCACAATAGCAAACTTGGAACCAACCCAAATGCCCATCAATGACAGACTGGATAAAGAAAATATGGCACAAAAACATCATGGAACACTATGCAGCCATAAACAAGGATGAGTTCACATCCTTTGCAGGGACATGGATGAAGCTAGAAACCATCATTCTCAGCAAAGTAACACAGGAACAGAAAACCAAACACCACGTGCTCTCACTCATAAGTGGAAGTTGAACAATGAGGACACACAGACTCAAGGAGGGGAACATCACACACTATGGCCTGTTAGGGGGTGGTGGCTAGGAAAGGGATAGCATTAGGAGAAATACCTCATGTAGATAATGGGTTGATGGGTGCAAACCACCATGGCATGGCATATATATACCTAACAAACCTGCACATTCTGCACATGTACCCCAGAACTTAAAATATAATTAAAAAAAAAGAAGTCAACAACTTAAGGTGCCAGTTCATCTTCAACTTTTGATTCATTTCTCTTTAACTAGCTAGAAAAAAGATGGATGATGCAACAAGACGAAAAAAGCCAATTGTAAACTACATTATATTGGAAACTGAGTAAATCATGGGTATAGAGTTTTAGGCACATTATATTTCATACTGAGGGTTGTGTTTAAAATTGTTTTATCATTAAAATGGTCTTTAATATTAAGATTATAATTCAACATTATTTTCTTTCTTGCCTAATTTATGCATTTTTGGAAAATATGCCTTTTGTTCCGGTCAGTCTTTAATTTGAAAAAATATTTTGATTATTTCATAACAAAGAAAAGAATTTCATTGTACTCAACTGGGGATTGCTAGTGAAGCTGATGCTTTAAGTACTGATGTTCAAGAATGGCAAAGCTACGTAACAAGTTTTTTATCTGGTATAAACTTTTCTTATTTCATCAACCACTAGTGAAAATCAATCAGAGAGAATTCAGAATATAAAAATAGCTTCCTACATGTCTATTTAAGTTTACATTCAAAAGGTAACTATTTTTATAACTGTGGCTTTTCTGAGGCTTGGCATTACATTTATTTTGCAGTGTGCTTGGCTAGTTTAAGAAGTTAACATTGTATTTTTAGTCCATGCTTTTTCTTTTTTTCCGCTATAAACATTTTCTCATATTTGTTTTTATATATGACTATATTTGAATGTTGAAAATAAAGACTAATGTGGAATTTTATTACGTCATGTACAATTATATAAGAAATATATTTTATGAATTATATGTTGCATACAAATCAGTTTCTCTCTGGAATTGTTTCACCTTTAACAAAACAAATATGTAAATCCTAAATAAACTTCTCCAAATTAATATAGAAGCTGTGTTTTTGGTTTTTGCTTTTGTTTTTATTTTTTTTTTGTTTGCATTTTTTTCTTCTGCCATGAAGAAATTTCCTTCAGTCTAGACTAAGAAAATGCTTGTCACATATCTCATAGGATTAAACTTAAATTTCTAGTGATAAAATGCCTTTCTAATAAAATGTATTTTTTAAATAATTTAAGTTAATCATCCGTATTAGATTTATTGGCTTGAGTCTAGGTACTTTTCATGAAGATTTTATAATAAAATTCACTTTTGTGTAGAATACTGGCATTCACCAGAACAATATTCAGATACTGATTTATTAGTAGTAACCTGGAGGGTAATCCCTTATGAGCATTACCTTTGCTCCATTTCTTCATATACTCATCTGCAAAAAACTCTTCTTAACTCAATGTTCTTTATAGTAAATTCAGACCCTAAATCTCTTTGATTTTAATAAATATTTCATGTGTCTGTATACCTACAAGTTAAAATACATTTTACTGTCTACAAATTTAGTTTAATTTTCAGTATAAATAAGACTGTCAACATTTGAGTCTACTATGTTTTTAAAGTACATAGCAAAGAACTCCACGACTTCCATAAACTAACAGTAAATTAATGAAATACAAATTTGCAAATGTTTGCAGTGTTATTACAGGTTATGCTATAATTTTGGGTTTATGGGTAGATTATTTCAAGAATGTGTTCATTTATATGAAGAGTAAAATTCAACATAAAGTGCATTTATTAAAACAATGAAATACTTTACTGTAATAAATAGAATATTGTCTAATCTCTATAAAATAGATTTATAGATAAAATGTTATTTGCAAATTTGTGAAATATTTTCAAGATGTATTTTGAGAGCTTTGTACTCTGTATTACCATGTATTATGATATCTAAATTAAATTTGTCTTACAAAATATACTTAATTATTGTAGTTTTCCTTATGTACACCCAAAGCATTATAATTTACCTTGTATGTGAACACTTTTTGTTCCAGATACCATCTCTTGTCTCTGTGATTCAATCCACTAGATTTGGCAACATGCATTTCCCTGGAAAATAACAGAAAGCTGAATGATCACCTTGCAACAGCATTGTTACTTCACAGCTCAGTAACTGCAGACTCTGTTTTTTGTGTTTCAGGGTGGGTATGAAGAGAGCTTAACTTGATCACATCTCTGAGTTAAGATTTTTATGTTTTTCTATGTCTAAGTTTCTCTTAGCAGAGCTGTTAGCTGTCATGGAGTAACTACATTCCTATTATGCTGTCCTTTGAAGCATGACATCATGACTAAAGATGAAAAGCACATACAGGATTGCAGACACCTGAGATGAATTCTGATGCATTTTCTGAAGCATGTTGTAATCTCTGGGGACAGACAACCACACCCCGTGAATTACCAGAGGGCCAGTTGCTGCTTTAAAGAGAAAGGAGAATAATTTACTGAAAGGCAAATGCTAAAAATATGTCACAAAATTGCTTAACATTAGTGGATTAAATTTTAATGGAAATTGCCTAATCACAATATTAGGCATATTCTTTAACATAATACCATAAATGGATTTCATCAACTCTCCAATTTGTTTAGTCTAGAAAATTACCTTATATGTAATTATTCTATAACTAAGCATAAATGTCTTGTAGTTTTTAAGGTTGCTTATCTCATGAGAATATTTTGTTTGTTTCAAACAACCATGTGTTTTATCAAACTATACAGGTTAGAATTCTGAAGCTCACTAACGTCATACAGCTTAAGTGGTAAATTCAGGATGAGATTTTCCGGGTAGACAATAATAATTTACATCCTGGTTTTTAATAGTCACATTTTAAAATTTCTGTTTAGCTGTTATATTCCAGAAAATATGCAAATAACTTTAGCGGTTTTTTATTAAGTGTTATCCTGGCATTTTAAAGCTTTTTTTGTTATATTAAGAATATATCTTTTTATTAAGTGTTTGAAGATATGTTAACAACAATGAATATTGAATTATAGAACATGTATTTTCAGTATGACAGAAGATTATCACGAAAATTTTATTTCTGACATATTAACCTAATATACTAAGATCCTCTGATTGCAAAATATCCTAAAGTGCCTGGAATACACCTTACCCTGCAGTACATTGTGTAAAATCTTACAATAAATTATGTGATTTAAAAACATTTTCCTAGATCTTTTATTAGACCGTAGGTGGAAAGAAAATTAATGAATGCAAGGTAGAGACCACTCACTCAAACATTATTCATGAGAAAAATTTTTGGTTTACTTGTTTACTTGGAGCATTTCCTACTTACCAGACAATGTGCTGTGGTGTGTTGTGAACAAAATACTATGGAAAAAGACAGAAATTGAACACTTACTTGCAATTTGGTACAGGAGGCAGGCATTGCAGCACAGGATGCAGGCATTAAACAAATGATTGTATAAGTGAATAATTTCAACTTTGAAAAATGCTGAAATGTACATGCCAATATGAATACTTATAGTGGAGGATATTATTTCATTTAGAGGTTAAGGAACAATTTCCTGAGGAAGTAGCAAGCTAGCTGAGTTCTGAAGAATAAATCATAATTTAATAGGAAGCAGGGCTTGGGGAAACACTTTGATACAGCATATACAAAGTACAAAACAAGTGCAATATGTTTAATAATTTTTAAATGCATAGACAACTTACACTAGAAATAAAATGTATTTTTGGTAGCAGGTTGACATACTTTACAATTAGTTAGTTAAAATCAATTATTTCTTATTTAAATCCCCATTTTACATAAGAGCAACCAAGACTTTATGTATTTAGGTAAATTAACCAAAGTAAGTACATAATATACAGCAAAAAAAAAAAAAAAAAAAAAAAAGACTTGAACCCCCCCTCAATTGCCCATCAATGACAGACTGGATAAAGAAAATGTGCCACATATACACCATGGTATACTATGCAGCCATAAACAAGGATGAGTTCATGTCCTTTGCAGTGACATGGATGAAGCTGGAAAGCATCATTCTCAGCAAATTGACACAGGAACAGAAAACCAAACACTGCATGTTCTCACTTATAAGTGGGTATTGAACAATGAGAACACATGGACACAGGGAGGGGAACATCACACACTGGGGCCTGTTGCAGCGGGAGGGTAGGGGAAGGATCGTAGGGCGTAGGGGGATTAGGGGAGGGATAACATTAGGAGAAATACCTAATGTAGGTGACAGAAGGATGGATACAGCAAACCACCATGGCATGTATATATCTATGAAACAATGCTGCATGATCTGTACGTGTACCCCAGAACTTAAAGTATAATAACTAAAAAGAAAAATACTTTTAAATAGAAATAGGACGCAGAAATGCAAGCAAAATGAAAACCATTTTTATTACACTTAGAAAATAGTGTAATAGAGTGCATATGTTGGGATATGCTTAAAAAACAAACCATCCATTGTAAGTAAATCAAATGATAAACTATTGAATAAACTTTTTTAAAAAAAGACTTGAACCCCAATTAGACTGACTTCAAAGTTTCTATCCAGAATTAAACAAAATACACCAAATCAGACACAAAGCACATACATCCAATTTCTAAGATATTTTTAAAGATTAAATTTTCAGAAATTTTAATACAATTAACTTTCCATGAGTTTATTCTCCTCTCATAGGTGTATGTTCTCTCATGTAAGCCAATGACAGAACTTTATTGGCAATACAAGATGAGACTTGAATTCTTTATAGTATTCACCAATATCTACTCTGAATAAATTGTCTTCACTTAAAATAGACTCCATCTATTGATTTAAAGCAAAACATAAAATTTTAATCTCCAAAGCTAACCATTACAAGTATTCCATGTCACCTTCTGAAGACAATTATAATTGCATGATTATCAGAACATCTAAGGGGACTAATCATTATGCTAAATAATTTGAGGCTGATGGAACCTCTTCACCAGTGACAGTGGTGAAAGTATAGCTGACTGCATTTCAGAAGGTACTACACTATTCTGAAGTATTCCTTATCATAGAAAATCGAGATCACCATTGAGATGATTTCAAAAATAGAAATTTTGGGGGAAATTACTTTGTGGTCCATTCCAAGATGAAAGAACATGCCGATAATATAAATGGCAAATGGCAACTCTCATAAGATATTCCAAAATCCTAATTGACACTGAGTAATATAATTTTAACATATAAATGACATCTTATACGTAACACTTTGTAGGTACTATATACACTTACTATTATAATTGTCATTTGGTACTAACATTAAAATAGAGTCTTTTTATTTCCTTTAAGAAGAAGGAAAAGAAAAAATGGACAGGCATCTGAAAGTTGAATTGTCTGATCAAGATTTAAGTGCTGCTGTTAAATTACATTGTCAGCCTTGTAATAAATTCTGATTAAGAATTTGCACCTTTGTGAACAGATTAGCAGACCTAATTGATTTTGATCTGTTAACCTCAATTTGCAGTTTTAGAAAGGTGTAACCTCACTCAGATTTATGGTTTGAAGCTCTTGTGTTTGAATTAATACATTTTATATCTGATCTCAAGTTAAGAAGGATTTTGGTGAAGTACATATTGTTCTCTTAGTTGAAGCTCTTTGCTTTGTTCTTGTATATTACACATATTTTCAGATGTACCCATTTATTAATCTCCAAACATTGTAAGCAATAATTTTACATCTTATTTATTATCTGTCAACCATCAGTTTCTACTTCCAAGTAATTATGAGGATAACTTATCCTGTGTCTTTATATTCTCACCATCCTCCTAGACTTTGCCTGCAGTGATAGACATATGGTTAGAATGTTCTAATTCAGTTGTTAACATAACATATTGCACATAGCAATTTATCATAGAAGCTGTTAGAGACTCTGGGAAAAGCCAGCCACAATAATTAGAAATTATCACTTCTAATTATATTTTAAGGTTTTAAAAACCATAGTTTATAGAAATTCATTACTTGAAGATGAGCTCCTTTTCAAAATAAATGTGGAATCTGATTGCGGACTGTCTTCTGGTGCTTATTTCATCGACTTTATTAAATCTTAGCATCAAATAACTGAAAAACATTTAGGCCGCTTAATAACCAATATGATCCAACACCAGACAGTATTTAAGCAGACTCAAATAATTTTTACATCATACAAAAAGTTGTTTTGTTTAAATAGACACTAAGAAAATTTATCAGGATAGTTAGCCTCAAGTATAAATCCAGCAAAGTTTATAAAGGGAGAGATTTCCTATTTTAATTAGTATCATGAAGTTATTGTTCACCATTTTCTTTATAATCACCAATAACTTCACCTCCTCCAAAATCTTAATTTCAAGAAATCCAAATCCTAACCAATACTCCCTAATTTTTCAGTTCTACTTCTACTATTACCCCTACTAGAAAAGCACATTTAATTGTATCAAGATTTCTAGTTTTGACTCCTTTTCATTCTTTGTTTATTATTTCTTGTATGTGTTTATTTCCATCTTTAGCCACTCTGATTGCATGTTTCATCGTATTATCATACCTTTGTGTATTTTTTCCAGTCATTGTCCTACTTTCTCTCCTTCATGTTTGAGACAATGAGGTGACTGAGACATTTGCTTTGCAGACTAAATTTGAGGAATCCCCCCAAAACTCATAATCAAGAAAATATTTTCATGCAATACTTAAAAAACCAAAATTAATTTAAAAAATGTGCCTTAGGCTGGACGCAGTGGCTCACGCCTGTAATCCCAGCACTCTGGGAGGCCAAGGCGGGCAAATCACGAGGTTAAGAGATTAAGCCCATCCTGGCCATCATGGTGAAACCCTGTCTCTACTAAAAATACAAAAATTAGCTGGGCGTGGTGGCGTGCGCCTGTAGTCCCAGCTACTCAGGAGGCTGAGGTAGAATTGCTTGAACCGGGGAGGTGGAGGTTGCAGTGAGCCGAGATCACGCCACTGCACTCCAGCCTGGCGACAGAGCGCGACTCCGTCTCAAAAAAAAAAAAAAAAAAAAAAAAAAAAGTGCCGTAAGTAAAGCATCAAATTATAAATACAGTCAGGATTATTATTTTCCCTTTGTCTCAGGCACCAATGTGACTCAGCAAAGCGCTACTACTGATCTGCCTACTCAAGTCATAAATCTCCCATTGTCTAAGAATTTTGCTTAATTCTGTCTCCATTTCCTAAAAAGTCTTTGTCCTGTTTATATGAAAATTTTTATTCAAAATGTCATCAAACTAGTAAAAGAAAATTTTATCATTTGTATATTCGAAGTCTATTATTTATTTGAAGTCTATTATTTGAAGTCTGTTACATAATGGGAAACAGCTAGGTGCTGGTTGATCTAGAAGTGAATTAGATAAACACAGTGCTTGCTTTAGAAAAGTCCACCTAAATGACCATACGTATCTCAGAGATATATATTGTAGTGTTTTAGAGATAGAGCAGTCTTAATGATTTATTGATTAATGGAAAATCTGCAGCCCAGAGAGGTTGAATGGCTTCTAATTGCATACAATGTAGTATCATTTTAACTATATTTTAAATGATCAGTTATTGCTCTGCAAGTCTGCGATATTTTGAAGGAAAAAAAGGATAAGAATAATAAGGCTTTTTTTCTTTATTTTGATTTGAAGGGTTTTTTTGTTTATAAATGTTGCAGAGACAGAAATAAGTGCCCCAAAAACATGAACAAATAATTTTTGAAGATAGACACTACTCATATTAACCTTATGCTAGTTAAAAATAAGAATTTTCAGAACCAAAATACTATTTGGGAGAAATCTCCCTTCTTGTATCAATTTTTAGTACTCATTTTGTAAAACTGAGATGATAGAGGTTCACAGTGTCAAAGAAGCATTATACGGACATCAGTTTTCTAATACACGAGTAGGAAATGTTTCAGTTAATCTGATTCTCAAGCTATTTTGAAACCATCAGTAAATCTCAGGAAGAGCCTTTAAAAGAGGATTTATTTTCAACAACCCCTCAGGTTAAAATGGTTAACAGCTGAATTAACTGCTGTACCTTCTGTGACCTGAAAGTGGAAAGAAAAAAAAAACAAATGAATAATTTGTAGAAATGTAATTTTTTCCCACTAAACACAAAAGGAAAAAAAATGAAGAGAAATTTGGTTACTGATCAAAAAAATTTTTGAATTGAAAGTGGTCTTAAGTAAAATTAGGACACTTTCTATGTGTCAAAGACTTTGCTAAATACTTCATATTCATTATTTAATTGTAATTCTCACAATGCATAATACGTACAGTCCTAATGTCTTCATTAGGCAGATGAATGAGTCAAAGCATTCTAATCTTTCTTTTACAAGCAAGGCAGCTAAAATTCATCAAGAACATTTTACTCTCTCAACATATCTTATCAGGTTAATAGATTAGAACCTCTGTCTATCTTGATCTTTTATTTCTAATTCAGTGTTTCATTGCCTCAATTAAACTATATATGTATGTGGAGATAGATAGATGAGAGATAGACATGAATAAGATATTAAGAAACTGTAGGATTTTATAAATACAGTTAACTATAACATATTCTGTAAACCTGTTTTAAATATACTCTGTAGTAGAACTATTACCATTTAATTTTTGATTTATAAAAAGTTAGATTAATATGAATTTTTATTTAAAAAAATGTATTTTTAATTACCTTTTTAAGTATGGCTATGCCCAATATTATAAAAAGGTTTATAATTAAGTAATCACTTTGTTTGATGTGGCTACTGTATTTCATAAATCTTTTATTATATTTTGGTGAAACATTACAATAAATACAGCTTTGTTTTAAAAGATAGAAAAGTCTCTTTTAAATATTATTCTCTACAATGAAGGTATTTCTATAAGGGCAAAGGATTAACAACTGCAACTGGATAATATTTATATGTGTTTGTAAATTTTGCCTTAACATTATTTACACATGAATAAAGATGAAAGTAAAACAAGATAATTTAGCTTTTAGTTTCTGACCTCAGTAGTAATTTATGGTCAGTTCAGAAAATATGTTTAAAAATATATAAAGAAGAGGGGCCAAGCTGGCAAGATGGCCGAATAGGAACAGCTCCAGTTTGCAGCTCCCAGTGAGAACAGCGCAGAAAACTGTTGATTTCTGCCTTTCCAACTGAGATACCCAACTCATCTCATTGGGACTGGATCGGGGAATTCCCTCCCCTAGCCAAGGGAAGCCCTGAGGGACCCTGACTTGAGATGCACTTCAGCCCAGATACCATGCTTTTCCCACGGACTTTGCAACCCGCGCAGACCAGGAGATTCCCTTGGGTGCCCACACTACCAGGGCTCTGGGTTTCAAGCACAAAACTGGGAAGCCATTTGGGCAGACACCAAGCTAGAGGCAGGAATCCATTTTTTTTCTTCATACCCCAGTGGCGCCTGGAACACCAGCAAGACAGAACCGTTCACTCCCCTGGAAAGGGGGCTGAAGCCAGGGAGCCAAGTGGTCTGCTTCAGCAGATCCCACCCCCCACGGAGCCAGCAAGCTAAGATGCAGTGGCCTGAATTCTTGCTGCCAGCACAGCAATCTAAAGTCGACCTGGGATTCTTGAGCTTGGTTGGGGAGGGGTGTCCACCATTATTGAGGCTTGAGTAGGCAGTTTTACCCTCCCCCGTGTAAACAAAGCTGCCAAGAAGTTCAAACTGGGCAGAGCCCACCATAGCTCAGCAAAGCCACGTGTGGCCAGACTGCCTCTCTAGAGGGGGAGATCAAATAGATCTCTAGAATGGGATCTAGTGAAACTAAAGAGCTTTTGCACAGCAAAAGAAACTGTCATCATAGTGAATAGGCAACGTATCCATCTGACAAAGAGCTAATATCCAGGATCTACAAAGAACTTAAACAAATTTACAAGAAAAATAAACAACCCCATCAAAAAGTGGGGGAAGGTTATGAACACACACTTCTCAAAAGAAGACATTTACGCAGCCAACAAACATGAAAAAAAAGCTCATCACTGGTCATTAGAGAACTGCAAATCAAAACCACAATGAGATACCATCTCACGCCAGTTAGTATGGCAATCATTCAAAAGTCAGGAAACAACAATTGCTGGAGAGGATGTGGAGAAATAGTAATGCTCTTACACTGTTGGTGGGAGTGCAAATTAGTTCAATTACTGTGTAAGACAGTGTGGCAGTTCCTCAAGTAGCTAGAAATAGAAATACCATTTGACTCAGCAATCCCATTACTAGTATATACTAAAGGATGCACTGTTCACAATACCAAAGACTTGGAACCAACTCAAATGCCCATCAGTGATAGACTGGATAAGGAAATGTGGCACTTATACACCATGGAATACTTACTTTGCAGCCGTAAAAAGGATGAGTTCATGTCCTTTGCAGGGACATGGATAAAGCTGGAAAACATCATTCTCAGCAAACTAACACAAGAACAGAAAACCAACGCCAAATGCTCTCATTCATAAGTGGGAGTTGAACAGTGAGAACACATGGACACAGGGAGGGGAACATCACACACCAGGGCCTGTCACAGGGTGGGGGACTAAGAGAGGAATAACATTAGAAGAAATACCTAATGTGATGACTGGTTGATGGGTGCAGCAAACCACCATGGCACGTGTGTACCTACGTAACAACCTGCACATTCTGCAGATGTATCCCAGAACTTATGAAGTATAACACACAAAAAAGGAAAGAGACAAATATATATATGATAATCATCCACAATTTATTCATTCAGTAATCATTGCTCGCACTTTTTTCTGTAATATTCAATTATATGTATAAGTGAGTGTGTATGTTTAAGCACGAGTGTTTTTGAGTGAATGTGTGTGTGTTTAAATATGTAGTATAGTTTTTTACGACCTCAGATTTACATACCAATATAAAATAAAAGTCTTCTGTTTCAGTAAGTTTTGAATAAAGAAGTAGTTAATAATGACCTCATCTAATAAAATAAATTTGAATAGGACTTCGCTGAGACTGAGAAATTTATTTATTGCTACCTTCCTAAGTATAAAAGAAGAAATGTATAAAATTAATAGTGGTCATTATCAATTTTTATTAATATTTTAAGTAACAATATGGTTTCCTGGTTTCTTTTGTTTGGGAACTTGTGGTATAAAAAAGTAACCTTTTATAAAATTGAATATAATGTAAGCCTGGAAAATGCATAACTTTTATTTTCTGCCTTATAATTTGTTACATTTTTTTCAAACTCTTTACAGTCAATGTGTATTATATTTATAATTTAAAAAACTAACACGACATTTAATAAGATGATATTATTTAGCAAAATTAAAGTAGTTTTGGTTTTTTAAAGTGTAGTATTTTTTTAGAGAAAAAAATTTAATTTAAAAATCAACAGCTGGGCAGAGTGGCTCACGCCTGTAATCTTAGCACTTTGGGAGGCCAAGTAGGGCAGATCAACTGATGCCAGGAGCTCGAGACCAGACAATATGCTAATACTTCATCTCTACTGAAAATACAAAAATTAGCTGGGCATGGTGGTACATGCCTGTAATCCCAGCTACTCAGGAGGAGTGAGGCAGGATAATTGCTTGAACCTGGGAAGTGGAGATTGCAGTGAGCCAAGATTGCACCACTGATCTCCAGCCTGGGCAACAGAGTGAGACTCCATCTCAATTAAATAAATAAATAAGTAAGTAAGTAAAAAAAAAAAAATGATTTGATACAGCTGTTAAAGGTGGTTTTATCAAAAAGGGCTTTAAAGCTGGCTTTTGAAATAAAAAAACAAAACAAAACAAAACAAAAAAAACAAAACAAAAAGAAAGCAAAATTTTAAGTAATTTCCCAGCTTCATCTTAAGCATATCATCTGTTACTGCCAGCCATTACATTTTATAGAAACATTGACGATATCTTTAAGAGGACATATGCTCAAAATAAAATTTATGTTAAGACCTGCTAGAAGGTCCATTACAGAGTCAAAAGTTATCTTTGTTATCTCTAATTTTGAAGGTGCTATGCAGTAGGGTTTCTCAAATTTTAATGTACTTAAGAATCACCTGGTGATCATACCAATATGTCGATTCTGATTCATAAACTCCTGAGTTCTTGAGATGTGATATTCTTCACTTTTAAGAATACAAGTAATGTGCATATTGGTGGTCTGTGGACTACTCTGAATTGCAAGATTTTTGTAAATAATACACTATAGTTAATTTGCAGGATTTTAGGATATAATGTAGTTTGTCTCTGTTTATTGGCTATTAGTTGGCACTGTGCCAAATTTTTAAAGGATAAATTTAAGGAAGAAAATGGTTAAATAATTTGTTAAAATTTTCATAGTGATTATTTTCCTATTGTTGCTGTAACAAATTACCCCAAACTCAGTGGCTTAAAATAACATGAATTTATTATCTTAAAGTTCTAGAGGTCAGAAGTCTGAAATGGACTAAAATCAAGATGTTGGCATGGTTGCATTCTTTCTGGAGACTCTAGAAGAAAACCCATTACATTTTCTTTTCCAGTTCTAGATCCTACCCACCCTAATTTGTTGGCTTATGGCTTCTTTTTGCCTCCTCTAAAGCCAGCAAATTTGGGCTAAGTACTTCCCAGTTTGTTATCTTTGTGGTTCTGTGCTTTAGTCATCTCATCTTCTTCTCTGTCTTTGACATATTTCTACCTCCCTCTGTTACTGTTATTTCATTAAAATCATATTGGGACCAACTAGATATGCTATCTAGATAATCCAGGATTGTCTCCCTATTTTAAGGACATCTGATTAGCAATTTTAATTCTATTTTCAAGCTTAATTTTCCTTGGACATGTGTTATGGGTTAAACTGTTTCTCAAAAAGAATGTTCAAGTCCTAACCCCTGTATTTGTGCATGTGACCTTATTTGGAAATGGAGTCTTTGCAGATATAATCAAGGTAAGAGGGAGTCATTAGGGTAGGCTTTAAACCAGTATGAGAAGTAGCTTCATAAGAAGAGAAGAATGTGGATACAGAGACACCCAGTGAAATCAGCATGCAATGGAAAAAGCAGATATTGGAATAATACAGCTGCAACTAAAGGAATGCCAAGTATTGATGGCCAGTCTCAGAGGGAACATGGCCTTGCTGATACCTAGATTTTGAACTTCTACTCTCTGAAGCTTCCAGTCTCTTTCTCTGTGAGAGAATAAACTTCTATTGTTTTAAACCACACAGCTTGTGACACTTTGTTACCACAGACACAAGAAATTAATATAACATGTAGCGTGACACATTTATAGATTCTCAGGATTAAGATGGTCATTTCTTGTGAGCCATCAATCTACTTACAGCAGGTAAAAATGATTTTGTAGTTGACTTAAGCTATCTGTTTTTATTCTGTTGCCCGGCATGGAGTGCAGTGGCACAATCTTGGCCCACTGTAACCTTCATCTTTGGGCTTCAAGTGATTCTCCTGCTTCAGCCTCCCGAGTAGCTGGGATTACAGGTGCATGCCACCACGCTAGGCTGTTTTTTGCATTTTTAGTAAAGACGGGGATTTCATTGTGTTAGCCAGGGTAGTCTCGATCTCCTGACCTCATGATCCACACATCTCAGCCTCCCAAAGTGCTGGGATTATAGGCGTGAGCCACCGCACCTGGCCTAGCCATCTCTTTTGAATACCGAATGTAACAGTAGTTGGTATGGGGCAAAAAGACTTATGAAGTTAAGAATGGAATTGTCCTGAATAGACTGCTAACATCTTACCCAAATAAGTTGCCTACAAGTAATGCTTACATGAGATTAATAATTAAAGCCAATAATTTAAGATATTCATAATCTGTGCAATATTAACTGGTATAAACATTTCCACTCCTGATTTTTCTTTATTAAGAAGGGATCTGTATTAGGATTCTCTAGAGGAACCGAACTAATAGAATATATATAAGTTTGTTAAGTATTAACTTACATGATCACAAGGTCCAATAATAGGCTGTCTGTAAGCCTGAGGAGCAGGAAGAGCCAGTCGGAGTCCCAAAACTGAAGAACTTGGAGTCTGATGTTCAAGGGCAGGAAGCGTCCAGCATGGGAGAAAGATGTAGGCTGGGAGGCTAGACCAGTCTCTCCTTTTAAGGTTTATCTACCTGCTTTATATTTGCTGGCAACTGATTACTTGGTGCCCACCCAATTAAGGGTGGGTCTGCCTTGCCAAGCCCACTGACTCAAATATTAATCTCTTTTGGCAACATCTGCACAGACACACTCAAGATCAATACTTTGTATCCTTCAGTCCAATCAAGTTGACAATATTAACCATCACAAGTCCACCTTTTGTCAACTTGAACTCATACTCATCTCCTGAGACTACAAATAATCTTCAAATAAAGACAATAATAAGGTCATAATTATGCCTAACATAATGTAACTATCCTTTGTACAACTGGAAATGCATCAATCCCCAACCCAAGTAATATTACATAATGTTAACAAGACTTAAATGCTGATATGAAGTCAATAAATCTTATGTCACATGATAAAGGTAAAAAAATAAAATGAAGGTATTTTCTTAGTACAATTGTATGCATGCACAAACATGTTTTAACAAAAGAAGGAGAAAGTACTCATGACAATTACAGTACCCATTTCACGTGGTCATGAAGCTGATATTGATGACTATCTTTTTTACTACCTATTCTGTATTTCCCTTGCCTTCAGCAAGCATCTCAGTGGGTCATGGATTTTTTTCCTAGTTGAGTGACCCAAAACTTCATTCCTTAAGGCTCTGGGCCATTTGTAGTTCTGTCTGGATTGAGCTCTTGTAGTTTCCCATCGACCTTATTCACAGGGCATGGTAACACTGATAGATGCCCTAATGGATCTCCTGTATTCCATTCATACTTTTCCTTGTCTCCATTGTAGAGTAGTAGATGGATTTCATCTGGATAGTCTGGGTCAATCGCCCCCACCAACCCTGTATTTATCTTCCTAGCCTGTTGGCTTAAAGGTAGGAAGAACCCAAAGTGTCCGGATGGCAATCTTAACTTCTAGTTTAATGGGATTATTGTTGTGTCTCCTGATGGCAGCATTTCTCCCCTCTGGAACTAACACCTCTAGGCCAGCAGAATGTAATGTCACAGGAAAAGGAAGCAAAAATTTTGCTAGTGGATCACTGGGAGTAATGATGAGTGATGCCACTTCCACTTCCACCCCTTGATTCCTGGACACACCAATCCTGGCTATGTGAGGAATAGTACCATATATTGAAGGCTGATTCAGAGCACACATGGCCTTCTGGAGAACTTTGCCCCAGCCCTGCAAAGTATTGTCATCTAGTTGGCATAGTAATTGTGACTTTGAAAGGTCACTTCACCATTTTATCAATTCAGTTGCTTCAGGATGATGGGAAACAAGGTAAGACCAGTGAATTCCATGAGCATGAGCCAACTGCCACACTTCTTTAGTTGTAAAGTGAGTGCCTTGGTCAGAGGCAATGCTGTGTGTAACACCATAATGGTTGATAAGGCATTTTGTGAGTCCATGGAGGGTAGTCTTGTCTGACACATTGGGTGTAGGATAAGCGAACCCATATCCGGATTAAGTGTCTATTCCAGTGAGGACTGTAAGGCCGGTTGCCTTGCCAGGAGCTTGGACACACCCATTTTTTCCAGTGACAGGGAATTATGTTACCACTCTGCACCCGACACTTAGCCCCCCGCTGAAAAACCCCTGCCCAAATATTTCAAAAAGCCACACCAAACCCTGCCCAATAACTCTGTCCTGTTTAGGTCATTCTTCCCCAAGACGGCCCACTCACCAAAAATCCCGCCTACCTACCAGTAATAACTGCCTTCACTCTCCTTCCTGGGTCCCAATATCCAGTCAAGTGCTTTATGCTTTGTCTCCCCTATATCCAATCAAATGCCTTCACTCCCCTTCCTGGGTCCCAATATCCAGTCAAGTGCCTTATGCTTTGTCTCCCCTATATCCAATCAAATGCCTTCACTCCTTATAAAACCCCTTGCCCTAAAAAGTTAAGTGCAACTTCTCTGGCCCTTACCTGGACTATAGAACCTCGCCCGGGAGCTAAATAAATTGAATTTTCATTTTCTTATACTGGCCTCAGTTTCCTTATTTCAACTCAACAATATACCTTACAAGGACAAACTTCTGCCCTTTCCATGATGGAAGAATTTCAGAATAGTCAACCTGCCACCATGTAGCTGGCTCATTACCCTGAGGAATGGTGCCATATTGAGGGTTTAATGTTGGTCTCTGCTGTTGGTAAATTTGGCACTCAGCAGTGACCATAGTCAGGTCAGTCTTGATAAGTAGAAGTCCACATAGCTGAGACCATGTATAAGCTCCATCCCTGCCACCCTGGCTATTTTGTTTATGGGCCCATTGGGTCATGACAGGGGTAGCTGGGGAAGGAGTGGTGTTCAAAAAACAGGCCATCCTATCCACTTGATTATTAAGATCCTCCTCTGCTGAGTTCATCTGTCATTGAGCACACACATGGGATACAAATATCTTTAAAGTTTTTGACCAATCAGAGAGGACCATCTACATACCTCTTCCCCAAATTTCTTTGTCATCAATTTTTCAATCATGCTTCTTCCAAGTCCCTGACCATCCAGTCAAACAATTGGCTACAACCCATAAATCAGTACACAATTGCGCATCCAGCCATTTCTCCTTCCATGAAAAGTGCACAACAGGTGCACTGTTTGAAGTTCTGCCCACTGGGCAGATTTCCCTTCACCGCTGTCCTTCAGGGATGTCCTAGAAAGGGATTGTAGTGCTGCAGCTGTCCACTTTTGGGTGATGCCTTCATATTGTGCAGAACCATCTGTGAACCAGGCCCTAGTCTTCTCTTCCTCTGTCACGTGATCATAGAGAATTTCCCACAAGGCCATTGGTGCAGGCTGAGGGAGAGAAGGCAGGATGGCAGGAGTGGAGACCATAGGCATTTGAGCCACTTCCTCATGTAACTTACTTGTGCCTTCAGGACCTGCTGAAGCCCTAGCACATACATACCATTTACACTTGATGATAGAATGTTGCTGTGCATGACCAGTTTATGGCTAGATAAGTCAGAAAGCACCCTGTTCATGATAGGCAGTTCAGGTTGCATGGTGACTTGATGACCCATAGTCAGACATTCAGTTTACACCAAAGCCTAGTAACAGGCCAAGAGCTGTCTCTCAAAAGGAGAGTAGTTATCTGCAGAAGATATCCGGGCCTTGCTCCAAACTCCTAGAGGCCTCTTCTGTGATTCACCTATGGGGGCTTGCTGAAGGCTTCAAACATCTGTATCTGCCACTGAAACCTCAAACACCGTTGGATCTGCTAGGTTATATGGCCCAAGTGGCAGAGCAGCTTGCACAGCAGCCTGGACCTGTTTCAGAGCCTTCTCTTTTTCTGGACCCAACTCAAATCTTTTGGATCATTTGGTAAATGGGCCAGAGTAACACAAGGTTTCTAATGGTACACGATTTTTTTTCCTCATTATGTCCCTTCATTATGTGATGAAAAGATAAATTTGGAAAAGCAAGTAAATATCTGTAGCTCTCCTTCTTTCTCTCTATTTCTATGTTGATATAGGCTTAATATGCTATGTTAGTTGTTTTCAACAATACAGTTAGCTTAGCAGTGAAGTCACCATACAGAAGGCGTGCAGTACCCCATTACTGCCAGGGACTGTATAATGGGATGATGTTTGTGTTCCCTCGAAATTCATGTTTATGCCCTAGCTTTCAATATGCTGATATTTGGGGGTGACGGCCTTTGGGAGGTAATTAGGTTTAAATTAGATTATGCAGGGACTGGGGAGGGGGTGGTGATGATGTGTTTAATGCTCTTATAAGTAGAGGAAGAGAGAATTATCTCTCTCTCTCTTTCCATATGAACACATACCAAGGAAAGTCCACATAAACCCACAGTGAGAAGGTGACTGTCTGCAAGCTAGGGAGTGGGTCCTCACCAGACAGCAAATCTGCAAGCCCTTTGATCTTGAACTTCCCAGCCTCTGGAACTGTGAAAAGTAAAATTCTGTTGCTTAAGCCACTTTGCCCCTAGTATTTTGTTATAGTTGCCAGAGCAGACTAAGACAAATCAGTTTCAAGTTTCTGCTTTCTTGCAAAACAGGCCATATTTTCCAATATTGTAATAAAGACATATGATTTATATCTAACTGACATTTTCCTTATTCTTCAATTGGTTCAACACTCAAAGGATGGAAATTAATTATTGGAGCTCCTTCTTTCCTAACTACATTTGCTAAAACTTTTTGTCCATGATTCCCTTTCTTCATGCTTTCATTTTCTGCCATGTTCCTGCCTGAATGTGATGCTCAAGTGTTAATGTAGTAATCAAAAATAGGTTTTTTATCACAGCTCACTGGGCAGAAGTTAGTAACTTTCAATGACATTGCTAGTAGATCTTAACATCAACTTGCTAATATGTCACTATTGATAGTAGAGAAATAAAAGGATAATGGTTGATTTCTTATTATATATATCATTTATATCCTAGTGCTGAAACAGCCTAAAAACATTAATGAAACTCTTACTTTGACTTGCACACTACTTTATGCTGAATTAAACATTTATAAATAATATGGAGACTTCTGTGCATTTTGTCATTAGAGTCCATTTGCACCGTAGAAAAAGACATCACTCTTTCTTGACCTCAATTACAATGACTTATATTTTCACTGAACTTGAGAAAACCTCTTCCATGGTCACACCTTGAACTTTGTCACCATATAGATGGGCTCCATGTTACAAAATAGAAATACATCTTCTTCTTCTAAATAAAACTACTTTATCTTCCCTCCTTCCTCATATGCTCATTCCTACTTTACTTGCTTTTTTTTTTGTTTGTTTGTTTGTTTTGCCTAATGAACCCTTCTAATCTAGTCATTCTTAAACTCTGGTGTGCATATGAATCATCTGAGCATTTTGTTAAAAAATTATGATTTGACACTTCTCTGAGGGATCTTCTGTTAGGTGGTCTGTGTTGCCATACAAAGCTTTTTAAAATACCCCATAAGGAGCAAAAGGGAAAAATAGAAATGTTCACTGATTGCTCCCCCACTCTTCCATAAGGACACCAAGTTAACAACTATATACACAGAAAACAACACTTCATAAGAATAAAAAAATCAGGTGAGTACTCATAGTACCTAATTTTAGCTGAAATTAGGTACTCATAGTACCTAATATTGCTGAAAAAGGCACTGAAGAGATAGAAAAAAACAGTCCTGAATTGCCTATGCCATCCCTCCCCCACCACTGGCCTTAAGGGAAGGAATATTGGTGGTAGCCAGACAGTACTCCTCATTTTCAAGGGTGGTGAAGGCTATGGAGTAAGGCTCTTCTGCCTTTGGAAAGGGGTGAGAAGAGTGAGTAAGACTGCCTTTTTTTGGTTTGAGTGCCAGTTCAGCTGCAATACAATAGAATATCAGGTAGATTTCTAAGGTTTTTGACTCTGGGTCCTTGACTCCCAGATGGCACTTCTGGACTCACCCAGGACCTGGGGACCTTCCTGCCTTAAAGGGAATGACACAGGTCTCGGTGTCATTGACAGATGGTAATTATAGAGCCCCAGGTCATTGCATGAACATAAGCAGTAGCCAGGGAGTGATTACAGCAGGGCTTGGGGAAGAACCAGTGCTGTGCTGGCATCAGGTCTGACCCAGACCCAGTACAATTCTAGTGGTGGTGACCAGAGGGGTGCTTGTGTTACTCCACCTTTAACTTTAGGTAGCTCAGCATTACTGGGCTTAGGGTACCCCCACTAAAGCAGAAGCAGCTTAGATCACAATTCCCAAGTCCTTTCAAAAATCTGGAAAGCCTTCCCAAGAAGGACAGCTACAATAAATACCTACTTCTTTAATGTCCAGACATCAAAGAACATCTACCAGCATCAATACCAGACAGTAAAACATGGCCTTACCAAATGTCCTAAATAAGGCACCAGAGACCAATCTTGGAGAAAAAACAGAGACATGTGACCTGTCAGACAGAGAATTCAAAATAACTGTGTTGAGGAATCTCAAAGAAATCCAATATCATAGAGAAGGAATTCAGAATTCTATCAGATAAATTTAACAAAGAGAATGAAATAATTAAAAAGAATTAAGCAAAAATTCTAGAACTGAAAAATGCAATTGGTGTATTAAAGAATGCATCAGAGTTCTTTAGTGGTGGAGGAAAAAAAGATAAAAAGAATAAAAACAATGAAGTATGCCTATAGGATCTTGAAAATAGCCTCAAAAGGGCAAATCTAAGATTTATTGGCCTTAAAGAGAAAGCAGAGAAAGAGATAGGAATAAAAAATTTATTCAAAGGGATAACAACACAGAACTTCCCAAACCTAAAGAAGGATATCAATATCCAAGTATAAGAAGATTATAAAATACCAAGCACATTTAACCCAAAAAGACTATCTCAAGGCATTTAATAATCAAACTCCCAAAGTTCAAGGATAAAGCAATGATCCTAAAAGCAATAAGTAACTGTGGTGTATAAACTACTCTTATCCTATGTAGAAAGATTAAATGATGAACCCACAAAAAATAATATCTACAACAATGTTTCAAGACATAGCCAGTACAATAAAGTGTAAACAGAAATAATAAAATGTTAAATGGTGGGGAACAAAGTTAAGATAAAATTTTTATTACTTTTCTTTTTTGTTTGTTTATGCAAATAGTGGTAAGTTGTTATTACTTTAAAATAATGGGTTATAAGATATTACTTGCAAGCTCCATGATAACCTCAAACCTAAAGACATACAATGGGTTCACAAAAAATAAAAACCAAGAAAATAAATCATAGCACCGGAGAAAATCATCTTCACTAGAGGAAGACAAGAAGAGATTAAAAAAGGAAGAACAATCGAAAAACAAATAACAAGTAACAAAATGGCAGGAGTCAGTCCTTACTTTTCAATAATGACACTAAATGTAAATGGACTAAACTAGTCAAAGATATAGACTGGCTAAATGAATGAAAACACAAGATCCATTATTCACCTATAAAGACACATATATACTGAAAATAAAGGGATAAATAATTCATATCAATTGAAACTGAAAACAGGAGTTATTACACTTATATAAAAAAATAGATTTTAAAACAAAAACTATAAAAAAGATAAACAAAGCCACAATACAATGATTAAGGCATAAATACAATGAGACAATATAACAATTTTAAATGTATATGCACCCAAGAGTGGAGAAGGCAGATATGTAAAGCAAATATTATTAGAACTAAAGTGATAGCTAGGCCCCAATACAATAAGAACTGGAGACTTCAACACCCCACTTTTGCATTGGACAGGTTTTTCAGGCAGAAAATTAACAAAGAAACATTGAATTTAAACAGAACTGTAAACCAAATGTATCTAATAGATATTTACAGAACATTTCACCCAGGAGCTGCAGAATATACATTCTTTTTCTCAGCACATGAATCATTCTCAAGGATGGATCATATTTTCACTAACAAGGCAAGTCTTAAAACATTTAAAAATCTTGAAACAGTATCAAGCATCTTCTCTGCCCACAATGGAATAAAACTAGAAATTAGTAACAAGAGAAATTTTGGAACCTATATAACTAGTTGGAATTTAAATAATATTTTCCTGAATGACCAGTGGGTTAATAAAGAAATTAAGAGGAAAATTAGAAAATTTATTAAAGCAAATAATAATGAAAACACAACATAAAACCTATGAGATACAGCAAAAGCCATAGTCAGAGGGAAGTTTACAGCTATAACTGCCTACTGCAAAAATGAGGAAAAACTTCAAGTAAACAACCTAACAATTAATGTTGAAGAACTAAAAAAAGCAAGAGGAAACCAAATCCAAAATTAGTAGAAGAAAAGAAATACTACATATCAGAGCAGAAATAAACGAAATTGAAATAAAAATACAAAAAATCAATGAAACGAAAGGTTGGTTTTTTGAAAAGTTAAATAAACTGGACAAAGCGTTAGCCAGACTGGTTAAAAAGAGAGAGAGAGAAAATCCACATAAATAAAATCAGAAATGAAAAAGGAGACATTACAACTAATATTGCAGAAATACCAAAGATCATTAGTGGCTGGGATGAGCCACTGTATGCCAATATATTGGAAAATCTTGAAGAAATGGATAAATTCCTAGATACATGCAACCTACCAAGATTGAATCAGTAATAAATCCAAAACCTGAACAGATCAATTACAAATAATGAGATAAAAGTCATAATAAAACATTTAAGTCATACCTTTCCATTCCAAAGTACAAAATCAACTCAAAATGGATCATAGACTTAAACATAAAATCTAAACCTATAAAACTTAAAAAAGGTTAGGAGCAAATACTTTGTGTGTTATTGGATATAATACGAAAAGCAGAAGCAACTAATTTTAAACAATACATAAATTGGACTAAATCAAAATTAAAAACTTTTGTACTACAATTGATACTATCAATAAAGTGAAAAGACAATCCATACATTAGAATATATTTGCAAATCATATATTTGATAAGAAATCATATCTAGAATACATAAATAATTTTTACATCTCAAAAATAAAAAGATAAACACACCAATTTAAAAATTGGAAAAGTTTCTAAAGGGATGTTTCCCTAAAGAAAATATACAAACAGCCAAGGAACATACATCAATAACATAAGATGTTCAACCTTATTAGTCAACAGGGAAGTGAAAACCAAAACCACAATGAGTTATCACTTTACACCACTAGGATGTCTATAATAAAAAAGTCTGATAATAATGCATGTTGGTAAGAATATAAATAAATTGGAAACTTCATTAGTACTTTTCTGTTGTGACTAGTTTGGAAGCTCCTCAAAATGTTAAGCATAGAGTTACCACGTAACCCAGGAATTTCTTTCCTAGGTATACCAAAGATAAATAGAAACACATCCATGCAAAAACTTGTGCATGAATATTTATGGCAGTCTTATTTATGATAGCTAAAAGATGAAAATAACCTCAATTCTCACAACTGACAAGCTGATCAATAAAATGTGAGGTTGCAATTAAAAAAGGATAACATTCAGCAATAAAAAGGAATAAAATCCTAACACATGGCACAACATGGAAAAACACAAATGAAAATATTCTAAAGAAGAGATACAAATGTTAATTATATCTTAATAATGTTTCTTTAAAAAAGAGGGAAACGAACCCACAATAAAACAGATGCAGATGTATGTGAACAACACTTTGAGTAACGTTGCTCAAGTTCCTTGATTCATCTATTTTCTTCTTTTTCTCTTGGTCTTCAATACATTTTCCTGAGCTTGAAAGAGATACATTACCACTTTTTTGTCGCTTTCCAGTGGAGTTCTTTTCAAACAAACAGTCTGGGTGCGGTGGCTCATTCCTGTAATCCCAGCACCTTGGGGGGGCCGAGGCAGGTGAATCACGATGTCAGGAGTTCAAGACCAGCCTGGTCAATATGATGAAACCCTGTCTCTACTAAAGACACAAAAAATTAGCCAGGTGTGATGGTGCTAACCTGTAATTCCAGCTACTTGGGAGGCTGAGGCAGGAGAATCGCTTGAACCCAGGCTGCAAAGGTTGCAGTGAGCCTACATCATGCCACTGCACTCCAGCTGGGTGACAGAATGAGACTTCACCTCAAAACAAAAAAAAACAAAACAAAAACAAAAACAAAGAAACCCTCAACCACTTAGTAGTGACCAATCTCCCAATTCTCAGGCTTTGTTTCCATTTCTTGATTCCATAGTATTGCTGGCAAAAAAAACCTACCTCATTACAGACTGCCAATATTTCAAAAAAAAATATGCCTTTAAACTTTTGTAAATATCTAGTCACCTAACAGATTTTATTTAAAACTTTTCTTTAAATATCTGTTTTATATTTTATCAAGTAATTATTGCAAAATTCTATTAGCTCCTCAGGTTCCAATTTTCATCAGGTTCAGCAAAATGCTTTATTTCCTGCTTAATCTGATAATTAAAGTGATTAGGCATTTATTTCCCATCCCCAGCTTCATCCCATACCTACAAACTTAAATTCAAGCATAGTTATAACATTTTTTGTTCAGTAGACACAAGTCCTTCTGTTTTTATTTAACCATTACAGTACTCTCTTTCATATTCCTTTCTAAATTCACTATTAGCCTCATTCTCTCAGCCTATGATCATATACATTTTACCAATATCAGTCTACAAAGGTTCTTACATTCTCTATATACTGGCCACAATAAACAAACGAAGTTTGAAAACTCACTTTTAAAATGTCCCTTTACCCTTATGTAAGTGATAATTACATTTAATGCTAATTATTGAAATACCAGTTTAATTACATTTAATACTAGTTATTCAAATACCAGTAGCTTAAACAAAGAGGTCAAGTGTATTTTCTCACGTAATCAGGAGTCTCGACACAACCATTACAAAATTAACATTTTATTTCACTCATTCTCTCATCTGCCCAGTTTTTAAAGAGTTTTTTGGTTTCTAATGTCCCTGTTATGTTGGCTTTTGCCATCATTTTTGTTGTTTCATTGTTACAAGATGGCTCACATACAATCATTTGTACTTTTGCATGCCAGGGATGAAAAGGAAGAAAGTGATGAAGTCTTATATTAAGAAAGCAAAAGTTTTTTCCAAAACTTTAGCAAAAGCAAAAAGACATCCACCTACATATTAAAAGTGAGCCATGGCCACTTCCAAATGAAAGATTTTGGGAAGGATAGACATTTTAGCTAGAAACATTGCTGAGATATTAGTTTCTATTGCTGCATAACAGACTAAAGTAAACTTAACTGCTAAAACAATATCCATTTATTAGCTCATAGCTATTTAGGTCAGAATTCTGTGGGAGCTCAACATGTTTATCTGTATGGGGTATCCCAAGCCCAGAATCAGTATACTGGCCAGGCAGAAACCATATCTGGAGACTCCGTGGAATAATTTCTCCCAAGCTCATTTGGGTTGCTTCCTAAATCCAGTTCCTTGTGATTATAGGTCTGGTTCCCCATTTCTTCACTAGCTGTCATCTGGTAATGTATCTCAGCCCCTTAAGGCAACCCACATTTCTTCTCACAAGTGCTCCTCCATCTGTACATCAGCAATGAATTGTCAAATCTTTCTCACACTTTGTATCTTTCTGACTTCCTCTTCTACTACCAGCTGGAGGAAGCCCATTGCTGTTAAAGGGCTCAGGTGATTACATTAGGCCCACCTAGATGATCTTTCTACCTTAAGGTCGACAATGGCATATAACACAATTACAATCAAGGGAGAGATAGCTCATCATATTCATGGGTTTCACACACACTCAAAGAAGAGGGAATTATACAAGTGTAAAGATATGAGGTCCTTTTTAGAATCTTATCAACCACAGCTTCCTTGATGAATATCAAGGTTTTGTTACAAAACAGAAGGTGAAAATAGTTATTAGATAAGGAATGAAAGATGCCTGCAATAATCTCTAGTTCTACATTTAAATCACTTCTTTCCTATTCAGTTAATCACTTAAAAACACCATCTATACTGGCTGACTTGATTTCCAAAATAATTCTTATAATTATCTCCTTGACTGCCCAAATCTGCCTTCTATCCCATTACACCAATTAATACTCCAAGAAATGAGTTACTGAAGATCTCCAGATAGAAAATCCAGGAAATGGTTTCCAGACTTTATTTGTTGATTATTTCTCTAAAAGGTTAGCACTAGCGAACTTTCTTTCTTGGTGAAACTGTAATCCCTAAATTGATATGACATATTTGACTTCATGTTTTATTCTGGCCTGAACAGTTTTCTATATTTCTGGGCCAGCTATATAGCATATAATCACCTGGTGACCTAAGAGTGGTTATTGCAGAAGCTTAAAACGGTTGACTTATGCACATCCTTTCTCATTCTTCCTGGGAGAGGCAGCAGGAATGGGAAAACAATGGGAGCTTGCTTCTACCTAGAGCAGAAGATATGAGACCTTAGGTTAAATAACCAAAAGTTTCTGTGCTTCCAGCAGTGTTTATGTATAGACTGAAGTCTCCCACTAAGTTCTATGCCATGACTCCCCTCCATTTACACAGCAAGGAGCTAGTAGTTCTATGGATCCCATACATGCCTAGACTGTGCAGATTCTAAAGAAAAATAGACTAGGAAAACTCAATTACAAAGTGAGCATATAACTAGGAATCATGAGGTATTGGAAGAAAGTCAGCATCATAAAAAAGAAAAAAATAGAAAAGTTGCAGGAAATAGAGTCAATAAACTGAAAGTGATCATAGAGAAATAACATAATAGATAAAATAAGTATATAATAGACACAGTAAAGAAGAATATTATGAGCTAGAAGACAAAACTAGAAGACAAAAAAAATCCTCTTTATGAGGAATAATTCATTATTCTTTATGAGGAATTTTTTTGTCTTCTAGCTTTGTCTTCTAGCTCATAATATGAGGATGTCATGAAGAAATATGGAGATGGAATTATGAAAAACAAGTTCTAAATTGGAAAAGAACTCTTAGGAATTGCAATTTTTGGCTAATAGAAAGAAAAAGAGATCAGAGAGAAAAGTGTAATGTTAATACTCAAGACGAGATAAGAATGGTTCAGAAATTAAGGAAATCTTTAGTCTTAGACATTTTGAACATTCAGGAAAGCAGAAAATCCTACGTATCTTCAAAGGTGGAGAATTACAGTTAATCTATATAGAGGCAATAAAAAAGTGATATATATATTTGTTAATATCTATCTATTCATCTAGCTATATTATTATCAACACTGAATGTGTTATTACAAGACAGTGGAAAAATATCCTCAAAATAACAAAAAAATTTAAAGCATATATTCCAATAGGTAGCCAAACTATAATTAAAAATACATATTAAGATATATAAGAACACTGACATAATTTTGTAGGATGTTCTTCAGATAGTTAAAAAAGATTTTCTAGAGAAAAAGTAGTATTTTCCCAAGTAAGAATTTTATGTTCAGAATTCAAATATAAAAATGACTTTCTTGAATTGGACAGAAACATTGAGAGTAAAATATATGTATATTTACATTTTTACACATCCCTTTGAATAAGGCAGGCAGCTCCAATTCTATTTCTATATGAGTATATATTGCATACGCCAGAATAGAATGTATAATATGTGCACACAGTGTTTAAAGTCCAAATGTTAAAATATTAAAATCATTTATATCTTACTGCTTTTATAGTTCATATCAATGAATATGGTGTTGTTTCTGCTTATTTTTAATATTATCATTTAATTTCTAAAAATTGTTACATATGTTTCTGATAATTTAAGAGATAATTTTCACTATGTAAAATTAAAGGATAGAACTTTAACTCCAAAGAAAATATAAAATATATGAAACTAAAATTTGCTGAGCAGGCCCTATGAACTTTCACAACAAATATTAAAATTAATTTTCAATATTTCAATTATTTTAGAAGATGCTAATGTGTGCTATCCAGAGTTTCTGCATAGAAAACACTTTCATTTCCAAAACTGCTGGAAATGTCACCTATACCTGCCTGACTGCTGAGTTTTCCCAGTAAGCAATGTTCTCTGCTGGAGAGCACTAATATGAAGAATTATCCCCGATATATTTTGGCTGTTTCCCCACCCAAATCTCATTGTGAATTATAATCCTCATGTGTAGAGAGAATGACATGGTTGGAGGTATCATGAGAATGATTTACCCTATGCTGTTCTCATAATAGTGAGTTCTCACACAATCTGATGGTTTAAGTGTGGTACTTTCACTCTTGCTCTTTCCTCTGCCACCATGTAAGACATGCCTTGCTTCCCCTTCACTTTCTGTCATGATTGTAAGTTTCTTGAGGCCTCTCCAGCCATGTGGAACAATAAGTAAATTAAATTTTTTTACTTTATAAATTACCTAGCCTCGGGTAGTATAAAAATGAACTGATACAGAAAATTGGTACCAGGAGTTTGGGGAATTTGTATAAAGATACCTGAAAGTATGGAAGCAACTTTGGAACTGGGTAATGAGCAGAAGTTGGAACAGTTTGTAGGTCTCAGAAGAAGACAGAAAGATGTGGGAAAGTTGTAAACTTCTTAGAGATTTGTTGAATGCTTTTGATGAAAATGTTGATAGGCATATGAAAAAGGAAGTCCGGGCTGAGGCGGTCTCAGATAGAAATGAGGAACTTATTGGGAACTGGAATAAAGGTCACTCTTGTTACACTTTAGCAAAGAACTGGAATGCATTTTGCCGCTGCCCTGGAGAGCTGTGAAACTTTAAACTTGAGAGGAACAATTTAGGGTATTTGGCTGAAGAAATTTCTAGGCAGCTAAACATTCAAGATGTGGCCTGGCTTTTCCTGAAAGCATACAGTCATATACATTCATAAAGAGACAGTCTCAAAATCACACTTACTTTTAAAAAGAAAGCTGAGCATAAAAATTTGGAAAATTTACAGCCTAATCATGTGGTAGAAAGAAAAACTCATTTTCTGGGGGAGAAATTCAGGCATCAACTGTAGAAATTTGCATATGTAACAAGGAGCAGAATGTTAATAGCCAAGAGAATGGAGAAAATGTCTTCAGGGCATTTCAGAGATCATCATGGCAGCCCATCCTATCACAAGCCTAGAGGCCTAGGAGGAAAAAATGTTTTTATGGGCCAGGCCTAGGCCCCCACTGCTCTGTGCAGCATCAGGACATGGAGCCCTGTTTCCCAACCACTCCAGCTCCAGCTGTGGATAAAAGGGGCCAAAGTAAAGCTCAGGTGATTGTTTCAGAGGGTGCAAGCCACAAGACTTGGTAGCTTCCATGTGGTGTTGGGCCTGAGGATATGCAGAAGATAAGAATTGAGCTTTGAGAGCCTCCATCTAGATTTCAGATGATGTATGGCAATGCCTGCATGTCCAGGAAGAAGTCTTCTGCAGGGGTGGAGTACCCATGGAAAACCTCTACTAGGGCAGTGTGGAGGAGAAATGTGACGCTGGAGCTCCTACACAGAGTTCCAACTGGAGAACTGCCTAGTGAAGCTGTGAGAAGAGGGTAACTGTCCTCCAGATGTCAGAAAGGTAGATCCACTGACAGCTTGCATTATGCTCCTGGAAAAGCCACAGACACTCAACACCAGTCTTTGAAAGCAGCCATGGGGCTGTATCCTTCAGAACCACAAGGGCAAGGCTGACCAAAGCCTTGGGAGTCCACCTGTTGCATCGGCATGCCTTGAACGTGAAACATGGAGTTAAATAAGATAATTGTGGAGCTTTAAAATTTAATGACTGCCCTGTGAGGTTTCAGATTTGCATGGAGCCTGTAGCCTCTTTGTGCTTACCAATATACCCCAGTTGGAATGGGAGTATTTACCCAATGCCTATACCCCCATTATATCTTGGAAATAGATAACTTGTTTATAATTATAGACTCATAGGTGGAAGAAACTTGCCTTGTCTCAGGTGAGAACTTGGACTTGGACTTTAGATTTATGTTGGAATGAGTTAATGTTTTGAGTGACTGTTGGGAAGGCATAATTGTGTTTTGAAATGTGAAAAGTGCATGAGATTTGGGAAGGGCTAGGGGCAGAATAATATATTTGGCTCTGTGTGCCCAACTAAAATTTATCTCAAATTGTAATCCCCACATGTCAAGGGAGGGATCTTGTGGGAGGTGATTGCATCATGGTGGCAATTTCCCCATGCTATTATCAGAACAGTGAGTTCACATGAGCTCTGATATTTGAAGGTGAGGCATGTCTGCTCTCACTCTCTGTCCTGCCACCATGTAAGATGTGCTTTGCTTCCTTTCCACCTTCCACTCTTTTCAGCCATGTAGAATGGTAAGTCAATTAAATCTCTCCTTTTATATATATATAAATTACTCAGTCTCAAGTAGTTTGTTATAGCAGTGTGAAAATAAGCTAATACATCCTTCTTTCCCAAAACAGCCCAAATTCAATGATTGGTTGATATGGAAATATAAAGGCTTGGCAGGCATGTCTTAATTTGGGACACACTGGAAGGATCATTCTAGCTTCCGAATTCTTTATAGGGTTGAAAATATGATGTTGCAAATGCATTACAGTTCAATTTTTGGTTCTGCCAAATCCTGCTCTCTCGCTCATTGAAACATGTTGTTTCTGAGAGCATTGCTCATAACCTACGTGGAGGCAAACCCTAATCTCCCAGGCTTTGTCTCAGGAGTGCCACCAACAACACATTGCTTTGAAGTGTGGACAAGAAGGGTGAAAGACACTGGATCTACTTAACTCATTTAAATGTATTTGATTTCAAACTCAGATAACATTAAGTAATGCACATTTTATGCAATATAATGTTTTTTGCCTACTTATGAAAAATACATAATTCAAAATCATTTTACTTGCATAGGAAATCATGTATGAAGCATACATTTTGTATAAAATTTCAAGGTAAAAATGATCATAAATTGTTATAATTAAAAAACTTAATTGTTTAGTTTTTTTTATCTTGTGGATTTAAATTATTGAATGCCTGCCAGCAAATATACTCCTTTTTTTAAAAAAAAAAACTTAAGATATTATTTTCTTTAATTGTGCTGCTCAAGAGCTGCTACAGGAGTACTTTATGAAAGTACCTCACATAACAAAATCAGTTCCCTTCAGAGAGCCATCTCTCTTCTTTTTTCTAAGCAGGCACTATTCTTGTGGATCATGAGTTTATACTTCTTTGTGGTTCTATTAATATTAATTTATAAAAAACAAAATCTCAAATCAGTTAGAAGGCTTTTTGTGGAAAGGTAACAGTGTAATTTTCTGTTATGTTTAATTTTTTATTATTTTAAATTTTCTAGATATATCCTTAATTACTTAAGATGCATATATATTCATCATCAAATGAAAGTGCATATATTCTGAAATGTAAATTTTCTCGTGTAAAAAGTTTGAAAATGCTTTTTAAATCATAAAAATACAAATTTGCATGCAAATCTGTTGAGATAAGACTTACTGTAACAACTGCAACCTTTGTTTGTGCTTATTTTACTCTGTGTGTTCCTTTCCAAAATGTGAAAGTTCAGAAATATTGGGCTTTTTATCTTTCATGGCTATTTTACTATGGGCTATCAAACAAGCAGGGCCAATTAATCAATGTGTGGTCACAAATATCTGTTAAATTATTAATTTTATGCACAAGTTAAAGGATGATTGACTCATGTATTTTCTCGTTTCAAAATAGTAATAATTGGGATTAATAAATCTGTAGGTTGAGAAAGATAAAGAGAGAGACAGAGAGAGAAGAGGAAATAATAAGTTCCAGGTTTCTGGCTTGAACTAGATAGAAGCTGGTTCCATTTACTTGGAGTGGCAGAGCATGGGAGTTAATATTAGAGTATTACAGGCATACAGTTTTTGAATTGGGAATTGTTTAGATAAATTGAATATGAGAAGGCTATTAAATAGTTAGAAATAAATGTTAATAGAAATACAAAATTCTGGATAAGTGATAAGTTACACTATGCTGCTTTGAGATAAGTTAGACTTGGTGATATTACAAAATAGGAATCTTTATATAGCCTTCAATACCTTGATCATTGCCTTGAAAATACAAGTATAATAACTTGTATTAAGCAAAATTCGTAAGCCATTCATGAGCCATTAAAAAATCCCAGTAATCATTAACTGCATAAGCTTTCAAAATAAATAATAATGTTAAGTATTAGTAAATGTTAACATTAATGTTAATGTGAAATAATGGTTGTAGAAGATGCCAGAAAATATCAACACCTAGAAGCCACAGGTTATTGAAATTCACATTTGCTTCTATATCTAAATGTATACATAAATTATTTGTCATTCTGTCTTTGGAAAATTCTGCTGCTATCTTTTTTTTTCTAAGTACTTTGCTGCTCTTAACAAAATCCAGTTACTTGTTTGTGAAAAGGCAGGGGAGAAAAAATAGAAGGTAGTTAACTATCTGTGTTTACTATAAGAAAAGCAAGAATTGCTCAGTTTAGGCATAAATACAAGTATTTTCAGACACCCTAGATTGAAACTCATATGACTGAGCCATTTCTCTTATAAATATATATATAATATATATATATATATATACACACACACACACACATGTATATTCCCTTATGAATATATATATTTTCTGAACATATATGTGTGTGTGTGTGTGTGTGTGTGGTATGTGTTTTCTAGGGGTGTTCAGATTTCTCTTAATTCTCTTATTTATCCAGCATACTGTGTATATGCTCTCCTGGCCCATCTTGGCCCATTTTAGGCCTTGGTTTTGGACTCAGAACCGGTTAGAATCAGTCTTCAGTTTAAATACTCAGCTCCCACCATAGCATCTGGATGAGGGGTATTGTCCCTGGCTGCAGAAAAGCTACAAAATATAGTTTGAGTAATTATAATAATGCCTGTTGAATTTAACTATAATGAAAAGCTGATTGAACAATGTAGAATTTTTATTATATATTTTTTAAAAAGAAGGCAGAAGGAAACTGTGAAAATAAGTAGATTTTATGTGTCTGCTAAAATATTCCTTTTAACATACGGTAGCTGTGGATTATTTTTACAGTTCACAGATATGTGAGTATGACACTAAACATATTCTTGAGCTCTAAGCATCTCAAATGAAAATATTCATAATTTGAAATAAATAATATCCAGCACTGATTAAAACTTGTTTTACTTATCTATTCATAGACAGTCTGCTACTAGTATAATTACACTGTATCTTTATAATGATTCTTGGCACTTATATTGAGGTAGTGGGGGGAGGAAAATTAGAGGGAGCCAGTTGGACTAACAGAATTAATGAGAAAAAGGCAAAAGGGACACATCAAAATATCATAAAATGCAAACAAGAAATGAAAAATAAATATATCCATGAATATTATATATTTAAATTGATCATTTCAATTAATTTATATTTGAATTGAAATTGAAAGATTAATTGAATTGAAAGATTTTATTTACCTTAAAATCTTTATTTTATCTATATCATTAATTCAATTTTATACATTTTTAAATGTATGTTTTTTATATTGGTATATAAACTCCATGAAGATACTGCCTCTGGCCCTGTGGTTGATTTCTGCCACTTAACTGAATGAATGGATCAAAATAGGAATAATAATTATTGGCAAATAATTATTGGCTAATGGAGAAAGAATACACAAATGAATGAGCATCTGCCTTTACCATAGGGATCCAAGAAAAACTTAAAAGGAGAGAAACGTGAGCTGGATCTATGATGGTGCATAAGAAAAGAGAAATTGCAATATATGGAATATATCTATACACTAATGTCAAGAACATTAATACTTAGAGTGAGCTAAGGTATAACACAGCCATATTAAGGGCAGGAAGAAGAAAACACAAAGAGACAACACGCTATGTATATAGTGGATCTACCAAGTATGAATCTTCTCTAATACTTCATTAGAAACATGGAATAAGCAAAATGATTAATAAAAGGAGTGATTTATTTTAACTGTAAAATAAATGAAATGAAGAAACAAGGAAGACAATAGTCAATTTTTTTCTAGTTTAAAATCTAAGTGTGAGGTTAAAATCTTTGGCAAAAGCATAAAAGTTACAGATATTTTATTTTTATGATCACATTTTTAGGATGAGAATAACATATGAATTGAATGCGGAATCATGGAAAAACACAAAGAACAAAATATTAAGAAAGCCATAAAATTCTATTACTCAGAGACATGCATTCTTTGTATCCTTACATAGATAGTTCTATGTAAATGGCTCATTGAAATGCCCATCTCTTAGTCATATTTAATTGTGTTTTTAAAAATTTTCTTTATGAAATATATACACTAATTTTCATAGAAAGATACATTTCATGAAAAATAAACTACTTTCTAAAAAAAAATTTTTTTAAAGTCTGGCATTTCTCTGCTGCCATTTGTTGAATGAAATGCAAACCCAAATCACCTCTGTTTGTATCAAATATTAGTGCAATTATATTATCACCAAAGTTATTTTGGTGAAATGAACATTTTATAAAAAAAAAATATATAAATGCATAACTGTGTTTTTCTTATGGAAACAAAACTACATACTTTTGAATTGTTAGATAAAACTTATTCACATTTGTAAATTGAACTGAAGGCACAGGAGACACTTGCAAAAGATTAGGAAAACACGAGTGAAAACCTAGACTTTCTGTTCACCCTGCTCCACACATTCTAAACTCAGACAAACCAAACTTCAAATTGTAGACAATGGGTTATTATTTTAATTTTTAGTAGAAAAATTCTTGGATAGATAATAGGCAAACCATACTCTAAGAAAATCTATGACAGTGAATTAAAGATAGTTACAAATGTAATGGAATAAGTTCATTTCTACACACTTTCCTTCCTGGAAATTTTCCATCCAGAGAAATGATAAGCAACAGTATAACCTGCACCTAATCTCAGACAAAATTAGTAGTAAGTAGTTTTCCAGAATGAAAGAGTAATATAAAAATCTTAGAAGCTTGGAACCATGGGAAAGGGCACATGAGTGTATTATAATGGTTGGCCTATCATATAGTTTGATGCCAAGAAAAAGCATTGTATTCAAAGTGGAATGAAAAATATAAGTTAGAAAATGATAGATTAGGTGGATTATAGTAGAAATTATCCCCCAAATCTCAGTGATTTTCAACAACTAAATCAAAAAGTTCGATTTTGGCCTCACTAGATATACGCTAAAGCAAACCTCATGGCAGTAATCATAACCAATCTTATGGCAGAGAAAGAACAAAAAACAAAACAATAAAACATGGGCAGATTACTTGCTGGCTCTTGAAAATTCTACTTAGAAAATAAATGTTTCTTTCATCTCTATTTCATTGATTAACATATGCAAAGATAATTCTAATATCTACTGGCAGTGAGAATATAATATTTTCTCAGAAATGAACAAGAATCAATTTGTAGATAATTGAGATATGTAATATAATCTCTATTATTTACAAATAGTCTTTCACCATTTATTTTGTTTGAAATATATACTCGGTTTTGCTCCTTCAATAAGGCAAACAAAAACCCTGCCTACTCATGACATCACACTCAAAGACTTGGAATTCATGGTCATATCTATAACAGGTAAAATGTGTCTTTCACTGATACAGACTTCCCTGTACTAAGAAGACAACCAGTTCCTAGTAGCCTCAGTCTCCCTAGAGTCCTGCTCTCTCCTCTTCAACAGAATATATTGATGGAACAGGGGCAGGATAATGGCAATAAATACTTCAGCATGAGAAGAGAAAGAATGGGAGTTTCATAGCTAATACTGGTCTATAAAAATTCTGACATCTTGTTAGGAAGACAATGAATAGGCCCCCATTTTAGAGTGAAGAATTTGCGTTGAATGTCTTCCCTGAGACTCATTGCCTGATTCATTTTCCCTCCTGGTTCTTAGGTGTTCTCAAGGAGTCTTTCCTTTTCTATTACCTTCTTCAACTCTATTTAAAAATATTTAAAGGAAGTGAAGATGAAGGTTAAAATTGAGACACAACAGAAAAATAACACAAATGATTCAATGGTAGTTTTCAAGGTAGCTAAAGGAGAATCAGCATATTTATTTTTTGAAATTTGCAATGAAGAAAAGCATATAATTGCATAACTAAATAGAACAAAATTAAGATATTTTTCAAAGACAAGTCCTAAACTAAAAGAAGTTTTGTCTATCCATACTGAAATTGCACACCATGTACTTGGAAAAGCAGAAACAAATGAGCAACATGAAGCCAAGTCCCAGCAAGTTTGCTTTATCTCACAGATAAAATGTAATGGTCTGATGGACAAAACATCATATTAGGAAGAAATGTGATATGTGAACATAAGCTCCTTCCTGCTCTGTTATGGCTATATTACCTTACTTTTCCCTTTCAACTTCAAAATCTGTTGGAAATAATCCTCCATAATAAATTATCATTGCTAGCATAAGCGATGTGATTTCTGTCTTCCTAACTGGTACACTAGACCAAATTTGATTGTTAAACAGTTTGTTTTTCAGAAAATAATATATGATATTCATGTTTAATTCACTATATACAGTTTTTTAAAATTAGACTCTGATTTATAGAGATATTTCAGGTTAACAGAAAAATTTAGCAGAAGGAACAGCTTTTCCACATATTCTCTGCCCTGACACATGCATAGCCTCTCTCATTATGAGCATACCCCCCTTCTCAAGAGTGATACATTTATTATAATTGATGAACCTACATTGACACATACTTATCATCTAAAGTCTATAGTTGACATTAGGACACACTCTTGGTTTTGTGTAGTCTATGGGTTTAGACGAATGTATAAAATGACGTGTATTCTCCATTATAACATCATACAGAGTAGTTTCATTGCCCTAAGAATTATCTGTGTGCCATATGTCCCCCTTGCCCTTTAACCACTGTCAACCACTATTTTCTTCTGCCTGATGAATACAGTTTATTTATTGATTCACCTACTGAAGGACAACCTGGCTGCTTCCACGTTTTGGCAATTATAAACAAAGCTGCCATAAATATCTATGTGCAGGTTATTTTGTGGACATACATTTTCACCTCCTTTGAGTATATGCTAAAGAACACAATTGCTAAGTTCTATGATAAGTGCTTGTTTAGTTTTGTAAGAAACCACAAAACTGCCTTCCAAAGTGGCAGTATCATTTTCCATGCCAAGCAGCAATGAATGAGTTACTGTTGCTCCAGATTCTCACCAGAATTTGATGTTGTTTGTGTTCTGGATTTTGGTCATTCTAATAGGTATGTAGTGCTATTTCATTATTGTTTCAATTATGACATATAAGGTAGAGTAACTTTTCATGTGCTTATTTGCCATTTGTATATATATATATATTTTTTGGTGAGGTTTCTGCTAAGGTATTTGGCCCATTTTTTAACTGAGTTGTTTGTGTTCTTGTTGAA
The DNA here is from genome assembly GCA_036589455.1 of Ateles fusciceps. Taxonomy (NCBI): domain Eukaryota; kingdom Metazoa; phylum Chordata; class Mammalia; order Primates; family Atelidae; genus Ateles; species Ateles fusciceps. The sequence goes on along the minus strand of JAZHEH010002417.1, from coordinate 613,956 downwards.
TTTTAAATGTTCTTCATATAAATTGGAGAGCAGCTGTTTATCTCATATATCTTTGCAAATATTTTCCCCCAGTCTATAGCTTCTCTTTTTAGTCTCTCAACAGTGTCTTTGCAGAGCAGAAAATTTTAATTTTAATGAAATCCAACTTATCAATTCATTTTTTCAGGAATAATAACTTTGGTGTGGCATGTAAAAAGTCATCACCAAAACCAAGTTCATCCAAATTTTCTCTTATATTATCTTTTAGGAGTTTTTATAGTTCTGTATTTTGTATTTAGGTCTGTGACTTATTTTAATTTGTGTGATGTATATAAGGTTTGTGTCTAGATTCTCTTTTTTTCCATGTGGATAACCAGTTGTTCTAGCAATATTTCTTAAAGACTATCTTTTCTACATTGTATTGTCTTTTCTATGATTTTATTTATCTGATTAACCTAAAGGGTGCTCTTAATTCTTTAGTTTCATAAGGTTTTTTTTTTGGATTTTTACTTGTTGTTAGGACAAAGCAGTGACTCTATCATTCTATCTGCCAAACCAGAAACCAAAAGTGTATATAGTTTTTAGAAGTACCACATGTTGCACATTTACTCTGCTTCACATTCAAAATGCATTGCAAAAAATGTGTAATCATTTGCTTGTACATGAAAGTAAGTATTTATATCAGTTTAACTAATCCCTTATTCCAGTTTGCAGGACAATATGTGATATATAGTGCATGCTCTACAATTTTTTGACAATATATTTTTCAAGGTTCACCTGAAAGTTTAAAGTGCAAGTGAAAGTGAAAAATAGTAATGAAATGCCTGTGGTTTTAAATGTAAAATTCTTAAAATTGTTTTGCGCAAACTTTGTATTTAACCAGTGCAAAGAAAGATATCCAAATGGCAACATTTCTTCACCTAGATATTGGTATATGTTCATGTATTATTCCTGATGATAGTTTGTTTTTGGTTTTTTTTAATTTACTTTAAGTTCCAGGATACATGTGCAGAATGTGCAGGTTTTTTACATGGGTATACATGTGCCATGGTTGTTTGGTGCAGCTGTCCTTGGTAGATACTGATGACAGTTGTATCGGGTTCTCAAATAGGTCCATCACCCATAAAGTGCAAGAGTAATGCCATGGAGTCTAAGTACCATCCTGTCAATTCCATGGCTGCTAATAGAAGAACAAAGTATGACTCGCTAAACCTTAGACTCAAAGTCCCCTAATCATTTGGGGCCACCTATACTTTTATGCAAAATACTATTCTCACGTGAAACTGGCTACTATACTCAGGTTATTCTCATTTCTCCTTTATATCAGCAGTATTTGTTTCTTGCCTCTGTTATAAAACTCATTACTTTGTATTATCATTTTCTTAATATAGTTCTCACATGAATATATCCCTAGTAATTTAATGCAGTATTTGGTACCATGTCTAGATATATTAGGGACTCAGCATTGTCTGCTGAATGAATGCATTAAATGCAGATGAAACAGGAGCTGCACTTAAGTAAAATGGAAAAGCACTTTTAAAAATGTCTAAACATTTTAAACATAATAAAGATTCTGAAATTAGAAAAATACAGTCATAGAACTCATGGTAAGTAAATCGGGTTATTCAAGAAGAAGACCCAGAAGTTAATAGTGTGATGGGGGCTGGGCATGATGGCTCACGCCTGTAATCCCAGCACTTTGGGAGGCCGAAGCAGGTGGATCACCCTGAGGTCAGGAGTACAAGACTAGCCTGACCAACATGGTGAAACCCCATCTCTACTAAAAACACAAAAATCAGCCAGACGTGGTGGCTGGCACCTGTAATCCCCGCTACTTGGGAACCTGAGGCAGGAGAATCACTTGAACCCAGGAGGCACTCCCCCACTACTTGGGAGCCTGAGGCAGGAGAATCACTTGAACCCACTGCACTCCAGCCTGGGCAACAAGAGAAAAAATTTGTCTCAAAAAAAAAAAATAGTTTGATGGGTTGTTGAGGTCATAAAATCTGTGGAAAGAAAAGGAGAAAAACAGATGGAATGATCAGGTCGTAGTGGTGATTTGATTAGCTTTCCCTTCATAGGGCTGGAAAAGCCTCAGACTGTGGGGCAGATTGGATTAAGTGTCTTCCAACCCACTGTATTTGTACAAAATTCTTTATTGAAGGGAAATCTAAACAGTATATCTCATATTGTAATGCAAGATATCACAATATTGTGTGGCTATCAATTATACAGTACCGTAATATATTCTATAAAAATATTTGAAGTTATACTAAGTACCAAAATTTCTGAAAGTTGTTAATTGCCATAGTTATTAATAATCTTTTGGAACACTGTAACTCTTCTTACCACAGTAATAAATAGCTAATGGTAAAATATTTAAAGATGTTTTAGGTTATTTTCTTTTAATGAATCTTTTCTCTTCCTGGAGCGTATATGTCACCTCAATAATATTTTCACATGCTGTTTTCGTAGTGTACCTACCAAATAAGAATCCTGGAAGTTACAGAGAATTAAAACTCAAACTTATAACCTGGTTCAGCAGGACATCAGAGGACCAGTAGGATAATTACAATTTACCAGCTGAGAAACAGTGGCATGTAACTGTCCATACGTTACAAGAAAATTGAATACAATTGACCGTCACTTAATTTTATTTTCATTTTTCTATCAACACAACCTTTTCCCTTTTAGTTATTATCTGAAATGATAGAAATGGAAGTCTCTATTGTTTTTATAAACTTAAGACACTGTACTACAAATTTTTAAATCTACCAACATAAGGTTAACAGACTAACCAGATCATAGGGGTTTTGATTATTCTTATAGATCAGTCAATAGGTGAAATCAAACTATAAGTCAGTCAATAATTAATCATTGAATATACTCTAAAATAGATAACTCTGCCTATGTTCTCAGTTTGCATTAAAGTGAGTGTATAATTGATCCATCAATAACTCTAGATTTTAAAAGAAACATTAAATAAACAAAAAATATATGTTGATATTTTTGGATTCTCCATACCTCAAGGAATATATCATATTAAAAATCTGCCTTTAAATTTAATACCTAGCAAGTCTCAGTCTTCTGGAACCATGTAGGAGGGGGAAATCATCTGTCCACCTTCAAATAGTCCAAAGTCTTCTTTCATGTACTCAACAAATCTTTATGGAGCTTCTAAGATATGCTGGTTATCATGGAAGGAGTTGGACATGTAATGTTGAATAAAAATAAGCATTATTCATGCCCCTTAGAGCTTTCCATATTTTGGTGTAATATGCACATATTAAATAATCACATTAATGCATACTTGCAAAAATAACAAATAGAGATGTGGCAGAGACACAAAACAAAAGGCATCCCTGCTATGAGAAATTAAAATATTTATGAATGTAGGAAGCATATATTTATTGAGCCTCTCTCTGTGTGACACTGTGTTAATCATTAGGAATCAGCAGTTAACAAAAGATAAAAATTTTCTGCCCTTGTAGAGCTACTGTACCAGTAGCGAAAAACCAATAAATAAATAAGAAAATACATATACTGTAAATATTGGTGACTGTTCTAAAGGAAAATAAAGAGTAAGACAACTAATGAGTCACAGATGTCAGATCATTTTCTTAAGAAAAGTAGGCATATGTTCATTGGCATCCCCAAATTTGCTTTTATATTTCAGACCCTGAAATCCTTAAAAACAGTTTTATTTCATCTGAATCTGCTAATGCATTCTTTGGTATATCCTTTGAATAATGGACATGGCTCCATTCATTTTTCACTTTACATTAACATAATTTTGAATAGTCTGTTTGGTTTCAGCATTTTTGCATACTTTTGGCACAATTTCTATTTATATTTTGAGACCTAGTGTAAATAATTATTTGAAGTCCCTTTACTCTCTAAGCAAGTTTACTGTGATAGGATAAAGGCAGAGCTGATGACAAATAAAATACATAAATAAATACACAAATAAAACTTCAAAATTCAGTAGCTAAGGAAAATAGAAGTTTATTTTATTTTCATGTAACGGTATCTGATGAGTAGATAATCTCTGGTCAGGTTAGTAGGTTGTTATGCCACTTACAAGAACTGGCTGTCAACATTGATCAGCCTCATTTACACCTACCATGAGCAAGAGGCAAGGTGTGGGAATCCAGGACAATTATATTGTAAAAGATAAAACAGATTTCATCTCTTATATTACACCAATGGAAACCTCATAACAATTTATCACCTTATATTCCTATTAAAAAAGGGAAAATGGATTTGGTTGAACAAACTAATCTTCACCATAGCGAGAAATTTAGAATTTAGTTTTCCAATATCCAAATAGATGGAATGGATATATAATTTGAGAGTGCCAAACCCAAGTATTTGATCTGATCACTCTGAGAAGTGTATGCATTGTATAGTTATGAAAAGAATTATAAGAATTAACATAAACTATTGTGATTGTATATAGAATCTGAGGGAGTTCAGTAACTTAAAGTAACTTAAAGCTGTATGAATTAGCAGGTTGAAATTATGAAGGTCATCCTATAGATGCCAGAATTCTAGTCCATTGGTTCTCAAACATTCTGGGTGCAAGATCTTTATATATGCTTCAATATTATTGAGGATCCTCAATAGCCTTTGTTTATTTGGTTATATCTACTGAGATGTACCTTGTAATGTAAAATTGAAAATTTAAAAATACATTAATTTTTACGTAGGAATAATAGACTCACTCCTTGTTAGCACACTCTCTGAAAAAATCCCATTTTTCCCAAAATGAAACTAAGTGAGAGAAGTGGCATTGTTTTATTTTATTATTATTATTTTTTTGAGAGAGAGTTTTGCTGTTACTTGGCTGAAGTGCAGTGGCACAATCTGGGCTCACTGCAATCTCTGCCTACAATCATTCAAATGATTCTCCGGCTTCAGCCTCCTGAGTAGCTGGGATCACAAGCATGCAACACCACAACAGGATATCTTTCTGTATTTTTAGTAGAGATGAGGTTTCACCATGCTGGCCAGGCTGGTTTTGAACTCCTGCCCTAAAGTGATCAGCCTGCTTCAACCTCCCAAAGTGCTGGGATTATGGGCTTCAGTCATTGCTCCTGGCTGGCTTCATTTTTCATTTTTACAAATTTCTTTGTTCTGACTTAGAAGATAGTTGACTGCATTCCAATATCTTCTGCCTGCATTTCATTCCTTAGAATAGCATATGTCATACTGCCTCTGGCAAACTCTGCTGCACACTTGTGAGATATTGCAATTGAAAGGTAAATCCTATGTTTATACTACTATGAAAAAAGTTTGATCTACTGGACTCATTGAAGTGTCTCATCCTCCTCCCTGAAAAGTCCTTGGACCACACATTAAGAAACACTGTCCTAGCCTAAGCTACTATTAACTTACTGCTGCTTGACTAGCAAAACTAAGTAACCGTGTTTATTCATTCTTATATTTCTATACCCCATTGAAAATAATACATCGTCTCTGTTGAAGATCCAGATGAATACTTTTTTAAAATGTGAATTCAATAGTGTCATTTTTCATCTTCAATCCTTTTGATGATCTCCCATTTCTATTACGACACAGACCAAAATCGTTACTTGAATCTGTCTCATAAGCCAGAAATTGTGCAATAATTATCCTCCAGATTTATGGCACTGTAATAATTTAAAACATGTAAGACCTTTGGCTTTGATAGGCCTTTAAAAGCTAATTAAAACTGCTTACAGAGATTCTGTTTATATTTCTCAATTTTAATATTGGTACTTCTCAAATTTACCCCTACGACACTCAAGGCACGAAATATTTATTTCTAATTTAATATAAACTACTTAGTGTTGAATTTTCCAGCAAGCTTAACCTGCATAAGAAAAAAATAAAATACAATTGTTATTAAAATGATTTTAATACTCTCTCACCATATAATACCAGGTAATTATGAGATACTGTGTTTGACACTGATGGGAGTTACTGGTCACTATTGCAGATTGAGTACTATTCCTCAACCACAAAATAAAAACTGCAATATGCAAGGTGCTGGTAATGTTAAAAGTATTGCTATAAGGAAATGTGTTGACAGATTAGATGAAAAAATATACACCCTTAAAAAATGAAAATGATGGTCATGGCTGAAAGTCAAGTAATACATTCAAAGGTAAACAATTAAAGGCAACAAATTACTATCTATTTAATACCATTGCTAAATGAGCTATCAACTTCAGCCTAAAAAAGTCAAGTTGGGAAAACCAGAAAGCAGAAGTGTTTGAGTATGTACTCCAGATTCTCTTTGGAGCGTATACTAATGTAGTATGCATTAAAATATCCAAATTTGAAAACTATAATGCCACGTCAAGAAACAAGGAATGAAAATATTGTTCATATGTTTGGACACAAAAGTTACTTGAAAGAAAAAGGAGTATATGTCCTAAGTTGTGATTCCATAAGGCTAATTGTACTGGCATTCTTGAAAGAATGGTATGACAATGTTTTTATATAATTTTGTTAAACATATAAATTTTGTTTTATATTTTTATCTCAAATTGAATGTTGTTTTAAAAATTTTAAAGCATTATCATGAGAAGTATTTCCCACTGAACATGTCAGAAATGTTCTTTATAAAAATCTAAAATATAAACAGTATTTAAATCTGCTTACTTGCAATCTTTATTCATGCAACATAAGCTTATTGAACTCCTATATATAATGCCAGCAGTATGATATGCTCTGTAGATACTAAACTAAATGTACCAGTTTTTCTTAGACTTATTATGGTGTAGTTATACAAGAAATGCACATTTTGTTATTGTTGTAATTATCATAATTAATTAGTTCCATATACTGGAAATGTTCTTATATTTTATTAATTAAATTGAAACACATTCATTGCATCTTTGTAATATAGATCAATAAAAATAAAATATTATTACATTGTTTTTCATATAAACACTTTTCCTGAAATAATCCAAGTGACTTTCCACAAGTATCGGTGATTCTACAATTGGATGCTGTGCTACTTAAATCTTTGAATTAGATAATGTGAAATATCTATAAACAATATAAAATACCTTATCAAAACTAGTAAATTTTGACGTCTGTAGCATCTTTAATGATGTCCCCTGTATTATTCCTGATGCTGAAATTTTGCTTTTCATGATCAGTCAGGCAAGAGCATTATTAATGTTATTTATATTCTCAGAGTATCGACTTCTGGTTTCATCGATTTGTCTATATTGTTGTTTCCTGTTTTTTTTATTCTTTTATTTTACTTGCTTTAGGCTGATTCACTTTTTTTTTTTTCATTTCTTAAGATAGAATCTTAAATTGTTGAATTTAAGGCCCTTCTTTTTTTCTGACATAAAAGTAGAAAGCTATACAGTTTTCTTTTAGGCTGGTTTAGTTGCAGCACATAAATTTGGATATCCAAGGTTGATTTTTTTCACTCAGTTTAAAATACAGTACTTTTCAGTTTCACTTTTGATGTTTTAAATTTCTTTAACAGACATAGAAACATACAGTTTACTTGTTGACTGAGCTTTGGTAGTTTGTCGCTTTTAAGGAAATTGTCCATTTTATGTATGTTGTTGAATGTATTATCCTGTCTTAGCTATTATCACTATAAAGTAAATTACTTTTAAACTTAGCAATTAAAAAACAACAAACATGATCTCACAGAATTTCTGAGGATCAGGAATCTAAGAGCAGCTTAAGTGTGTAGTTGTGGCTCAGGGTCTTTCATCAGACTATAATCAAACTGTCAGATAAAGCTGCAATCATCTCAAAGCTCAAATGGGGCTGAAGAAGCTCCTTCCAAGCTGGTTCAGAGGAGCATTAGCAGATCTCAATTTCTTTTGACTATTGTTCAAAATCCTCTGTCTATCACTATGTGGACCTTTCCAAAGGTTGCCTACCTTTCCTCAAGACCTGGTTATTGGCCTGTCCTGAAAGAGAGAGAGCAAGATCTCAAAAGACACAATCTGCAGTTTTTCCAAATCCAATCTTAGATGTGATATCCCATTGCTTCTGCCATACAGAAGGCTATTGTACACCCAGATCGACCATGGCTTGCAATATGTGCCTTTAACATATCACATGCTTAATATCAATATTGTTCCATTTTATGTAAACTGTGAGAACAGATAAGTCTTCCTTCAGCCTGAAGATCTCATTTGAACATTTTTTTTTTAGCATTCAGATTTACTAGGGATACATTTATCTTTGAATTATCAGGAAGTATATTTTTTTACTTGCTCTTTAAAGAATAATCTTGTCAGGTGTTGATTTCTAGATTGGCAGTGATTTTGCTGTTATTGCTTGTTAGATTTTCTTTTAGCATTTTATAAACCCTATTTGTCTTCTGGCTTCCATTGTTTTTGTATCACTGTTCTCTATGTAATGTGACTTTTTCTTCTGGCTACTTTTAAGCTTTTCTCTTTACTCTTGGTTTATAAGGTAAACTATAATATGTGTTTTGTCATTGTTATCCTTTTTTGATTTCATTGACTATAAAAATGCATTAATGTTTGCTACCAATATAGGAAATTTTCGGTCAACATTTTTTTTCAAATCTTAGATTAGGCCATCCTTCATTGACCTGTTCTCCTTCAACTTCTTCAACTTGCTTTTTGCTATTAAATCTATCCTTAAATACTCAATTTCAGTTATATACTGCTTACTTCTTGAATTTATATTTGTTTCTAAATTATTTATATTTGCTTTATTGTTTTCTGAAATTCCCTATCTGTTCACTCATACTATCTTTCCTTGAGTGTTAAACATGTTTAAAATACCTATTTTAAATTCTTTAAACATTAATTTCAATACCTAAGTTCCCATAGAGGCTGTATCGATTCAACTAAAAGAATTATTTTTATGTCATATTCTTCTTCACGTGATTTATATTTTTTTCATGATGTACTTTTTTTTAAACTACTTATTGAGGTATGATTGACATATGAAAAATTGTACACATTTAACATTTACAATTTGATGAGTTTGGAGATAAGCACATACCCCTGAAACCTGCACATTTGCATGATACATCGAATAGCTTTATACTCACATGTAATAATATCGAATATTCTTCTGGCAGGCAGCTTAACTAATAGCAGATCTTCTTGATCATTTTAGGTTTATTATTTGTTAGAGCTGCTGTATTTCTTTTATTTTCTCTTGGTCTTAGAGCATATTACTTACTATAGAGTGCAGTTCTGAGGACTTAGCCTTTCTGAAGTGTCAACTAAGCGACCGAGTTCTTTGGTGAAGTGTGCCTACCATGACTGAGCCAGAATCCCAGCATTTCCCAGTTCTGTTTACTGCGTAGTATCTCTAGTCTGCTCTCAGTGCTGCAGCAGCTACTCTGCTAGCCTTTATGAAAATTCACCTTGCATATGCTAGATCAATCATGGATCAGGGCCGTGCAGACTTCTGAGTCCTCACTTTTGCTTTCTTCTCTTTCTGCCTCATCAGTTCAAGCTACATAAGCAGCACAGAATTCTGATTTCTGCTTTTCCTACTAAGTGAAAGCACTTTGTTTTGCTTGCACTCCACTTTTCCCTAGAGTGTGACCCCAGGCAGAAAGCCAGGAAAAATGTGAGTCTCAGGTTACATTTTTCCCTTCTGTCAAGAATTGCAGTCCTTCACTGGCTGTTGTTTAATACCCGAAAAGAGTGTTTCCTATATATTGTGTATTGTTTTACAATTGTTTATGGTGAAGGGATAGTCCAATGTAAGTTATTTTACCATGATCTAAATTGTGCTCTATGTATTACTTGTTGAATGAATAAATTCATGAAAATGTAGGATTTATAAATAAATATAATAAAATTTTGATACATATTGTTGATTGAACATATCATTCATAGCTAAGTGTAATCTATTGCTTAAATAATTGTACAAAGGCTCTGAAACCATTAATTGAGTGGACTTATGGTACATGATTTGGCCACTTTCCCTATTTTTCCTAGAGTCTTCCTTTCCCAAAAGGTTCACATAGTCAAATATATCAATAAGTTATTGTAATTTGGTAGCTATGTAACAACTTCCAATCAAAAATTATTATCTCCAGACTTTAATTCTGTTTAGAAAACCCACTAAAAGATAGATGTTGCTTTATAATAAGTATATTGAAAATTACAATAGCAATTACACTTTCCATTCATTTTAACCATTTCAAGATTCTATTATTCAAGCAAACAGTCTGAAAATAGTTTAATTTTGCATTCTATTAAAACATTTACAGTTTAACATAAGATACAATAATTGTAGTTCAACTAATTATAAGTGATTTTTTTTGTAAATAAAACATAATTTGGTGATTTTATGAACAATGAATTATATAATAGTTTTGACATTAAACTTTTTTTTCTATTTCTCCAGTTAATTTTAGTTTGTGCAAGTAATCTTTAGGCATGATGATCACTGAGATCTAGAAAAATGTATAAATGGACATTAAATGTGAGACCTAATTAATAATTAAGCTGCACAAGGGGAAACAAGACAATTTATTCTGACAGGCAATATTACCTATCACCCAGATCACCTTGTCCTGTCAGAAGAACCTTCATCCCAATGACTTTATTTCAAACGTATTGCTTTTGAAATAACAGCAGGGATTTCTGGGCTTCTCAGCATCTCTTGTTTACCATCTAGTGTCATACTTAATGATCAACATTAAAGTTATTGCTTCCAAACCACCTTAATTAGGGTTGCAAAGCTTTAAAAAGTTTCTTTCAAAAGCTCAGATCATCAAATTAGATTGCCCTCATATATTCTGATTATATAATGAGGTTCTTGTAGTGAAACATCATAATCACATTTCTAATGAGATATCCTGCAGTTCCTTTGTAAGGTAAATTTCCCTACTCACAGTACTTCCTGTGAGTGCATTGAGTCCTCCGCTCTCTAGGTCATAGTTGATTGAACCAGACTCCAGTAAGTAATGCAGACCCTATGTGTATGGAATGGCCTACCACATGATGCTGTGCTCAAACTGAGTTAATCTCGTATAATATTTTCTTTTCAACTCTCTTAATTAGGGATTAGAGAGTGTTGTTTGGTATAAGTGGTCTTACAATTGTTTTTAAAAGTAAATACCTTATTAATGTAAAACATGCACAAAAAAAGCACATGAATTATGTACACAGCTTGATAAAGTTACACAAAGTGACCCAACCATAAAACTCATGAAATGGAATATTTTCCACACCTAAGAAGTTTCCTTGTGATATTTCCTGGTCACTAACAACTCAGAAAGGTAATCATTATGCCAACTTCTAATATTGTAAATTGCTAAAAATTATTTTTGTTTCTAAAATTATTCTTTAAAAATATAATTAAGTATTATTTGTTTGAATCTGACTTGTTTTGCTTAAAATGTTAATATGATGCTTGTGCGATTCATCTAAGTTGTTGACTGTACTAACGGTATAGCTTTATTTAGTTAGTTTATACCATTCTACTTTATGGGTATTCCAAAATTCATGATTTTTTGATGGACTTAATATACATTTATAGTTTTGATGATTACACAGTTCTGCTATAGAAATTCTAATATGTCTCATTTGATAAGTAGTCTAATGAATATAAAAGTTTGATAGAATTTCTACTTCATAAGTTATATATACCTATTCAGCTAGAGTAACTACTGCCTGAATTAAGTTTTTATTGCTGCTATAATAAATTACCATAAAATTAGTGGTTCAAGATAACATACTTTTTTTTCTCTTAGTGTTTAGGAGGTCAAAAGTCTAAAATCAAGGTGTTGGTAAGACTGCATTCCTTCTGGAGGTTTCAGGGGAGAATTGTTTCCTTGCCTTTTTCAGCATCTAAAGGTTACCTGCATTCTATGGCTTATAGGATTTTGTTAATATCACCCCAACTTCTTGGTCCCATCATCACATATACTACCATCTCTGATCTCATTGCCTTCCTCTTATAAAGACTTGTGATTACATTGGGCTTACCCAGATAATCTGAGATAATATCCCCATCTGAAAGTCCTTAACTTGATCACATTTGCAAAGTCCCATTTGCCATGTAAGATAACATACCAAAGGTTCTGAGGATTAGGGCATTGTTCTGCCAACTCCAATAATGAAGGAAAAACAAGTGGGAATACTAGATCTTAGGTTGCAATGGTTTTGAACGCATTTTGAAAGTAGGCACTAGAAGCACTGACCTGCTGTGGCCTAGACTTCCATGGTGTATTTTCTGAAATACTAGAATGTAAGAATAATTGATAGCAATCTTAGAATCTTTCTGCCACTATGTACGTGTGTATGAATGTGTTCTCTTGTGTGCATGTGTGTATGAGATATGGTTAGTACAAAAATTATTGCGGTCTTTGCCATTAAAAGTAATGGGAAAACTGCGATTATGTTTGTACCAACCTAATAATTGCCTTAGGTAGGTCTCATAAATGTCTTAGGATAAATTTCTTACAATGGCTTGGCAAAGTGGCTCAAGCCTATAATCCTAGCACTTTGAGAGGCAGAGGCAAGTGGATCACTTGAGGCCAAGAGTTCAAAACCAGCCTGGCCAACATGGTGAAACCCCGTCTCTACCAAAAATACAAAAAAATTAGCTGGGCCTGATGGAGCATGCCTGCAATCCTCGCTACTCTGGAGGCTAAGGTGAGAGAATCGCTTGAACCTGGAAGGTGGAGGTTGCAGTGAGCCAAGACTGTGGCAATGCACTCCAGCCTTGTTGACAGAACCAAACTCTGTCTCAAAAAAAAAAAAACACCAAAAAACAGTTTTTATAATGACTGAATTTATATTCCATGAAATAAGAGATATAAATTAAGACCAAATAATATAAAGACTATAAGATTGATTAAGCCATTTTCAGAAATAATGTATTAGTAGATATAAATTCCCAAAGTGTAAAGATGTCTCTTAACTATTACATTTAGTTCTCAGGTTCATGACTATTTACTCTAAAATTCCCTTTTGTGAATAGAAAGTTTACCACTATAATAAAATTATACTGCAAAGCAATTAATCAAAATACATAGCCTTGGGGAAACTCTGAGGAGGGGGAAATTATTAGAAAGTAACATAAAGTGTATATTTATTTTTTAAATGCAGATTTAATCTTTGTTAAAGTATTCTTTGCCCTATGGGTATGTTTAGCATACTCAAAAACCTACCTTAGGTTCATTAATTTTATATCGGCAACATATCATTGCACTTTGTCTTCCAATTTGATTTGCTTTAGATATTTTTAGTGAATTGAATTGGAGACTAAAGATATCCAAATATTAGTATATGTAGTCAGAAGGGCAAATGTAGGCCAGCTTGAAGGTATTTGCTATATTAAATCATATATATTTCATTTTTAATAACAAGTTAAATAACCCATTTCACTATCATGCCTGTTATGTCATGGTTGATTTGCACAAAAAAAATTCTTTACATTTTTGGAAAATAAAAGAAAATTGTGGTTATCCCTTTCATCAGTTATATTCAGTGTTTTGTATCTGAGAATTATTGTGTCTTAAGGAAGTCATTTGTACTCCATCATTCCAAGAAAAAAGTCATGTTTCTTTTGAGTTTCTGGCTTACTACCAGGAAGAATACTTTCTGTTCTAATTCTGTAATTAAAAAAATGTTGAAATGAACTCTCAAGTAGTTATATATCAAAGTTTCTCACATTTTAGTACATTAATTACTACATTAAAGTGTGATATTGATCTAATATTTTATATACTTATACTTAACGAATTCAATTAGCGAATTCAAGAAATATCTGTGAGTTTTTAAATAAAAGTTATGTTTTATTGTCTTTTTAGAGTATTAATGTAACACTCTATTTTAGTCTATTTAAGATCTATTTTAGTGTAGTTCACCAAATGTTATTAAGTGGAAAAAATACTTCATTTTGCAATTTATTTTAAACAAAAACTTCTATTCCAGTACTTCAATTAGAAGGGCTTGGGTAAAATGAACAAGGTTTTGAAACCCAATAGCACCATTATTCATCAATTTCCAATTTTTATTCCATTCTGTTACATAGAGGTCTACACTGGTTTCCACTTTCAGAATGGCTCAGTACGTTCTTAGCAAGCCAACACTCTTATTGATAACAATAGTATAAATACTGGAAAAATATAAGAAACTACCTACAGGCTTTGGAATGTAATCAAAAGAAGACAGATTCTAGAAAAAGGTAGAAACTTGAAGGGATCAGCATGTGGCATACTCTCCCCACTTTTTTTCTATTTTTCATTTTTTTTTGCTATGCCTGTGAACATACTGCAAGTATCCTTTGTTGTATGGCCACAACTTTGCTGACTCACAGTCTTTTTGAACTGAAGGGCAATAGAACAGAAATTAGGGCAACTACTTTCGTTAGAATTTAAGGTGAGAACCCTAGAAAAGAGAAGGGATGGGGAGAAAATCTTCTGTGTAGAAACGTTATACAAATATCTGGCTGACCCTAGTGCCATCTTTGCAGACTGAAAACAACACATCTAAAATAAATAAATAAATGACTGAACAAAAATATGAGTTTCCATAGAAAACATAAAATTTTCAGTTTATATATAACCAAGTTAATTGCCCGTTAAAACAAAAATAGCCCTCCTGGGAGAGAAATAGAGTATAATCTGAAGTTTCCACAACATAACATTCAGGATACAAGCAAATATTACATGGCATGTGAAAAGCCAGGGAAATGTAACCCATTATTAAGAAAAAATAGAATGAAAATCAATCTTTATATTTTAGTGTTATCAGAAAAAAGAATTCAAAACAACTGTATCATTATACTCAATAAGGTAAAGAAAAATGAGCTTGTAATCAGTGAGAAGGTAGGAAACATTAACAAAGAAACAAAACTTGAAAACATAAAGTATATGAAAATTCTGAAACTGCAAGTTATAATAAACCTTAAGTATAAGCAATATTGGATAGGGTTAATAGCAGAATAGACATGTCAGAAGAAAGAATTAGCAAACTTGACAATAGTTCAATGAAAACATAGGATAAAAGATTGAAAATAAATGGAGCAGCAGCAAGCTATAGAACAATATCAAACATTCCAATATGTGTGTAATTTAAGTTCCATAGAAAGAGAAGACAGAAAGACAATGGATCAGAAAAGAAATGTTGACCCCAAATTTTCACAATGTTATAAAAAACACAAGTCTATATATTTAGGAAGCTTAGAAAACATCAAGAAGTATAGATATGAAGGACAGCATGTTCAGGTATACTACACTAAAAATACTGGAAAGCAAAGACAAATAAAAAGTCTTGAACTTATCCAAGGAAAGACTACATTACATACTGGAGAAGCACTATTCTAACAAGAACTGATTTCTCATCAATAACAATAGAGGCCAGAAAATGGTGAGGAAATATCTTTAACATATTGAAAGAAATAAACTGAAATCTCACAATTTTGTATCTGGCAGAAAAAATCCTTTAAGAATGGAAATAAAAAAAGCATTTTCAGGTAAACGAAAATAAGAATTTGTGGCCAGGAGATCTGCAATATGAAAATAAAAACTGTTCTTCAGGTTACAGGAAAATGACATTAGTGGGAAACTTTGATATTTATGAAGGAGTAAGTAGTATCAGCTTTGAGAAAGCACTAGTAAGTAAAAATATATTTTCCTCTGGATTTAACTCTAATATCTATGCTGATGTAGAACAATGAATATAATATTTTCATTGATATTATTTACATCATATCATAATCATAAAGGAGAGTTTGGATTGGGGTGGGGATGGCAAATGGACCTTTAAAGTTTCAAACTCACTATATTCTAAGAAGACTGAGAAAAATCAAGAATATATGTAGTAATTTCTAGATTAAAACTAATTTAAATAGGTACAGTTAAAAACCCAATAAAGTTCACATTAAAAGCTATTTAAATAATTTGAAAAATGAAAGAAGAAACTAATTTTCTTAAAAAATGAGAGAACACAAACTGCAAGATATATATCCAACAATTTCTGCAATTACAATAGTGTTATTAGAGTCAGTATTCAAATTAAAAGACAGAGTTTTTTCAAAATAGATAAAAGGAAAGCATACGTATATTTCAGCCTTGCTTGAAATTGTATAAAATTCTGGCAAATTCTGTACCAAAAAAATGTGAGCAGATATAATATAGATAACTCTGAATTGAGGCAGTAATTTTGCCTGTCTTGCCAAGGAGATTGTGGAGAATACTTAAGAAGGAAATGCTGAAGTCACTCAGAGTGGATTGTTAAGTCTCTGCATGGAAGAATTGCTCTCAAGAATTGCACAGATTCAGAGTAGAATTTACAAGAGCAATAGATAATCATTTGCTTTGTTTAATATAGTTCGTTAGCATAGTGTAGCATAGTCTAGATTATTCTAATCAAAAGAAACCCAAGTAATCCTGATACTTAGAAATTAACAACATTGTTTATGTAATATATGGGCATTTATTATGAGTTTGTCAATTAAGATAATTTGCATTATGTGACTACTAGTACAGGCTACATGTATGACTTGGATAAGAGTAAAATCTCAGGAACATATGACATCTAATTAATATTGAAATATACTTACTACAAAGTATTTAAAGTTTTGTCATGTTACAAAAGAAAAGAGACAACAATAACTTAAAAATTAGCAAGTTAAGAGTCATATATACATATATATATAATTTTTAATGTACCTTACTGGATTAAACCCATGTATCTACAAATATTTGTGATCTTAATTTTTATAGTTTTAAACTAGATGTATCTTTTTGAAAGACCACTTTCATAACGATGAATTCTTAAAGGGGTGATTATCCACTGAAAGGAAGGAATACTGTTGGTAAAGCATGAAGTATGAGCATGCTTGGAAGTATGAGCATTTATGCTATAAAAATGAAATAGCAACATTAAAATGGATTACATATAACAGAAATAAAGATAGATGTGAGCTAAATATTATATTAGAGTCAAATCATACACTTTTCAGAGAATAATGAAAAAAGTGAACAGAAAAAAGACATAATATAGTATTTTTTATAGTAAAGTTACAAAGGTGTGTTGTAGTAAAATTAAAGAAATGGAAACCCTAAATTTATAGTAATTTATCTACACTACAAATTCAAACAATATATCTGAACTAAATGATTATGAAGTAACTGAGATTAAAATGTTTACATTGATAATATAGAAATAGAAGAAAAATGCAATATAATGTGTTTTTTCCTTAATATTTCTGTTTTTATTCATTTCTTGAACAAAATAACTTAATGTATGTAAAATAAATAGCTACTTAAAATTAATTAATGCATTCTAAAATCCTTAAAATTTTTAATTCCTAAAGCAGTTAAGACTGTTTATAAGTACAGTTCTAAAAGTGCAATAATCAAGTATATTTTGTTTATGCAAAAACTACCTATTCCTTGAACAAAATAATACAACAGGAGATGATACTCTCCTTTCTCCTATTCATCAGTCCTCAAAGATTCTCTTATTCTGTCCTATCTAATTGTTATGCTGAATATATTTTTTGTTTCTTACCTCAAACTTTTACTGTATTTACCCTCTTCAGTGTATTAGATCATTATCCTCAATAGTCCTGTGGCTCCACTAGCCAATAAAAAATTGCAGACAGCAGGAAACTTGTAGGATTGTGTATATTTGAGGAATCTAACCAGGTAAAAATGTTACTTAGCAGAATCAAACACTAACCAGTTTTAAAAGTAACTAATCCCCAGTGTATTTGTGATTAATTCACCATTCCTATATGTCTGACTGGGTAAAAGGCGAAGGATTTGATATTCAAAATGTGCTAGTCTAGCATTTTAAAATTATTCCCCTTGGTTTTTGACGCTTCACGGTATTCTTGTTCTCACTAATTCAATTTTTCCTGCTTGATAAAATGTTTGAAGTTGCCAATCGTCCATGTCATTACGCTGTTTGGTGTGCACAGTGAATGGTGACCTTAATCATTGCCTTTCTTTGTGTATTTCAGTAAAAGGGCTCATGAGCCTCAAGATGCCGTAACAACATTGATATCTCCTTCTAAAATATATCTGACATTGTCATTAGTCATTGGGAGAAGCCTGAGCTGTTAACCTACTTTGTCTTTTCACTGGACGTCAAATACCGAAGCTTACAAGGCAAATTTTTTTCCCTCTCAATCAGATGCCTGACTATTATGTTAAGGAACCTTGAATTTTGTAATGCAAATGTAATTTTGGAATAACTAGCCACAGACTTTCTTTTTTCTTCATTGTTCTACTCTGTTAAGTCTCTACAATTTGAAAAAAAAATTCTTACATTTTCTTACAATTTTTATTACTTGTCCTTCATGAGAATATGTAGCATTCAAAATGCTCAGAGATAAAGGGAGCTGAAAAATGTTAAGTGTCACCAGAGTGTCTTTTCAATAAGTGTTGCTCCTGGCCAACACCAAAATATGATTTGTTTCCTGTGCTGTCAGCTCATCACATTTCAATGTCAGAAAGGCTGCCAAATGAGGTCAGACGTGCTTCCTGTTTCTGAACTCAATTTTGAGGGAGCTGATGAATATGTGATAATATAACACATGAACCTCAAAACTTATATCCACAAATCTTAGCAGTTTCGTAAAGAATATTTGTTTAGTGGGCTTACAGCATCTGACAGCTAAGGATTGCTCTATTGGTCCCAGTGGCAACTCTCTCTGGTATGTTGTGGTTTACTAACATGGAATTATAGAGTCACAATCCTTCAACACAGGAGGAGTATATTTAAATCCCATTTTGTACTCTCGTATTGAGATGTCGCATATACCCTACTACATAATTGACCCACTCTGCTGTATATGTTCTGCTGAGGAAAATAAAGCAATGCAAATGAATTGAAGTATACCAGTTTCAGAGATGAGATATAACTTTAAACATACTGCTCTTTCTCACACACATACAAAGGAAATTATTTTTGCTTAATTTTCATAATGACTGTAGTCTGTGTTGATTTAATTAAATACTTATATGATTACAGTACTTCAACAGCCTAATTCAGTGAAATAAATTGATACGAGTTGTTGGCTATCACATAAACTTATATAAATGTAATACTTGACTATTTTAACTGTTAAATTATTTGTATTGACATTATATAATTATAGCCTTATAAGAATGTATCAGTTAGTTGAAGAAAGTTTAAAGAGAACATATAAATTAATGCCATTCAATTAAGAACTTATAGTATTTAACATCTTATAAATTATATATATTTACTTTATATTTCAGTACATTACACATATATGTGTGTGTTTATATGTATATATATCAAGTCACCATGTTTTCTTATATTCAACATTAAGCACCGTTCTGATGGCAAAAACCATTTTAGTACAGTTTAATGTTCTTACATTCTAAATAATCAATTAGAGATAAGTATTTTATACTATTTTACCCCTCCATCTATACATTTCAGTTAGAATAATCATTAAGTGCTAGCATATAAAAAGGATAGTGTTAATGCATATACTGGAACATTAATTGGGGATCACATGTTTTGTGTTATTATTTTTTAATGCCAGTTAGAAATATTTTTCCCATTAGTACCATCAAACTTCCTCAAAAACTACAAATTTTGATTTCTTACAGGCTATTGTTGGAAGATCTAATCCACTGGAATGTCATTCAAAATATGTAGGTACTTAATATGTTCTAATTTCACTTAATAGATGGTATTATTAAAGAAAAATCTAAACATTTAATTACATTATGTTCCCAGCATTTATGCAAATATTTATATGCACTCTCTTAAAATTTCTATAGCTCTATGCATAGAATGCATTTATTCTATGGTAAAATTGATGTAAATTAGTCTATGGGTATGTTAGTTACTGATTAAATTAAGACATTGAGTGGAAACAGGTGAAGAGAGTATAAATAGAAGATCCTTTAACTTACATGAAATTACACATGCCATTGGGAAGGGTACACATCACCTAGGACAACAACAGAAATAATCAGCATCTCTCAATGGAGTTGTACCATAGCAATAAATGCAATCATTTACTTTACTGAAAACACTTGTATGAAACTAATATTCATAATGTAAGTATATTTTAGATCAGAGTGATCGAATCAATGAACTAATTTATTTTGTTAAAAGTCTCTTTGGTTTACTTTGTGGTTGTGGAAGGATGGAAACCATTCAAATGGAAATGTTCAAAGAGTGAAGAAGTCTAATAATGTGTCATAAATATAATAACACAGGAAAAGTTAATTAGGGCAGGTGCAGTAGCTCACACTTATGATCTCAGTACTTTGGGAAACAGAGGCAGAAGGACTATTTGAGGCCAGGAGCTTCAGACCAGCCTGGGCAACAGAGCAAGACACCACCTCTACAAAAAAATTAAAAATTAGCTGGGAGTAGTGGCACTTGTCTGTAGTCCCAGCTACCTGGGAGTTTGAGGTGACAGGATCATTTGAGCCCAGGAATTTGAGACTGCAGTGAGCTATGACTGTGCCACTGCACTTCAACTTGGGTGACAGAGTGAGACTTTATCTCTAAAAATTAAACAAAAGAAAGAAAGAGAAAGATGGTCAGGGAAAGGAAGGAAGGCTATTAAGACTAGCCTGTTGCTGCCTGAATTATTGATAATCTGATGATATCACATTAAGCTTTTCAGAAATTCCCATATTTATAGACATTGGCCATACATTGTTCATACTTCCAAGTTTAACATTTGAAATTAAGTTTAAAAATAAGCGAAATCACATTTTACATCTATGAGACAAAAATCTGACTGAAACGTAAAGCTTTAATTTAAAAATTTCAAGCAGCTTTTATTTTCGTATTGCACTTTGTAGTTTCTTACTCTGAAATTCTCATTTGTTTGTTTTTTTGTTTTTTGGACTTATCAGCAGAAACCAAGGTTGAATTCCTTGAGGAAAAAAATGAGTGCAAATGAAAAATATTTGTTATGTCTTTGGGAGTTAAAGTGGAATAATCCAGGTTTCTGAGAAAAGGGACCAGAGTTTATTCTAGGATTTTATCAACAAGAACACATTTAGTAACAAAATGAAAAGTTGACCATTTGTTTGTTTCCCTGACTCCATATTTTAGAATTCCTGGGAGAGAGAATTTTGTTTGTCCATTTCAGATCAGTTGTCTATGTCAGGATTGTTATCTATCATGAGAGGAGTAGGGGCATACTCTGTAGAAATGGCCACTAAAGGTTTTCTACTTCATTTTAAGGCTTTTTCCAGAGAAAGGCCCATCATTGTGAACAGATATCTACCCCAAGGCATATTTAGTGAAGATAATTGTTCCTGCCTAATTTATTTTTCTAGGTTACTACGCTCTCTCTGTGAATCGAAGTCTGAGCCTTCATTCTGTCTTCAACTTCTTGATTCTTCCACTTTCCACATCTGGTGTCTAACAAAATCCTGACTTCTTTCTTCAGAGCTTCTGCAAAGCACCACATGATTCACTGGGGGTGGGAAGCCTGGAGATGGGAATTAGTGTTGCTCCGAGCTTATCTCTCGCACATCCTTTCTCATATGAATAGAGCATTTGCATTTTAAGCAAATCCCTTTCCTATATTTTATTTGTCATAGTATAATTTACCTGTAATACAAATATAACAATGATTATAGTTTCCTTCCAGGAATTGGCTGTAGAAATCACATACAATTATTAAATTCTTCCTAGTAGATTACTCTGCCTTATAACTTTAGTTTATCACAGTGCTTACCTGCAATAATATCCCCTTCCATGAAAAAAAATTTATTCTCTTGGGCTTACTTTTCTCTTTTCTGTGCAAACTCTCTTTTATGTTCTTAGATAATTTTGTATCATTGTTCTGCCCTCTCTCCTTTCCTAACCAGCTTCAGATGCGTCGAAATGATGTGAGTTCTCTCCCTGTTGAATTGACTCTTTCCCGCCTCCTTTATTCTTTTTCCATATATGTAATTTTATTTTATATTATTATTTTTTGATTAGCACATAATTGCACATATTTATGGGGCATATTGTGTTTCCATACATATAATGAGATATAGTGATCAATCACAGTAATTAGTATATCCATCAGCCTATTCATTTATTGTTTTTCTGTGTTACAAATGTTCAGTATCCTCCTTCTATTTTGTTTGAAACTCTATAATATGTGAGAGTTATATAATGTATGAGAGTTAACTATAATCATCCTATGGTGATGTAGAACATCAGAACTTATTCCTCCTGTCCAACTGTCATTTGTATACTTTAACAGAACTCTCTCATATGAAGTGGACTAAAAATATTGAGTTAGGTTCTTGTGAGGTATATAGAAGAAAGATGATACTTGCCGACCTAAATGTGTGATGGTGGAAGAGAGGGTTTCTATTTCAAAACCAAGTTATTCCCATCCTCATCTCAGTTCAAGGAGACCTAGAAGATTAATCCTGCCAATGATTTCCAATGCCCAGAATTGTAAAAGGCCAAAGAAATTTGGGTATTCAAGCTTGATGGTGACACATGATTCAAAGAAATGAGGTTTAAACTATGTCTTCAAATGAAATTCAGACCAAGATTAGTTGCAAATCTCCCAAAGAACCAGCTGGCCTATGTATGCCTCTGCATGTGGAGTCCAACAGCAGCAGCATTTTGGAGGAAACTCCAACTGCCAATGTCAATGTTATTGACTACAGCTAGGTTAGCAATACCAGGTCTAAGGGGTAAAGTTTTTAATCACATCCAACCCTCAGCACCAGTACAGAGCAGGTAATGTACTTGCTCCTCTGCATTTTTTTGGGTCTGTAGTAATATGATCAGATCACTCGTTCTTACACTGTACATTCCCACTCTTTGTTGATTATATCTTTGCTTGTCTAGCTTCCCCACCAAATGTTGTCAGGGGTTCTTAGTAATAGGAGTTCTAAGTCAGATTCCCCATGAAATAGACTCAGAGACTGACATTTGCAAGCAGGAATTTTACTGAAGAGTGCTTTTTGGAGAAAAAAAAATACCTAAAGGAATCATGCAAATAAAAACACCTAAGAGTAATGGAAGTAGAATTGGACAGAAGAAAAAGTTAAAATGCAATAGCAGGTGCAACCAAGGCTTAAGCTGATCTCAAGGTGCAACCAAGGCTTAAGCTGAAGCTGGCATGTCCTTTCTGGGAAATTCCAGATTGAGGCAAGAGGTTGAGGCTTTGTAGTTGGTAGAGGACAAGTCACTGGATGCAGGCTGCCTTTGAGGAGAAGATTATTTTGGGCAAGAAATCTATCTTCCAATAAAGAACATGTCTAGGAATAAATTTATTGCTCAGTCAGCAGGCAATGTGCCCAATAGGTAGGGGAATGTGTGTCCTTTCCTGAAGGGGGGATTTGAACAACGCACTGCAGCTTGCCCAGAGTGTGCCCCCCTAGAATCCACCATTTGAATTAATTTCTTTTCTATAATGTTTATACCATCTGGGACCAGCTCCATTCAGTTTTTTGTTTCTTTTTCTGAGAAAGTTTATTTGTCTACTGATGAGTAGAACAAACTACTACCCCTGCCTTTGCAGCTGGTCTCGGGGTCCCAAGTGAAAGTAATCCTTTTCCTTCTCTGCTAACTATTTTTAACTTCCCCTTACACTCAAAAAGGACCTCAGTTAGACTGACTGGATTATCAGATATGATGACCCAGACCTTCATCCTTGGGTGGTGTGAACCATAGTTCATCACAACCTCCGCAGACCGTAGCTAATACATTTGTTGATTCACCACCAAAATTAATTAAGGGAGGACTAATAGATCCCTTAGTAATCATCTTGGTGCCCAAGGGTTTATTTCCTACACCACTGTATTAACAGCAGCTCTACATCATCCTGATAATCAGGATCAAGTATCCCTCCCATACTGGTCTTGGCAATAATGAGCACAAAGTATCAAAGCGGCCGCTGGCGTTCTTTGATGAAAGCTTACCTTCTCTGGGAACCTGAATCTCTAAATCTACAGAATGGAGAGTAGTGGAGACAGGAAGAACAGCTTGGCCAAGTGAGTCCTAGGGGTAATGGTAGGCAGGGCCATTCCAAGTTTACTGCCAGGACCCATGTAATCTACCTCTTTGGGACACATCACTATATAATGATTATTGTTTTAGTTTGTCCAGAAGTATGGCACTCTATATTCACATAGTATCATCTCAAAATTAGTGTCTCAGTTGTTCCTTTAAAAGTCATTTTATTGTCCTCTGAGGATGAGGATTTTGGGCTAGCGCAGTAAATAACATGATCAGTGATTTGTATGTGTCTTCTGCTGTACCTTCTCACTGTAAATGCATTACTTGGTTAAATGCAATAGTATATTGACTCCTGTGTCAGTCATTCAAACACTATATAAGTTATCAGATAATGGTGCTGACTGAGGCCTGCAGACAGAAGAAAATCTGCAGAAGACAGAAGAAAATATGTATACATATTTTGATTTTCTATAACTCTCTGGTATACACAAACAATAGAATAGTATTCTGCCTAAAATGGAAATTAAATTTTGACACATGCTACAATGTAGATGAACCTAGAAGACATTATGTTAAAATAAGCCAGAGACAAAAGGACAAAGAGTGTATGATTTCACTTTTATGATATAGTAGTAGCCCATAGTAGTCAAAAATCTTAGAGACAAAAAGTAAGATGGTGGTAACCATAAAATTGGGGGAGGGAAGAATTTGGAATTATTGTTTAATCATCATATAATTTTAATTTAAGAAGATGAAATAGTACTGGATATGGATAGTAATAATTATTCCATAAAAATATAAATGTATTTATTATCACTGAACTATCCACAGAAAATGTTGAAAATAGTTTTATGTTATAGGTATTATTTATCTCATTAAAAGTATATAATTTAAATTCAAAGAAAGTCAAAATATTTCTGTTTTCATATCACTGGGTTACTTAATTAAATAGCTGTATGACAACATAAGGGAGGTCTGGGCAAATCATTTCCATTATAGATTTGCTTTGACTTTGCTGGGTCTTTCTTGCTGGGGACGTGGACTGACTTACAGTCCATTGATTTTAAAGATAAGGGCTTTATTTATTTTACTATGTACATAGGGTTTTATCATTCTTACTTCAATTTAAGGATGTTATTTTTATTTAAGTATCTCCAAGCATCTCTCTGGCCAACTTTCTTAGCTACCACTTCAATCTATGATAATTGTAGACACTGTCTTCTGGTGGTCAAGAACTGCCACCTGATAATGAATATTTTAGGATTCTATTATTTTCATTGTTATTAGAGACCCTTTTATTCTAACTTAGTTACATCATTTGGTCATATAATTCTTGCAACACATCAATGAGATAAGAACTAGTCTCCCCATTTTATGCATGAGGACACTGAGGCACAGAGCATTTATACAGCATATGTATAATACAGTAAGATATTATTACTTAAGACTACATCCCTGACAAATGCCCTGATAAATATTCATCTGGATGATTATGAACAAAAACAAAGAAATATAAAATGTATGATATCTCAAATGGAAGTTTTATTCCCCTTAAAAAACATGTAATTCATATGGATCTGTTTGCATCATTCCCGATACCTGATATTCAGGATATAATTTTAAGATAAATGCTAAGACTTATTTCTGCGAAACAAAGAAGGCCAGAAGATGTTCAGCTAGATTTATTTTTTTCTTTAAAAAGCTTTGTTTTACTAAGTAAAACCTTTTACTTTCAAGTGTCAGCAGAGCTTGAAAAGGTTTTAAAGTGGTTATGAAGAGCAAAAAAGCAACTTCCCCCAATTGACTCATAAGACCTTACTCACGGATAGAATCTCATCTGTGGTTCACCTTGCTGCTTGTTGTTGTGCTTTTATAGTCTAAAATCCCACAAAACAGAACCTCAGAAAACAAATGATACATTTACTTAAATATAAATGAGTGAGTAGTTATGATATCAACCAGATATGCTAAAGATATATCTAGAGAGTCAGGTATCAAACAGGTCAAAGGGACTGTTCTTTCTACATAACAGAAAACATTTTATATCTATCTACATATAGATAAAATATACAATATATAAGAATATATGTAAATATACCTTTACTATTTGAAACAAAACCCCAATAGTTATTTTTACTTACATAAACACACACACACACACACATACACACACACACACACCCTGGTTATTAGAGTCTCTAATATAAATGTAAATATACTTATTGTCACTAAACTATACACATAAAATGTTGAAAATAGATATGCTTAACGATATATCTAGAGCATCAGGTATCAAACAGGTCAAAGGGACTGTTCTTTCTATATAACAGATAAATTTTATAGAATATATATAGATAGAATATATAACATACAGAGTATATCATCTATAACAATATATGTAAATATACCTTTACTCTTTGAAACAAAACCTCAGTAGTTATTTTTACACACACACACACAAACACACACACACACACACCAGTTATTAAAGTCTCTAATATAAATGTAAATGTACTTATTATCACTGAACTATACACATAAAATGTTGAAAATAGTTTTATAGATATTATTTATCTCACTGAAAGCATATAATTTAAATGCAAAAAGATCCAAAATATTCCTGTTTTCATATCATTGGGTTACTTAATTAAATAGCTGTATGACACCATAGGGGAGGTCTGAGCAAATCATTCCATTATAGGTTTCCTTTGACTTTGCTGGGTCTTTCTTGCTGGTGACCTGGACTTACTTGTAGTCCATTGACTTTGAAGACATGGGCTTTATTTATTTTATTACGTACATAGAGTATATCATTCTTACTTTGGCTTAATAACTGGTGTGTGTGTGTGTGTGTGTTATGTGTGTCTGTGTGTGTGTGCGGGTCTCTAATAACTGGTGTGTGTGTATGTGTGTGGTCTCTAATGACTGGCATGTGTGTGTGTGTGGTCTCTAATAACTGGCGTGTGTGTGTGTGTGTGTGTGTGTGTGTGTGTGTGTGTGAGATACACTGGTATGACACTTTGTTGCAATCACATTATAGAAACATTATAAATAAGAAAGTGAAGACATCTGTGTATGTGTGGATAATATGGTCAAAGAACAATTAAGATAACATAATTTTATTTTAATGAGATTCTAAGGAAAATTAATTTGAAATGTATTCCAATCTATTTACCTATATTCAGTTAAATTTTGATTATTTTCAGCTCTCTTAAAATGTATTTTGTATCTTTCTCATTGAATAGTCTTGTTAACAAGTTGCTAAATATAACAGTGTGCCATATTTAAATACAAACGATTTGTTTCATTCAAATTTTTACATTGTGCATATTTTAGAAAGTCTATTTCTAACAACACCTAAAGTTACTGAATTGATTTAGAATTTTAAAAATTTAATTTGTTAGTATAATGCATGTACTAAATAAAATTTCCTTTTACAGTCACAAAATTCAGCTTGTAGATATAGATGTTTTTTATAAACCACATTTCATTTTATACAGAAATATTGAAAAAAAATTTAATTGGAGGGTCATTTATCTTGAGACTTCTACATATGTCCTAGACTGACACAAATATAAAAATAATACATACGAATTACATTTATTTGACAATTGAAGATTCAGAAGAAATTTTAGGATAATATAATGTAGACACTAATGATATTTTTATCAACTCCTCAGAGATGCACATCATCATGTAATATTTTTATGACTGACAAGATAAAACTATTCAAATGATAAGAATCAACAATTCATAAACCCTAAGAGATACACAAACCATGTGACATCCTTCATTTATCCTTACCTTCAGCAGATAAGAAAACTAGGACCCAGAGAGTCAAATGAATTGCCTACAATCACAAAGTTTCTTCGTGGCAAATTAAAGAAATGAGTGTTGAAGTTCTGACTCAGAAAAACATTTATTGTTTTAAATTTTCTTATTATTTAAAAAAATTACACACATTTAAAAATATATATTTACCTTTTTTCTTCTATATACAAGAGAAATACTCTCATTCTCCTTGAAAAATATGCAAAAAGCAATAGTCAAAATCAACAAACTTCAGTGATTTGAAAGAAATAACATTTGAATTGGGATTAAATGAGAATATGACACATATTTAGCAAAACGGCTATTTTCTTGAGACAAAGATACTAGTAGAACACGCAACAAAACAAAACAAAAAGAAAACAAAATACTTCTAGAAGCCTAGTATTTGAAACCAGCCTGGTGCTCTACTGTAGCTTTGTCAGCTTTAATTTTCTCATTTGTAAAATAAAGATAACAAATTATTGCATGGGATTGTGGTAAGCATCAATTGTATATAAAAATATGGAGAGTCTCTGGCATCTAAAGTTTGCCAATTATTTAACATTCTGGTTCACAAAACGATGAAAAATTGTCAGTGGATATGACAGAGCATGTCATAGTTACGTAACTGTGCTACTCCTTTTTCACAGTGAAAATGAAAAATGTAAAAAATGTTTTAAAATTCTGTGAAACTTGACTTTTTTATAATCATATGCCAGTGTTTTTTTATTCCATATTACCTGGGTCTCAGAGCACACTATTTCATTCTCTGTTTCAGTACCAAATCTATATTGAGAGTCTATAAAGTACAGACAAATAACAAGGAAAATACAGTATTATATTTTAAGAAATACATAAGCAAATGATGCTATGGAAGTCTAAGGAACACAAATTTATGCCAAACGAGCAATAAAGGAGTAAGAAGGCTCCCTGAGAAGGTGATACACCAGCAGAGTCTTGGAGGGGAAATTATGTTCTAGCAGCTGAAAGATCTCTTCCCAAGGACAGAGCAGCATTGTCCCGAAATAAAAGGAAAAATGAAATACATTAGGGTCAGGGGACAGCATCTAGCTTGCTATAATGAAATTGAAAGATACGTGTTTATAAGAAGTAGGATATGAATCTGAAGAGATATCCAGAAGATAGATCATGAAGGGCCTGATAAACCACAGAACAGATTTTTATATTTCCTGGTCACTTAGGGTTCCCTGGATAGCTTTTAACTGGACTGCAATGTCCACTCTGCCTTTTTAAATGATTACTTTTGTATTAGTATGAAGAAAAGTCTGGAGGGATGAAACCAAGACTGAAGTTAGTAAAATGATCTTTAAGAGGATGATGAAATGATATTGATGATAATAATGATGGTAGGAAAAAATGATAATAAATATTTGTATAATCTTTATTATAATCCTAGGAAGGCTGAACCATAATTAGTATAAGCATTCTTAATCCTCAGGACAAATCAGTGATAGGTTTTCTGATATTTTTCTCATTCCCACTCACAGGTGATGAAATTTTGAATGGAGCAAGTCTTTCAACTCAGCAGTTCTGATACAGAGTGCAAATTTAACCAAACTATTATAATAGCATGCAGAATCTGAGAAACTCAGGATACAGAAATTCAGGCAAAAAGTAATTAATATGATAATCAACAAAATTTTCCATTTTATTAACTTATCATAACCATCTGCTTTTCATGGAATTCTGTAGCATAGTGCATGTGCTTTACTTGTTTGCTCTTATTTTCTTTGTGCTACCATTCCCTGGATTCTCAGTAGCTTGTTCTACTACAACAGATGCTGTTGCCTGGCTAATTTCTTGGCTTCTGGGGGCAGGCAGTTGCATGTCATAGAGGAAAATGTCTCCTATTTGGTAACTATAACATAGTCCAACCATCACCATGACTTGAGTTTCTGGCTCCTCCTATCTTGTGTGTACTTTAGACTTTCACAGATTCATTTCCACAAATACATGAAGAGGGATATGTGGTCAGCTTCATCAAAAAGGAGAGAGAAATACTATTATTCTGTGGATGAGTGTGTAACAAAGCAGGAATGCAGTGCGCTTGTAATTATATCACTAATGTCTCCTATACATCCTCCCTGCCGGCCACACAGGTCATTAGAGGTTACAGATTCATCACTGTCATTAAACATTCTTTGTCTTACTATCCCCCTAAAAAAAGAAAGATAAAGAAAGAGGAAACACTTCTGGAAGAGCTTCTCTCCAAATAAAACATTCCCCTTGCTGTTTTTTGGTTTTTTTTTTTTTTTTTTTTTTTTTGGTTGGCAGGGGGGCTCATTGCCACTGGCTCCCTCTAGAAAGATTCCAGATTGTATAATATGAGGCACCAGAGGAAGATGCAATAAGAAAAATCTTTCCTTGAGATATAGTGTGTGGAGCCTTCCTAAACATTCTCTTAGAGCAATGCTTATGGCTGTGGTCAGTTTGTTTATCTGCCCTGCCCTGGTATATTATTGGAGCCTTCTGATACTGTATTATAGAATATCATTTTTCTTCTACCTGATGTCTTCTTTCTGTGCTTTAATTTCAGAAACAATGTAAGTACAGCAGATGCTGGAGTATCAATTATGTGCCTTAATTATTTGAATGGCATCCTCACCTTCTTCCCTCCATCCCAAGTTATTAATAAGCAGTATCTAATTCAACACCTAGGGAAGTGTTATTTCATTCTTACATTGAGGGTGCTCAAAAGAAATATAATCGGAACCACAAATATAAGCTACCATATAATTTAAAATTTTGAACTATTTACATCAAAAATGGAAACAGGTGAAGATTTTGCTAATTCCTTTTTATATGATATTTCTAAAATACCATTTTAACACAGTCAATCTAAAATTATTAACAATTTTTCTATTATTTTGCTGAGTTTTCAAACCCAATGGGTACTGTCCACTTACTACACATCTCAATTAAGACTAGCCAAATTTCAAGGGTTAAATAGGCATGTCTGGTTAGTGGCTATCAGAGGAGGCAGTACAGGTAGAGCCCTGTCAGTTCCCAGCTCTATGAACATGGAAATGGGGCTCCAAACTGTGCCTGATAGTAGTGGATTCAGGATTGTAGCTCCCACTCACACTACCTCAACTTAATGTGGAAATTTAAATAAACCTGACGCAAAATCCTCCAGGCAAATGTTGTCTTAAATACTCAGCTTCCATCTATGAGTTATTACATTCACTTGAGTTTATTTTTTAATTCTTATTTTAGTTCACAAAATTTCTATGAAGAATAACATACATGTAGAAAGATGAGCAAATCCTAAGTACATAGTTCAAAAAACTGTTACAAAATGAACAAACATACACCTGTATATCCAATATCTGGGTCAAGAAATAAATCAATATTAGCATAAGCAGAACTCACTCTATGTCACTTCCCAGATCACAACATTCCTCAAAAATAATGACTATCCTAACTGTTAATATCATGGGTTTCATTTGTCTGCTTACGAGCTTTATATATCATGCAGTCAATACGAAATACTCATTTGTTTCTGCTGTTGGCATTCACCATCATGTTGGTTTTACTTAGTTTTGACTTCTATGAATAGGTTTATAAATTGCCAGGACATTGATGCAGTTTGAAAAAGAGAAAAGCAGGGTCTGACAGTCCAGGTGTTGGCATAGTTCTGTCAGGTGTTGCTAAGAGCAGCTAGTCACTCACAGCTGGGCTGGAGCATCGTCTTCTTGAACATAAAGAGTTTCACAAAATACCATCAAAGTCTCTCTATGATCATAATGAATCAAGATGAAACCATGTCCATTCATGAATAATTTCTGAACTTAGAAAGTGAAACAAAAGAACACGTACCACACCACAAAAAATGACCATAAATCCTTCTCCTATTCGGCTAACATGAGTGACTGCTGCTCACCAAGCATAGCTTTAGACTTTATTCCTCTCACCTTTTTCATAAAGTCTTTAAAATGTCCAATAATAGAATTATCTTTATATTCTGACAGCACACAATGTGGAGCAAAGCTCTCCTTCCTTGAATCTTCCCCCAATCACTTACAAAGCCCAAATCCTATCAATCCTTTCTATCACCCTGGTATTGACATACCTCAGTATTAAAAGGTGTGTTCACTTCTTTGTTGCAATAAGTAAAAAACAAAACAAGAAACTACAACTCCGTTTAATTACAGATCAAAGGAGGGCACTGACGATTTTTAAAGGATTTTACGATGTCTAGTGTATACACAGACATTATAAACTTTTGGTCGTTGTTTTTATTTCACTATTTGCAATAAGTGAAAATGCATTTGATTGTTACCAGACACTTTGGATGTGGTAAACTTCTGCATTATAATAAAGCTGTTTATGCATATATTATGAATACATCTCATTCTTTCTAATAAAATTTAAGCCTCCAGAAGATTTAGAAAAATTTGTCATTTTTATATCATTGATTTATACACGTGATTTTTTCCCCTTCATCATCAAATACTAATTAAATGCATTTATATTTATGGTTGTCATCAAATCAGTATTTGATAAATAAGCAAAAGAGATCATAAGAAAATGAATGCTTAAATGATTAGAGACAGACTGAGCTCCACCATTTTTCTGCTTTTGCTTAGTTCTTCCAGATACCCAGAAATAGAGACAAGGAATGAATATTTTGTGTGTGTGTGCAAAAATCACTGTTATGAGTCATATTCAAACTCTTAAATTTTGACATAATTAAAATCTTTTTCTAACCAATTTTTCCAAACGGAACTTCTTCGATGGTCTATTTCAAAGAAGATTTCACCAATTTATTTACTCTTAAGAAGCCATGGGCCCTACATTTCTCTCCCCTCTTGAACAGAAAGATGTGCCAGGTGACTGTCATCTACTCTACAATTACAGCTCTTGTATGATTTGCTAGTCAGTAGCGCAAGGAGATCTGTACCTAAACTTGGCACAAATGGATTGTGTGATGGGAGTCCTGGGGAACATTTATGATGCTTGTGCTATTGCAACTGCTGTTCCGGGCTTTATTTTTCCTGCTTCAAACACTGGCCATGACAGTGCCAGAGACATCCCATGATTTAAGAGTGAAGGATAGTACTGCTGTTATAGCTGTGGTGTCTGTGATGAATGGAGGCATAGCAAGCAAGAAGGAAGGAAGATGTGAATTAGGAGGGGAAGGATATAAAGTGACAGATTTAAAGCTATCCCCCCCCAAAAAACATCAGCCAGTTTACCCTGCACACAATTTTAATTTTGAGAGGTTTTATGAAATGTCACACCAAATTTGTTTGAATTATGGTTTAAATATAAATCTCCCTCTACTTAACAATTACACTAGCCTCAGAAGAAATTCTTTTCATACTCTTTTTCTTGCATTTCTGATTTTTGGTAAAATAGTGTGCAATGCATTATTTTTAATAAAATAAGATGTGGAATATAAAAACCATTGTGAATCTTAACTTCTTGACTTAGTTAAATAATAATTTGATACCACATTTTGTTTTCCTTTAGAAAAACTTTACAAAATATTGATAAATCAACTATGAAATGTCTAACACTGTGTTATGTAAACAATTAAGGATTTACATGGCATATTCTGTGTCCTCTCTGTAGTGGTGACTGCTCTAAGAACAAAATGAAAGAAGCACATGATATACATTTACCCCATTAGAACTTTAAAATATAGTCTCTGATCTAAAATCTGCATATACAAAACAATTGGTAAAAAAGAAAAGTCAGCATATAATATAAACCAATAGGGAACATCTTCATGGGCTTTAGGTATGACCAGAAAGAGGAAGTGTAATGTTAAGTAGCTCCATCATGAATATTTTAATAACAAGTATGGCTCATTTCATAGTCCAAGAGGTTAATTGCAAGGATTGCAATTTTTTCTCCAAGCTGTTTTTACATAGAATTCAGTCATCTCAGGCCATGTGTGCAGGATTGATGGAATAAATCTCTGAGGGTGTAATTTGCATGAGATATGGGAAATTCCCTAGAAAGGAGCTCTCCAGAAAAAAAGATTAGAAGGAAACTATGCCTGCTTTAAAGACAATACCTCAGGCAGGGTGAGGGAGGAAAGATAATTTTGAATAGGGCTGATCTCCAGCCTAGACATCATGGATTTATACTTCTTCACAGGGGGATGTGTCTGCAAAAAGTAAATTCTTACATTACAAAAATCTCTGTGATACATGGGAAGCGTAAAACAGCACTGTCTGGCATAAGGTGTAACAAACGGGGTGAATCACCACAGAGAGTACAGGTGGTTCCCTCTGGCTTCATTAGAGAACATAGAAAGCGCCTTAACTAAATCCACACTTGAGTGACATCTGCAGTGTTGACAATTCGGAAGAAGCAGTTTCTGCACGGTGGGACATTCGCATCAGTGAGTGATGGCACCAAAGCTACAGCTGTGAGTCCCTCACGGTAGCCCCTGTGGGAGTGGCAGCGAACAGCGGCATTGAGGTGGTGGACCTGCGCAATACTTGCACAATACCTGCACAATACCTGTAGACACTGGATGACAGCAGTAGACAACAAAGCAAGAGATCGGAGCTTAAGTAGTTAATGAACGAAAAGGTGAATTTTGCAGTTGAAAATACTTTTTTTTAAAGATGGAGTGTCACCAGACTGGAATGCAGTGGCACCATTTTGGCTCACTGTAACCTCCGTCTCCTGGGTTCAAGCAATTCTCCTGCCTAGGCCACCCAAGTAGCTGAGACTTCAGGTGCGCACCACCATGCCCAGCTAATATTTGTATTTTTAGTAGAGATGAGGTTTCACCATGTTGGTCAGGATGGTCTCGAACCCCTGACTTCAAGTGATCTGCTCGCCTCGGCCTCTCAAAGTGCTGGGATTACAGGCATGAACCACCGCACCCAGATGAAAATACTTTTTAAATAAACATCCTCTGTGTGTGTGTGTGTTTGTGTGTGTGTGCCTGTGTGTGTGTAAGGTTTTCAGGAATAATTTGAAGGAATGTTGAAAGATAAGGGAGTAGATGTATCACATTGGCAGAAGATGCGAAATCGAGAAAAGCACTGTTTTTGTGGTCATAAGGATCCCTTCTCCACCCTCGCAGAATCAAGATCTTGGGATCAATTGCACAGGAAGGCTATTTACAGGCAGAAGAGAGAGTCTTTCCCTGTATGGGACAGGAAATCATTGTGCTTTCTGCTGTGAGGAAGAGGATGTGCTAAATAGGAAAATCCCTTGCACTGCATTGTTATGAATTCTAATCAGAATGCCTTTTTAGAACTCATCCATTTAATTACTTTTTGTGAGAAAAGACTGGTCTGGAGTTTATAGGCTCCTGATTCAGGCTGTAACATGTCCAAAAGGATACCACATGACAAAATTTTAAAAATCATATTTAAACTGTTTCCCATATCCTGTTTTGTGAACCAAACTGTGTGTTTGGTGATAACAGATTTGTATTCACAGCAAAAGAGTGTTTAGTGCTTGAGAATAAACTTTAGAATTAAGTCTTAGCTTTCAAGCTTACAAACTATCTATCTTTAGGTAAAACAGTTTACCTGTAAGCACCTTGGTTTCCACATTATAAAAATATATTGAATAATAATAATAGTAATAGTAATCCATATATTTCATGTTGTTGCTGGGGGTTTAAATATGTAACATTTGTAAAGCACATGAAAAATATTTCATATATATTATTATATTATTTATTTGCTATTAATAAATATTAACTCCATTGAAATGCATTTGGAGCTATTTGATATATATTTCCTGCTTATTTAATTTAATGATAAAGAAATTTTTAATGTGGCTTTGTAATTTAATATCATATATGATTAAAATTTAACCACAAGCAATATTTATATTTTAGTTTACTTAAGGAAAATATCTTTAAAACACATTGGTTTAAAAACTAAAATATTTATTCATAATCATTAAGTTAAATACTACTGATGATTCTCTACTCTGAAATAATAAAATGTCAAAAATTTTATATATTATTTAATATACCAACATAAAATATATAATAAAAAATTATTAAGCCTCTATATGTTTTAAAATTGAAAGCTACATAGTTTTAAAAATAAAATCTCTGCTATTCCAGGATTTCAGTCTTAAAAAGCCTCATATGGATTTCAATGCTGTACAAAAGATTACTCAGATATTCATTCAGTGTCTGCCTGAAAACCAAGGCAATGAATTCAGATTTCATCATTTTTGCTACACACACATATGTGTTGAAGGGATTCACAACAATTGGAAATATTTGTAGTAAGGCAAAGTTCTCTTTTAAGGTAATTGAATGAAATAAAGGCTCTACAAAATTAATATTGTCAATGTAGTCAGTCATGTAAGATGATTTCTTATTTATTTCCTGATATATAAGCATTATTTCAATAAATAATTACTTATTATGACTACTGTGGGAAAACCACTTTGGAATATGAAGCAAGAATATATAAAGGTGACTTAAAAGGTTTAAATTCTACAATAGCCAAAATAAAGTTTGGTGTTACAGTGTGCCCACATATCCCCTTAGAATCCATATGTTGAAGCTGTGGACCACAGTCCTTCAGCATGCAACAGTATTTGGAGATAGAGCCATTAAAGAACTGTTCAGTTAAAACGAGGTTCATAGGACTGATGTCCTTACAGTAGGAAGAAATGTGGACACACAGACTCCAAAGGCTTACATTCACAAACAAAAGACTATGTGCATACTCACCAAGCAGGTGTTCATCTGAAAGGCTAAGAAGGAAGACTCATAAAGAAAAACAAACCTCTATGATACCACGATCTTGGACTTCTAGCCTACAGAACTGTGAGAAAGTAAATGGCTATTACTTAAGCCAACTAGTTCATGGCGTCTTGTTTAGCAACCCTAGCAAACTAATGCAAAATTACACTATTTTCTAAAATGATTTGGGACTTAGACTCAATAAACTTACTCACCTCTGATTTCTCATCAGAAACTAAGGTTTTGTTTGTAGAACATCTCAAAATATGTTGCATTTTTCAATGTTATAATTGTGTGACCTATCTATTTCTTTTTTTTTTTTTCTTTTTTTTTTTTTTTGAGACAGAGTCGTGCTATCGCACAGGCTGTGCAGTAGTGTGATCTCGGCTCTCTGTAACCTCTGCCTACTGGGTTCAAGCAATTCTCCTGCCTCAGCCTCTCAAGTAGCTGGTATTACAGACACCTGCCACAACCCACAGCTAATTTTTGTATTTTTAGTAGAGACGGGGTTTCACCATATTGACCAAGCTGGTCTCAAACTCCTGACCTCAAGTGATCTGCCTGCCTCAGCCTCCCAAAGTGCTGGGATTACAGTCATGAGCCACTGTGCCCCACGTAACCTGTCTACTTTTATGGATAACTCAAGGACAAAATTTTTTATATTAATATTTGTTCTCTCCAAATATCATGTTGAAATTTGATCCTGAATGTTGGAGGTGGGCCTAATGGAAGGTGTTGGGATCATGTGGGTAACCCTTTATGAATGGCTTCATGCCTTTTTCATGGTAATGAGTGAGTTCTCACCATTAGTTTGTGTAAGAACTGATTGGTAAAAATAGCACCTCTTTCTCTTTCTCTTACCATATGATGATGGCTCCCCTTTCCCTTCTGCCATGATTTGGAAGCTCCCAAAAACCCTCACCAGAAGCAGATGCTGGCATTAGGCGTTTTGTACAGCCTGCAGAACCATGAGCCCAATAAACCTGTTTTTAACTAAATTACCCAGCTCCAGGTATTTCTTTGTAGCACTGCAAAACATACTAATACAATTACACATTTATGTATTTATATGTACCTTAATTTTATGTCTCATAGTAGGAGATAAGTAACTGTCTCTTCAGTTAATGTTTTATTTGGTTACTAGAGAGGGAACTGTGAAAGAGGAATTACATTATGGTCTAGCAATAGATTCATCTGTCATCATCAGTAAGATGATAATTTTAAAAAGAAGACAGTGAAGAAAGATTGAGTCTGGGTAAATGCATTGAGTTAAGTTTGCGTTTGTGGTGTAGTGAGTTCTTGGTGTGCATGCATGTGAAAAATTACTTCATGCAAGAATTGTGGAATGAAAAGCTGAAAGAACAGAAAAACATGTAAAATAAAAGTCACCAAGGTATACATGAATAGTAAAACAATGTAAGCAAATGGCATTTCATAAAAGAGGCATAAGAATAGTACCCTGAGAATTAAGTGTGTTAAAAGGCTGGATACTAGAGAAAGTATGAAGTTGAAAAGGAGCATAGAGAAAAGAGCTGGCCAGAAAAATGGAATTCTGTAGAGGAAAAAAACACTTAGTAAATAGATAATTAAATATGTCAAATACTGAAGAACTGGTAAAGGAAATGAGGATCGAATAATAATTATGAAGTGAAATAATACTCAGAAACTTAATAGCAAGGTAGATATAAAAGCCTACAAACAAAATAAGCAAGAGCATACGTGTCAGACGCTACTATTGCTCTCCGATATACAGTTCTTTTCTTCCAGGCACAAAAATGTCCACCCTCCCCCAGTCCCTTACAGACAAGTGAGATCAGGTGACTTAATTTAACCAATGAAATGTAAAGAAAATAAAATTCTACCCTTTGACTAAAACATATAATTACCACTGAAAGCCACTCTGTGCCTTCTCCTACTGATATCACAGGGCTGAGCCATATAATCCAAGGATGAACTATGAAAAAATTGAAACAGCTAACCTAGCCCAATCTTTCTGGTATTTCCTGTGTATGACTAGTAAAATATAAAATGGAATTTTGAGAAGTAAATAAAATTAAGGCAGTAAGGGAAAAGAATAGGTGAACACGTGGTTGAAAAGAGAAAGAGGGAGAATGAATGAGAGCAAAAATATCCAGGTAAAATTGCATAAAGTCTCATCTCCTTGGGAAATTGTATAGATAAATTTCATCACTGAATTTACTCCAGGCTGGTGGTTATAGGGAAAGTGCCAAAGGTTAGTCAAGAGGTGAAGTCACTCAAAGCATGAATGAGGACATCATTAGAATTTTATCTACTGCATTCAGGATCGGTAACAAGATGAATTAACACTGACATGGATGATAGAGGGGCAATTATTGAAGTGTTCAGTCTCTACACATATTTAGTAATTCTTGCTATTAAGCCTGAACAAAGTTTAAGAGTAACCCAAGCGGAGGATTGGTTAATTTCATCTGAAGAATATCAGAAAAGGTTGAAGACAGGAGACAAGATTCTTGTGTCTTAGATGATAAACAGCAGTTTAACTGGGAGATCAATTAGTGAGGACATTTCAAGAAGAAGACACTAACTTGAATGTGATACATCAGCCAGTGTTTCAGAAGTATAAGCAATATAGAATGATAGCGCAAATAAAGACTATAAAACATGAGGGAGGTTACAAACCTCTGCTCTTCATATTCTTGGCTTAGTGCTTGGGCTTCATGGTAGAGGAGAAAAAAAATTCTAAGTCCACTAAAGAGTATAGGTGCATAATACATCCTCTATTTTAGGAAAATTATATTACCAAATGACTAATAAAATCCAAATGCCATTAAAAGTGTCAAAGTCTGCATATGTTACAGAATTCTATATGATTCCCTTTGTTTATTTGTTCTGTGGAGTTGTAAGAATAATTTATGAAGTGTTGTTTTATCCTCAAAAGATGTGTGCTAACATCACAGCTTTAAAACTACCAACTATTTTTCCACACCTCCCAGGGGCTTATTTAACTTTTATCTTATAAGTTCTTTGGTCCATTTTTCAAAGTAGACATAAGAGGAACAATTGTTCTCAAATTCTTTTATGAAGAAAAACAGGGATGTCAACAATTTTAAAAGGTAGAGATTATTTAATTAAGCTATAAGACAAAAGGAGCCAAATACTGTGGAAGGCAGTGCATAGAATAACGAATCCAATATATCAAGCTTTAAGGTGCTTTGATGTTTTCTACTAATTAAAGGGACTTAGTCCAGCTTACACATTTAAAAATATGTCAATATGGTCATACTTAACCTTGTCATGCTGTGTCTTAGTGCTTATCTTTAAATTTGTGATGTTTATGATTCTTCTTTGTAAATGCTCCAAATTTATCATACCAATTTATTTTGTATGCCTCAACTTTGAGCATTGACACAGTGTCCCAAACAGGTTTGAAGAGTGATTAATGGGATCACTTCCAATAATCCATCAAGTGAAAAATTACTGCCATTTTCTTAAGAAACTGTCCCAAACAAGCTCTATTGCCATGATAAAAGAAACTTTCTGTTTAGTCAACTCTGATTACAGTTGCTTCTTTATTTTTTAATTTCACACTATCTTGGCATTAACTTAACCATCAATCATTTCCCACCTTTATTCCTGTTGTGTTTTCTTTATCGTTTCATTATGGCAGTTGTCTCACCGTTATAATTATTCCTTCTCCTCCAAGAAGCTCCTCAAGGAGAAGAATTATTTTTTAATCTCAGTCAATGTATTTAATAAGATTGCAATATATTTTATTTGACAAAATTTTCATGAAGGATAATAAAAAGGCAAATTAATTTTCTAAGGTGCTAGGCTGTCTAAATTGAAATAATAGTCAACAGAAATCCATAGCCATAATTATATCTGCAATATTATGCAAAAAAGTACTCAAATTTTCTTTGTCAGAATGGAGTATAATCTTCAGAAATGATCTTAGATCGTAGGATATGTTAGATAAATATTAGATACTACTACATAAAATGTATAAATACTAAAATAATGTATATATTGTATATGTAGCAGAGTCTTTTAGCACTATATGGTTTTACACATATTTGATGCTTGAAGCATTCATATGCAGTAGATAGGACTAACATTATTATCATCATATTTCAAAGGAAGAATTAAAATACTAAAATCTTAAGTTATCTGTCCTAAGGATACTTGATTACTAAAATGGCATAGAAATATTAACTTAGGTTTCATAGCTCCGGATTTACATCATTTCTACTAAATCATTACATACATTCAAAAGTCAAAGAGATATACAATTTAAAATATCTGAATTAAAGCAGTGAAAGAGAATGAATGTAGAAATAACTTATTAGGACTATTGATAAGATTACACAATGAAATCATCTGAGAAATAAAATCACAGAACTACACCCTCTAAGGAAAATTTTAACAAAAATGAGAGGTTAAATTTACCAATAAACAAGGTTATAATACAGAATAAAATTCTACCTATAGCACTACAAGGACCTGAGGAAATTTAAGTAATTACTACCAATTAAATTTATGCAAACCACAAGAAATAATACATGTCTTAATGTGTACTCATAAAAATAAAATAATATGTTGACTTGAAATCATGGTTTAGGAGGAAAAAGGAAACTCAAATATAGTTTGCTGTTATCAAATACACACCTAACCCCTTTCAAGGTCTGAATCTTCTTTATAATAAAACGCAATATAGAGGTCAAGCCAGAAGGGTCAGAAATAACAGTAAAGATAAACACCATTTATTTTCCTGTGAAGAAAATTTGTAGCTAGACTAGTGATGCAGTGCTCACATTATGCTGACATACAGGCTCTTAAGACTTATGTTGAAAGTTAGGTACAGGAAAACAATAATGTGCAATTGTGCAAAGTTTTGAAGGATGGTGGTAGCATTAGTCTTATATTGTCCTTGCTAACTAAATCAGTCTTATTTATTGGAATCTACTTTAGGGACAAAAGTTTTGCAGAACACTGAAGTTGAATCTAATGGATGAAGATTTAATGTTGCCTTTGGGAGGCTATTCTACAGGGGTATCATTTGAGGTCTCACATTTGTATCATATTAGTGTCAAGCTTCTTTCTAAAAGTTTGTGCTGTTCTGAAAAAAAAATTCTGTTAACCAAAGCCAGAGAGTCTTCTTCACAATCCAACTCTATTTTTTCAGTGTTTTATTACATGGTGACAAAATAAGATAGAAGCCTATTTTGAGCATAATAACTGAGAACTGAGATT
The DNA here is from genome assembly GCA_036589455.1 of Ateles fusciceps. Classification (NCBI taxonomy): domain Eukaryota; kingdom Metazoa; phylum Chordata; class Mammalia; order Primates; family Atelidae; genus Ateles; species Ateles fusciceps. Next base: position 572,322 of record JAZHEH010002417.1, on the reverse strand, counting down.
CAGAAGACTTGATTCAAATCCAAATTTTGGAACTTACTATGTAAATGCCCATATGCAAGTTACCTATGCTACTTTAGCTTTTTTAAAAGAGTAAAATATATAAAATTAACACCTATCATTTTGGCTGATCATTAAGTAATAGTTAACCAACAACACAAAGCCATTCCTTTAAATTCTTGATGATGATTATACATTTGTGGAAAATTCTGCTATTTGTTTTTCCAAAAATTATACTTCTCTTCATTATGATCAGAACCCTTGATGCTGCATGAGATAGAATTAGACCCAATGAACAGCTTCATAGTTTCCCTTTGCAACCAGGGATAATCCCCTTAAATAAGTTATAAATAGAAGTTAAATTTTGTTCTCCTCATTATAGGTCATATTGTTTTTCTATGCTGTGTTATTTCATTCAGGCTAGAAAACAGATTTGGTGAATGATGATAGAGTAGCCATCTTGAGACCATAAGGATAGAGTTTATTTTTAAGATGTTACAAATGTCCAAGTGAAAATTCAAAAGAGCTTGGTTCTTTCATATCTTCATATTTCTGACCCACCGTTACTGAAATGCTTATTTCCAAATATCTATTACAGAATATGAGAAAAATAAACAACTATTTGGTAAGGCAATCCATCAAGGATTCTATAACATGTGTCTAAGCACAATCTTTACCCACGTTAGGTTTGATGGATATATTAATGCGTTTTCTTAGCATCATTTCTGCTATGTAAGATCTCATTATATGTAATGTTATAACTATCATAATCTAATTGGAGAAATATGGTTCATACATACCTGTATTGAGAGAACATATTGTGCTCTATAAGTACGTACCATTCTTATGTGTCAACTTAATTTAAAAATCTTGAAGTAATTTATATATCAACATTATCAGAAACAATAATAGCTAATTGATACAGAAAATAGATGCTATTATATAGAGTTGTCCCAATTCCAAGGCATGGTGCTTAAAACAAATGACAACACAATTTTAAATTGGCCCAAAATTCCAATTCTAGTCAAAAAGACAAGAAATACAGATATGAAGAATTAGTGCTATAGCTTTCTCTCTATTCAATCTTTGCCAAGTTCTCATTCATTCAATTAAAAAAATCCTTAGTTTTTACATTTTCTGGACCATATTCCTATAGAAATATGACCCTAGAATAAGATGAAATATTGATGAAGAAAATAGAACAGGCCTATGTTAGTGTTTTGAGCAGAAAGAAGTAACTATTTGAAGGTTTTATGAGGAAGGAGAGATTTGAGTTGAATTTTGATTTAGACTTTTACATCATCAGACAGAGAGACAGTCTGGAAATATGCTAGTATTCTGAACATTCTGGTTATGATTGAAACAGGAAAAAGTATGTTTTATGACATTTTAAAATTTAAAGTCATAACCTGTAAGTGTATAATAGAATATTTATTATCAAAAAACTGTGAATTAGGCAGTTAATTTATAATTATCCTGGACAGCTCTTCGGTGCTGCTGGTGTCATGGCTATCGAGCATGCAGATTTTGCAGGTGTAGAATGCCTAGCTCTTGTCACAGGTAGTGAAATATCCTCTACCTTTGATCACCCAGAACTGGTAAAGCTTGGAAGTTGCAAACTTATTGAGGAAGTCATGATTGGAGAAGACAAACTCATTCACTTTTCTGGGGTTGCCCTTGGTGAGGCTTGTACCATTGTTTTCGTGGTGCCACTCGACAAATTTTAGATGAAGCTGAAAGATCTTTGCATGACGCTCTTTGTGTACTTGCACAAACTGTAAAGGACTCTAGAACAGTTTATGGAGGAGGCTGTTCAGAGATGTTGATGGCTCATGCTGTGACACAACTTGCCAACAGAACACCAGGCAAAGAAGCTGTTGCAATGGAGTCTTATGCTAAAGCACTGAGAATGTTGCCAACCATCATAGCTGACAATTCAGGCTATGACAGTGCAGACCTAGTGGCACAGCTCAGAGCTTCTCACAGTGAAGGCAATGCCACTGCTGGACTGGATATGAGGGAAGGCACCGTTGGAGATATGGCTCTCCTAGGTATAATAGACAGTTTTCAAGTAAAGCGTCAAGTTCTTCTAAGTGCGGCTGAAGCAGCAGAGGTGATTCTGCGTGTGGACAACATAATCAAAGCAGCACCCAGGAAACGTATCCCTGATCACCACCCGTGTTAGGCATTCCCATGTGCTGTTGATCTCTGGACCAGTTTCTAGCAAAGTTGTGTTTGAAAGATAGTCTCTTAAAGAAGACAGTGCAATCCTGTTTATCGGTGCCCATTATATCCTTAAGTTTTGACATTTAGCTGACCTTCTCTTTAACATGGGTCTAATTTATTTGCCACATAATTTTCCATACAAATCAGTTGATTTAAAAGTTCTCATACTGTGCATTAAAATAAAAATTTGAACAATTAAAAAAAACCTGTGAATTATATTTTGGTTTTTCTTTAGAACTATTTTGAATTTTTATGAACTTACAGTCATGGTGAAAAATGTTGTACAACTTCATGTGTTTTAAATTAATTTGCTAAGAGTTGATTTCTAATAATTTTGAATTTCCTAATCCATAAACATGGCATTCTTATCTATTTATTTGTATTATCATTGAATTATTTTTTTCAGTGTGGTAGTTTTTAGCACCCAATAGTTTACAAAGGTTAGATTTATTTCAAACAATTTATTTTGGATTGATGCTATAAGAAAAACTGTTTTTAAATTTTTATTGTTAGTTGTTTATAGATAGAATATAAATCAAATTGATTTTTGTCATATTAACCCTGTATCTCAAGACCTGGATGAACTGAGTTACTAGTTTTAAAACTTTACACATAATTAAAAGAAATGTAATGCAGATAGTTTTCACCTGTAAAAAGTTTTTTTTTTCCTTTCCACTCTGTATATTTATTTCTTTTCTTGCCTCATTGCACTAGATAGGACTTCAGTAATATAATGAATACAGTTGTTGAAAGTGTATGTTCTTTGTTATTGATTTGAGAAGGAATTATCCAGTGTCATCATTAAAATTATGTTAGATGTAGGATTTTGTAGATATACTATATCAGGTAATAAATATTCCCTTAACTAATTTTCTCAAAAAATTTTTTTATAAATACATGTTGAATTTTGTCAAATGCTTTTTTGCATATCTACTTAAATATCTTGTTATTTTTTTCTTAACTGCTCAATGTTATTAGTTACATTAATTCATCTTCAGTAATGAAATATCCTTGAATTATCTGGATAAAAATAAATCAGTTGTGATATATTTTTTCGTTTATCTATTGTTAAATTGATTTGCTAATATTTTGCTGAGAACATTTGTAGCTATGTTCTTGATAAATTTTTTCTGATATTTTTTGTTTTTATAATATTTTTGTCCATATTTAGCTTCACAATAATGCTGACCTTCTTAATTTGTGGAAAAATGTCCCCTATTCTATGTTCCGCAAGTCATTCTGAAGAAGTGGTTTTAATTCTTCTTTAAATCCTTGGGAAAATTCACCAGTGAATCAATGGATTCTGGAAATTCCCTTTTTGGATATTTTAAGAATGATTTCAATACCTGTAATAAATATATTACTCTTTGATTTATCTAATTGCACTGAAATTAGTTTTACAACCTGTGTTTCTCAAGGGATTTATCCATTGCACCTAATTTGTGAAATTAATGGACACTGAATTGCTCATATTTCTCTCTCTTTAACCTCTTAAAGATTACAGACTTGGTTGTGATAAAAATTTTAATTAAAAATAATAATAATTTCAAGTGACCAAGAGTATGTTTATTAAAATTAATGAAATAGAGGAGTGGGGAAAACATAGAACACTCAGATTTGTAATGTAAGCCATTGGAGAGATATAGCAGAATTATAGTAAGTGAAGAGCCTAAATGAAAAATATGTAAACTATTCTAAATTCCTCCCCATAGAGGCAGCAATTCAGTGGGGGGATCTAGAATAGCACTGATTTCCATTGGCAAGTTGCTATAAACAGTATTTTTTAGTTATGCCGAAGCCACGTCCCCTGCTAGACAATTTGCCAGGTTCAGTTTTTTTTCTGTGTATCCAAGAAAGAACTTGCAATGCACCATCAATATGCTCTTACTAGCCATCTTCTGGGTTCTCTTGTGAATATGACATAACACCCAGAAGAACTAAGAAATACTAGGATTTTTTATGAACTGTATTTCACTCTGGATCTTGCCAAATATAAAAAGAGCTAAATATGTGTTCTACTTCATTATTGCCTAATATTGACTAAAACAGATTTCATTTGATATTCCAATGAAATGCTTTGATTTGATGTACCAACGACATGATTATTTTTGGAAAGTATTTTATTACTCTGTTCCTTATACTAAACTATTCAAGTTATTTTAATCAATAGACAAAAGAGATTTAAAATACAAATGTGAATTATTCAATACAGTTACTTTGTCTTAGCAGTGTTCAGAAATACCTACATTCCATTAGAAACTTATGTGTTTGTAATAATTTGAAGAATCATAGCTCTAGATAAAATTTGAAGTAAAATCTAAAAACTCTAAAATCCAGAACTCTTTTTTCAGAATTTCAATTATGATTATTCCATTTCTAGATGAGTTTTTTGAGGCACAGGTAAGTTAAATAATTTACTTTCACACAGTCAGGTTTTGACAGAACTAGATCCTAAGTCTTAAGTATTCGATTTTGTTGTTTCTTCTATTATTCCCAATGCCCTTCAATAGTTATTGCAATGATTGCTGTGGAAGAGGAAATTCTGCATTTTAGATTTGTAATGTCAAGAGAAAATGATAAACATAATAGATATAAATCGAATAATAATGAAAAATTAAGCTTATGTCCTTGGCAAGAAACACCAAAAGCATGCTATAATTAATTGCAGCTGTTTTCACATAGCAGCGGTGCAGTTTTCCTTTCTTCTCAGGAGTTGCTGAATCAGGCTATGCAGCAAAGTTGATGTATACCTTCTGTGGAAATTAGATGTTTTAGATGCGCTGTTCTCAGATGCCAGGATGGATGACAGTATGAGATATAATCCTTTCCTGTGTAATGCAACCTAAACCAATCTACATTCTAGAAGTCATTTGATTTCTCCCCCTCTGTAGTGCTATCAGATAGCAACTGACTCTCTGGGGACTCCATTCATGCTGAGATTGCACTAGCTAGTGATTACACTACTGAACCAGTCTGTAATCAATCTTGCATCCTACTGATCTTTTCTGGAATTTTTCTTTTGATCACCAACTAATGGGAAACACAGCATGGTAAAGAGTATTATAGTTTCATCTAATTGTAGCTCCATTAAAAAGACCTCTGGGTACTCTTGTATTAACATTTCAATGAAAGTGTTCATAATGCACTCAATTTCTAAAGTCAAAACAGGTAATTATTATAGAGTTAGTTTGATTTACCTTGAGTATAAAGGCATCATTTTCAAAATATATGAGTTCCCAAAATAAATAGTTTTCTCAGAACAAAATGTATTTTTTTCTCTTCTATTTTCTATTTATAGTTAATATAGGTATCTGGATGGGCTTCATAATTAGGAGATGCCCTCTCCAATTTGTATATTAGTAAAGAAATGTATATATGACATGCTTTAAAGGGCATTGACAGTTCTGTCATCAGTGCATATTTTTAATAGGCAGGGCTTGTGAGGGAAACATGATAAGATATCTCAGTTGTCAGCCACTTCCAACATGGTATATATGAAGATCTATGAAGCAATAATTTAGATCCACAGGAACTGAAAATAAAATAAGTATTGGAGAAAGATGGTGGTAAAAATATGGTCTTACCATGTTGCCAACAAAGTATTTTAAGGCGGAAGCTTCATTGTGACAGATTTCCCAATTACTCATATTTATATCCGCCTTAGTTTGTGTTTTGTAGAAATGCAGAACCCGAGAAAACAACTGGAATGTATAAGCTCATTTTGAAGTTTGCTCTAAAAGTAAGGTGCATATAATGGAACAGAAAGAATAAAAAAGGTGATGAAGAAAATACATTGCAACCTAATTTTTAAACTTGTTACTGCTGGGGCAACCAGGTCTCTTCCAGCATGCTCTGATAAACCTGAGTGTTAGAATTCTTCCTCTGAAGGGTGAGCATCTAAGGCAATTATCCATGACTTCCATGTCTTTCAGCTGAGGAAACCCCAGGATCTGAATTCCCAGTGCTAATTTTACAGGCTGAAAAAAGATTCTGAAAAAATCCTTGGGCATAAAAGCTGAAAAATAAAACATTGAAGGTGTTTGAGAAGGGACACTACTTCTGTAGGTAAATCCTGTCAACCAGAAGTGCAAAAGTACGGATGATCCTAGTGAATATGGCTCAGGCCACCAACAAACTTTTGACAAACTTTATCTGCCAGTTTTTAAATTTGTAAATTTGGTTACACCTATTATCATCTTTGATTCCAAGAATTCTTCGCTACTACACAGGGACAGTAATAGAGATCATATAACTGAATTTCACAATTGGGTTTGGGAAGAATCAAAATGAGATGATATATGTAGATATCTCTGGAGTCTGGAAAATACTAAGATTAAATGAATATATAAACCTGTAAAGTTATTTTCTTGGTATAAAGCTGAATGTGGGTAACATTCATAGAGTTACTATGGTATGCACACTGGAATGAAACTGTAGTGAGATCTACATTTAAATCTTATTTCTGCTACCTATTACATGTATAACAATTTTTGAGATATGACATATATGCCAAAACTTTAATCTTTTAAAATGTAAACTCACTGGTCTTTATTATATTCAGAGTTGTGCAATCAATACCAATAACTAATTTTAGAATACTTCCCTACCTTTAAATAAATCCAGATACCTGTTATTAATCACTCTTCATTTTTCACTCCTCTCATCTCCTGGCAGCTGCTACTGTTTATATAGATTTGCTAATTTGAGAACTTTTATAGTAATGGTCTTATATTTGTTATATATATAATTACATTTTGCAACATTACAGTAGCTACATATTACAATATGTAATGTTTTGACTGGTTTCTTTCATTTTGTCTGTAAGTCTGTATCTGTGCTCTCTGAGTAGAGGTTCTATTAACTGCTTTCTGCTCCTTGCTTATGGGTATTTCTTTCATTTTTCTTTCAATTTTTAAAAATACCTTTTGTTGAAAACTGAACATTTATAACAATATACCATTGCAACTCAGAAAATGAAATTTACTACTCCCCCCAGAATTTGTTGTTTACTGTTTTGTTTCTTTAAATAAATTTTGTTGTTGCTGATGATGATATTGGCTTATTAAATGACTTTCCTAAGCTAGTTCTGGTAACCCTGTATATTCTCTCTTATGTGTGCATACTGGTCTGTTTACTTGGTTAACTTAATATTCACTTAATGATGGAACATACATTTTCTTAATTGCCTTGAACTATAGGTTTTCCAGTCTTTGCGGAATGACATAAAATTGTATTTGTTGGGTCATGACTTCAATACTGAGAACATTATAACTTTTTATGAGCCTTTACCTTCTGGCTTCACTTAGCATTGAGTTTAGCCAGAAGTGAGACATTAATATCCTTTCAGACCTTTACTGGACATATGAAGGTTGCTACACATACACATGTCCTCCTATATTCTCAGAAGATGTATAGGAGTTTTTCAAAGCTCCCATGGGCATTATTTTCCCTAGATTTTCCTTTAATAATTTTGTGCAGCCTTTTGTTTGCCCCAACTGGTATTGCTACCTCAGCTAGCTGTAATGTTAAACATTTTTTGCTAGCTGTTTTCAACAAATACCTTAGGAATAAAGCTTTCCTCAGCAGCTTAGCTCCAACTCAACTCAAATTAAGAGAAGCCCACCCTATGAATGCAGCTTTTCCAAGAATCTAGCAAATAGAAAAATATGGTAAATTTGGGGGGAATAGACCCTATTAGAGATCTTGAAAACTAATCTACCCTTCAGTGCAATGCTGCTGGTTTTCCCAGATATATTAAGTTCCAAAAAAGCTTATTTTAAATGCTCCCATCTAGCTGAGGATACAAGAATGGAAATGGGGAAGGTTAAAGCACCACAAAGCTCATTTTGTTTTTAAGATTTAGCACTTCGTTTTAATAAAGGTTCATAAGATTATTGAATTTCCAGAAATCTGAAAAAAAAAGTTGTTTTTGATGATTTCTGCCATTGTTTTCTTTGCTTTTATGGAGGAGCAAATGGTAAGGGTCCATTTTCTGATATTTTTGATATGCCTCTCCCCATTGCAACTTATTATTTCTGTGATCTTATGGTTTTCACATACAATGTTAAAACTCAGTTTATAAAAAATTAGAATTGTAGTGGGTTAGCACATGTTCTTTTAGCTCACAGAAGTTTCTTATTACCCATCTTCTGAAGCCTGATTCTGTCAATTCATCACACTCATTCTCCATCCAGCCTTGTTCCCTTGCTGGTGAGGAGTGCAAAGAAATTAAGAACCTTAAAAAAGATTTAACGAAATGCTAATGAGAATAAACAACTTAGAGAGGAATATAAGTGAATTGATGGAGCTGAAAAACACAACACAAGAACTTTGCGAAGCATACACAAGTTTCAACAGCCAAATTGGCCAAGCAGAAGAAAAGATATCAGAGGTCGAAGATCAATTCAATGAAACAAAACAAGAAGGCAAGATTAGAGAAAAAAGGGTAAAAAGGAATGAACAAAGTCTCCAAGAAATATGGGACTATGTGAAAAGACCTAATCTATATTTGATAGGTGTACGTGAATGTGACGGACAGAATGAATCCAAGCTGGAAAATACTCTTCAGGATATTATCCAGGAAAACTTCCCCAACCTAGCAAGGCAGGCCAATATTCAAGTCCAGGAAATACAGAGAACACCACAAAGATATTCCTCAAGAAGAGCAACCCCAAGGCACATAATTGTCAGATTCACCAGGGTTGAAATGAAGGAGAAAATGCTAAGGGCAGCCAGAAAGAAAGGTCAGGTTACCCACAAATGTAAGCCCGTCAGACTCACAGCAGATCTCTCAGCAGAAACCCTACAGGCCAGAAGACAGTGGGGGCCAATATTCACATCCTTAAAGAAAAGAACTTTCAACCCAGAATTTCATATTCAGCCAAACTAAGCTTCATAAGTGAAGGAAAAATAAAATCCTTTGTGAACAAGCAAGTACTCAGAGATTTCATCACCACCAGGCCTGCTTTACAAGAGCTCCTGAAAGAGGCACTAAACATAGAAAGGAAAAACCAGTACCAGCCACTCCAAAAACATACCAAACGGTAAAGAGCATCAACACAATGAAGAAACTGCATCAACTAAGGGTCAAAACAGCCAGATAGCATTAAAATGTCAGGATCAAATTCATACATAACAATATTAACCCTAAATATAAATGGGCTAAATGCCCCAATCAAAAGACACAGACTGGCAAAATGGATAACAAGCCAAAACCCACTGGTGTGCTGTATCCAGGAAACCCATCTCACATGCAAGGATACACAAAGGCTCAAAATAAAGGGATGGAGGAAGATTTACCAAGCAAATGGAGAGCAAAAAAAAGCAGGAGTTGCAATTCTTATCTCTGATAAAATAGACTTTAAACCAACAAAGATCAAAAGAGACAAAGAAGGACATTACATAATGGTAAAAGGATCAATGCAACAAGAAGAGCTAACGATCCTAAATATATACACACCCAATACAGGAGCACCCAGATACATAAGGCAAGTTCTTAATGACTTACAAAGAGACTTAGATTCCCACACAATAATAGTGGCAGACTTTAACACCCCATTGTCAATATTAGACAGATCAATGAGACAGAAAATTAACAAGGATATCCAGGACTTGAACTCAGACCTGGATCAAGCAAACCTAATAGACATTTACAGAACTCTCCACCCCAAATCCACAGAGTATACATTCTTCTCAGCACCACATCATACCTACTCTTAAATTGACCACATAATTGGAAGTAAATCACTTCTCAGCAAATGCAAAAGAAGGGAAATCATAACAAACAGTCTTTCACACTAGAGTACAATCAAGTTAAAACTCAGAATTCAGAAACTAACTCAGAACCACACAGCTTCATGGAAACTGAACAACTGGCTCTTGAATGTTGACTGGATAAACAGTGAAACGAAGGCAGAAATAAAGATGTTCTTCAAAACCAATGAGAACAAAGACACCACATACCAGAATCTCTGGGACACATTTAAAGCAGTGTCTAGAGGAAAATATATAGCAATAAATGCCCACATGAGAAGCAAGGAGACATCTAAAATTGACACCCTATCATCAAAATTGAAAGAGCTAGAGGAGCAAGAAAAAAAAAACAAAAACAAAAAAAAAAACGCAAAACCTAGCAGAAGTCAAGAAATAACTAAGATCAGAGCAGAACTGAAGGAGATCGAGACACAAAAAAACCCTTCAAAAAATCAATGAATCCAGGAGCTGGTTTTTCGAAAAGATTAACAAAATAGACAGACCACTAGCCAGATCAATAAAAAATAAAAGAGAGAATAATCAAATAGATGCAATAAAAAACAATAAAGGGGATATAACCACAGATTCCACAGAAATTCAAACCATCATCAGAGATTATTACAAACAACTCTATGCACATAAACTAGTAAACCTGGAAGAAATGGATAAATTCCTGGACACTTGTGTCCTCCCAAGCCTAAACCAGAAAGAAACCGAAACCCTGAATAGACCAATAACAAGGTCTGAAGTTGGGGCAGCAATTAAGAGCCTACCACCCAAAAAAATCCCAGGTCCAGATGGGTTCACAGCCCAATTCTATCAGACATACAAAGAGGAGCTAGTACCATTCCTCATGAAACTATTCCAAACAATCCAAAGAGAGGGAATCCTTCCCAAATCATTTTATGAGACCAACATCATCCTGATACCAAAACCTGGCAGAGACTCAGCAAGAAAAGAAAACTTCAGGCCAATATCCATGATGAACATAGATGCAAAAATCTTCAATAAAATACTGGCAAACCAATTGCAACAGCACATCAAAGAGCTTATCCACTATGATCAAGTAGGCTTCACCCCGAGGATGCAAGCCTGGTTCAACATACGCAAGTCTACAAACGTAATTCACCACATAAACAGAACCAAAGACAAAAACCACATGATTATCTCAATTGATGCAGAGAAGGCCTTTGACAAAATTCAACAGCCCTTTATGCTAAAAACCCTCAATAAACTAGGTATTGACAGAACGTATCTCAAAACAATAAAAACTATTTACGACAAACCAACAGTCAATATCATACTGAATGGGCAAAAACTGGAAGCATTCCCTTTGAAATCTGGCACTCCACAAGGATGTCCTCTCTCACCACTCCTATTCAGTATAGTACTGGAAGTTCTAGCCAGAGCAATCAGGCAAGAAAAAGAGATAAAGGACATTCAAATAGGAAAGGAGGAAGTCAAATTGTCTCTATTTGCAGATGACATGATTGTATATCTAGAAGACCCCATCATCTCAGCCCAAAATCTCCTGAAACTGATAAGCAACTTCAGCAAAGTCTCAGGATACAAAATCAATGTGCAAAAATCACAGGCATTCCTATACACCAATAACAGACTTAAAGAAAGCCAAATCAAGAACAAATTGCCATTCATGATTGCTGCAAAGAGAATAAAATACCTAGGAATACAACCAACAAGGAACTTAAAGGACCTCTTCAGGGAGAACTACAAACCACTGCTCAACGAAATAAGAGATGACACATACAGATGGAGAAACATTCCATGTTCATGGTTAGGAAGAATCAATATCGTGAAAATGGCTATACTGTGCAAAGTAATTTACAGATTCAATGCTATCCCCATCAAACTACCAATGACCTTCCTCACAGAACTGGAAAAAACCACCTTAAACTTCATATGGAACCAAAAGAGAGCCCCACATAGCCAAGTCAATTCTAAGCAAAAAGAACAAAGTGGGAGGCATTACACTACTGGACTTCAAACTATATTACAAGGCTACAGTAATCAAAACAGCATGGTACTGGTACCAAAACAGAGATATAGACCAATGGAACAGAACAGAGGTCTCAGAGGCAAACACATCTACAACCATCCAATCTTTGACAAACCTGACAAAAACAAGCAATGGGGAAAGGATTCTGTGTTTAATAAATGGTGTTGGGAAAACTGGCTAGCCATGTGCAGAAAGTTGAAACTGGACCCCTTCCTGACACCTTACACTGAAATTAACTCCAGAAGGATTAAAGACTTAAACATAAGACCTAACACCATAAAAACCCTAGAAGAAAACCTAGGCAAAACCATTCAGGACATAGGCATAGGCAAGGACTTCATGACCAAAACACCAAAAGCATTGGCAACAAAAGCCAAAATAGACAAATAGGACCTAATCAAACTCCACAGCTTCTGCACGGCAAAAGAAACAGTCATTAGAGTGAATCGGCAACCAACAGAATGGGAAAAAATTTTTGCAGTCTACCCATCTGACAAAGGACTCATATCCAGAATCGACAAAGAACTAAAACAGATTTACAAGAAAAAACAAACAAGCCCATTCAAAAGTGGGCGAAGGATATGAACAGACACTTTACAAAAGAAGACATACATGAAGCCAGCAAACATATGAAAAAATGCTCATCATCACTGGTCATTAGAGAAATGCAAATCAAAACTACATTGAGATACCATCTCACGCCAGTTAGAATGGTGATCATTAAAAAATCTGGAGACAACAGATGCTGGAGAGGATGTGGAGAAATAGGAACGCTTTTACACTGTTGGTGGGAGTGTAAATTAGTTCATCCATTGTGGAAGACAGTGTGGCGATTCCTCAAAGTCCTGGAAACAGAAATTCCCTTTGACCCAGCAATCCCATTACTGGGTATATATCCAAAGGATTATAAATCATTCTACAATAAGGACGCATGCACACGAATGTTCATTGCAGCACAGTTTACAATAGCAAAGACCTGGAACCAACTCAAATGCCCATCGATGATAGACTGGACAGGGAAAATGTGGCACATATACACCATGGAATACTATGCAGCCATCAAAAACGATGAGTTGGTGTCCTTTGTAGGGACATGGATGAACCTGGAAACCATCATTCTCAGCAAACTGACACAAGAACAGAAAATCAAACACTGCATGTTCTCACTTATAGGCGGGTGTTGAACAATGAGAACACATGGACACAGGGAGGGGAGCATCACACACTGGGGTCTGTCGGGGGGGAAATAGGGGAGGGACAGTGGGGGGGTGGGGAGTTGGGGAGAGATAGCATGGGGAGAAATGCCAGATATAGGTGATGGGGAGGAAGGCAGCAAATCACACTGCCATGTGTGTACCTATGCAACAATCTTGCATGTTCTTCACATGTACCCCAAAACCTAAAATGCAATAAAAAAATTAGAATTGTAGCACTTGCTTTATGTTTTTCCATTCAATTATAATAATGAAACAAATACTGGATATTTTTTCTGTAATACAATAGGTATTACATGTTATGCACCATGTGTTACTGCTCTGCTGGATGATTTATATTTAATATCATGAATCCACCAAAAATATGCAATTTAGGTGTTTTTTACATTGTTTAAGAGACAATTTAGACTCAGAACATTATGAGTTCCTTGCCAAAAAGCCATACATCTAAAAGAACAAAAGCAAGAACAAAAACTCATGAGTTGTTACTTGCTTTTTAGGACAAGTTACTCTATAAAATATAATGCTAAAGAAAGTTTGATGATAATTATGATGACAATCTCTTGTCATTTCTCTCTACTGTAAAAATGATATTAGGACAATAAGCATTATAGTCAGTAAAGCACAGAGTAAATTTTGTACATTAATTTTATATAAATGTAAATCTACAAAGATCTTATGCCATTTGCAAACTATAGGTAAGATACTGCAACCCTGTAAAACATCCACCAGTGATGAGATGGTGACAGCTTAACTTGGAAAATTGTTACAAATTGCATAATGTGCAATGCCTATAATTGTGAATAACAATCATATGGACTTAGAGAGCCTTTTTAGAATAGCAGTATATTTACTTTTAACAGAAAGGCTTAAATTGTTACATTTTTGTCCCAGACTGGTGTTTATTTCACTAAACAATTTAGGCAAATACTCTAATTTTCTCTACTGGTAGGTGATCAGTATCTTCATTCAGTTCTCATGGTTCTTTTCATAGGCTGCATTGTTGGAATGATCTGATAATTTTAAAGATCTTTGTTTTATTACGTTGTTCTTCACTTCTGTGTTGCCTGTACCAATTCATCATTACTTAATTAAGCAATCAAGTAGTTATTAAGTACCTATTTTATGCCAAAGAAATCCTGGAAAAATACCAGAATACTTTTTTTTAAATCTCATGATAGGCCTTAATACTTTAAAGATGGCAAACATATATATCCTCAAACAAGATTTTGTTAAGATAAACCTTTCTCATTCTTTCAACTTTCCTTTTTATAGAACTTTCTTCAGCCAGCTCATGTTCCTGGTTACTTCTTCACTTCCTTATTTCTATTTGTCAAAGTCTCTCTAAAATGTTACATTACAGATTAATTTGTGGAGATTGTCACTAAACCTGAAAAATTAATTCCTCTTTATCTTATTCTTTTTTGCTGTTGTTGTTGCTTCTAAGAGAATATCTGGAATTGGGTCATTTATAATGAAAATAAATTTATTTCTTACATTCATAGAGACTCAGAAGTCTGAGGTCTAGGGGCCACATTTAGTGAGAAACTTCTTACTGGTGGGGACTATGCAGAGGACCCAAGGCTGCACAGGATATCACATGCTGAGTATGTGAACTTTTGTCTCTCTTCTTATTACAAAGCCACTAGTCCCACCCCCATGATAATCCATTATTTTTTAACCCATTAATTGATTAATCTCCTAGTCCCTTATGGCTCAATTACCTCTTAAGGGCCCTGCATCTCACTACTGCCACATTGGGAATTAAGTTTCAACATGAGTTTTGCAGGGGACAAACATTAAAATTAAAACACTCTTCATACTCTGTGTATTTATTTTGTGACTTTTTATGTTTGAGAGATTTTTATTAATCAGATTTTGAAAATGAAGCTCTGAAGTTAGTCTACCTACGTTAAATCTAATGTCTGTCATTTTCTGGTTGTTTGACCTTGAGGAGGTTACTTTATTGCTTGAGTAATTTATGTAGAGAATGGAACTCAGTGAAGAGAAGAAAGAGGCAAATAAACTAGTTATAATATTATGGCAAGAATCCAAGTGGATAAAACAGATGACTTAATGAATGTAATGCCTTACTAAGCAAATACTAACGGTCACATTTTCTGCTAAGTGCAAATGATATCCAATTAGGTAAGTCATGATCCTTGTATGCATGTAATTCACAGTCTGTGGTAGAAGAATGATACATAAAAACTACCTATAAGCCAAATTGTTAATTGTCATATAACAGGGGTCCAAGTAAAGTCCTAGAGAACACAAAATTGATTTCACTATTCTATGTGTGTCCTGACCAACACAGTCCAATGAGGATATTATTTTCCATTATCTAAGTAATTAACTTCTATTATGCATCCTAAGATTGTATTACCTTTGTTAACCACACCTCACTGATGGCTTAAATTAAGTAAGAGGAAAGTAGTTGGTTGATTTGTGCCCTTTATATTTTTGTTATTTAACTCTGTGATGGCATTTGATGATTTTTCACTCTATTGTTACTTCATACTTTTGGGAAATTTGTAGGGTTAATTTAATGCTTTAGATCAAATTTAAGAAACCATTAACATTAATTCGTTACTCTTGAAAGTTTCTGAGACTCTTTGAACTTAACTTCAATAAGCTTCAATATAAAGGGAATAGTAACCAGAATTCAAAGTCAAACAAACATGAATTTGAATCTCTGTTCTGACGTTTATATATTGTCATATATAACCTAGGGTTATTTTTTATTATTTAGTAGTTGATTTTATTATTATGTTATTTGTATTTGAATGATAGTTACTAGCAGTTGCTTTAAATGTATATGATTTTCCAACTCCCTTCTTTGATGGACTCCCAAAAATCAGAAAGCCACTATAAAACCCAATGAAGTCTTCATCTGATGCTCTGAACAGGGAAAGTTTTCTTTAGCTGTGTAAGAGATCTCCCCACACCCCAGCAGAATTGTTCTCCACATCTCAGGAGCAGTGGCATCCCCCGCTCCCAGAGATATCTGCTTCTCCACTCACAGTGATATCAGCCTTTCCACCTCCATCTGAGGGGATTAACACTGCATTGCCCGAGGAAACTCTACTGGTCTCCATTGATAAAGGTGCCATGTAAAACAATGTTGATTCTTCTCAGGACCCACCATCACCACCCTTATTTTCTTCTAGATTCATAACTAGGTTCACAATCCGGCAGGCCTTTAAAAGTGAGTTATAATTATAATCCATGAGGAGATGTGTCACTCTTCAAAAAAACTACTTGAGTTTTCTAATGAATACAGACAGAAATCTGGAAAACATGCATGACAAAGGAACTAAGAATGTGAGATAATGGTGAAAGGGACAATAGAGTTGGATCAGGCTGTACTTATTGACATAGACTCACTAAGAAGAGCTTCTGAATGTAATGTTGCAGCTTGGGGCCTTAGAAAGAGCTGTAATCCTTTGGCTAGTTGGTTTCCTGAAATGTGGACCCAAAGATGGAACACCATAAGTGAGCCAGAAATCATAGACATGCCTTGGATTCCTGTACAGAAGGAGATTCAATGAGTTAGGGGGATTTGACTGTTACAGTGGATTTGTCATTTGTTAGTTTAGACCTACTCATCCACACAGGGAGTACAGAAGACTGTGAGGAATAAATCTGTGAGGAGAGTCCTGGCATCAATAAAGAGCTCTGTGATCACTCTCTTTATAGGCCAGACCTCACAGTAGGAATGTCAGTCATTCCTACTGGGAATAATTGAATCTCAAGATGACAAGGGTCAAGTGGTGACACTTAACTGCTAAAGGCAAGATTGGCATGGTTACCATAGTGGACAGCAAAATCAAAGCAGTAAACATTAGGATTTTGGAGCAAAATATGAGATCCTCTGCAGAAAATGACTGTTCTTTTGAGTGATAGCTCTTGGCTTGCTACTAGGTCTTATAGTGAATGAACATTTAACTTTGGGCCACCAAGTTAAAGTTACCATGTGACTTGATCTCTTTATTACAAACTGGCAATTACCTGATCCACCAAGCCGTAAAGCTGGGTATGCACAAAACACTCTATCATCAAATGTAAGTGATATATGCATGATCCGACCCAAGCAGGTACTGAATATACAAGTAATTTAAATAAAGAAATTGCCCAAATACCCACAGTTCCCCCTCCTGTTATACTGCCTTCTCTATCCCAGCCTGTACTTATGGCATCATGGAGAGGTCCCTACAATCAGCTAATGGAGGAAAAGAAACTCAGGCCTGATTTACAGAGATTTTTGAAAGATATGCAGGCACCACTCAAAAATGGACAGCAGCAGCACTACAATCCCTCTCTGGAACATCCATGAAGGATAATAGTAAAGGAAAATTCTCCCAGTTATCAGAATTTTGAGTAGTGCCCCTAGTTGTTCACTTTGCTTGGAAGGAAAAATGGCCAGATGTTCAACTGGCTATATAATGATTCATGGGCTGTGAACAGTGTTGGCTGGTTGGTTTGGAACTTGGAGAAAACATGATTGAAAAATGAGTGACAAAGAAATTTGAGAAAGAGGATTGTGAGTAGAGTTTGCTGGGACACACACACACACAGACACACACACATGGAAACTAACAAAAAATAAAAATCCATGAAGATATTTGCGTCCCATGTGAATGCTCACCAAGGAATGCTTCTTTAGCAGTGTAAAATTTCAACAATCAAACGGATAGGCTGATCCGTCCTGCAAATATGAGTCTCTTTCCTCAGCCACTCTTGTTATCTTCCAATGGGCTCATCAACAAAATGGCCATGCTGGCAGGGATGAAGTTTATGCATGAGATCAGCAAGAGAGAGAGACCTGAGCCTGAGACCCCCATATGGAACCATTCCCCAGGGCAATCAGCCCACTACCTGGTAGCAAGTTGATTACATTTAACCACTTCCATCAGAAAAAAAAAAAGATGGGGGCAGTGTTTTGCTCTTTCTGGAATAGACACTTACTCTGGATACAGATTTTTATTCTTTGTGTGTAATGCTTTTACAAAAGCTATTAACTGTGGGCTAACAGAATGCCTTATTTAACATCATGATATTTCATACAGCATTGCTTCTGAACAAGGAACACATCTACCAGTAAAGGAAGTGTGGTAATCAGCTTATTCGAATGGTGTTTACTGGTCTTACCCTGTTCCCCACCATCCTGAAGTAGCTGGCTAGATAAAACAATAGAATGGACTTTTGAAGACTCAGATACAGCACTAACTAGGTGGCAATACCTTGCAGGGCTGGGCAAGGATCTCCAATATGTTGTATGTGTTAGGAATCAGCATTCATTATGTGATGCTAGTCCCCTGATGGCAAGGATTTACATGTCTAAGTATCAAGGACTAGAAATGGAGACCGGGAGCAGTGGTTCATGCCTGTAATCCCAGCACTTTGGGAGGTAAGGCAGGAGCTTGCCTTGAGTCAGGAATTTGAGACCATCCTGGTCAACATGGTAAAACCCTGTCTCTACTAAAAATACAAAAAAGTAGCCAGGCATGGTGGTGGGTGCCTGTAATCCCAGCTACTATGGAGGCTGAGGCAGGAGAATCACTTGAACCTGGAAGGTGGAGGTTGCAGTGAGCCGAGGTCGCACCATTGCACTCCACCCTGGGTGACAAGAGTGAAACTCCATCTCAAAAAAAAAGGGTTGGGGGGAGGACTGGAAGTGGGACCATTTACTGTTACTCCTAGTGACAGAACAGTGACCTAAATAGTAACCTCAGGTTCTTTGCTGACCTAGAGGTTTCAGTTTCATGGGAAGGAATATTTCCATCAGGGCACACAACAACAATTTCATTGAACTGGAAGTTAGGTCTACCACCCAGCCACTTTGGGCTTCCCTTACCTCAGAGTCAACAGGCTTAGAAGGGAGTTACAGTGCTGGCTGGGGTGATTGTTTCTGACTGCAAAACAGAAATTAGATAACTTATGTGCTATATAGGTACAAAAAATATGTATAGCATACATAAAAGCCTTAGGGCAGCTTGTAGTATTGCTGAGAATTATGATTAAGGTAAATAAAAAACTACAACAACCCAATCAAGTCAGGATTACCAATGGCCCAGACTCCTCAGGAATAAAGGTTTGGGTCATCCAAGCAAGTGAAGAGCAATGACCAGCTGAGATGCTTTGAAGGCAAAGGTAATACAGGGTAGCAGAAAAGAGTTGTATATATCAGCTTTAAGCTCTTGACCAGTTAGGAAAATAGACTGTAGTTTTAATGAATATTTCCTCCTTGTTTTGCTATGAATATGTTTGTGTGTATATAATACACACACACACATATCTTATTGGTTTTATTTCTCTGGAGACCCCTAACTAATACAATTGTTTGCTCTTTGGGAGTTTCAATTTCTTCATCTGTTAATTAGGTAATACCAGCTTAATTAATGGAGCAAATTAAATTTATCATGTAAGGGCCCCACACATGGTATTTATTATGTCTAAAGCCTTGCTGTTGGGAAATCTAAAAAATAGTAAATTAGTTCTTGATGTCACTTCTTCGTAATTCTTTCATAACAACATTTATATATTAAACACTCATGAGTTATAGTATATTCAGAACATACTTATTGCTTTATTTACCCTGTAAACATCTTTAAAAATCTGCACTTCTAGCTCCACCATCCCCAAACTATCCACACATCTACCATCCACATGGTCATAATCAGAGCTGCCATGGTGGGACAATGTGACCACAGCTCACAGTTGATTGACAGGTCCAGGATTACTGATTCAAATTGATTCTGTGAAAGTGTCTTCCTAGTGGTTATAATTATGGATCCAGAATTTGGAAGCTGAGTTATGCTAATAACTGTATTCCTAAAGAACAATCTAACAACATCTACTGCTTAATTTGTAATTCTCCTCCTTATATGCCCCAAGATAGTTCAGTATTATTTTAATAATGTTCTCAGCCTTCACAGCACCAGCCTTCACAGCACCAGCCTTCACAGCACCAATCTCTTGTCATTCATTTGTTTTTCTTAGGCAAACTGAACAGAGTCCTGCTATTAAAAATCACCTTTCCCTTCTTGTTTTGAGAGACTTCCTCTTGTCTCCCAGGGAGGAAGGATTCCCTGACTTTGACACACATGGCCACCTTGGCACACAAAAGCCTTGTGGTATGGAAAAAAAAAATGTTTTTATGTCCTCTTCTCTCTTTCCATCTTTCAGCATAGACTTAACTCCCTTAAGCCCAGACATCTGTTGGGAACTGACCCCAATTCATTGGTTGCCAGTGTGTCAGGCAATCTGAACTTGCCAGTGATGCCACTGAGATGGCGCCTATCAAAAGAGCAGTGGTTCCATTTCTAGATAGTGGATCTTTGGATAAATTCTACCATTTTCATTTTGCTTCCTGAAAGTCAGGGTCAGCTCATGAAAAGTTGTTAAACAACATGGTAAATGTGAAATGTCAACCCTCACTCTAAACTTTCCCTGTTCAGAGCATCAGATGAAGACTTCATTGGGTTTTATAGTGGCTTTCTGATTTTTGGGAGTCCATCAAAGAAGGGAGTTGGAAAGTTGTTGTATACTCCTAACAACTGTCTGACCATGTCCTACCTGAAATACCATGATTGTTTTTGGAAAGTATCTTTAATAAAGCTGGATATAGTTTGGCTTGGAAAATAAAAACAAATAAATATTAAAATAGAAATATTAGGCATCTGGATTTCTGTCTTTCCACTCATATATAATTTAGAGAAACAGTTAGAGCTTGAGTACACAGTTCTGGGGTTAGACCTCTTGGTTTACTTCCCATCTTGATCACAAAATTGCCATATGATCTTGGACTTACTTAATCCATTTTCTTTATTTTCTTCCTGTAAGTAATAGATCTAATAACAGGGTCTAACTCATAGGACTTTTATGAGAATTAGAATACAATCAACCTGTTGTGGACATCTACGGAAGTAGAAAAAACACCACTGCCCTAATTTGTTTTGGGTGCTAAGGCTGACGACGGTACACATGCACTAAGAAAGTAAGAAAAGCTCATTATTCACAATGGCGAGTAATGATGCTTTCTGGGGAGAACAGGGGTGGGCCGCACAACAGGGCAAACAAGGGATTGATGGAGAAGGAAAAGACGGCTTAGACTTTGTGGTGGTTAGGAGGTATAACTTGGGTAAGAGTTTTTGCGCACACATAGGCTATGGCTTACATGGTTTAAATTTCCCACCAGCCCCTCAAAAGGGAACACTTGCTTTTCTTATCAACTTGCCCAAGATGTGGGGTAGAAAGCAAGGGGTAAGTGGTAGACTCGCAAGCCCTCAGCTTGCAAACATCAAAAATAAAGTTGGAACCTTTAATGCAATTCACTCCTTGTGTTTGACGGAAAAGTAAAATGTGTCATGTTTTATTCAATTGAATTTTCATCTCAATTAAGTAAACCACTATAGCACTCTTTGAGACAAGTAGTGTGAGTCCACTAAAAGGGGTAAAGTTTCCTTAAGTGTCTTGTTTAAGAATTGCATTGTGTATTTTTTAAGTGAAATGTGTGTCTTAGTCAATATCAATGCCCCATCTAGGTGAGGCTTTGCTTGTGTATTTAGTGTGTATAGAGATGTGCATGACTTTGATTTATATTTGCGATAAATATGAGGTCCAAAAGTTCTTTATCCCAAAGGGGTCAACCTTGAATAAGTAATTATTGTTGCCACAGTTGGATAATCAGATGGCCAGACCATTGCCAATATCCTAAAAGCCTAAAAATGTGCAGATTATTAGTCATGGTATCCAATGTGAAAGTGACTACTACTCACATTGTTAGTCATTTGTTTACGCTTGAATCATGTTCTAGTTAAGGATGAAAATAGCTAACTCTCCAGCAAGCTCCATCACATGTGAGTATTGCAATTTGTCCAAAAATTATTAACACTTCTTTTTCTGTTCACTCAGTTGATTCCAAGAAGGTCACTAGGCATTTGGTAGGTCCAGAAAGGGGTGACGTCCTTCAGTATTATGGCATCTGGCAAAAGACTGAGGAATGGGCAGGCCATATTCTCCTGTAGATGTGTTATACCAAAGAGGTTAGGCTTGGTTCTGTTTTGTAGGTATCATTTCCATTTTAACAAGGAGGTCTTAGTGGCTGTGGGTGATGATGCTGCCTCCATGGCCCAAGGTATAATGAGAAGTTGTGTACCAAGGGTCATGGATAGTAGCCATGAGAGCCTCTAGTTGCAAAAGAGCTCAGTGTTTGGCCAGCAATCAATAAAATGACATATAGTGCAGAGTTGAGCAAGATACTTTCTTGCACCAGAAGTTCATGGGCATTTACCACCATCATGAATGATTGAAACACTACAGGTGAAACAAGAGGAGGTTGCTAAAGCCTCTGCTAAGGAATGTCTGGATGCATTAATAGGAGTATATATTGTATTGCAATTTAGTCAGATTATAGACACTTCTGTCAAAGGGGTCCTCATTGAAGGTGGGCTGATTTTTGAGTAATAGCATTATAGGCTTAAGTAAAATTTGTAAACAAGGAACCTGCTGCTTCCAGAACCCAAAAAGGCCTAAAAGGTGTTAGTCGTTCTTTAATCTTGTGGGTACTGACAGGATCAATAGCTGTTTGCTGACAGTGTCAGGGATGCAGTGATCCTTGGTTGAGCAAACAGTTTTCAAGAATTAAACTGAAGTAGCAAGGCCATTTATTGTTTGTACTATGTATGGGACAATGGCCAATCCCCTTTATCTGAACTCATTTAAGTATCTGTATATTCTTAATCAGTGTATTAAATGAATCTCATTGGAGGAGGATGTAAACAATGTAAAGTCATACCTGTGTTCTAGGAGAAAATTGAATGTAATTAAGATCTTGGTGCAAAGATTATGTGTGATGGCAGGAATCGAGATAACCTATGGGTAGCAAGGGAAAGGTGTATTGTGTCTTTTAGAAGGTGAATGAAAACAACAGCTGAGGGGCTGCACAGACACAGACACTGAACAGAATATATTAGCCAAATCCATAACAGCAAAATATCATTTGCCGACTGGATAGAGTCAGTAATTTAAATCATTTTGGGCACAAAAACTTTAATGGCTGGTGCATAGCAAGAAGGTTGTGGTTATGAGACATAAATCTTTCTTTCCATGTTGAAAAACAAGCCAAATTTGATTGGTAGATGGAAAAGTAATGTGCAAAATTACCTTCTTGCATAGATTTTATATATCAAGTTTGAATCCTTGGAGACACATTTTTAACTTATATTGAGCTATATTTACCATCTAATAAGGGGTGAAAGGCCATGGGTGTCCTTTCTGTCAAGCTAGTTATAAGTGCCAGAAATGTAATTTAATTTCAAGTTATCAATCTTTGGGCTATTTATGCCTATCATAGGATATCATAAGGAAATAGGGGCTATGGCTATGGAGAATTTAGGCAAGGCAATTGTATTAATCTATTCTCATGCTGCCTGTCAAAACACATCCAAGACTAAGTAATTTATAAACAAAAAGAGGTTTAAAGGACTCACAGTTGCACATGGCTGAGGAGGCCTCACAATCATGGTGGAAGGCAAAAGACACATCTTACATGGCAGCAGGCAATAGAGAATGATAGCTAAGCAAAAGCGGAAACCTCTTATAAAATCATCAGATCTCATGAGATTTATTCACTACCATGAGAACATTATGGGTGAAACCACCCCCATGATTCAATTATCTCCCACTGAGTCCCTCCCACAATGTGTAGGAATTACGGGAGCTACAATTCAAGCTGAGACTTGGGTGGGGACACAGGCAAACCATATCAGCAATCATTCTGATCGTTAAGTTGTAAAGCATATCTAATTTGTCTTCTCCTGTATGTTACTAACTCTTCTAAGAGTATAGCAGGTACCCAGTTTAAATTTAGTGGAATACTCAAGTTTAATTCTAATTTGAGACCTAATATCAACTAAGTCTGAAAGGCTGCCAATTGCTACACTTCAGCAGATGCTAAAGTTAATTTTGAACCTTTAAGTCAATCAGCACCCACTTACCTTTTTTCATAAGTCCTTTTAGCAAATGTTTGAATTGTGGACCTTTATGTTTTCTTCCTCCTGTATCCAAGTGGTTTGTTTTTCTTTGCTTTGTTGGTGTCTGTATATGCTTTGAATGGTTTCTCCTCCATAATTATATCTATAAAGTTCTCTCCTTAGAATATGTCAAATCAGTGTCATCAGGATTTGGGACCTGCTTCATAACAATGGTTTCTTTACAAGAGCGTAAATATCCCAGATTTAACTTGGGTTTAAATTAACCTCTTGGTTGTACACTGGAATGCATTAAGTACTTCTTCCTAAAGCCCTGTAGATCAGGAACATTTAGTGACAGAGGTATAGGAGCAACAGCAGCAAAGTCATTTTGTAAGATCCAAGTGAGTCATCTAGTTTTAGGAGGATGGACATTAACAGGCCACATGTTGTATTATTATTCCGCATGAGACCATCCAATGTGGCTTTACATCACACAAGATAGTAGAGTTTTCTCTTATTACGCTATACATTGTGAGCCAACAACTGGTTGAGGCACAAAACCCATGACCATAGGCTGAGAATTGTTTTCCTGAGCCTAGCATCCATCCTTGATTTTGCTGGAATTAAGACAAACAATTCAACCTGAGACACACAGATATGTTCAGACAGAGACATACGACACAAAACCACTTTAAAGTGGATCTCAAACACATATTGTTCCTGAACATCAGTTATTTTAACTTCTGATGTAGTCAAATCTGTAACAGAAGCTCAGTAGAATCCAGCAAATGCAGCACAAAGCAGCAAGAGCAAGCTTTCCAGCAGACAGCACCTCAAAGCTCAAGTTCACCAGCCGACAGCAACATAGCTCAAAGAGCAAGCTAGCCAGCAGGCAGCAGAGTAAATTAGTAAGCTAAAGCAAAAGAAGAAAGACCCTCAGTAGTGGTGATTGTTACCCAGGTATTCTGTTCATAATGTCAATGATTGAAGTCACCCCACAGGAACAAAATGGGTACTCTACTCAAATTTTGGATAAGATGTTGATCTGATGACACCACACATACACAAAGAGAGTATGAAAAATCTTTATGAGCCTTTCTAGATACAGCAGAGCATGCTACTAAGCAAATCTGAAAATGTCTTGGGAGAAAAAGATAAAAGACTGCATTGTCTCTTTTTCTGGATTAGGGGCTCAAGCTTGGGTAAAAATTCCCCAGGCATAGAGAGAATGTGGCTTGTGTTGAACTGCTCTTTGATGACAAAGTAGTCAGCACTTGGGATTTTTTTTTATATCAGATTTCTCAGATGCACGTTGAAAAGGAAGAAGTAATGATGGGACTTGAAACCTATCATTAGTCAAATATTAAAATTGGAGTCAAATTGTTTATTACACCAACATATTAGTTTTCAACAAAAGTTAAGTGTTCTTCTCATCCTTAGAGTGTTAAATTCCATGTTATATTTGTCACTCCATAATCACAAGTCGGCTGCTCAACTTCCAGACATTATACCCCCGTTCTTAACAAGAGGAAGGGGGGAAATGACCTAAGTTGTCACATTTTCATCTGCTCCTTTTATGAAGAACAAACTTTCCCGAGAACTCTTACTATAGCTTTTTCCCTAGATATCATTGACTAAAACTAAATGAGATGGCCATCCCAAGTTCTAAGAAAAACTAAGAAAGTTAGCATTTCTAACATTGAACATAATGGGGAGAGGATGATACTCTTAGAAAAGAAGAGGGTGATGGCTATTGGTAGGTAGCTGACTATGACAGTAATGCTATTTGTATATCTTCTGCAAAATAAGTTTGCATAGTAGTAACCAACAGTTGTAAGCACTGAAAATTGTTTTAATGCAGCACACATCCCTGCTCCTGGAAGTTGACATCCATCGCATAAAAATTGCCAAGGAATTGGTGATAATTGCTGCTTTAACAACATTGTGTCTTGTCTTACACATGTGGAGGAAGGGGGAGGGGCTGGGAGAAGAAGTACTTATTACACTGGGAATTCACTGAAATTTCTCCTTACCTTTCTGTTTGAGTGACATAGATGAACATGCTATTTTCTGCAGACTATTATTACGTTAGCTACATATGTAGCCTGTCTTTTTAAAGAATGGAAATGAACAGGCTTGACCCTGAATAGTAATCATTACCTTATTTCTGACTCCATATCAGACATAAATTATCTTTCCCACCCATTTCCAAAAGTCATTATAAAAACTTGTGAAAAGTACATTTTCATCCAGTTACACAAGCAAATAAGAAGGGAGGAGAGGAGCAGTACATGTGTTAAAGAACCAGAATAAAAGCTATTCAGATTTGGATATCAAAATTGTATATCTCAATGCTTTTCCTTTCATACTTAAGAAACATAATGCCTTTGAAAATGAAAAGAAAAAATCAAAGCTATTAAACACATGTTCCTTTCTCTGTGCCTCTGCACTGATTAATGCCCTGAGCTCACACAGCTGTAAAGTTATACTGATGTCCTCTTTAGATCATGCCTCACATGACTTTACTCAGAAAAGGAGAGAAAGGCTTGTCAAGTAAAAGAGTAAATGAGATATCTCATTTACATTGAAATATAGAGAGTATCAAAGAAAAGGGCTGCTTCTTGTTCACCAAGTGCACTTCTGAACTCATAATATACTGATGATATAATGGAGTTGGACATGTCACAATCATTTGCATTTGGCCTTGCTTTCTATAGTGTCTTCCTGTGTCTCTTATTTCAAAAACAAATGAAAAATTGGATTTTTATTCACTCAGAAAATTACTAGATCCTAACGTGTTGTTGTTTTTGATATCCTGAGATCAAAATCTTGCTCCTTGATTTGGATTATTTTATCCTGTTAGAGTATTCACATGATTTAAAACAACTTTGTAAATAAAATACCCCAAATTCACTATACAATAAAAATGTTTTATCGCCTATCCTCCTAACAGGAAGTACAGAGGTAGTCAAATACATTCAGTCAGACATTTTTTACTACTTGACTTCAAGCATTAGTCACCATAGGCTAGTGGATATTTGAACAATTGGTTGAAATTAGTATTTCTTTCTGATCATATGAAACAATCTGAATCTTTAAAAGTATTATACAAATGCTACAAAAATAGATATGTTTAGACTCCTTTCCTGACACATTCTAAATTAAAACAAACTTTGACCATTTATTTCCATGCTCAAGGAAAACTACAATGTTATTTCACTTAATAACTAAATACAGAATATAACAATTTTCTCAGTTGGCTATACATTTTAACAATAGCACTGAAAGCTCCAGGAGAGTGACATCAGAAAAATGCTGGAATAGCAGGTTCCAGTGCTCATCCCTCAAAGAAGCATCAATTTGAACAACCATCCATACACAATAATGCCTTCAAAAAACTAAGAAACACAGGTGAAAGATTACAGCACTTAGGTGGAAGATAGAGATAAGAAAAAAGACATTACAGAGGATAAAAAAAATAACTCTCTTTTTTACCTGTGTCACCCTTCTCCAAAGTCTAACAATGCAATGCAGAAAGAGATAGTCTTTGTATGAGGGAAAGAGAGTGAAGGGGAGCTCTGGACTTCTCTGCAGACCCCAGTACCAGACCCACTTCTGTGAACCTTGGTGATAGGCTGGCCCCTATGGCTCCAGGCTCCATCCCAAGCACTGCAGTCCCAAGCTTGAGACACATTTCAGAACTAGGCTGGCATCATAGCCCTGGGCTTCCAGTATATCCCTACAAACCCACTTTGCTTGGCCCACCCCATTGGACCCTAGCACCAGGTGTTTTTGCACCTAAGATTCTGATCCACCTCAGTGGACCCAATTTCTAAGCCTGCTCCTGCAGATTCGAGAAAGACACAGGTGCTAGGCTCACACAACCACTAATCAAGGTCTGAGTCCAGCTTATTCAAGGACTGCAGCATCAAGCCCAGCAATTGTCTTACAGAAGCTCAGTGAGCTGCAAGAGTGCACAGAAAGACAACTAAACAATATGAGGAAAGTAATGCATGAAGGATATTATAAGTTCAACAAAAATATACGAACCACTAAAAAGAACCAAACAGAATATTTTGGAGCTGAAGAACACAATGACTGAACTAAAAAACTCCTTAGGGAGCTTCAATAAAGATTCATATCAGGCAGAAGAAAGAATCAGCAAGTTAGAAAATAGGTCATTTGAAATTTTCCAATCAGAAAAACAAAAAGTAAAAAGAATTAAAAAGAGTAAATAAAGCCTGTGGAATTTATGGGATACCATCAAGCAAATCAACATATATACATGCAAACCCCTGAAGGAGCAGACAAAAAGTAGAATAGAGTTTATTTTAAAAAATAATGACAGGAAACTTTTCAAAGAAATGAACATTCTGATATATGAAGCCAAAGAACCCCAAATAGATTAAAAATAAACAGATCTCCATCCAGACACATTATTATCAAATATTCAAAAGTCAAGGACAAAGAGAAAACTTTAAAAACAGTAAGAGAAAAGTGACTCATTACATACAAGGAAACTACCATAAGATTATCAATGGGTTTCTCAGAAACCTTGCAAGCCAGGAGATAGTGAAATAATATACTCAATGTCCAGAAAGAAAAAAAAAAATGTCAACCAAAAATATTATGCTGAGAAAATTTATCCTTCAGAAATGAAGGTAAGATAAAGATGTGACCAAACAAATAAATGCTGTGGAAGTTTATGATCTCTTCCTTACACCTTATACAAAAATTAAATCCAGATGGATAAAAGATTTGAACACTTTCAACTATCAACAGATCATCCAGACAGAAAATCAATAATGAAAAAACAGACTTGAATCACACTGTAGATTATATGATTCTAACAGACATATACAGACATTTCAACCAATAGCAGAACATATATTCCTCTCAAACACACAAAACATTCTTCAAGACAAATCATATGTCAGGCCACAAAACACATCTTAACAAATTTAAAAGGTTAAAAATATTTTAAGTGGCTTTTCTAACTACAATGATGTCACTAGAAACTGATAAAAGAAAGAAACTGGAAAATTCACTAATCAATAATAATTAAACAACACCCTCTTAAACAATGAATGCATTAATGAATGAAAATGTAAATTAAAAAATACTGAGATGAATTAAAATTTAAAATATCTCAGAATTTATGAGATGCAACAAAAGGAGTTCTAGAAGAGTTTATAGTGATAAATGCCTGCATAAAGAAAAAGAAACCTCAAATAAACAACTTTACACCCAAAGAACTAAAATATAAGAACAAACTAAGCCCAAAGTTAGTAGAAGAAAGTCAATTATAAAGAAAAGAGCACAAATGAATAAATAGAGATAAAAATACATAAAAAAGCAATAAATTTGAGATTGATTTGAAAAAAATAATTAATTTACATTTAACCAGATTATAAAAAGAGAGAAAAGTTATATAAACAAAATTATAAATGCAAGAGGAGACATTATAACTGATAAATACAAAGGATCAATAAAGACTACTGTGAACAATTATACACCAATAAATTTGATGATAACCTAAAAGAGATAGATAAATTTCTAAAAAACTACATCCTACCAAGACTGAATCATGAAGAAACAGAAAATCTGAATAGACCCATAATGAATAAAGAGTAAAACAGTAACTAAAAACATCACATCAATGAAAAGCCCAGGACCTGGTAGCTACACTTCTGTATCCTAACAAACATTTTCTTAAAAAATTAATGCCAATCCTTCTTTAAAGTCTTCCCAAAAAATTGAAGAAGAGACAATGCTTTCTAACTCATTTTATGAGAACAATATTACTATAATACCAAAGGCAGACCAAGACACTACAAAAAAAATTACAAGACAATATCCTTAAAGAATACAGATTCACAAATTCTCAACAAAAGAATAGCAAACCAAATTCACCGGTAATTTAATATGACCATGCACCATGATCAAATAGGATTCATCTCTGGGATACAAGGTTTCTTCCATAGACACATAGCAAACAATGTTATACATCACACTAACAGAATGAGAAATAAAATGTATATAATTATCTTAATAAATGCAGAGAAGTATTTTACAAAATTCAACATTCTTCGTGATAAAAAAAAAACTCCCAACGAATTAGGTCTGGAAGAAATGAATATCAACAACATAAAGGCTATATAGGAAAAGATCACAGCTAACATAGTCCTTAAAATGATGGAAATACAAAGTCTTTTTTATAAGATCAAGAACAAAAGAAGGATGTCAACTCTTACCACATCTATTTCATATACTACTGAAGTCTTAGCCTGAGCAATTATTCAAGAAAAAGAAATAAAAGTTATCCAAATAAAAAAGGAAGCAATAAAATGGTCTCTGTCTCCAGAAGACATGTCTTTATAGTAAAAAATCCTGAACACTTTACAAAAATACTATTAGAACTAATAAATAAATTAAATAAAGTTACAAGATTAAAAAATTAACTTACATTCTCAGTTGTTTCTGTTCACTAACAGTAAATTATCTGATAAATAATGAAGACAATCCCATTTGCTATCACCACAAAACAATAAAATTCTTAGAAGTAAATGTCACAAAGGAGGTGAAATTTACCTCTATATACTGACAGCTATAAAACATTGATGAAAAAAACATAATAAGGCACAAATAAAAAGGTGCCATGTTCATGGATTAAAAAAGTAATATTTTTAAAATGTCCATACCACCCAAAGCAATCTATAGGTTTAATGCAATATTTATCAAAATTATAAAGATACTTTTAACAAAAATACATAAAACAGTACTAAAATGTATATGGAACCACAGAAAACTCTGAACAGTCAAGACAGTCTTGAGAAATGAGAATCAAACCAGAGGCATCAAATATTCTGATATGAAAATATACCACAAGGCTGTAATAAACAAGTCACTATCATACTAAAATAAAAACTGACGTAGAGATTAATGGAATAGAATAGTGAGCTCAGAAATAAATCCATGTCTTTATAGCAGTTGATCCTGCACAGAAGTGTCAAGAATGCATAATATGAGAAAGACAATCTCTTCAATAAATGGTATTGGGATACTGGTGAGAAGAATAAATTGGACCCCTTCTCACACTATACGCAAAAATCAATTTAAAATTGATTAAATATTTAAATGTAACATCTAAAACTGTAAAACTATTAGAAGAAAATGTGAGAAATAAAGGTTCTTGACTTTTTTTGTGCAAAATATATACATAAGTTTTTGCGTATAAATCCCAAAACACAGCAGCAAAACAGACAAATTAGATTATCTCTAATTAAAAAGTTTCTGAAAGACAAAGGAAACAATTATTGAAAGAAAAAGACAATCAATGAGATGGAGAAAATAAATCTGTATCCTATTAGGAGTTAATATCTACAATATATAAAAAACTCAGACAACTCAATAGCAAAACAACAAATAACATTTAGAAATGAGCAAAAGACCTAAAAAGATAATTCTTTAAAGAAGACATACAAATGGCCAATTGCT
Organism: Ateles fusciceps; assembly: GCA_036589455.1. Taxonomy (NCBI): domain Eukaryota; kingdom Metazoa; phylum Chordata; class Mammalia; order Primates; family Atelidae; genus Ateles; species Ateles fusciceps. Next base: position 540,643 of record JAZHEH010002417.1, on the reverse strand, counting down.
ATATAAAACCATGGTCAACATCCCTAGTCATCAGGAAAATGCTACTTAAATTCACAATGAGGTATTACTTCATGCCTGTTAGAATGGCTAGTAACAGAAAAGATGACAAACATGTTGATGAGGATATGGATAAAGAAAATCTTTTGTTCACTGTTGTTGGGAATGTAAGTTAATACAGCTGTTATGGAAGATGACACGAAGGATCCTCAAAAACTTAAAAATGGCACTACCATATAATCTAGAAATTCCACTTTGAACCTGGGTATGAATCCAGCTAAAAGGAAATAAGTATCTTGTAAATACATCCTCACTACCTATGTTGATTTTAGCATTACTCACAATAGTTGAGATATGAGCTCAACCTATGTCCATGATGGCAGAATTACTAAAGAAAATATAGTGCGTGGTGTGTGTGTGTGTGTGTGTGTGTGTGTGTGTGTGTGTGTAATATTATTCAGCCTTAAAAAGTAAGACCTCCCATTCATACAGCATGTATGAACCTCAAAAACATTTTACTAAGTGAGGTAAGCCAGGCACAGAAAGACAAATGACACGTGGTCTCACTTTTTTGTGGAGTTTAAAATATCCAACTCATAGTAGTAGAGAGTAGATGGTGGTTGCCTAATGTTGAGGATGGAGAAAATGGGAGGATATTGATCAAAGAGTATAAATTTTAGTAATACAGATGGATGGATTAATTCTGCAAATCTAATATACCACATGGTGATTATAGTAAATTAATGCTCTATCATATATTTGAAATTTGCTAAGAGATTAAACATTAACTGTTCTCACCACAAAATAAAAAAAAAAACCACATGTAAGGTGATGGACACATGAATTAACTTGATTATAGTGATAATGTATAATGTATAAGTTTATTAATCAATCTAGTTGTATGCTATAAATATATACCATTATAATTTGCCAATTAGACCTCAAAAAAGCTGGAAATTTTAGAATAAAATTTAATTTAAATAATAACAATAGCACTGATATGGATAAATATTTCCAGAATCAATAAAGAGCATTCTTTAGACAGGGTTACCACAAGCGTGACAAGAGAGGAAAATCACAGAATTATGTCTGAATATCTAAGTGTCCTTTTGCACCTGTTTCTCTTACACTGCTGGATTCATTCCTGCTTGCTGGGATTGGAGTGAACTAATTCTCTTCCTGCTGTTTCTAAGTTAAGCTAGTATGTCCCTGCCTCGATTCTGCACACTTAGACATTTCGGCAGTTAGTTACTTCTCCTACTGAGTGTTGTTCAAGGACCTGCACCATTGCACGTCACACTATTAGATTACCATGATGAAGGAAGTGCTAATTTAATTCACTATTGCAGAATATAAACCGAGGTAGAAGAAATGCCACAAGTAAAAAACCTCTAGTAAAAAAGTAACTTAGATTGGAAGCGTTTAGTTCAAGTCAACCTATAAACACCATTATACGTGTGACACTTTTTTTTCAGAGTACTAGAAAAAAAAAATTAAAAAATTTTTAACTTGTTAATACTAAGAAACATTTAAAATTAGATTACTATTAATTTCCAAAATTAAGATTGCTAAAGTTGTCAGAATCAAAATAAAGTAACTTGTATGAAGTTTTAAACAAAAATAAAAAATAAAAAAAGACAGGAATTTAAGAAGGGGAGACCTCCCCTGCACATATCCTGTGATAAAAACTATTACTAAGACTTCCTGAAGGGTTTATGTGCACATACACCTGTACCAAAAAGCTTTCCTAAGGACTTTCCAAACTGCAGCTTACTATATGAGTCATGAGTACAACTTGCCAGATGCATAAGAACGCTTGCCTGACTTACTGTCCCCACTAATAGACTACCATCAACTCCTGTGATAAGCTGCTGTAAACAACATTCTCTTTGTCTCAAAACAAGTCTTTGGAGATGCCTATGGCCCCAATTGCTTGCATTTCCCAGATTTGCAAATCCTCTGGATGCTACCACATAAACTCACTCTCTTTGGAGAATCTCTGATCATTTAGATTTACATTTTAAACTTGTTTACTTTGGCTAGGTACAGTGGATCATGCTTGTAATCCCAGCATTACTTGGGAGGCTGAGGCAAGAGAATAGCTTGAAACTGGAAGGCCAAGGTTGCAGTGAGCCAAGATCATGCCACTGCACTCCAGCCTGAGGAACAAGAGTGAAACTCCATCTAAAAAAAAAAAAATCTTACTTCCTGTTATAAATTTTTGAGTAATTTATCTCTATATTTTGTAATAAATTTTATTTTAACCATTTACTTTGGCTGATTCATTGATGTACAAATTTCTGAGCTTTGAAGTAATATCTGATTCTTTGCCTAAGTAAACTTCGGTAAAAAATCTAAACTTACTTCCTCCACTTCTTTAACTTTATTCATTTCTCACTGTGGAATTACTTCTTTCTTTCATCTCACTAACTGCATCTTTAAAACAAATGTTTTAAATACCAAAATAACAGCTACGGTGATGAAAAATATGTCAAAAACACTTGGAAAGAGACATTATTTAAATTTTTAAAAGCAGATTAATACATTTCATTCTTACTTTTTACTCACTACCTCAAGTCAGGAAACAATATATAGACAAAATTGTACATTTTTTAAAAGTTAACTTTACTTTTGATAAAATACTCAGTGAAAATGGCTTTAAGCGTTTGGCCAAAACACCTACTGTATTTTTGTTCATTTTGTGGTGCTATAAGAAATCACCACATACTAGGTAATTTATTAAAAAAATAAATTTATTTCTTAAGTTCCCGAGGCTGGGGAAGTTCAAGGCAAGAGGCCCGAAATGCAGAGGGCAAGAGAGTGCATGCAATCAGGAGAACAACAGGGGACTAAATTTGTTTTTATAACAAGTCCATTCTCACAATGACTAACCTGTTCTCATGAGTTCCATTTTGTTGTTGTTGTTGTTGTTGTTGATAAACACCACACTACTGTGCATAGAGATGAATTCTAATTTGATTTGCTCTCACTCGTAAGTGCCTCTGGAAGGAACGTAAATGGGTAAAGATACTTATGATATAAACATCTCTTGATGCATAGTGTAAAACTTCAAAAACAATTTTTATGTGTCTTTTCCAAATTCTGTTTGATTTTCTTGCCATTATCAGTTTTCTTATCCAACCAGTTCATCACCATTCTTTGTCCTCAGCTTCCTTTTGTGTATTTTTTCTTTCCTTTATTCTCTTTCATCCTCTCAGAAATAAAATTCTTACACTTTATAGCATCTATCCTTCACCCAAAAACACAACCTTAACTGTGCCGTACTGATAAATGCTGTGTGTTGTATCTACTGCATCTAAGAATTACATTAAGATCAGCTATACATAACCTCAACTTCATCTATTCAGAGGAAAACCATGCACAAGTTAAGAGTTGTAAAGTCAACCAAGATGACTTCAGTGGATAACATTCAAGGTGGGGAATTACCTAAACATGCAAATAGAAATATTATGATAATATATTACCCCACAGGTCCTTAATACATGTAACTTTATGTTCTTAAGTTTCTAACCAATGAAACATGTCCAGATTTCTTTGCACTATCTTTCTCATTTCTTTGAATGTTTAATTTCCCTTCTTATTGCTTTTAGCTATAAAAATGGCCAACTAAATGCCAATTCAAAGTAAAGTAGTGAGGTAAAAAACACAAAGAAGGAACAACATCTTAAAAGAAGTGAGACTAAAGGGAAGATAAGCAGTCTCTAAAAGACTGCTAATAGTAAAATTTAAACAAGCTCTGGATTCCCTGAAAGAATTATTTTGAGGGAAAATTTGATAAGAATATACTGCAAAACTTTATTATGTTATTTTAGACTATTTTTCTTCCTCGGAGTGGAAATCAAAGTAAAATGCTACCTATTAAAAAAAGGTTTTTGCTCAGCTTTAATGGAAAGAAAATACCTCACACTGGTTTGACTATTTCTATATTTATAAAAGCCAAAGACAAAATTCCAGATGATATTTTGTAAAAAAATGAAAAGCGCAATATTCTTTAAGGTAATATTCATGTTTGGAACTTACATTCTTGAGATGGACTCTAATAACAATGGTATTACATGCTGTAATTGTCTCAAGGCTTGGCTATTTATTTGTTTGCTAATCATTTATTGCAAATAGTTTTACTGGACTAATTATATCAACAGAAATAAAGATATCAGAATTGCAATCTATTCAAAAGAAGTAAACTAAAGTAGATCTTGGCCAAATTGTCCCCCTCATTGAAGTTAGCCTAACTTTAAGAAGTGAAAATAACTTCTTGCAGAAGACCTGTAGCATTAAAAAAGGAAACTTACCCTGAAAATAAGGCCAGGCACAAAAACAGAGAAAAAAAAAAATCAGTTCAAGGACAAATTAATTAGAGAGAGATGAGTAACTTAGGAAAGTTTTTTATTCTAAAACTCCATTATTTTATCATTAGGAGACTGAGCTACCAAGATTAAATTTCCCTTTCCAAAGACACAGCTATGAATCAGAGGTCAAGGTGAAAGCAGGTAAATGGGTAATATCGCACTTGACTGAATTAACGAATGTCTGGCCCATGTGTCTCTGCTTTCTGTATTTTAGGTCCAGACTAGGGACTGAATCACATCCAACTTGGAGGGCCAGGATGAGTTAAAGAGATAGAGAGAGTGATAAATACACAGACAAATACTTATTGGTCTAGTTATCTTTCCAAATAGAGGAAACTAGGCCTAAAGAAATTGTCAAGAAAAGTCAGCTCCAATGCTAATAGAGCTGACATCAATGATGTAGCACCATTGATAGTCTATAGAATTGAAATAACACCAACACTCATGCCAAATTAATAAGATAAATTAGCAGCAGGAGTATTGACATTAATAGGTTAAAGAAAGAGAAATACAAACATCAATAAGTCTAGCAAACACAGGATCGTTAATGGATATTTCCTCAGGAGTGCAATTTTTAAATGAAGAGTACATGGATATCTAAAACCTTGTTAGAACTGGTCATTCTGGAGAACATAACACAATTTAAGCTACTATACAGCACTTTCAGACTTGGATGGCATTCAACATGCAATGTCCTTTCTCCTCACCTGCCACTATTTCTAAGGTGGTTATCATTTTTGGGGTTTTCTCAAGAAGCTCATAGTTCTTTTCCAGATTGTTCTTTGAAAATTTATATGTCTGGGGCTCCATTTCTGCACAAAAGTGAGTCAATCTTATATAAAATCATTGATTATAAATGAAAGTGAAAATGACGTATATGAATTCGAAGCTGTTCATCAGAAGTCTTTCGTAATTCACAATTTATTAAAACATAGCAAGTATCTGTTGAAAGCCAACTGTCTAAAATGGAGTTAAATGCTATGAACAAGAATGCAAGCAAGATAAAATTACTTTCCTCAAGGATTTTATCTTGGAAAAAATGATATAAACAAGCAAATGTGATTTATAAATGTGAAAGAATAAATTTAATAGTGTTTCTATTAATTAGGCAGGTTAGAGTATGGAGCATTTAAAAGACGGCATTGGTACTTCTCAAGCCAAAATAGAGAAAGCATCCTATGCTCTACTTGTATAGTCTACCAATTTTGATAATTGCATACTATCTGTCTTAGTCCCTTTGGCTGCCATCATTAAATATCATAGACTAGAAGGTATATGTACAATAGAAATTTATGTCTCACAACTCTAGAGCTAGGATGTATAACATCAAGATACAGGCAGATACAGTGTCTCTTGCGGTCCTATTTTCTGGTTCATAGATGAAAACTTTTTACAGTGTCCTCTCATGGAGGAAAAGGCCAGGGGTCTCTCTTGAGCCTCTTTTATAAAGACACTAAACCCATTCTTAAAGTGTCTTCCTCCATGACCTAACTACCTCCCAAAGACCCTGACTGCTAATGTCGTCATCTTCAAGCTTTTGATTTCAACATATAAACGTTGGGGCAATTAAATGTTCAAACCATAGCAATATTATTTAGTTTTCAAATAATTTGAAGACATACAATCTCATTTTTGTACAATGAATATGATCTAATCAGGATTAGTTTATAGACAGTGAAGAACTAGTGCTGGCTAATGGCCATAGAGTAGAAGTTTTACCTATAAAAACAAAATGATTGTATTATTAAAAGACTTTAGAGTTTATTCTAAATTGCCTTTGCAATATTATAAAATTTAAAGTTTTAGAAAGTGAGAAAATAACAATCACAAAGTTTTCTGAGGATGACTAGCTATTAGAGAATTGTCAGCCATTGCTTCTTTGATTTCAGTTTGATTTCCTTTGGGGATGAGAAATTATAATGAATCACCACCAATTAGCAAACCTGATTGTGGATTTCATCTATACAGCCTATAAAAAGCACGTGCTTCCTGGGCAAGTACTAGACAGCTGTGGGCATGATTGGAACTAAGTAGTACTGTGCCAGCAACAAAGACTTTGGAAATCTCTCATCCTACACTTCTCTATCTGTAAACTAGTTCTTTAACATCACCTTCATTATGTTCCACATGTTAACTATCAATATCAAAATGTGTGTCTGTGTATATTTTGGTTATGTTTTAAGTTTTATTTTATGATTTGGTGTCATATTTATTTAAAAATACCTCTAGGGTATTTGTAATATTTTTCAAAGCTTAAGATTACTTAAGTTCTTAATTCAGACCAGATGTTGTTCTCAAATTGTAATTGATTCTCCTCTACTGGGCAGATTCCTATGCCAAGCCACCCTAGATAAAATTGGAGTATTTGGGTTCACCCTGTATGTATTTTTCTTAGGAAAAAAATCTGAAATATCATCGTCTTGACTTGAGTATAACCTTCTTATGATATCTGTGTAGGTAGAAAATGTTGACTTGCTTAACATAACAGAAATAAGCCAAATCACCTTTCACAGGCATAGACAATTTCAGCTATATTTCTCAGTAAGAGACAGTGCAATTGCAGAAATTCTAAGGCAAGTGTATCTCTGGGTTAATACCTTTAAGTATTGCTCTTCCACAAAAGATTTGAATTGAATTGGATGGGTAACTAAATGTCCTCTAAAGATATCTTATTTCTAATAGTTTGTTTACAAGTATGACAGCTGAATTGGAAAACATATTAACTTACATTTTTAATTTGCTTAACAAAGACTTTACAGAACATAGAGTAATTTATCTTTTTTTCCCCCAAAAATGCATGTCCTCTTATTTTAAGGATGCTGCTATTGATTACTTTAGCGTCAATGAGTGAGTGTGAGCTCAACGATGAGCAAGGGGCCAACAGATCATTTTGCCTTGTGCACACATAAAGATTTTACAATAAGAATTAAAACAAAGGCAGGTGTTTTAGTGAGGATGCATTAACTTTCTGTGTATCCATGTGATAGCCTAACTTGTGCTAGCCTAACTGACCCCATCTTTGCTGTAAACTCCATTTTAGCCTCTCCCTCCCTGCCATTTCTCCCTTGGGTACACAGCTGCGTCATGCTGTACTCAGAGCCTTGTAACTGTTGTAACCACATCCTGCTTGGCAAGCACACCTTCTATTGTGAATACCTCTCCTTGGACCCCCCCTTGGTGATTGATTGTATGGAAAGTCCTCCCTGCTACCCTCCTTGATTGTCTGGAAATACTCTTAGTAACCACAACTATGGGAACCTCCTGCCTCCTGGTTACCAGCTTCCTCCTACTAACTTTCTTGTTCTGCTTCTGTAAAATTCTGCTTCAGCTAGACTCCCCCCTCCCTGCTCTTCTAGGTTAGGTATAAAGGAAATCACATTCCCCTCTTTGAGGCCAGGAGATTTTGAGCACGAGCTGATTCTCAGTTGCCGGCATAAAGGACTCTCAATTGGAACTCAGAGTGTGGTGCTTTTCTTCTAACTTGCTCAGGTACAACATTCAAATAAAGCATTGCTTTTTGGGGGGGTGTAGGAGGTTGTCATAAGCAAGACCTTCAGGCTAAAATTCATTACTACATTATTTCTTTCCTGTTCTTTTGATTTGGAAGATGGGGGTTGGAATTGCACTCTGTCATCCAGGTTGGAGTGCAGTGGTACTGTCTTCACTCACTGCAACCTCCGCCTCCTAGGCTCAAGCCCCGCCTCAGCCTCCCAAGTAGCTGGTACCACAGGCACACGCCATCATGCCTTGCTAATTTTTTGTAGAGATGGGGTATCACCATGTTGCCCCAGGCTGATTTGAACTCCTGACTTCAGGCAATCCACCCACCTCAGCTCCCAAGGTGCTGGGATTAGAGCCATGAGCCACTGTGCTGGACCCATACTAAATTATTTCAGTGTTTCGGAATTAATTCTGTCATCTAAAAGACCCATTGTTATGTTTTTTCCTCTGGAGAACTGATAATAATAATAAACTTCAACATAAAAAGGTAAAAATAGTCCTAATATTTATATATATATTGCCCATGATTACTGTTTTATTGAAAGGTGATGAAAATGGAGAGACTTAAGAGAAATTAAAAATGATGGTAGCCTTAGACACATAGAAATGAAATGCACAAGTACTAAATTCACAAGCACTAAAATGACTGACTTACTAGAAAAGGGATGGCTATTGACAGTCTTGCTACAATTACCACATTGATTGTCTTTGCCAACTAAATTTACCATTTTACAACTTCCTCACTCACTTCAAGATTTTTCTTAGAAAAACTAAGCAATACAACCTATATTTGGAAAACATGTTTGTAAACACATTAGTGATCTTAATAAAATCCAAGAGCCATTAAATAGAAGTTAAATATTTTACCCAACATATAGTTAAAATATTTGAATATCTTAATCCTTAAGTAATAATTTAAAATATCTCCCCTCTGTTACTACAAAGTGCTAGGTAAATAATATGAACTATATTTTTATTTGAAGATGTAACACATTTGCTCCCTTTATGCAAATGCAAAGTTTCAAGAGTGGCAGGTAAACCTAATTAAACATATCCATCATGCTTCTTTAGCTAGCACTCAATCCTAATTGAGTCAAATTCTGAACTTCCACAGCTCCATCAAACCTGCTGAATACTGCAAGAAAAAGATATCTAGTCATGTTAGTACCACTCTATTTTCAAGAACATTGGCCCTAGCTTTAGCTTTCAAATCTGTAGACCAATGGGACAATGTTTCCCTATAAAACATCTGCTGTCTTTTTTCACAAAAATAATTAGAAATACATCCACTTTCTTAAAACATCTGACCAGGACCCTATTTACCCAATTATATTTAGTACTCACATTTAGTAATTTAACTCTTACTACCTGGATACAATTGAAGCCAATATGCAAAAGATAAGAACAATATTCTGAACTGAGTTTTTTTTTATCAATAGATAGGTAGATATAAAGATATACACATACAAATGTGCACATGTACATTCTTTGACATTTTTTTGAAACACATTTTCCATTGATGGTCTTTTTCTAGTTCTTTTCTGTAAGTTCAGAATTCTTTTATTCCTTTAGTAAAACTATTTTTGGAATTTTACAGTTCAAAAATTACAGTCAAGCATTGCTTAATGATGGAAATATGTTATAAGAAATGCCTCATTGAGCAATTTTTTTGTTTGTGAACATCACAAATTGGATTTACATGGACCTAGAGTATTGCCCACACTATGCCTAGGCTTTGTGATGTAGCCTATTACTCCTAGTCTATAAACCTACACAGTATGTCACTGTATTAAATACTGTAGGCAGCTGTAATATAATACCAAGTATTTGAGTATCTAAACTTATAAATATTTCAGTAAAAATGCAATAGTATAATTTTATGGTACCACCATCATATATGCATATATGTGGTCTGTCATTGACCAAAACATCCTTGGGTGGTACATGATGATATTTATACATGCTTACCCTGATATTGAGCTTTATATACAAAGAATCCAAATGTACAAGAAGTGCAGAATTCAGCATACCACCATTTCTTCAAAATCTGCCATCAACAATAATACATATCTTATTTCAACTGTTTCACTCTGTCCTCTATTTGTGGTGCAATATCTTAAAGCAGATACAGGATATGATGTCATTTCACCATAACACATTCCAATGTGTATCTAATAAGTGATGGATTTAAAATAATGACAATTCCATTATCACATTTAATGCAATTAACAAAAATATCTGAATATCACCTAACACACAGTACTTTGTCAACTTTATTGTATTATAAAATTAGTTGATCTATTCAAATTAGAATTTAAACAATATGCAATCATTTTATTTGGTTGTTATATCTCCTATGTCTCTCTTAATCTATAACACTCTTGTCCCTCTCATTCTCCTTTTTCATGCTGCCATTGACTTTTTTGAAGAAATGAGGTAAATTTTCTTAAAATGGCTGATATTCTGAATTTGACTAATTCATTTCTGAAGGTATTTCATTTCTTGTTCCTATTTTCACCATACTTTCTCTACACTAGATGTGTATACAACTAGATTTAAATCCAGTTTTGGAGGCAAATGTATCTCATAGGTAGACTGTGTATTTTACATTGCTGTACAGCATGAAACACATAACTCTAATTGTCTCATTTTTAGTTTTCAATGGAAAATATCTCACCTTTGCTCTAAATACTTCTCAAAAATTTTCTGAGAACTATATCCAAAATAGTAGAGTTCTACTGGCTTATAAAATGCAATAAATATTACTCTTTAGAAGACTTACTTTAAAAATTGGAATAATATGGCTTTTATTAGCATATTTGATATGGTTTGGCAGCATCCCCACCCAAATCTCATCTTGAGTTCCCACATGTTGTGGAGGGACCCTGTGGGAGGTAATTGAATCATGGGCGGGTCTTTCCTGTCTGTTCTCATAATAGTGAATAAGTCTCATGTGATCTGATGGTTTTATAAGGGCAAGTTTCCCTGCACAAACACTCTTCTCTTGCCTGCAGACATGTGAGAAGTGACAGGCCTTACCTTCTACCACGATTGTGAGGCCTCCCCAGCCAGGTGGAACTGCTAGTACATTAAAATTTTTCTTTTGTAAATTGCCCAGTCTTGGGTATGTCTTGATCAAAAATGTGAAAATGGACAAATACAATAAATATGTACCAGTAGAGTGGGGTGCTTCTGAAAAGATAACCAAAAATGTGGAAGCAACTTTGGGACTGGGTTACAGGCAAGCATTTGAACAGTTTGGAGGGCTCAGAAGAAAACAGAAAAATGTGGGAAAGTTTGGAACTTCCCAGAGACTTATTCAATGGCTTTGTCCAAAATGATGATAGTGATATGGACAATAAAGTCCAGGCTGATGTCATCTCAGATAGAGATGAGAAATTTTTTGGGAACTGGAAAAAAGGTGACTCTTGTTATGTTTTAGCACAGAGACTGGCAACATTTGTCCCTGCCCTAGAGATTTGTGGAACTTTGAACTTGAGAGAGATGATTTAAGGTATCTGGCAGAAGAAATGTCTAAGAAGCAAAGCATTCAAGAGGTGACTTGGGTGCTGTTAAATGCATTCAGTTTTGTAAGGGAAGAAGAGCACAAAAGTTTAGAAAATTTGCAGCCTGAAAATTCAATAGAAAAGAAAATTCCATTTTTGGGGAAGAAATCAAGCTGGCTGCAGAAGTTTGCATAAGAAACAAGGAATTGAATGTTAATCCCCAAGACAATGGGAAAAATGTCTCCAGGGCATGTCAGAGGTCTTCACAGCAGACCTTCCCATCATAGGCCAAAGGCCTAGAAGGAAAAAATGATTTCATGGGCTGGGCCCAGAGTCCCTTTGCTATAGCCCTGCCTCCCAGCCACCCAGCCATGGCTGAAAGAGGCCCATATAGAGCTTGGGACATGGCTTCAGAAGGTGCAAGCCCCAGGCCTTGGCAACTTCTACATGAGCCTGCAAGTGCACAGAAGTCAAGAATTTGGGTTTGGGAATCTCTGCTTAGATTTCAGAGGATATAAGGAAATGCCTGGATGCCCAGTTAGAAGTTTCCTGCAGGGGCTGGATCCTCATGGAGAACCTCTGTTAGGGCAGTGCAGAAGGGAAATATGAGGTCAGAGCCCCAACACAGAGTCCCTACAGGGGCACCACCTAGTGGAGGTGTGAGAAGAGGGCCATTGTCCTCCAGAATGCAGAATGGTAGATCCACCAATAGCTTGCACTGTGCACCTGGAAAAGCTGCAGACATTCACTGCCAACCTGTGAAAGCAGCTGAGAGAAAGGCTGTACCCTGCAAAGCCACAGAGGTAGAGCTGCCCAAGACCGTGGGACCCTCCTTTTGCATCAGCATGACCTGGATGTGAGACACAGAGTTAAAGGACATCATTTTGGAGCTTTAAGATTAGACTGCCCCACTGGGTTTCAGACTAGCGTGGGTCCTGTAGTACTTTTGTATTGTCCAATTTCTCCCATTTGGAATGGGTGTGTTTACCCAATTCTTGTACTCTCATTGTATTTAAGAAGTAACTAACTTTTGATTTTACAGACTTATAGGTGAAGGAGACTTGCCTTGTCACAGATAAGATTTTGGACTGTCGACTTTTGAGTTGATGCTGAATTGAGTTAAGACTTTGGGGGATGTTGGGAAGGTATGATTGATTTATATAAGGACATGATATTTTGGAGGGGCCAGAGATGGAATGATATTGTTTTTCTGTTTCCCCACCCAAATCTCATCTTCAATTCCCAAATGTTGTGGAAGGGAACTGGTGGGAGGTTGCTTCTGATTGGTTGACCTTAAGGTTTTTCTAATTTTTTTTAAATTTGTTACAGCCATTGTTGTATGCTTCTGATTGGCTGACCTTAAGGTATTTTCTTTTTCCTTTTTACAGGCATTTACAAGAAAAAGATCAAGTTAAGTTTTGCTTGTGTTTGAAAATCAAGTAAAGCTGAGGTCACTTATGAAGGCTAACTGGCTTTGTTTGTTCAGGATTTTCTGACCTGATCTCTATTGTAACTGAATTTAATAACTGAATAATTTAAGGAACAAACATTATTTCACAGTTCTGGAGGCTTAGAAGTCCAAGTTGAAGGTGCCAGCAGATCCAGTCAGTGTCTTGTGAGGACCTGATTCTGGGTTTGCTGATGGTCATTTTCTTCTTGTATCTTTACATGAGATAGAGAGAAAGTGTGTTAGCCGGTTCTCGCATTGGTACTATAAAATAGGTGAGGCAGGATAATCTATAAAGAAAATAGATTTCATTTTGGTTCACAGTTTTGGTATCAATGTAAAATGTATCTCACGAGTGGTATCTGTGTAAACACCTCCTGATATCCAATATAATGTTTCCTAATCATCTACATCTTTCACAACTTTCATTCCTATGTGTTTTACAGTTACTAAAACTAAGATGTAGATTAGTGAAGCATATTATCTTCAACATAAAAGGCAGTTGATATGTGTTGGATCTTGTCCCCACCCAAATTTCATCTAAATTTATAATCTCCAAGTGTCAAAGGAAGGACACAGTGAGAGGTAATTGAATCATAGGGGTGGATTTCTCCCTTGCTGTTCTTGTGATAGTGAGTTGCTTATGAGATCTGATGGTCTGAAAGTGTGGCACTTCCCCACTTGCTCTCTCTCTCTCTCTCTCTCCTGCTACCTTGAAAGAAGTGCCTTACTTTTCCTTCACCTTCTGCCATTATTGTCAGTTTCCTGAGGCCTCCCAAGACATGTGGAACTATGAGTCAGTTAAACCTTTTGTCTTTATAAATCAAACAGTCTCAGGTAGTTCTTTATAGCAGTGTAAAAATGGACTAATACAGAAAATTGGTACCAGGAGAGTGGGATACTGCTATAAAAATATCTAAAAATGTGGAAGCTACTTTGGAACTGGGTAACAGGCAGAGGTTGAAAAAGTTTGAAGGGCTCAGAAGAAGACAGGAAGATATGGGAAAGTTTGGAATTCCCTAGAGATTTGTTGAAAGGTTCTGTCCAAAATGCTAAGTGATATGGACAATGAAGTACAGGCTGAGGTGGTCTCAGATGGAGGTGAGAAACTTACTGATAACTGGAACAAAAGTCACTCTTGCTGTGCTTTAGCAAAGAGATTGGTGACATTTGACCCTGCCTTATAGATCTGTGGAACTTTGAGCTTTGATTTAGGGCATTCTGGCAGAAGAAATTTCTAAGCTAGACACTGAAGTTGTGGCCTGGCTTATTCTGAAAATGTACAGTCATATTAGTTCACAAAGAGATGATCTGAAATTGGAACTTATATTTAAAAGGGAAGCAGAGTGTAAAAGTTTGGAAAATTTGCAGTGTGACATATGATAGGAAAGAAAAGTCTATTTCCTGGGGGAGAAATTCAAGCCAGTTGCAGAAATTTGCATAAGTAACAAGGAGCTGAATGTTAATAGCCAGGACGATGAGGAAAATTACTATAAGACATTTCAGAGATTCTCATTTCAGGACCTCTCATGAAAGGCTCAGAGGCCTAGGAGAGCAAAATGATTTTATGGGCCCAGCTCAGGGCCCTGCTGCTGCTCTGTGCAGCCTTGGGACATGGAGCTCTTCACCCCAGCTGCTTCAGCTCCAGCCATTGCTAAAGAGGACAACGTACAGTTCAGACCATTGCTTCAGAGGGTGCAACTCCAAGACTTGGCAACTTCCACATGATGCTGGGCCTATGGGTGCACAGAATTTAAGAATTGAGGTTTAGGAACCATTGCCTAGATTTTAGAGGATGTATGGAAACACATAGATTTCCAGGCAGAAGTCTGCTGCAGAGACAGAACCTATGAGGGAAATGCAGAGGGGAAATGTGAAGTCAGACCCCCCCCACACAGAGTCCCCAGTGGGACACTGATTAGTAGAGCAGTAAAAAGAGGACCATCAGCCTTCAGAGACCACCATCTTTCAGACCCCAGAATGGTAGATTCACTGACAGCTTGTACTGTGTTCCTGCAAAAGCCGCAGGCACTCAATGCCAGACCAGAAAAGCAGTGGTGGGGGCTATATCCTGCAGAGCTACAGAGGTAGAGCTGCCCAAGGCATTAGGAGCCCACTCTTGCAAAATCATGCCCAGGATGTATGGCATGGGGTCAAAGGAGATTATTTTTGAGCTTACAGTTTTAATAACTAAGTGCCTTGTTGAGTTTCAGATTTTCATGGAGATTGTAGCCCCATTGTTTTGGCCAATTTTTTCCATTTGAAAGAGAGCATTTACCCAATATCTCTACTCCCATTGTATCTTTGAAGTAACTATCTTGCTTTTGATTTTACAGGTTTATAAGCAGAAGGGACTAGCCTTGTCTCAGATGAGACTTTTGACTTGGACCCTTAGGTTAACACAGGAATGACTTAAGACTTTGCAGGACTGTTGAAAGGCACAATTGTGTTTTGAAATATGAGAAGGATACGAGAATTGGGAGTGGTCAAGAGTGGAATGACATGGTTTGATTCTGTGTCCCCACCCAAATCTCATCTCAATTTGTAATTCCCACATGTTGAGGGAGGGGAACTGGTGGGCATTGATTGAGTCATGGGGGTGAATTTCCCCCTTGTTTGTCACATGATAGTGAGTTCTCATAAGATCTGATAGTTTTAAAATGTGATACTTCCTCCTTTGAGCTCTCTCTCTCTCTCTCTCTCTTCCTCTCCTCCCTCCATGTAAGGCATGTTTTGCTGCCCCTTTGCCTTCTACCTGGATTGTAAGTTTCCTGAGGTCTCCCCCAGCAATATGGAACTGTGAGCCAATTAAACCATTTTTCTTTCCAAATTACCCAGTCTCAGGTAGTTCTTTATAGCAGTGTGAAAACAAACTAATACTACAGTCAATAGTGTTGAGTGAATAAATTTGCTTCAGCTATTTAGTAGGAAAAAAACATAATATTTAAGCATTCTACAAAGATTGTGTTCCTTTGAGAATTTATGAAACAGTGGTTTTTAGAGCAAACCCATCTCCCATGTTATAATTGTAATAGCCTTTAGCTACCAGAGAATTATTATTGAATCAAATATAATGATAATTTTTATTTTTATAAAGTTTATAGTGTTTATATTTTAAAATTGATTTGTTTGTTGCCCACTTGTTTTTAATTACTAAAGTATTTTAGAAAATTAGAAAATCGGCATAGATAGATTAAAAAAAAAAAACCCTACAAACTCAGAAACCTAGAGATGACTAACACTTAATAGAAGTAAATATCTAATTGTTATCTCCATATAGAACATCAATTTTATAAATGTTTTATAATATTCCATTATAATAGGAAATCTATCTTCAGTATAAATAAATTATTGCTAAGCTTATTTTTAATTGGTACAAAGTATTATATATATCCAGTGCTTAGAATAAACTTAGACTAAGATAATAGCCTTAATTTCTATTTTCCATTTGCATGAAAATACTAGTATAAAGTGTATGACTATGGAAACACTCTTCAATTGATTTGCCACACTGCTTTCCATAAAAAAAAAATGCCAAATTTTATCCATCCATACAGTGTAAAAAACTAAAGAATTTCCTTGGAGGTAAACAACATTATTATTTGTATCATTTCAATTTCTTGGGTAACAAATGACAATCTAGTGTTTAATTTACAATTTTTTAATCACCAGTAAGAATAAACAACAAAATATGCTTTTACTAATACTTATTGTATAACATTTCCAAATTAAGATGCCCATTTGAAATCTTTTTCATAGTGTTTACTTTGTCTATTTCATCTCTAATTTTGTAATATGGGTAAAATTGAAATGCCAAAACAAAGAGTTGTACTTTCATAATTTTTGTGTAATACAAACAAAAAATCCTAGAAAGGTATTAAGTTGTCCCATAATTTAATATGAAATTGAACTACTAATATGCATATTGTTTTATAGTTGACATGAGATGTATATGTTGAAAGATTATCCATATGTTCACATACCTGGCATAAAATGAGAATTGAGAATGACTTCCAAAAGCTATTCAGATGCATTGAAGCCTATCATATACATTCTCAAGATCTGTCTAAATATTTTTTAAATGATATATTATACTCTTGTTCTCCAAATAGTATATTGCAGAAAGTATATGCGTAATAGGTTTGGCATTTATTAAATCAATTAACAATTTTGATATCTCAAATGAGGAATATGATATAAGAACGCTAACTTGGGCAAATGTGTCCATAGGAAAGGTGGAAAAATATTATTTCAAATATCGGAGGCAAGAGTAGACTTAAGAGACATGAAGCCAAAAGGCAATTGCTAGGTTTTTGTAGTCAAGCAGTAAAAGAGAACAGGAAATACAAGGGATATAAAAGAGAATCTATGACTTTGAGGCAAAGCTTAGAGTGCACAATATTTATTAAGAATCAACCACTGGGTAATGAAAACGGCACTGGGCAGAAAGTAAGTCAAGCTGCAGATATATCCCATGATAGTCTCAGCTGACCCTTCAAAGAGCTGTGAACCTGAACTGTCAATCAGAATTGTCTTGTGTTAGACCAAAATAATTGGACGTTTATATTCTTTCCTGAGTATATTTTGGCTGTAGTCTACAACAGGAAGGCTAGGGTCTTTAGTAACTGGTTCTCTGCAATTGAGGCATTTGTCTGGAGGGGGGGTAGCTGAAAGCTCTCAGCCAGAAAGTGTTCTCAGCAGGTGGAAAAACAAGTTTTACCCAGCAGGAAGATGTACGCAGCACATATTCATGTCCAACACAGTGATTTCCTCAATTAGTTAAAGAAACTGATCATGTCATAAAGAAGAATAGTAATAAAAAGAAACAAAAAAATGAATTATTATTGGATTATCATTTTAAATCCCTCAACTTAACTCTGACAAATGACCTCTTGAATCATAGAGATTTAAAGGAGCAAAAAAATAGCTGGGGATGGTGGTACATGTCTGTAATCCCAGCTACTCAGGAGGCTGAGGTATGAGAATAGCTTCAACTCAGAGGGCAGAGGTTGCAGTGAGCCAAGATTGTGCCACTGTACTCCAGCCTGGGTGACAGAGCAAGACCCTGTCTCAAAAATAAATAAATAAATAAGTAAGTAAGACCAGAGGAGAAAATATTTACAACTTCCTCAAACATAATGAATCCATGCAGATCTTTAGGTCAACCTCCTGTTTCAAAGTGAGATCAAAGTACATCATGCCTTTATTTCAGCTATGTAGAGCTTAGTAGTACAAAATAAGAATTTGTGTTGTATAATGTATTGAGGGAATGTATTCTCTTCCCGATTCCACAAGTGGGCGTAGTTTCAAACGCAAGAACTTCCAAGCGACATACTGGACCTGCCTTCTCCCACATCACCATCTGGGAGACTTAAAGGTCTTTGTTAACTTTTGAATGCACTGGTCAAAAGTCAAAGATCAGTCACTCCAGTGAAAGTTTAAAGGAACTCCTTTCATAGTCCAAAAAGACTTAAATGGGGTGGGAATTCTGCCCAGGTTAAAAGTCCCTTCTCCCACATCTGGGCGGACTCCATGTCTGGATCCCCTTCCACAACCTCGTGAAAGCTGCTCTCTTCCTATCTTTTTCTTTCTCCTTTTTCTCTCTTTCTGCCTAAATAAATCACTTCCTGCAAAACTCTTTGGGGTTCAATATTTACTTAATCTTTCACTGCACCCAGTGTGGTCCCCTGCCCCATTTTTGGGTGAATGAAGGACCAAGGGCCTGGAAGAACATCCTCTCTGGGAAGCTGAGCCTCCCCCACCCCCACTATTTGGTCATTGTATGTTATAAAATATGATTTTTTTTCCTGTTTTACATATACACATGCTTAGGTAATTTAAATAAATTTTGAAATTTAATAATAAAATTATGTAGATTTATAAATGTGAGAAAAAAATTGAACAATTAAAAAAATTGTAATAAAACAGATACTTATGAAAAGGCAGATCATATGTTAGAACTTTAACTGCACACAAAAATAAGCTCAAATAAGTATAATAAAAAGGTTCGAAATTACTTGAAAAATCTTCCTGATACATCTTCATACATCCTGGTGTATAAAATCTCATGTCATTTTTTTTATTTCATAGAAGAAAAAGGAAAACTTATTATCAAGTCCTTATCATGGTTCTTAATTTACATTTAAAATTATTGTTTTCAGAATTCAAGGGGAAAGCAATTTTAATCTCACAAGTAGAACACGCAACTATTGATTAAATGTTCAGTATTAAAGTCAAGGACAACTTTATAATAGTAACAAATAAAGTCTTTGAATTATGTAAAGCAGCAGCTTTTATTTTTGTTTTATTGTGATTTCTTGTTTGAGAATTACCCATACTATTTCATCTGTTGAAAAAAGTTCATTTAAAAAGTTTTAAATATATTTTTGAGGTATTTTTATCTTATTTCACCACATTTTAAGAGGTGGAGTTTAATTTCCTTCCCCTCTATTGTGGCCAGGTTAGCTTACTTTTAATCAATAGAATATAAAAAGTGAAAAATGATAACTTTACATTGGAGAAACCTGGCAATCACCAGCCTGTAGGGATAAAAGTTACATCACATGTAACAAGTCATGCAAGTGCCTTGTTCCCCTTGTCATAATGTGAAGAGAAGGATTTATCACTTCTATGTTATTCGTTTTGAAAGGTCATTACCACAGTATAATCAAAAGAAAATATCAGACACACTCAAATGGACTGGGATTCTGCAAAATATTTTACCAGTATTATTAAAAAATGGTCAAGGTAATATAAGACAAAGAAAGACTGAGAAACTATCACAGATGGGAGGAGGAGAGTCAGGAGAGATGAGGAATAAATGCAATGTGGTATCCTGGATTGAACAGTAGAACAGAACAAACAACATGAACAGAGACAGTAATAAACTATAAATAAAATATGTAGGTAATAGAATTGTAATGTTAACTATTTTGGTAATTTACCACACTATGTAACTTGTTATCACTAAGGGGAGCTAGGGAGATGTTACACAAGAACTCTCTGCACTATCTTTGCTATGTTTCTTTAAATCTAACAGTATTTCAAAATAAAATAATAAAAAAACCTATATAATTACTGAAAATGTTTTCAATACCTTGTAGCTCTCATTTTTGTTCTTCTTGTTTGTTTGCTTGATTATATTTATAGTCTAGAACTTGTTTTTAAAGTTACCAGTGGCATTCCCAAATTCATAGGATGTCTCTATCAAAATTACCATAAGTATTTGTGCTTTGAGACTAACCTATCCTTTCAGTAGTTTAATAAATGAACCCCTCCTACTCACCTAATATCTTCCCCTCTCTCTCTTTCTCTCTAATACACCTACACACTTAGGCTGAGATCTATGGTGTTTCTATATCATTTAAATAAATTATTTCTATAGTGATAATTGGACATTTTTGAAGAAAATAAAAATTGTGAAATTTGTATTTTCTATAAAAACAAAGTTTTAATGGTGTTTTCCTTTTAAAAATGATTTTCAAAAGAGAAACTACGTCCCTCCATATTCTCATGTTAATTTTTCCTTCAAATAGTTGTAGAAGTTTTAACACTATTCAAACCGAGTCTTCATTTACCAATTTCTGGTTTAGCTAGGCATGGCCAAAGGGCTCTGGATGGAAGCAGTAAATGCAACTCTTTTCATGAATTTTGGGGAAAAAAGTAATCTTGCATTTTCTGTTCTTTACCTTCCTATTCATAGGCAGGAATTTTAAGATGATGACCAGGCTAAGGAGACTTCAGACTGTTAGAAAAACACCACCACATGTGGAATGACAAGATAAAGAAAGAGACCTATATCCTTGGATGGTTTTTTATCTTCCCTTCATTTCATCAAAAAATTAATTTATATCTAATTTTGGCCTATAATTTGGGTTATCTTTGTTAAATGAGTCTAGGATTGTTCTCATTAATAGGGTGATTTACTGGTACAGAAATTTGAAACAAATTTAGGGCAATTCCAATTCTTGATGTAAGCAATTATCTTCATTCCAGTCATGAAGCTGAGTGTCTTTCCCACTCAACATTGTTCAGGGCTCTCCTTAGCATTAGAAACAGGCATTGAACATCCTTGGAGACTTTTTGAATTACGGTAAGTTCTAGAGTGAGGTAGGAGAGGTGCAACATTTTATGTAATGACTTCACTTATTTCATCCTGTGGCAGATGTAAAAGTGCATTGCTTCCAAGGAAAGAATCTGTTGACATTTAAAAAGAAAATGATGAAAATTAATGGATCTGGCACTTTATGTTGTCCAGGCAACAAATTTTCAAATTTTTAGCCAAGCTCTGTTTTCTTTCTTCTTTCCTTTCTTTCTTCCCCCTCTTCCTTCCTTTCATCTACCTATCATCATCTTTTTTTTCTTCCTTTCTTTCTTCTTCCTGTATTTCTTTTTTCACTTTTTCTTCCTTTCTCTATCTAGCCACTTGTCTGATTATCTATCAAACAATTTCCCTAGAAGTAATTGCATTTTAAAAATCACAATTGTTTTTTAAAGAATATAATTTATGTTGGCTAATTCTACTTACTAAGATATCTGGTTTTCTAATTATTTTACATGTTGTGTATATTATATACAAAGAATGTACAAAATCAAAAACTCACCAATCTAAAAGATTTGATAAAATATATTTAGTACATATAAGTCATATTATCTTAGTGTAGGAAAAATCATTTGACAAAATCAACTCCCTTTTATCAGAAAAACTTTTAGCAAACCAGGTATACAAGAAAAGTGCCTCAATATAATAAAGGCCTCTTATTATAAGCCACTAGGTAAACTTATTCTCAATAGCAAAAACCTGCAAGTTTTTCCTGGGAACAAGACAATCACATCTATTCTTGCTACTTTTAGTCAAGATAGTACTAAAAGTCCTAGCCAGAGCTGTCAGCCAAGAAATAGAGATAAATGCAATTCAACTTGGAAAGGAGGAAGCAAAATTACCTCTGTGAATAACATGATTTTATATGTGGAAAACCCTAAAGGCTCCACAAAACACTGTTAGAACTAATACATTAATTCAGTAAATTAGTAGGATAAAATATCAACATGTAAAAATCAGTTATGTTTCTATATACTAAAAATAAATTTTGAGAAAAGAAAATTAAAAAATAATCCCATTTACAATAACATCAAAAAATTAAATACTTAGGAATAAACTTAAGAAAGGATATAAAAGGCATGTACACTGAAAACTATAAAACCTTAATGAAAGAAATTAAACAATATACCAACAAATGAAAAGACATCTTTTATGTTCATGGATCAGAAAGTCAATGCTACTCAAAGTTATCTACAGATTGAATGCAATCTCTAATAAAATCTCAGTGATTTTTTTTACAGAAATATGAAATATGATAAAATTAATATGAAAACATAAATGATCCCAAATGGCCAAAATAATCTCAAAAAAGAACACAGTTGAACGCATCACATATTCTGGTTTTAAAATATACTATTAAGCAATACTAATGAAACCAATGTATTGTACTGGCAAAAGACCAGCATATAGATGAATGGAACAAAATGGATATCCCAGAAATAAATAATAGATACATGATTAATTGATCTTCAACAAGGGTGTCAAAAATACACGATGGAGAAATGGTATTGAGAAAACTACATACCCACATGCAAATTAATGAAATTGTACCCATATTTTACCCATATAAAAAAATCAACTCAAAATGAATCACAAAGTTAAATGTTAAAAAAGAAATTGTAAAACTCCTAGAAGAAAACATAGAGGACTATCTTTATGATATTGGTCTCAGTAAAGATTGTATGGATATGAACCAAAAATCACAAGCAACAAAAGTTAAATAGACTAGTGGGACTACATCAAACTAAAAAGCTTCTTCACAGCAAAAGAATGAATCAATAAAGTGAAAAAGTAGCCTAGGGATTGAGAAATTTGCAAAACAATATTGCAAACCATATATCTATTAAGGGTTACTCTAATAATATCTAAGAAACTCAACACAACAGTAAAACATAAAAAAATAGCAAAAACAAATGACCTGATTTAAAAATAGCCTAATGACTTGAATAGACATTTTCTTACAGAAGACATACAAATGGCTAATAGGTCTATGAAAAAATGTTCAACATCACTAATCGTCAGGGAAATGTAAATCGAAATTACAATGAGATATCTCACCTCACACATGTTAGAATGGCTATTATTAAAAAAATAAGACAACGATTATGAGGAAGGTTGTGGATAAATTGGAACCCTTGTACACTGTTTTCAGGATTGCAAAATAATGCAGTCACTGTGAAAAACAATATGATAGTTCTTCAAAAAATAAAAAATAAAACTACTATATGGCAATAACAAGTTGGGGTATTTATCCAAAAGCATTAAAATCAGAATCTTAAAGATATATCTTTATAGCTGTGTCACTGCAACATCATTTACAATAGTTAAGATGTGGAACCAACCTACTGTCTAATGACACATGAATGGATAAATAAAACGTAGTATATACACACAATGAAATATGACAGCCTTATTAATAATAAGTTATGCTTCTGTGTTATTAAACAGGCCCCCAAAGTTTATATATTGGACACTTAATTCCCAATACAGCAGTGTTGAAAGAGTGAAACTTTTGAGAGGTAACTAGGTAATGGTAATTAATACTGTTATGAATGGACTGATGTCATTATCTAGACAATAGGTTATTTATCACAAGAGTGGTTTTGACGTAAAAGTGAGCTCTCTCTTGCATGCACTGTCCTACCCCTATGCTTTTCTGTTACATTTGACACAGCAAGAAGACCTCAGCAGATGTAGAGCAATAGCTGGTGCAGTGTTTTTGGGCTTCCTAATCCCCAGAACTACAAGCCAAATAAAGTTACTTTTTTAAAAAATAAATTACCCACTCTGATATTCTGTTATAGCAAAAGAAAACAGATTAATACAACAAAAATGAGCACAACACAGATGAACCTGAAGACATTATACTAAGCAAAATAAGTCAGTCACAGAAGAATAAATACTGCATGATTCCATTTATCTGAGCTAACTAAAATACTCAAACTCAGAATCAGAGAACAGGATGGTAGTTAACAGGCACTTAGGTGGGGGGAAATGGAAAACTGCTAATCAATGGGCATGAAGTTTCAGTCATACAAGATTTTAAAAATACACCCCCTTAAAACCTGGTCCAAAATTTAAATTTTGGCCTCAATACATACACACACACACACACACACACACACACACACACCCCCGGACAAAAATTTCCTTAAAAATATTTATCGCAATGTGTATAGCAACAAAGCGTTATAGCAGGTTATAATGATGCAACAATTAAAATATCTAAGTGCAACTATATTGAAGTGCTATTAAAATATTTTGGGGTACTTTTCAGAGATTAAGAAGGTAAACAATCTTATAATCCAGTTGCCAGTTGAAACATAGGCCTGGTAGTTTTCAATATTTTTCTTTGTATAAAGTTGAAAGAGGACCTAATAGATTTGACAGAAGATAGATGAGTCATTCAAAATAAGTTCTGATCATTAATCCAAATGTGATTTTTTGTCATATTATTCAGATGAGATTCAGACAAAAAGTGGCATTTGTTTATTAACACATTCTAATCTCATCTAATTAGTATGTGAACAAAGTTTCTCAGTACTCTGGTCAGTGCAATTTCAAAAATAGGTTTATAATTGTTCCTACAGCCCATCTAATTGTTTTAGTCAGTTACAGTCATTTTCAGATAAACTAATTTTTAAAGCCCAGTCCTATTTATTAATGTACATTACCAAAATTTTTGAATTTTTATATTTAACAATTTCTTATCAAATTATACAACATTTTTATGTTTATTTTTAAAAAGGATTACTAATATTTTTACTGATTGAAATTTAGGACATATTTTTAACCATCATAGATTTATGGTCACAGAAGTAAAAAGTTTAAATGACTTCATATATTATTTTTATATGGACACTATAACATAAAGTTTAGGAAATATTTTCATGGACAAAAATATTATTTCAAGGTAAAATATTTTAAGAAAAGTGGAATTGAAATATAATGCTACAGAAAATATTTATTTTTCAAATATTTAAACTGATGATAAATTTTGGTTGTCAATTACAAAAAAATTAACAAGGGCTTGCAGAATATTCAAAATTTATTTTAGGGTGGCATGAGCAGAAATTTAAAAACATTGTGCTAGAGAATCTCAAAACAATATTCTCAACCCCCAGTTAAAAAAAATCTAAGAAGAATGAATGGTGATTATACCATATTATTACTATCTTAAATTATACACATCTTGTTTAAAAATGTTAAGGTAGATTTCAAAGCATGCAATTTATATTCACAAAAATGATTAAGGTATCAGTTTGGGCTAGGTAGCTTCTTTCTGACAAATTTGAAAAATCTACAATTTATTTTAAAATTTTTCAAATATGCAGAGAATAAAAATTTGATTGAATATTAGTTACAATGTTAAAATTATTCTCAAATCCAAAACCTGCGGGCTAATTTAAAGATGATCTGTTGCTTTATTTATGTCTATTATAGAAACAACACTTGGTCATTACAGAAAAAGGAATATATAGAAAACAAAAAAATGTGAAGAGTACCTGTTATTCTATTCAAGAAGTGGAAATCCTTCAAAATAGAATCCTCTGAATACATAGCATAGATGAGTGTTATAATCACTTTAAAATATTAGTCCAATTTTTTAAACAGCTGCACTCTCACTTAACCCCTTTGTTTTCTCACCTGCAAAATGGGGCCATTAACAGCACCTACTCCTTACAGTTGTTGTACAACTGAGTTAATGCTTGTGAAATACATTTTTAAAAAGGTACATATTTAACTGTCAATAAATATTCCAATTTTTGTCTATGCACATCCTTATGTAATATTTAAACTAAAACATATTATATAAACGTTGAAAACATACATACAATTTACAGATTACATAAGTCTGTGTATATTTGCATGTATGCAAATATTCCTATATATAAAATTTCAAAATACATGAGTTTTTCCCCTAAATCACTGTTCGTTTGTTTTTTGAGACAGTGTCTTGCTTCTTTGCCCAAGCTGGAGTGCGATTGTGCGATCTCGGCTCACTGCAATCTCTGCCTCCTACATTCAAGCAATTCTCCTGCCTCAGCCTCCCAAGTAGCTGGGATTTTGTAGTTATAAATTGTGCTGCTAGAAACATGCATATGCAAGGGTCTTTGACTCCTTGATTAGGTATATTACTAAGTAGTTTTTTTTTTTTGCAGCTATTATACAAGGAGTCAAGTTCTTGATTTGATTCTCTGATTGGTTGCTTTTGGTGTACAGAAGAGCTACTGATTCGTATACAGTAATCTTGTATCCAGAAACTTTGCTGACTTCTTTTATCAGTTCTGGAGGCTTTCTGGAGTAGTCTTTAGGGTTTTCAAGGTAAACAATAATATCGCCAGCAGACAGTGACAGTTTGACTTCCTCTTTACTGATTTGGATGCCCTTTATTTCTTTCTCTCATCTGATTGCTCTGGCTAGGACTTCCAGAACTATGTTAAAGAGTAGTGGTGAGAGTGGGCATCCTTGTCTTGTTCCAGTTCTCAGAGAGAATGCCTTCAACTTTTCTCCACTCAGTTTTATGGTGGCTGTGGGTTTGTCATAGATGGCTTTTATTACATTAAGGTGGGTCTTTTGTATGCCAATTTTGCTAAGAGTTTTAATCATAAAGGGATGATGGATTTTGTCAAATGCTTTTTCTGCATCTATTGAGATGAACAGGTGATTTTTTTTTTCTTAATTCTGTTTATGGGGTGTATCATATTTATTGACTTGCATATGTTAAACCATCCCTGCATCCCTGGTGTGAAACCAAATTGATCATGGTGGATTATCTTTTTGATACGATGTTGGATTCAGTTAGCTAGTATTTTGTTAAGGATTTTAGCTTCTGGGTTCACCAAGGATATCAGATTGTAGTTTTCTATTTTGGTTATGTCCTTCCCTGATTTTGGTATTAGGGTGATTCTGGCTTCATGGAATGAATTAGAGGGGGTTCCTTCTTATCCTATCTTGTGGAATAATGTCAAAAGGATTGGTACCAATTTTTCTTTGAATGTCTGGTAGAATTCTTCTGTGAACCCATCTGGTCCTGGCCTTTTTTGTTGGTAATTTTTAAATTACCATTTCAATCTCACTGTTTTTGGTCTGTTCAGGGTATCTAATTCTTCCTGATTTAAGCCAGAAGGGTTGTATTTTTCCAGGAATTTATCCATCTCTTCTAGGTTTTCTAGTTTATGTGTGTAAAGATGTTCATAGTAGCCTTGAATGAACTTTTGTATTTCAGTGGTATCAGTTGTATATCTACTGTTTCATTTCTTAGTGAGGTTATTTCAACATTTTCTCTTCTTTTCATGGTTAACCTTGCTAATGGTCTATCAGTTTTATTTATCTTTTCAAAGAACCAGGTTTTTGCTTTATTTATTTTTTGAATTTTTTTGTTCATTCCAATTTCATTTAGTTCTGCTCTGATCTTGGTTGCTTCCTTTCTTCTGCTGTGTTTGAGTTTGATTTGTTCTTGTTTCTCTAGTTCCTTGAGATGTGACCTTAGAATGTCAGTTTGTGCTTTTTTAGTCTTTTTGATGCAGACATTTAGGACTGTAAACTTTCCCCTCAGCCCAGCCTTTGCTGTATCCCAGAGGTTTTGGTAGGTTGTATCATTATTGTCATTCAGTTCAAAGAATTTTTTAAGTTCCATCTTGATTTAATTTTTGACTCAATGTTCATTCAGGAGCCAGTTATTTAATTTCCATGTATTTGCATGGTTTTGAAGTTTCCTTGTGGAGTTGATTTCCAGTTTTATTCCACTGTGGCCTGAGAGAGTGCTTGATATAATTTCAGTTTTCTTAAATTTATTGAGGCTCATTTTATGGCCTGTTACATGATATGTCTTGGAGAAAATTCCATCTGTCGTTGAATGGAATGTAATATTCTGTGGTTGTTGGATGAAATGTTGTTTGTATATCTGTTAATTCCATTTGTTCCAAGATATAGTTTAAATCCATTGTTTTTCTGTTGTTGTTGTTGACTTTCTGTCTTGATAATCTGTCTAGCGCTGTCAGTGGAGTATTGAAGTCCCCCACTCTTATTGTGTTGCTGTCTATCTCATTTCTTAGGTCTATCAGTAATATTTTTATAAATTTGGGAGCTCCAGTGTTAGGTGCGTATATGTTTAGGATTGTGATATTTTTCTGTTGGACAAGGTCTTTTACCATTACATAATGTCACTCTTTGTCTCTTTTAACTGTCATTGCATAAAAGTTTGCTTTGTCTGATATAAGAATAGCTATCCCCTGCTTGCTTTTGGTATTAATACTTAAGGCAGACCATCTGTTTTTCTACTAGCTAGTATTAGGGGTAAAAACAAATAGAACTGATGAGAAATGTGGGTCACAAATTATTATTGACTAAGAGTATTATATTTCAGCAAGAGTGAGACAATAAATTGTCTTTTAGGTTCACGGGTATGTGTGCAGCTTTGTTATATAGGTAAATTGCTTGCTGTGGGGTTTGGTGTACAGAGTATTTTTTCCTCCAAATAATAAGCATAGTATCCAATAGGTAATTTTTTGAACTCTTACCCTTCTGCCATCCTCCATGCTCAAGTAGATGCCAGTGTCTGTTGTTCCCTTCTTTGTGTCTGTATGTACTCACTTAGCTCCCACTTATAATTGAGAATATGTGGTATTTATTTTCTGTTCCTATGTTAGTTTGCTTAGAATAAGTCCTCCAGCTCCATCAATGTTTCTTCAAAGGACATCACCTCCCTTTTTATGGCTGTATAGTATTCCATGGTGTATATGTACCACATTTTCTCTATCTGATCTATGATTGATGGGCATTTAGGTTGATTCCATGTCTTTGCTATTGTGAATAGTGTTAGAAGGAATATATGTGTGCATATGTATTTATGGTAGGATGATTTATATTTCTTTGAGTATATACCCAGTAATGGGATTACTGGATTGAACAGTAATTTTATTTTCAGTTCTTCCAGAAATCAACAAATTGCTTTCCACAGTGGTTGAACTAATTTCTATTCCCACCAGCAGTGTATAAGCTTTCGATTTTCTTTACAACCACACCAGCATCTGTTACCTTTTGACTTTTTAATAATAGCTATTCTGACTGGTGTGAGATGGTATCTGATTGTGGTTTTGATTTGCATTTCTCTAATGATTAATGTTGTTAAACATTTTTTCATGTGTTTTTTGTCAAAAGTATGCCTTCTTTTGAAAAGTATCTGTTCGTGTTGTCAATTTTTCATTCAGTTATTTGTTTTTTCATTGCTGGTTTAAGTTTCATTTCTGGATATTAGGCCTTTGTTGAATGCATAATTTTCAAATATTTTCTCCCATTCTACAGATCATCCATTTACTCTATTGATATTATATTGAAGAAACAGAGTATTTTATTACAATTACATAATTATTTCTAAGCATTTTTTAAATATTCTGAACTATGCTTATAACATATTGTGACCCTTGTGAAAAGGAAAACATCTGAGTTTAATAACAGTCTTTTTCATTATTTAGAAACATTAGAAATATAATTCAATATCTGTCACCTTCAACAAACAAGTCAGAAAAAGGTAAAGGAAAAGCAGAAGTTTAATTGGCTGTGAATGGCTATTAAGAACATTTTTATTGTTGATTTCAGATATATCAAAAATAGTAACATTAGCATGAATATCCAAACAAATGACAGCATAATTTAGAAGTTAACTTGAAAAAAATAATGTTTTTGTTGGCCCAGGTCAGTTTGCAAATGGGAAATTGTTAAGCTAATATTAGTTTTTTAATAATAAATGTAATTTTTATTTGTAAAAAAAGCCTATATGACTTGTATGATAGACATGTTAAATCTTATTTGCACAATGCTAAGAACTAGATTTGCAAGAAATACAATAACAAAATAATTTCCAAAAACTTTAACTTCATAAAGACCAAACAAAATAGTTCATTGATTGAGATTTTTATTATAAGCTAGTGATTATGCTGTTATACAACATAGTCAGCAAAACTCTGTAAGGCATCAAATTGTAAATATTTTGAGATTGCAGGGCCATTAGGTCTCTGTGTAACAATCAAACATGAAAGCAACCGTAGCTGTTACATAAACAAAAAAGTTAGCTGGGTTTCAATAATCTATAACTTAGGAAAAAGACAAGAGTAAACCTTCCTTTCTAATACCATTGTCTAGTCAGGAAAAAAACCCACAGTATTTGTTTTTTGTTTTGAGAAATGGCAGATTTCAAGACTAGGAAAGAATGCACAAAATGATCCTAACGCGTTCTTATGAGTTGTAAAGAAGAGTACTAAACACACAAACACACATGCACACACACACACACACAAACTCACACTAACACTGACTGACTAAAACCAGGCTTCATATCATGTTATAACTGTATTAAACTTCAATAACACACAGTTTCCAGTTCTTATTTCCATTTTACCACTTAAAATATATATTTTAGATTAATGATGGTTTTTGTAAGGGAATCATAATTCAAGTCATTTTAATATAATTTTATGGTACATATTTGGATTTATGTAATGACCTTTTGAATGTTACACTGTCTTTGTTGGAGCATTTTAGTTTTATTGTCTAGGACTCTCTGTTTTGAATTAAGATGATACTGCATCATAAGCATAATTAAAAGATTTGTTAATTGAACTGGCCTCACAATGTTGAACCTAATATTTGTATTAATAATTTAATTATTATTTTAGTATTTTAAAATATCTATTTGTTTAGTTTTAAATTTCAAATAGATATTTTTCTAGAAACGTTTTTATAATTGGTAAGTAGCTATTAAAACAAAATTAATATTAAAATTGTCTTTATGTTTGTTAAAATATATCAAACAACAATTTTACTGTTTCTCAACTTAAACAAAAACAGCACTATTTATAGATGTAAACATATTTGCTTTATAAGTTGTTTTTCTTCCTAAATAATTATATTCTGCAATTAGCAGTATTGTTATTCATATCTTGAATTTATGTCTTTCTGTACCATTATGGACTTGGACAAGAATTTGAAATTAGTAGACTGCAGAAAATATATTAAATTGATTTCATATATAAGGTGAAGCACAGTCATGGTATAATAATGCCACAGAAGATGTCAAATCCAATCACAAGAATAAGAGTCTATTGGAAAATTTAAAGCTAAATTCTGTGAGAAATCTATAGAAGACAACCAAAATGAGCTAATTTCTTCACTTTGGTTCAGATAAGTAGTAATAACAATACTTGAAAATCTGTTTAAAGTGGGACTTTGCAAAGTTTAAGGTTACAACTCTGCTGATTTTTTATTCTTGTCTTTCATCCATTAGTTTATGCCTTAATATTAAAGATGTCATTTTATTTACTAAGCATTTAGATATATTGAAAGTTAAGTCAAAATTTTTGAGATTTGTGTCCTTTTGCTATACATAGTCATTTAATTTAGTACTCTGCTGTATAAAAAAGGTGTAGTAAAGAGTATGGGAAAAATTAATGTATCTTTCATAAAATTGTTTATCAACAAATTCTATTAAAATTAAAAGAGGTAGTGTCACTCCAACTTTTACATGCCTATTTAGATATGGTACTTCTCCAATATTACCTATAAAGGCCATAGTAGAATCCAAGGAGTCAGCATTTTAATCCTTCATAATACAATACTATTGGAAAGTGGGTTCACAGAGAATAGATCATACCATATATTTTTAGAAGATTATGTATAATCGGATTCTGAGGGACACTTACCAGCAGGGGAAAGGCAAGAATCACAACTGACTGTACATCTTTGGGCTCCTAAAAAGCAAAATCATTAATATTTTCTTACAACATATAAAATTATTTCAGATTATAAGTATTTTCTGAACAAGGCTCTGGATCAATTGATTGTCAAAATTACCCAGGAAACAAATTAAAGTTAAAAATACATTTTTGAGAAGAATGCTAAAATCTGATCATATAGAGTTGCATTAAATAATACTAAAGACTTACTGGTAATTGTAACAGTGATAATGTCCCTGTAGTTATGTAAACAAAAAATAAAAAGTGAGCATAATATTGTAGACATGCCTACAAGGATGTGTGTGAAATATTAATCATATGACATGAAGGAATTTTATTAAAAAATACACCGAAGGAAAGAAAAAAATAAGACAACTAAAAGGGGATTTATTGAAGTTTGTATTCCCAAGACCCACTCTCTGAGATGGAGACTCATATTTATAATGTTTATTGAAAATACTCAGGATAAACAAATGCCCAGAAAATAAAAGCCTCCTCTTCTCTGGGAGCAAGGGAAAATAAGTGCACATTGCCATTTTCTTATTTTTCCAAAATAAACAAATGAACTTGTCTCTTACAGATATCTGGAATTGAGTGCTTAATGCCTTTGAAATATGGAGATGAATTCAAGAAAACTGATATAGACTGTCTACAAATTATTCAAGCAAGTCCATAATCTACTCTTGTATATATTTTTGTTGCTAAAATTTGCTATTATTAATTAACATATTAATACTCATATAAACATTTCTATCTCTATTTGAAATTTGAAACTAATTAGATTTTAAACTAATTTTCTAGATTTAATAATTTCTTACTTCAACCTATTTTTCCAACTATAGACTAAACCCAATCCTAAGCAATGTTACTTGACAAATGTCTGACATTCATAACTTTATCACCAATATTCTGCAGTGAGCAAAATGCAGAGGAAAACTTGGTACATGATATGTTTTAAATGAAGAAATGATTTACTTTAAAAAAGAAGACTGAGGAAGAGGAGGAGAAATAGGAAGACTAGAAATAAGAGGGAGAAGACAAGGATGAGAAATAAAAGCAAGAAGTGAGAAAGAGGAAGAAGAAAGGCAAGAGAAGACATGTTGATGGAGGAGTCACAAGGTCAATATTGCACTATCATTTTTGCATGAGGCTTCTGGATGAATCTTGGCTAACATTGAAACATAGGTTCATGGATCCACCAAACCCAAATATGTATACATACATATGATTTGATTTAAATGGGAAAAGAGACACGTAAATGGATGCTGGGAGGGGAGGTTTGTGGTGCTTATCAACAGCTCCATAAGGCATATCTGTGGAAATAATGACATATTAAAGTCAAGTATATGCAGGCAAAGTTGGCAAAAGTTGAGTATAAAATATATATGGGGTCTTAATTTTACCTACTGCTAGTGTAGGGGAGGAAAAATAATATCTCTTCAATCCTTCTATGTTCCTAATTGGGACCTCTATAAGAAAAGAGAGATTAACCAGAGAAAAACAAATGAAAATTGCTTAATATGTATACCCTATGTGTAACTCATTTATACATGGGAAATAGCCAAGGAAAAAATGAATAGCTGTCCAAGAGGTGGCTTAAATCTCCAACTTATATAGCATCTTCAACAAAAAACAATACATTTTTGGAGAAGTGACAAGACAAAGGATAAGTTCCTTGAGTCTCTTGGGGAGCAAAGTGTGGAAAGGTAAATATATAATAGATGAGGGCTTATTAGTAAAGTTTGATATATAGATTTCTTTGGTGCCATCTGTAGGTTGATAAGGGTCTGAGATCTTTGATCAATCAGTGTCCATTCTGATAAAAAGGTGAGGGCGAACACCTTTTAAAATTTATGTCCTGCTTTTATGCAAATAGAGAAGGGCAGAGAGTTTTTCTTGTATGTGCTGCTTTTCCACTGCCTTTCAGTAGCTCAAAATAATCTTCATGCCAAAGCAGCATATTTTGGAGTGGCACATTCTGACACCCTTCACGTATGTGATAGTAAGGTTTAAAGAAAATTATTTTCCTTTAATCATCAAGATATGGAGCAAGTTAAACCATTTTACCATATTTATTAAAAGTATGGAATATAATTAACTAGCCTTACATATTTTGGATCTAAAGTTTTCTCCAAGTAAGAAGAGAACTCCTATATTGCTGATATTTAAAACAATCTTTATCTTTTCTTTTCCTACCTATTTTATATCTTTCTTTTGTATTTCACAGTTGGTTTCTCTGATACTTCTATGGACTTCTGATCATTTTCTTTCTCACTTTAGGTTAAGAACATACATTTTATCATTTCGGGCAATTTTTCTTTTCTATTGCAATTTTCAAAGTATTAAATTATGTTTTGTTGGGACCTTATTTTTTTTCTCTATCTTTAGGTTTTCTTTGGTGTGCTCACCCTTAGCCTTTTTGTCTGACAGTTAACAACAACAAAAATTCCCTCTGACAGTCATAGAAACCATTATGTTGAAAATATGATCATCATGACAGTCCTGAACTGTCTATTCAGCAACATCAATCTCTTATGTGGCTAAATAGCACAGTGCTCTGTCCACACTGATTCCTCCATTTTAAATTTATATGTTTATTTATATCTAGGTCTATATACAGATATGCATATAGATATATATGTGCATATAAGTTTAAGTATGCTTAGACATATATATGTATAAACACAAGTATATATGTATGTGTATAAATCTATATATATATTTTTTCATTCTTACCCTTTATCTGAGATTTAACTTTTCTTATAGTATTGGAATTCTTTTCATTGTATTTTTCTTTTATTTTGTCAGATTCTTTTTACTTTGGCTTACTTATTGGTTGCTGTGTTATTTTCTAGTTTTATTTTTTTCCTTCCTAATAGCTCTTCAGTCTAGCCTCTAAATACCTGATGCATAATTCTTATAGTAACTTCATCTACTCAAATTATATTCACTATTTCTCTTACCAGTTTTGCTTAAGAGAACAGCCCTGAGTACACACAGAAAATTTCTCTAAATTTTAATGAATAATATATAATTATATTTGTCCAAACGTTGTCTCTATAAGCATCAACTTATTCCAGGGGAAAATATGAGTAGAGAGATCATTTAAACCTAAGACGACTATTATTTGGGCACAAATATGTGACTTCCATACAGATTAAAACAACTAAAGAACAACATATGGATTATATATTTAAGAATGACTGACTAGATATACTCATTTTTAAAATAGAAGAGGTAGTCTATATTTATATTAGTATATAATAATATATGCCAAATATATTTATACTTGTTACATCTTTATGTACCTGGGGATGAGATTTACACATATTTTCTTATTAAATCCTCACAAGTATCTGAAATGTTGACAAAATAACCTACAATTTTCAAAGGAGAAAATTAGGCTTCAGAGAAAACAGTTATTTGACAAAATTATTAAGCAAATCAGTATGAGAACTGCCACTTTAGCGATTTCTATGTGAATATTAAGAGCCTATGTTATAAGCACTACATACATATGCAAAGGATATAGTTTTGAGAGTTACTTACTATAAAATACTGAAAATATATTTAAAACGTTTCATTAAAATTTCATTATAAATGAATGTCACATACAATCTTAAAATATAATTATTTATAGATTTTTACTCTGTTTTTGAGCAAACTGATAGTGGTTTTCCTTGATATGTACATTTGTCCAATGTGCAACTATAAATACATAAATAGAAGTGGTTTATGTGTGTTTTAACTCTATCTGTTGTCTTCCAAGTCCCAGATTTAATTGATCTTTTACCATATTTTGAAGGTCTTTATTTTTTTTTGTTTAATTTTTGCTTTCGTGTAAACAGACTATGTTCACTGTTCATGACAGAAATTTATGTTCAATATGAATAAAATATGGTGAATATTTTGATAACTAGCCATATATTTTTCTTTAAACAAATTAAATATTTCTGATATTTTCCAATTTTAATGTTCACATTTGTTTTATGAGAAACACAATCATACTTTTAAAACAATTTTAAATGATTTAATGTGTACCCATTTTAGACTTATGCCAATATAAAGTAATAGAGCCAAAAAGCAATTTACATTAAAAGTAATACAAACTGAATAATTTATAATGTGTATCTTTCATAGACTAAAAGAAGTTTACATAAACTTTAATTCCAACTAGCTTAACAACTGCTGAATTTCCAGCTATACTGTTTTGTTCAATTAATTGAGACATTCCTGTTACTTTTGTAAAATTTCATATATAATAGCTTTTTCATATATTTAATAGATCATTTTCACACAAAATATTTCAAAGTATTTTATGAACTATAATTCAAAAATTAAAACAATTAACTTGCTAATGTAATGCCATGATCAAAATAGAAACTCTTGAATAATGAAAACTCAATAGTGGTAAATAAAATAGCATTTTGGGAACTTGATCATAGTGATCAGGTTTAAACCCATCCTGATCTGGCTACTCATTAGAGAAGGTAACCTTAGGTAAGTTCTTTATCCTATCAGTACCCTGATAGAATATTACTTATTTGTCAGGTGGTAATAATAATAATGTTTAGCTCAGAACATGGTTGAAGTATTAAATAAGATAAAAATAAAGCTCTGAGAGAAATGACTTCCACTATGTATTATTATTATTTTTTTTTAATTTTTAATTTTTTATTTTTGAGACAGAGTCTGTCTGTCTCCCAGCCTGGAGTGCAATGGTGCAATATCGGCTTACTGCAATCTTACTCTCCTGGGTTTAAGCAATTCTCCAGCCTCAGCATCCAGAGTAGCTGGGACTACAGGCATGCACTACCATGTTTTGTATTTTTAGTAGAGACGGGGTTTAGCCATGTTGGCAAGGCTGGTCACGAACTCCTACCTCAAGTGATCCACCCGCCTTGGCCTCCCAAAGTGCTGGGATTGCAGGAGTGAGCCACTGCACCCAGCCAACTTACACTATTTATTAATAAAACCAGGCTATTTTCTAGCAATTTATGGAAGTTAATATTTTTTGTGAAATATGGAGAGAAAAAATATAGAGGACCTTGAACACAAATCCAGTATTAACTATCCCCTGTAGTTATTTGATACTTTTTCATTCAATTAGTCAAACATTTATTCTTTATTGAGAAATATTTTTGTGCTGGGCTGAAGGTCAGTTGTTGAAATAGAAGCACACATTCTTGGTATTTTTACAACCGTAACATAGTTAAGTTTGCTTGACTTCGCTTTGGAGGTGTTTTACCCCATAAAACAAGGGTTTTCATAAACCTAAGTGCTCATTGGTCCAAAGGGCCATGCTTTCCAACAAATAACAAGAAAAGCTGAACATGTACAGAGTGGAGCAAACTGTGACAAACTGCAGGGCACAAAATCCGAACAGGCCAGTTTCAACTGCTGGCTGACAGTTGATGGGTCAGAATCATATTGTTCTGAAACGTGGCTTTATCCTCTGCTACTTGTATACTCTTAGACAATTATTTATCTTCAATTCTTAGGTAATAATAGGGTATCCTACATGATAGGATTGCTGTAAAGATTAAAAGAAACAATGTCTGCAATGGGCTTGGCACTATGGATGAAAAACAAAAAGTACTCTGTGACGGCTGTGATGATGATGATGGTAATTTTGGAAGGACATGGATCCAGAGTTAGTAGTTTCATATTTGTAGGAAAATGTATTAGGATGCTGCTTTTTGTATAAAATCTTCTCACTTTTAACATGCAGGGATTCCAGGGCCAGCAGTCTACCAGTTTGTGATTTGTTGGTTATATGATCTTCATAACCCTTTAGCTCAAGTACTCAGACTTCATATGCTACTCACCTTGCATGAAAAAAAAATCAATATATCACTGTAGAAACTAATGAGTTAACCTAGTGATATGGTTTGGTTGTGTCCTACCCCAATTTCATCTTGAATTCCTACGTGTTGTGGGGTAATTGGCTGGAGGTAATTGAATCATGGGGGCAGGTCTTGCCATGCTGTTTTCCTGATAGTGAATAAGTCTCACAAGATCTGATGGTTTCTTAAGGGGGAGTTTCCCTGCACAAACTCTCTTTGCCTGCTGCCATCCATGTAAGACATGACTAGC
Organism: Ateles fusciceps; assembly: GCA_036589455.1. Lineage (NCBI taxonomy): Eukaryota > Metazoa > Chordata > Mammalia > Primates > Atelidae > Ateles > Ateles fusciceps. The sequence continues at coordinate 502,892 of JAZHEH010002417.1, read as the reverse complement.
TCCTCCTTGCCTTACACAATGATTGTGGGGCCTCCCCCAGCCACATGCAACTGTGAATCCAATAAACCTCTTTCTTTTGTAAATTGCCCAGTCTTGGGTATGTCTTTATCAGCAGTGTGAAGATGAACTAATACACCTAGGAAATCCAATTTTTGAAACTGCAGCATCTTGGAAAGAATAACAAAAATCACACCCTTTCTTCAAATGACCTACAGATATATTCAAATACATTTGCCTAGTTCTAACAACAGTAACTGAAAATAGAAAATAAGCAACCTATATGTATATAGCCCTGTCATTGACAGCTGCCTTAGGTCATTTGAGAACTGCCCTTACCTTTGGATGATTCAGTGATGTTTTCTGACAAATTTAGCCAAGATCCAGTGAACCCAGTCAACTTAGTCATTCTGTAAAACTTATGTTGCTTAATAAATATTTTCCATTATCTAAATTTAGAACTTATTTTTTAAAATTTTCTGGAATACCAGTTTCTTTCATCCAAATAATTAGATATTATTTCTTCTTCTTGGTCATGTTTCTGTACCTGAATATTCTTTGGATATATTTATTATTATTATCATGTATGATAATTTTAATTAGTCTAGCCTATAGTATAATTATTAAAAAGGCATACTGTATAGAAGCATAATATTTAAATATTTCCCTTATTAAAACAATTTTAATTAGAAAAACAATAATGGTAAACTGAAATAGATTGAGATTTAAATCCAATCTGAGCCAGGTTTCATTGTGTGTTTTATCTGATTTTATGACAGGAGATTGTCAATCTGGGGTATTCAAAATCAATTTTGTTTCTTTATGATGAAATGGCTAGGACTAAAGCATTATAACATAGCACTTAGTATTATAATAGAGTTAGTGAACTGTAGAAAAACAATACCAAGATAAAATTACTACTTTCAAGGCAGTAAGACTTTGAAAGTAATGGATTTTTGATGAAAAATTTTGAGAATGCATTTGACATAACAAAAGAGATTGAAAATGAAAATGGAGTTTTAAATTATAAACTATATTGATTTAGTATGTATGTGTGTAATAACATAATATTTACTAGTTTATTATATAGTGCTTTCAAGTTTTCAAAGCCAATTCACATAAATCATATATTTCTCAAAACAAATGCACATATGGGCATTTATTTCATTTTACAAATGATTATCCTAAAATTAAGAAAGTATTGGCTGATTGTTGCATATATATTTAATTGTTTCTGCTTTTGTCCTATTCTGTTTCCATTTGTGTTGCACAATATTTTAGCTACATTTATTTCAACAGCAGTTGGCATACAGAGTATATAGGAACACATGTGCATGTATGAGTAAATACGTAATATATTTTTTAAAATATATGATATTTATATTTATATATACTTGTGTGTTTATCTGTATATCTACCTATCTAGATAGAGATCTATAGTTACAAATGAGGTAAAGTATAAATATTCATGTTCACACATGAATATTTTTTCTTAGACATTTTTTCTTAGAAGTCAATATCTGGCACCAATAAAAAAAATCTACCTATAGACAAATCTATATCAACAAATAAATAGAAATCTAAATCTCTACATTCGTAAGTAAGCAACTTATGATTAATAACCATATATATGGCAGTTATGATAAGAATCAACTTATTTTAGGTTATACTCGGTATTTTGCCTTAACACTAATCAATACATATACAGGTTGAAGTGAGAAAGGCATCATGTGGTCAAGATTTTTTTTTAAGTAGTATACCACTTCGTATTATAACAGTTATAGCAAACTGCAGGAAAAGAAAATATTAACGTAAAATCACTCCTTTTAATAACAGTAACACTTAAAGAGAGATGAATTTGGGACAGACAATGAGAGTGCATTTGAGACTAACACAGGAAAGGTTAGACCTTGAAGGTATAATTTGAAGGAAAACAAATGGTAATATATTTAAGGGGGGGGGACACTTGTCTAAGTGAAGCCAAAAAGAAAAGTTCAAGATTCATTCGAAGGAAAGTTAACAGTCAGTAGGGAAGCAGTGAGAGATGTGAGATCAGGCTCAAGCATAGTTTTGACGGGCCATTAATCCAAGTTAAAGAGCCTAGACTTTATTGCACTCACAATGAAGAATCATTAAGGGGAAGAAAATGGCAACTTGAAAGCAGTGTTTAAGTTGGTTGCCATGTGCAGGATGCATTAAGGTGGCAGAAACTTCCACTTTGTGACTCTAGTTAGGAAGCTATTAGAGAAATGATAGGTCAAAGACAAAAGTCAGCCTGGGGAACTTGAAATATGTGTGGGCACGTTTGTCTCCTTATGTGCATAGGTGACTTGCCAATAAAATAATTTTTCAAAGTTACCAGTATTTCCTAGTCTTGAGCCAACCAATCACCAGTCAACCTCTTTGTGTGTTCTTTATTTTTGCCAATTTCATGAGTTTGTAGCTTGCGTTTAGGAAAAAAAAAAAGTTCTGCCCTAAACATAGAGACAGCTGATGAAACAACTTACAATCATGGAGCGACTTAGGCAGAAGAGGACCCTTTTCCCTAAATTTTAGGGACATAATTTTTAAGAAAAAATTGTCTGATTTCACACCTATGTGGTCAGAATGGAGAAACAAACAGATGACTGAGTTTTAAAACTACACATCTGGCGAAAAAGGATATGAGTTTTATAGTCACAGAGATGTGGGATTAAATTCCAAGCCTGGGGCAAGTTATTAGGACTTAACCTTGCTAAGAAATTATTTCCTCATTGCCACTTCTGTTAGTCCATTTGAACTGTTAAAAAGGAATACTTGAGGCCGGATAATTTAAAAAGAAAAAGGTTTAACTGGCTCACAATTCTGCAGGTTGAACATGAAGCACAGTGTCAGCATCTACTTCTGGTGAAGGCCTCAGGAAGTTTACAGTCACAGCGGAAGGCAAAGGGAGCCAGTGTGTCATATGGTGAGAAAGGGAGCAAGAGAGTGACAAGGAAGTTTCAGGCTTATTTAGATCTCATTTGAACTCATAGCTGAGAACTCACTCATTACCTCAAGGATGACACCCAGCCAATTCAGAAGGGATCTGCCTCCATAATTCAAACACCTCCAGCCATGACCCACCTCCAACACTGGAGATTACATTTCAACATGAGGTTTAGAGGGGACAAACATCCAAAACATACCACTACTCTTCATGATAAAACTGATATACGTATCATTACTACATATACATATGTAGTTTAAATACATATAAAGTCATATATCTAATTATTAAATATATATACACACATATATTGTATCATTACTGCATATATGTGTATATACATTTATGCTTTGTAAAATGCATGGAAGCCAAGCGCGGTGGCTCACGCCTGTAATTCCAGCACTTTAGGAGGCCGACGTGGGCGGATCACAAGGTCAGGAGATCAAGACCTTCCTGCTATAATGGTGAAACCCCATGTCTACTAAAAATACAAAAAATTAGCTGGGTGTGGTGGTGCACACCTGTAATCCCTGCTACCTGGGAAGCGGAGGTGGAAGAATAGCTTGAACCCAAAAAAGGGAGATTGCAGTGAGCTGAGATTGCACCACTACACTCTAGCCTGGTGACAGAGCGAGACTTCCTCTCAAAAAAAAAAAAAAAAAAAAAAAATGCATGGAACACAGTAAACATGCAGTTAAAAATATGCAATAATTAATTGTAAGCTTGATTTCTGTATCCTATTTAAATTATTTTCATCAGTAACCCAAAGAATACTGTCTCAAAATTATTAATTTCTAGTTAAAAGTGGATCCAAGCTTAACTATAAAACCAGAAGTAGATACTGTCTCTTCAGATATTTCTGCACGTTTCTAGGGGGTATTCAAAATTCTGTGGACAACTTGTTGGAAAAGTTTCTCCAAGTAAAGAAAATCACATGTATGAAAGCATGAATATGGCAAACATCACGATGTATTCCAGGAATTGGAAGTAGTTAATAGTACTACAGCATAGGAAAACTAAAAGGTGACACATATGTTGTGAGTATATCACAGTGATCCTTATATGCCACATGTGAAATTTATATTTTGTGCTGTGTTTATTGAGGAACAGGGCAATCAAAATAACAACAGCTAGAAAATTGTTATTAGGATTATAGACTTTGGAAGATGAGATAAAAATAAACATACTTAAGGAAGTAGTAGCAATAATAGGTAGATGGGTAAATACGTAAGAGAGAAAAAAATGGAGGTCCATGATTATTCTCATAATTCTAGATTGGGCTATAATAACCATATTAGTTATAATTTATTAAAAATATTATATTCAAGGATGTCAGCCATCTGTCTTATATTAATTACATCATTAACAGTTAATAATAACCAATTGCAACTTACTTTTAAAATCTGCCTTGAATGTCTCAAAGACCTCCAAAACCTAACACATCAAGACCTAATTTTAGTTTCTTCCTCCTAACACTGCTGGCCACCAAAAGCTTATGCAATGCTTTTCCATAAATAAATAAATAAGATACAGCCTTTCTGGAAGGGACAATCTATGGACAACTATCTCAGGAAGCAGATCGAGAGCTAGATTTGAGTGCAAAGTCACCTCTTTATTTCATCTTTCTATTTCAATGTTTCTGTGCAATACACAAATTTCACAATCATACCTGGTAGACTTGTGACTTTTCCATCTGAGAAAATGGTACAAAAATCCTAGTTGGTTAAAGCAGAAATCTAAGATTCAGTTTTGATCTTTCTTTTCCCTTTACATTTCTCATCATGTAAATGATTTTTTTCTTTCAAAATATTTCTCAATGTTCACTTTTCCATCCTTACCACCATTTTCCTAGCTCAAAGCACTGTGGTCTACTTTGCAGCTAGTGTCTTTCTTACTCCTCTCTTTGTTTCTGCATAGACTCAACTCCCAGTAGAAAATAAAAATGCTAACTTAAATACAGATTGAGAAACAGATATACATAAATCTAAGTAAAGGTTAATATTTATAATAAGAAACCATTAACATATAGAAAAAAATTTACATCTCATTAGATAAAGTATAATGTAATTTCACATGAAAAGGATACAAAGTATTGACAAGGTATGTAAAATAGTCATTGTTATCAGTGTATTAATTCAAAATATAAAGAAATAAAATTTCTCTAGAGATTTTCAATAACTTTTTAGAGAAATTGGCATAAAACATAAAATAAATTGCTAAATTGTGGTGATTATTTGTGGGAACAGAGGGTAGGGATTGAAAGATTGTAATTAAATTTAAACACTCTGATTTCTTCTAAATTGTTTCATAAATTGGTATTCACATTTTAGAAATTTCTGCAAAATTACACATGCAGAGATTTGAAAAGTATATGACCCGGTAAACCTATTCTAAGTGATTTAACCTGAGGAAATACGTTAAAAGAAGAAAAATGTGTATAAATAGGTTCAGCATAGCATCATCTTTTTAAGAAAGTTAAAATAAATGTCCATCACAGTGTAATGGCTGTGCACACTCTTTCTATCAATGTTATAAATAAGAAGTATACATAGAAACTTGAATTAGCATCTACAATGTAATGTTAAATAAAAAAATAAAAACATAAATATATATATCAATTAGATAATTACTATTTTAAGCTGGTATAGGGTTCTGAATGACATAGCAGTAACAAATTGGAAATACGGTAATACAACTCTGGTGCTTTTATAAAAAGTATCTCATGTTTATCTGTTCATATTAATTGTGATAATCTTTAAAATTGTTATATTAAAAGATAAATATTCTATAGCACTGGTGAGCAGTAAATTTTTAAAATATGTAAAAAAATTTATAATTTCACCAATTTGGACAAAAAATTGTCACTTTTTATTTTTGAGAAAGAATTGCTTTATTTTCTGTCATATTTGATTTCCATCATCAAAAACTGGTGCTGAAATATTTACAAATGATTCTCAGTTTTTGACTAACATAGAGCAGATTTGTTTTCTTCATTTACCTAAAATTCATTTTGTGGAGTTCTAAATTTGAGGTTACCTTGTAAGATAAATTCACTCTGAAATGGCACTTTTCTTATTTACAGAATCTGAATGATTGGCATTGCCATTTATCTGCCTTTAATGATTAATATTTAATATATATTATTTACTGTAATATATATGTTAAATCTATTTTATGGAAAAAACTAAAATATTTAAGAATTTCTCACACATCCATAATGTATTTATTTTGTCATAATACCCAATTTATTAAAATAGAAATTGATGATTTAGCTAAATACTGGCTAGTTACAGTAAAAGCTTGTGTTAGTCCATTTTCACACTGCTATAAAGAACTATCTGAGACAGGGTAATTTATAAAGAAAAGAGGTATAATTTGTTCACAGTACCAAAGTCTGTACAGGAAGCATGGCTAAGAAGACCTCAGGAAACTTACAATTATGAGGCAAAGAGGAAGCCCACGTCTTCACACGGCCAGAGAAAGAGGAAGAGAGAGGAGAGGTGCCACACACTTTTCAACAACCAGATCTCAAAGTAACTTGCTATCACAAGAACAGAACCAAAGAAGAAATCTGTCCCCATGATCCACTCTCCTCTCACCAGGCCCCACCTCCAACACTGGGGTTATAATTCGACATAAGATTTGGGTAGGGACACAATCCCAAACTATATCAGGGTTCATGTCAATAAGTAAATGAAAATACAGTAGTAAAAGAAAAAAATATTTACAGTAATAATGAAAAAGAGAAAAACAAAAGCCTATAAAGAGAAGAAAAAAAAAACCACTCAGACTCTCTACTAATCATAATAATGTGCACATGAAAAATATTTTTTTAGGCTATGTATCATCAAACATTAAAAAACTCAATTTGTAGTGAGCTATGTGGAAGCAGGTTTTGTTGCTACCTCTTCTAGTTGATGTCTTTTTTTTAGTTCAGATTGGCAGTATCTTTTAAAAGGCATTCTGTGCCTCTTCCTCTTAGCCATAAATTCTGAAATTTATGGGTGAGATATTTACATATTATACTAATGAATGAATAGGTATCTATAAATTTTCCATTTACAACATTGTTGACACAAAATTGAAAACATTTAAATGTGTATGTTTTGGGGACTTAAGAAACAAGTAAAATAGGATATTTTTTTCAACTGTAATATTTCTATTTGACATAAAGCAAGACTGAACTGAACTACAACAATAAGTCAAAAAATAATACATGCTGGTGAGGTTGTAGAGAAAAGGGGACACTTGTACACTGTTGGTAGAACTGTAAATTAGTTCAACCAATGTGGAAAACAGTATGGTGATTCCTTAAAGAGCTAAAAATAGAACTAACATTTGACTTAACAGTCCCATTACTGGGTATATGCCCAGAGGAATATACATCATTCTCTCATAAAGACACATCCGCGTAAATGTTTATTGCAGTACTATTCAGAATAGCAAAGATATGGAATCAACCCAAATGCCCATTAATGACAGACTGGATTTTGTTTTAATGTGGTATGTATACTATATGGCCATAAAAAGAATATTATGTCTTTTGTGGGAACATGGATGAGCTGGAGGCTATTGTCCTTAGCAAACTGTTTCAGGAACAGAAACCAAATACCACATGTTCTCACTTACAAGTGGGAGCTAAATGATGATAACTCATGAACAAAAAGAAGGGAATAACAGATACTGTAGTCTCTATGAGGGTGAAGGGTGGGAGGAGGCAGAGGAGCAGAAAAAATAATTATTGGGTACTAGACTTAATACCTGAGTGATGAAATAATGTATATAACAAACCCCATGACATAAGTTTACCTGTATAACAAACCTGCACATGTATCCTCAAACTTAAAATAAAAGTTAAAAATAATTTTAAAAGTAGACATTTCTAAATCCATATCCTTCTAAAACTATGATTCTATTTTCATGCTATGATCAGAGCCCAGCTTCTGGCATGAGTTTTCCATACATATGGTTTTCTTTTTCCCCTTTATTTTACCCTCTTTCCCCTTACAAACACTTTTCATAAAAATTATTTTATCCTAATTGTGATATATTTGCCACATACAGATTTTTAGGCAGTAGATATACCTTTTTAAGCAAAGCAACACAAAAAATAGCTGTAAGTCTCATCTAACCCATAAAATTCTTTATCGATAACTTGTATTACACATAACTGTACTTCTACAATATTGATTATACAACACCAAGAACTCAACTATAGATTTATTAATTCATATATAATTAGATTAAGATAAAAATCCATTATGACTATGTCTCTTATAGGGAGCATTTAATATGTTCATAGTAATTCATTGTTGACATATTTTATATCTTTTTCTACATCATGTGTCATCTAGTTCTGTTTTTAAATGTTTTCCTCTTTCCTTTTGTGTGTTTTCCTTATTGTTTTGCAAATTAATTTGGCTAATTCCCGGATTTCCTTTTTTTTATTCATACATCGGTTTTGATTCTATATCAGAACTTATTTCATTTCTTTTATTGGCCCTTAAAATGTCACTATGAAAAGTAATTCCAGAACTGAAAATACTTTGCCACTCTTTGTCACGTAAATGATTTATATATGTCCTTATTTCTCAGTGTTATACTTTGCATAGTTTCTTATGATACATTTTCTGCTTCATTTTTTCTCTTTAACTTAAAAAGATTTCTAGATATTTCATTTTTAGAAATTATGCTTTGTTTAATCTTCCTGTCCATTCCTGAAATGTTTTTGTTGCTTTCTAATCTTCATTATTTAAGCTCTTTGTTTCTTTAATACTTCTTACATAGTTATTCTACATTCTTCATTAAATGTTTCCTATATCTTCAGCTTGGAAGGATTGAAGTCTGTTGTTGTTTTTTAATTAAAGTAAAATATACATATAGAATTTACCATTTGTTATTATTTTAAGATGTATGGTTCAGTGGTAATAAATACATTCAAATATTTTTTCCTTCATTTTCTCTCTCCTCCACCTTCAGGTCTCTGGTAACTACCCGTTGTTTGCATTATCTGCTGAGTTTTATTGAAGGTGGTTTGCTTTTTAATGTGTTATCTTTGACTGAGATCACAGTAATATATTTAATATTTGGAGATTCTTTGAGCTGCAATATTGGAAGCTTCATTACATAAAGAATTTGGTTCTCTTTATGCTTCTTCCAGCTGCCAGCTAACACCAGGAACTAGCACGTTAACACAAACTAAGCCCCTCCTCCTCCAGGGCACTGTTCAGTTTCAGGTTCTTGGATTCAGCTTCATCGGAGCTCTCCTGTTGCTGTCTGTACCCAGCCTCAGGACCAGAGTACCCACCTTGGCTTCTTGCTACTCTGGTCCCAGATCATACATTTTATTTGGAGGAAGCAATGTTGGAGACTTCCTTTACTTATGAAATGAGTGATAATTCAAAGAATGTGCATTTTGAAGAATATGTTTTCCTGTATTGAGAAGGTATCTCCATATCTAGCCAACTTTATTTTGAAAGCAGAACTTCTTTGCTCTTCAAAAGGCTCCAATTCCTCTTCTACCATAATTGCTGTAGAAACACTGTTTAGTGAATAAAATATGGCCAAATCTAATGAGTATATTGTAGTCCTTATCTTTCTTAACCTCTCAATCCTTCCTTCCTATAGTTATCAATCCTTCCTTTTCTTGAACATGCATTTTTTGATTTCTAAGATACTGTATTCTTCTAAGTTCTCTTCTTTTTAGTTTTCTTTCTTTTTTTTTTTTTATCTTCTTTGTAGTCTCTTACCTCTTTTGATTGTTAAATAATGAAAGGCCTTAGGGTGTTGCTCCAAATCGTTTCTTATCTCAATATACTTCTCCTCCTGTATGAAATAATTTATTACCATGTCTTTAAAAATACAACTATGTATCAATAAGTTCCAGATATTGGATTCTACTTCATCTCTCTCCTCACATCAAACTTGTACATATAATAATTTGAAATATCTTTTTATATATGTTACTGGCAACTCAAATATATTATACAACCTAAACTTAATCTTACCAAAATATGTTCCTTTTCAAGATTTTCCTGTCTTAATAAATTATAGTGCTATTTATTCTATAACTGAAACCAGATTTTTAGGAATTGCCTTTTACATTCTGTCTTCCCTTACTCATATGTTGCATCTATTATCATCAAATCATGTCATTTCTAACTGCTAGATATTTTTCTTGACTGAGCCCATTTCTTTTCACCCTCAATGCTCATGTCATACCTTCTCAGTCTTACTCTTACTCCCTCCTATCCAACTTCTTCATGATTAATAAGTACTATCTTTTGTAAATTATTCAATAGCTTCCTGTATACTCAGAATCCAGGCAAGACCCTTTTCCTACTATACAAAACCCTGAATAACATTTACTTTTAAACAGCTGTCTAGCAATATCTAATGCTTCTATCACTTTAATCATCATGCCTCACCCACATTGGGTTTAAGCTAATTTTTTATTTTTTTGAGACCGAGTCTACTCTGTTGCCAGGCTAGAGTGCAGTGGCATGATTTCGGTTCACTGCAACCTCCGACTCCCAGGTTCAAGCGATTCTCCTGCCTCTCCTCCCAAGTAGCTGGGATTACAGGCACATGCTACCACATCCAGCTGATTTTTGTATTTTTAGTAGAGACAGAGTTTCACCATATTGGCCAGGATGATCTTGATCTCCTGACCTCATGATCTGCCCACCTTGGCCTCCCAAAGTGCTGGGATTATAGGCGTGAGCCACCATACCCCACCAAGTATAAGTTAACTGTTATATAATAATGCTACATAACAAACCGCCAGATATCCATGGCTTAAAACAACAATTTTTTTTTTTTGCATGAGGTCCTGTGTCAACTATAGCAGCACTGCAACAGGCTGAAAAGCATCTTCTCATTCTGCCACCCTTGCTAAAGGAACAGTTTCTCTCTGGTGCATGATGTGCGCACATCATGCACCAGAGATGTATGGAATGTTAGAACACATGCTTAAGGAAACTCATAATCCATCTTTAGTCTCCACTGAAAACTGACATGCTGTCACTTTTAACTACACTCCATTGCCCAAAGAAAGTCACATTCCAAACCCAATGTTAATAGGGAAATCATACAAATTAAAATTTGATAAACAAAAATAAAAAGATTGAAGTTTTAATTTTTAAAAACCCATACTTTTCTGTTCCAAGGCCTTGGCATGAGCCTTCAGTAGTTTTCATTGAATTCTTTCAAGTTCAACCTTAAAACTACTTTTTGCTAATAACAAGACTCCTTTCAGCTTTTTTTCCTTCTCATTTACCCTTAGTCATTAAATGAAAGAGAAATGACAACTGAGAATTCTGAGACAAGGTTCTATGTCCATAGCAATAACCAGGAAGCATAAAATCAAATTTAATTTTTAAAAATTTCTTTTTTTATTTACGTTTATTTTTGAGACAGGTTCTTACTCCAGCCCAGGCTGGAGTGCAGTGGCACAATCTTGGCTCACTGCAACCTCTGCCTCCTGGGCGCAAGTGATTCTCATGCCTCAGCCTCCTGAGTAGCTGGGACTACAGGAACATGCCACCACAACTGGCTACTTTTTGTATTTTTTGGTAGAGATGGGGTTTCACCATGTTGATCAGGCTGGTCTGAAACTCCTGACCTCAAATGATCCACCCACCTCGGACTCCCAGAGTTCTGGGATTACAGGTGTGAGCCACCATGCCTGGCCCTACAACTTATTAGATAATAAAAGACTATTCTGCAGAATATACACAGAAGTCTCATAAAGCCAAACAACCAAAAGAAGAAAGGAAGGGAGAGAGGAAGGAAGGAAACAAGAAAGGAAAACAGGAAACAAAATATCATTTAATAAAAAAAATAGCCGGGTAACTCACTCCTGTAATCCCAGCACTTTGGGAGGCTGAGGCGGACAGATCAAAAGTTCCAGACCAGCCTGGCCAGCAAGGTAAAACCCCATCTCTACTAAGAATACAAAAATTAGGTGGGCATGCTGGCACGTGCCTGTAATCCCAGCTACTCAGGAGGCTGAGGCAGGCGAATTGCTTGAACTCAGGAGGCAGAGGTTGCAGTGAGCTGAGATCATGCCACTGCACTCCAGTCTTGGTGGCAGAGCAAGACTGTCTCAAAAAATAATAATAATAATAACAAGTTAAACTTGTTGACAAACAAAAACGAAGCCTGTGTTGCCAATGACTATATAAAATTACATATTATTTCATACTCTTGACATATTATTTCATACTCATCATTTTTTAAAAATAGAAAAATACAGCAATACCAAGCATTAGTAAGGGCATAGGCCTAAGAGAACTTTTATACCCTATCGTGGGTATAAATTTTTAAGCCAATGAAAGTTCCATGGGAAAAAAAAAAGCTCATATATTGTAGTTCCTATTCTGCATTACAATACATTTTCTGGAAAATTTCTTAACCGTTTTATATACAATGTTTGTGAAACTGCTTTTGCAAAAGTTATGCTAGTGAGAAACATCTAATATAGCTAATTCCTTCTTTCTTCTAACCTCACAAGCTAACTGTCTTTGCTTATTCCTTAGCATATTCCAAGCTAGTGGTGGGAGGAATTTAGTTTATAGTTCAACTTTAAAACAAAGCTGGTAACAGTCACTTCTCAGAACTATCTTCCCTGCTTAATAGCTGAACCTGCTTTTGTAAAATTAACAGATTGGCCGCAAGGTTAGAATTATGATTTAGGAATCATGTAGCCATAGGACATAAGATTTGTAACCTCCCCCAATTGCTCCTGCAGATAACATCACTATTATAAAACCTAACACTAGTGTTTGGGGTGTTTTCAGAGCTTGCATTCTGATGCACCAGCTTGCACTACCCAGACCAATAACCTATACTAAGAAACTGACTCAACTGTCCTACTCCCTATAATTTTATCCTTGACCTATTAGCATTCTCCTATTCCTTAGCCCCCTGTCTACCAAACTATCCTTGAAAAATCCAAGCATCTGAATTTTTGGGGAAGCAGGTTTGAAAAATATCTCCTGTCCCCCTCACCCATCTGGCCCTGTGATGAGAATTTTTTTTTTTTTTCTGTAACACCTGCTGTTGGCTTTTCTGGGCAGTGGTAAGATGAACCTGTCAGCCAATTACACTGAAGCTAAAAAAAACACCTGATTAACATAGCATGATTTTTTCAGAAAAATAAAGATGAATGCTTTTAGTTTTTATTTATAATTCCCCATTAATTTAGGAAAAAAAGGCATAGCTGGGTACAGTGGTTCATGCCTGTAATTCCTGCACTTTGGGAGGCCAAGGTAGGTGGATCACCTGAGGTCAGGAGTTCAAGACTATCTTGACCAACATGATGAAACTCCATCTCTACTAAAATACAAAAAATTAGCCAGGCATGGTGAGGGGTGCTTGTAATCCCAACTACTCAGGAGGCTGAGGCAGGAGAATCACTTGAACCCAGGAGGCAGAGGTTGCAGTGAGCAGAGATCGTGCCATTACACTCCAGCCTGGGTGACAAGGGCAAAACTCTATCTCAAAAAATAAATAAATAAATATAAAGGCAAAATTTTTCCTTTATTTCCCTTTATTTTCTGCTTTTGTTCATTTCTGTATCTGTAATCATTCTTACTTTTATGTATTCTTGTCTTTATCCTTACATCTTTCCTTTACCTTTTTTTCTAATTATACTATATTTAGTAAGATAGCAAATAAATCTGTAGATGTTATAAAATAATTTATATATTTCTAAGAATAATAAATAATAAGGGAAATATGAGAAAAAAATAGATATACATATTATTTTCTCAAGTGCCCATTCAGTAGAAGTCACATAACAAGACTGATTCTTACCAACATCTCAAAGTACAACCATGAGGTCAGTTTGGTAAGTGGTAGCTGCTGCATAAATCCTGTTGAATTTGTTAGTGAGTGAATGATGTTCAACTTGTCAAGGTGAACAGCAGGAAGAGTTTCTCACTATAGCTCGATAGTTCAACTTTTTTAGGTAATAATAGTGTAAAGTAGAATTTGAATTTAGTTTTAGTTTACCCATAAGGATAACCAAGTGTAACCTCTACCTGAAAGTACTGTGTTACTACCTTTCATCATCACTAAATGCTGGGTTAGAAATTCTTTCATAGCGATAGTGATAGGAATATAGTATTTTGAAATGTGTCAATAAACTAAACTAGTCTGGGCCTATTTAAAATGTTAGTTTACTTTGAGAAAGACAAGATGACCTAAGATGTCATTCTTCGTGAGATCAATTTTATGAGACTATGCAATTTATCCACTCCTCAAATTTTTACAAAGTCAATTTACCTCTTAATGTTCATGTATGTTCAAGCCTTACAGAATGGAATAAGAATAGTTTCTCATCTCTTATATCTTGCCTCTTGTCTAATCAAAGCATTTTCTAATTCAAATTGCATTAAGTGGTGCACATCAGATGAGTTCATCTAGTCACTGAATGAGAAAAGCATCCCACTGAGGGCTGAGCTAAGGAATCACTTAAAGCTTTTAACTATCAAGCTGTTTCAACCTATTTATTTTCCATGACATCAATTATTATTTTCACAAGATTGGTTTCTCAATAGTTTCTTTTCCTGGTGAGGTGACATAAAAAGGAAAAAAAAAAGTGATCTTCTTATTCAATTACATAAATCTCAATACCAAACCCCCATCATATCCCCAATCATTCTATCTAAATTCACTCATAAGTAATATTGTAAAATAGAGTGTTCTTATAAGGCTGGTCGCCTCGCCAGGAGGCCGGACACACCCACCTCTGCACTCAACACCCACCTCTGCACTCGACACCCACCTCTGCACTTGACACCCACCTCTGCACCTGACACCTGGCTCTGCACACGCACCTGCCTCTGAGCACATGTTCCCCTGGAAGGACCCGGCTGATTCAACCCTGGCAGAATCTTGCATTAGAAAAACCCGCCCAACAACCTACCCACCAATAACAGCCCGCCCCATCTCCATCCCGCTCCCCCGCAATCAATTAGAACACCCGGCCACTCCTCGTTCCCTAGAGCTATAAAAATCCCACGTCCCAGGAAGTCAGCACGACTTCTCTGGCCCTTCCCCACCCCCCCCCCCCTGGGACCATAGAACCTCGCCCGGGAGCGGAATAAATTGGTATTTAATTTTCTTATACTGGCCTCAGTTTCTTCATCTTAAACTCGGCAATAACCCTTACAAGTGGTGCCAAAACCTGGGAGGAGTTCTAGACCCCTTCTGGGGAAACTGACTCCTCTACCATAAGCCAGACCAGGGAATCGCTGAATCACCACCTTTCCTACCAACTACGACCATCACCTGGTAAGACCCCTCGTTGCCCATAGCCCCCTCTCCTATCTAATCCGTTCCTGCCCAAACCGTGCACATGTCAGGAACTCCAGCCCAGCAACAGCAGACTCTGTGGGGACGCCCCCAGAGCCTCTGTCTCCTTCCGTCCAAAGAGGCAAAAGTAACGAGGAGACGTCCCTTTACTTTTAGCCCTCTTCCATAGCCTTCCAGGAAGGCGCCTCCCAGGGAGGTTCCGTGGTTGGGTCACAAAGTCCTCTGGGACGCCAGTCTTGTCCCCAACTACCCCACAGTGGGAGAACGGACTATGGGCAACCAGGAGTCTCGCCTAGACCCCAAGTCGCCCTTGGGCTGTCTAATCCAAAATTTACCCAAGCTGGTCCTTTCCATAAAAAGAAAAAACTAGTTTTCCTCTCCACTGTGACCTTGCCTCAATATCCTCTGGATAATCAGTCAAAATGTCCGCCTGAAGGTACTTTCAATTTCAGCATTCTAACCAACCTAAACAACTTCTGCCAAAGGAATGGCAAATGGTCGGAGGTCCCCTACGTTCAGGCCTTTTAGTATCTCCGCTCCTGTCCCACCCTCTGTTCCTCTTACACTACCACCCACGTGCTCCTAGCCAAACAAACTTCCTTACTGCCCTCAGCCCCTCCCCCCATCCTCCTCCTTCTCCCACCGGACCCCCCGCAGAAACTATCCTTTCCACCAACTCAACCCACAAATCCTCCTCAAACCCCTCCTCCTCCTCCACCTCCTCCTCCTCCTGGCTCCAGCTCAGCCTCTCCTGTTAGCGCTCACACCTGCGTGCACTGTACTCCTAACAGTGAAAACTCCCTCCTTTGCCCCCTCCTCAAAGTCGCTGGAGCAGAGAGCGTTGTCCAGTACATGTTCCCTTCTCTCTCTCTGATCTATCAACCATTGAAAAACGCCTGGGTCATTTTCCACCAACCCCACTGCCTACAGGGAAAAGTTCTGCTATCCTACTCAGGCATATGATCTTACCTGGCATGACACCTATGTAATTCTATCTTCCACTCTTACCCCCGACGAAGAGGACCGCATTTTCACTGCCGCCCGTGCACACGCCGATCAGGTACATCTCACAGACAACCAGATGCCTGTGGGGGCAGCAGCAGTTCCTGATGCGGAGCCCAACTGGAACTATCAAACCGGCCAAGATGGCCGGCGTCGCCGAGACCAAATGCTGCAGTGCCTCCTAGCGGGCATACAGAGCGCGGCCCAAAACATAGTTAATTATGACAAATTAAGGGAAATAACTCAGGGCCCCAAACCCCCATATGAGACCTGGTAAACATGGCATTTAAGGTTTTAATGGCCGAGAGGAAAAGGCCGAGGCTGCTCACAAGGCCCGCCTGCAGCAAAAGGTAAGCCTCCAAACCCAAGCTCTTGTAGCAGCCCTGAGGCCGGCAGCCTACCAGGCGCCTGGTGAAGGGGGTCCAACAAAGCCTAACAGAGGCACCAAGGGCATCCCGCCTAGAGCCTGCTTCAAATGTGACCAGGAAGGTCGCTGGTCATGTGACTGCCCGTGCCCTCGGCCACCCACCAAGCCATGTCTGGACTGCAAAAAGCCTGGACATTGGCGCAGTGATTGCCAGTCCCGGATGACAGGCCCTCCCCCTGCAACTCCATGTGGGGGGCCGGCCGGCCCGCAGGAAGTAATCCTGTCACTCGAACTTCTCGGCCTCCTGGACGACTCATGCTGCCCGGACTCAAAGGCCCCCATCACCCTTGCCAAGCCCAGGGTAACACTGCAAGTAGCGGGTAAGTCCATTTCCTTTTAGTGGACATGGGGGCTGCCTATTCTGTATTGCCTTCCTACTCAGGGCCTAGTGTACCTTCCCAGGTCTCAGTCATGGGGATTGATGGCAAGCCCTCCTGTCTGCTCCAAACCCACCCCCTAGCCTGTATCCTTGAAGGACACCCCTTTTCCCACTCCTTTTTAATCATACCCTCTTGTCCGGTTCCCCTTCTGGGACGAGACATCTCCAGACACTGGGAGCCACTCTCCAGCTCACTGGCCCCCTGCCCTTACCCCCATCATCCATCCAACTTCTACTGCCACTTCTGGCTGACGCCGTCTCCCCTCTCAACCCCCAGCTTCCCCCACCATCTCGCCCGACATAGTCAACCCCATGGTGTGGGACACCTCCAAGCCCCTAGTAGCCAAACACCATACGGCTGTTAAAATCCTCCTCAAGGACCCTACCCGCTTTCCTTCGAGCCCTCAATTTCCTATCTCTAAAACTCACTGCCAAGGCCTAAAGCCTATTATCATCCGCCTGCTGGCTCAGGAACTGCTTATCCCCTTCAGTTCCCCTTGCAACACTCCTATCCTACCAGTCCGTAAAGCTAATGGGGACTACCGCCTAGTTCAGGACTTGTGCCTTATCAACGAGGTGGTAGTGCCCCTCCACCCCATAGTTCCCAACCCATACACTCTTTTGTCAAACATTCCTTCTACCACCTCTCACTTCATAGTACTCGACCTTAAGGATGCTTTCTTCACTATCCCCCTACATCCGGATTCTTATTTTCTCTTCACATTTATGTGGACCGACCCGGACACCAATTTGTCACAACAGATCACATGGACAGTCCTGCCCCAAGGATTTAGGGACAGCCCTCATATTTTTGGCCAAGCTTTAGCTACTGACCTCAATTCCTGTCCTCTCCAACCCAGCCTTCTCCTTCAATACGTAGATGACTTGCTACTCTGCAGCCCCTCCCCTCACCCTATCCCAACAACACACCGCCACTCTCCTTAATTTCCTTGGGTCTCGGGGGTACCAGGTGTCTCCCTCCAAAGCTCAGCTGTCACCTCAGTTGCATATCTAGGCATCAGCCTTACCCCCAAAACTAAAAGCCTTACCTCGGACAGCCGAAAAACACTCCTCTCGCTCCAACCCCCGAAGACGGCCGACCAAATCCTCTCCTTTTTAGGTTTTGTTGGGTTCTTCCATCACTGGATACCCAACTTTGCCTCTCTAGCCAAATCTCTTTACACAATGGCCAAGGAAACCCCCACGGGACCTCTCTCCCAACATGGGGTCATTAAACAGGCTTTTAAAACCCTCCAAATTGCCCTGTCTACTGCACCTCCTCCCTATCTGCCAGACCTTAACCGTCCCTTTCATCTGTTCACGGAGGAAAACAGGGGGTTGCTGTCGGGGTTCTTACCCAGCCACTAGGTCCTATGTCCAGCCCTGTAGCTTATCTATCTAAACAGCTTAACCCCACAGTCCAGGGGATGGCAGCCCTGCCTGCGCACTTTAGCAGCAGCAGCAGAACTCACTAAGGAATCCCTAAAACTTACCTTAGGTCAGCCTATCTCAGTGTTCTCTCCTCACCACCTTACCGACCTTCTTTCCCACAAATCTCTTGCCCAACTCGGGCCCTCCCGTCTACAAGAATTTCACCTACTCTTCATTAAAAACCCTTCAGTCAGCGTCCATCCTTCTTCCCTGCTCAATCCAGCCACGCTACTTCCTGTTCCCCCCTCTTCCCCTTCCCCCGGTCCATTCCTGCCCGGAACTGGTAGATGCCCTAACCAAGCCGCGGGAAGGCCTATCCGATCTTCCCCTGCCTAATCCTGATCTCACTGTCTATGTGGATGGCAGCTCTGCCCTAACAGGCAATGGGCAGCGGACGGCGGCCTACGCAATGGTCACAGACTCAGCCACCCTTGAGGCGCACCGTCTCCCTGATGGAACCACCTCACAAAAGGCAGAACTTATCGCCCTCACCCGAGCCCTTACCCTAGCACAGGGAAAACGGGCAAATATCTATACTGACTCAAAGTATGCCTTCCTTATTACATATTGTCACTCTGCCCTTTGGAAGGACGCGGATCCTTACCGCCAAAGGGTCCCCCTATCATTAATGCAACACAAATTTGCAACCTCCTGAAGGCCTTATCGTTACCTGCAGAAGTGGCAGTCATTCACTACAAAGGGCACCAGGCACAGCACGACGCCATCTCTCGAGGCAACGCGCGGGCAGACGCCGTGGCGCGATCTTTAACCAGCGCCAAGCTGCCCCGGCTCCTGTCCTCTTCCTCACTACGGACACCCAGCCCGCCTACTCACCCTCTGAAAAACAGGCCCTCATACTCAACGGGGGAACAGAGTCTCCCCAAGGCTGGATTTTCCTAAATAACAAAATTACCCTGTCCCGGCAACAGGCCCACAGTATTATCCCTGAAATACATCAGTCATTACACATAGGACCTAAGGCTTTATACCACTTCGTGCAGCCCCTTTTTTTCTCACCAGGGCTGCAGTAAACACTAAAACAAGTCCATAAGTCATGTACCACTTGCTCTAAAGTCTCGCCTCAAGGAGGCTTAAAGCCACAGTTTCCTACCCACCAACTGCGTGGCAACCTCCTGGCCCAGGACTGGCAAATTGACTTCACCCACATGCCCCCTCACAAAAAACTTCGCTACCTCCTCACTTTTGTAGATACCTTCTCAGGATGGATTGAGGCTTTTCCTACCTCCCAGGAAACGGCAGACACCGTAGCCACTATCCTCATCCAGGAAATTATCCCACACTTTGGTCTGCCTGCCACCAACCAGTCAGACAACGGTTCAGTGTTCATGGCCCAAGTGGTCCAGCTGGTCGCCGAGTCCCTCAACATCTCCTGGAAACTACACATTCTTTACCATCCTCAGTCGTCGGGTAAAGTCGAGTGAGCCCATGGTCTCCTCAAGGACCATCTTGCCAAACTCGCCATTGAGGTAAAAACTTTCCTGGCCCACACTCTTGCCTCTAGCCCTAGCCGGGGTCCAAGCCACCCTTCTGGGGACCCACGGGCCTTAGCCCCTTTGAACTACTGTATAGCAGGCCCTTCCTAGTCTCTCATAACCTTCCCACTCAACCACCCCCCTTAGCTTCTTATCTCCCCTTTCTCTCCCTCCTCCGCCACCTACTCAGGGAACACACCCATCGCACTCTCCCCCACTATCCCTGAACCGAAAGACCCCGCACCCGGCAGCACCTCTCCAGCTGGATGACAGTGTTTTTCTCCAAAAACTGAAACCCGGATCCCCTGCAGCCCAGGTGGTCAGGACCCCACATTGTTATCCTAACCACTCCCACAGCAGCAAAACTCCTGGGTCATACTCTGTGGTACCATGTGTCCTGCCTCAAACTGGCCCCCCAGGATGAACAGTGGGAAACCGAACCCCTGGGTCCCACCCGACTCCTTCTCACCCACCGCCCCACCCCTAAAACTACTAACTCTCCAGGGCCTCCTCCTATTAGCTTTTCTAATACCTTCTCTTGAGGCCCACACGTATGTCTGGTGCTTCCTTATCCAAAAAACATGGGTTGAGGGCCTCACCACCAGGTCCCAGTATATAGCTCAGGCAGACTGCCAACCAGCCGGCTGTTAGTCTGCCATAAGCCTTTCCATACCAAAGGGCAAAAGTCAGCTAGAACCCGGCTAGCAGGGTGGACCGGCGTTCTGCTTCCTCCACACACAAACCAAAGACTACTGCTTCTGGTGGCCAGAAACGTATGGTGGATGTCCTTATTCCTCTTGCTCAATCATCCTGCCACAATCGGCCAGCATGCAGGTAAGCCCCCACCGCTGCCTCAATAGACACCCAAATGGCACTCTTCAACTTCAAATACAAGATCCCTGGCATGAAAGGTGGGTAAAAGGGGTGGCAGCAAAAGTTTACAAGTACCATACCTACAGCAACCCCCCAGGGAATGTGGCTCATATCTCTCACCTACACCCGTGTAAACACTCAGGCTATAGATAAACTAAACTCTGTAAATGAGACAATTCAGGAAGCTGAAACCACACTAGACAGCCAATTAAACCCTCTGAAACAATCCTCTTCCCCCTTCTCCTGGCTAGGTTTTATGCAGCAAGTAACTAATATTGTTAATTCATCCAATGCCATAAATATTATCAATTGCTTTTTGTGCGCCTCCCTAAGCAGGTCCCTATGGGCAGCAGCCCCCCTCAGCCTAAAACTCAATATCTCAAACAGCTCGTCAGGCCCAGATAACAGCCAGGAATTTACTAAGGTTCCCCTATTCAAAGAATAATCACAAAATTTCTCCGTCTGCTATGGCCACGGCTCTTCCCAAAGCGTCGCTTGTAATTACACCGTCCACATCAGTAGTCCCACCACTATAAGCGGGGGGAGGATTCTTTTGGTGCAACGGGTTGTTAACAAAAACCATCAACTCCTCCTCTCCTTTCCCTTGTATACCCATCACCCTAATACCTCAACTGAAAATATATGGGGAAGCCGAACTTTTGTCACTCCTTTCTCCTTCTCCTAGCCCTCGGAACAGGCGCGCCGTCTTTCTTCCAGTAGTAGTTGGCCTGTCCCTTGCATCATCCGCAGCAGCAGCGGGACTAGGTAGTTTGCTGCATCCAACCCCCCAACATCTACATTAGGTATTTCTCCTAAAATTATCCCCTCCCTAATCCCCCCCACCCCCCTGCTATCCCTCCCCTAGCTCTCCCACCCGCTGAGAGGCCCCAGTGTGTGATGTTCCCTTCCCTTTGTCCATGCGTTCTCATTGTTCAACACCCATGAGTGAGAACATGTGGTGTTTGGTTTACTGCTCTTGTGTCAGTTTGCTGAGAATGATGGTTTCCATCTTCATCCATGTCCCTGCAAAGGGCTAATATCCAGAATCTACAAAGAACTTAAACAAATTTACAAGAAAAAACAACCCCATCAAAGAGTGGGTGAAGGATATGAACAGACACTTTTCAAAAGAAGATATTTATGCAGCCAACAAACATAAAAAAATGCTCATCATCACTGGTCATTAGAGTAATGCAAATCAAAACCACACTGAAATACCATCTCACACCAGTTAGAATGGAGATCATTAAAAAATCTGGGACAACAAATGCTGGAGAGGTTGTGGAGAAATAGGAACACTTTTATACTGTTGGTGGGAGTGTAAATTAGTTCAACCATTGTGGAAGACAGTGTGGCGATTCCCCAAGCATCTGAAAATAGAAATACCATTTGACCCAGCAATCCCATTACTGGGTATGCAAGCAAAGGATTATAAATTGTATAAAGACACACGTACGTTCATTGCAGCACTGTTTACAATAGCAAAGACTTGGAACCAATCCGAACGCCCATCAATGATAGACTGGATAAAGAAAATGTGGCACATATACACCATGGAATCCCATGCAGCCATACAATATTTTTTTTAAAATGAAATAGTTTATTCAAATGCTGTCACATTTTTCACTTTGTCCTCATGTTGAATACCTGTAATTAGTTATGTGAGACTGGATTTCATGAAAGTAAGTACAGTTAGGGATATTTATTTGGGAGTCATAAACATACAGAGTAGTTAAAGCCATGATTTTGGAGGAGATCACCTAAAAATGAATGCAAAGTACTGATCACTAAAGTCATCTATCATTTCAAAACTGGGAAGATGAGACTTTATCAAGTAGACTGAATGGGTCTATCTGGTGAATTCTGAAGTAAACCAAGTAGTTAGGATGTCACTGAGGACAAATGAAAAAAGGTGTGTGTGTGGGTGTGGGTGTGTGCACATGTACATGTGTGTATCAGGTATACAGAAAAACACTGATGATGCAAGAAAAAAAATTATTTGCTAGTTGTGAGAAAGAGTCCTTGAGTAGAAAATATGGGATATGATATTGTGTTTACAAACATAGCCGAGCACAGTGGCTCGCGCCTGTAATCCCAGCACTTTGGGAGGCCAAAGTGAGTGAATCATTCGAGATCAGGAGTTTGAGACCAGCCTGGCCAACATGGTGAAACCCTGCCTCTACTAAAAATACAAAAGTTAGCCAGGCATGGTCGTGGGCACCTATAGTCCCACCTATTCAGGAGACTCAGGCAGGAGAATCACTTGAACCCAGGAGGCAGAGGCTGCAGTGAGCTGAGATCACACCACTGCACTCCCGCCTGGGTGACAGAGTGAGACTCCATCTCAAAAAAAAAAAAAAAAAAATAGAAAGAAAAAAAGTGGAATGCTCAATCATTTTACTAGAAGAAAAATCTATGTTTATGCGTACAGACCTAGGTAGGATGGTGGACAATAGAAAAATGTGTAGAAATTGTCTTCCTTTTAGTTTTAAAATAAAAACGCAAGATTACCAGATGAAAGTGAGGACTTGGGAAATGTTTCCAAAATAAGGGCCATATAACATAAGCAGTTTTAAGGATCGGAGGCTCAACACATCAAAGGTCATTTCTTACCAACAAGTTGTCCACATAGTCTTCTTTAAGCTGATCTATGGGGTGGATCTCTTCCAAATGGCTTTTAGATTCAGCCTCTGTCCAAAATGTGGCTTCATAGACTTCAACGTGGAGCTTTGTCCAGGTTGCAGGAACGATCAAAAGGGAAAATGTGGACAAGAAACACAAGTTCTTAATC
This sequence comes from Ateles fusciceps, assembly GCA_036589455.1. NCBI lineage: Eukaryota > Metazoa > Chordata > Mammalia > Primates > Atelidae > Ateles > Ateles fusciceps. The sequence continues at coordinate 479,210 of JAZHEH010002417.1, read as the reverse complement.
CATAAGTGAGTCATAGTCTGTACTCACATTTCATTATCTAGAACAGGTCACCTGTCTCCACCTAACTATGACAAGGCCAAGAAATATAGTTCAGTTCTATAACCAGGAGATGGAAATGACTTTCATAAGCACATAGTTCATTTATGCTAGAGTAGTGTTCAAGGTTTGAGGAGAAAAAAGGATGCAACATGCTAACTTATTAGGAAAATAGAAATTACTAGATATAGGGAAGTTGCTGAGTAGTACAAAAGTCTCTGTTGAGGTTGGTAGTTTTGAAGTGGTAGCATTTAATCTGGTTTGATATTCATTCTTAAAGTCGTGATCATGGCTTTAAAGTTGGAGTAGTCAGTAATATGACCACTACGGTAATGTTTCTGCCTGTGGGAAACAGGAAATAAGTTGGATTTAGCCATATTAGGGTTTTGCTTAGAAGGATCGAGAGAGAAGCAAGAGAGTTGAGGGAATAATCAAATGGGGTAATTATAAAAGGAATTATAGCATCCAAAACCAATAGGGAAGAATGTAAGGACAAAATCTCTGTGACTTTGAAAAGCTTGTAGGGTCAACAGATGTGTGGTCTCAGAGATATTTAAAGCAAAATAAAAAGCAAAAATTATTGCAGTCAGGCACCAAAGGGAATGAGGTAGAAACACAGCTGTGTGTTAATGAAGTGCTTGTAATGGGTGTAACAATGAGAGGTGAGTTAAAGGAGAGCATCAGAGAGGAAGATATTGAAAGTTTTCTCTACATGAATATCAAAATAATAATATGACAGGAGAAACAGGGCGTGGCAATGATTCAGGGGCTAAAATCTTCCATTTTTGTACAAGGATGGCATGGGAGACTGAACTGCCATACGATTTTCAGAGGAACTGAATGGTTTATAGTGAGGGTTGTCTGAACATAACTCAGAAGGGTGAAGAAGATATTTGCCTCTAGGTGAAGTAATATGTTTGAAAGGAGAAACAACCACAACTGGATGACTGCATGGAAAGCATGGTAGTAATTTTGTTTAAAATAAGATGATGAATCAACACTGGAAATAAGAAATTTTGTTGATGAAATAGAATGGATTTCACAAAGTTTTTTTCTTTTTTTTTTTTGAGATGGAGTCTTGCTCTGTCACCCAGGGCTGGAGTGCAAACTCTGCCTCCCAGGTTCAAGCGATTCTTCTGCCTCAGTTTCCCAAGTAGCTGGGACTACAGACACTTGCCACCATGCCCGGCTAATTTTTGTATTTTTAGTAGAGATGGAGTTTCACCATGTTGGCCAGGCTGGTCTCAAACTCTTGACCTCGTGATCCACCCTCCTTGGCCTCCCAAAGTGCCAGGATTACAGGCATGAGCCACTGTGCCCAGCTTCACAAAGATTCTTGATTGTACAGAGGTGTGACACTGGGTCAGATAAGGCGATTTGCAGTTTTATTCCAGGATGAGAGTCTTATTGATGAGGGATAACATTTAGGAAAGTAATTAATTTCAGCAGCTCTGAGCAGTTGTTATTTTATCTGTTTTCCCAGCTATCCCTTGAGCAAAATCCCTTTGGATACATGGGGGTTTAATCTCATAAATACATACACACACACACACACACACACAAAACTCTCACAAAAGTGATATGACATGGTATGTAAATCATATGTAGCATAAACATATTTGAGAGTCCAGAAAATAAACCAGTAAAAATGTCAATGCATTATAAAGGCCAAAATGTTTTAATAAACAAAGAGAAAAATTATATAAGCATCAGAGTTTATATAAGCATCAGAGGTTTTTTGTGTTGGTTTTTCTCAATGGTCTTATCCTGCAGGAAGAAAAATTATTATCTAAATCAATTGATTCTTTTTATCATAATTCTAATAAATCAGTAGTTATAAATACTTGATAATTCTCAGTGATACAGAACTTCAGAAACTATAATATTCATCTTATTAAATTTACTATTAAGGCTCTAAAGAGAACCAGCGATGGTTTTAATAAATGAAGGTATAGTGTCATATACAAGGACTGCATACTACAGATTTAATTAATGTTTATGCTAATTGGTCTTTACTAGTGGGATATTAAATATTGTATGATAATTGGATAAAAATAATAGTAAAATATAAATATTTCATTAAGATTATTGATATTTAAATCATACAATACTTATCAAATGGTGCTGTAGGCTTTACTGTTAGTAATCATGGCCAGGTCGTCATTCCCAGCTATAGTTGGTTGTGCTAAATGCTTGTTTTGAAAATGAGAATTTGTTCCAACTTGATTGACATAGTAGGAACTGTTTGAGCAAGATGAAGTTTTTGCATTTGCTTATGTGCAAACTCTTCCTGGTAAACATCAGGTGCTCACATAAAACTGTACCCAGATGAATGAGTCCAAGCAGCAATTAAGCAAACTGCATACACTTCAAAAGTCTGCTAGTTACTTCCACCCATGGTACACATTAGAACTTGCAATGGTCTGAATGTTAGTACCCGTCCAAACCTCATATATTGAAGTCCTAACCCCCCAAGGCAATCAAATTAGAATTTAGGGCCCTTGGGAGGTGATTAATTCATAAGGGCAAGGGCCTTCAGGCTGGAATGACTGGCTTTATAAGAAAAGGCCCCTGAAAAACGCTCACCCCTTCCACCATGTGAGAATACTGCAAGAAGGTGCTATTTGTGAAACAGAATGTGAGCTCTCACTAGATACTGAATAAGCTGAAACCTTAATGGACTTCCTAGACTCCGGAACTGTGATAAATGCATTTCTGTTGTTTATAAGCCGCCCAGTTTATGGCATTTTGTTATAGCAGCCCAAAAGGACTAAGACAGTCCTATTTTAGATAACCCTTTTTCCACCTCCCACAAGATGCTATTATTCTGACCCACACCTCAGCAAGTAAACCTTAGATCCATTTCAAGGTAAAATGCCATTGTTTGAATAGTATTTATATGTTTCTTAACCATAAAATTATATTATTATTTTTAATAGTATCTGCATTTTTTATTCTTTATCAGGTGTCACTGATAAAATTTTTGAGTGCGTGTTTTCCTAACCCCATTTTTTCCATAAGCCCTGTGGTTTATATTTCATAATTTTAAATAGTGTGGTAATTTTAATGAAGAACTAATTATACTGGAAATTTCCACTTTCAGCCTCCTTTCAGTAATTTGGGCAGTATTATGTGACATATTTTGGCTAATGGGCTATGGACAGAAGTAACATGTAACTTCTAGGACCAAGTATAAGATCACAGGCACACAACCTTCCAATTGTCTCTGATCCTGCTTCATCAGTGTGGGAGGACGAGTGTTCCAGATGGTGCAGCTGTAGGAGGGTGGAACCCCTGTCAGCTAGATCATTGCATCTCTGCATGAAAGACACTTCCTTTTAAAAATATTTGAGAACATAATCAGATTTCATATGAAAGAAAAATAAACATTTATATTGTTAACCACTGAGATTGTGAAATTGTCTCCTACTGAAGCATAACATAGCATGTTGACTTGTATAGGAGGAAAAAGCATAATCCATGAGTTTGGGGTTTAAGTTTCACCATACACCAATGTGTGGATTTTTAATATTCATCTTTATTAATCTTACTTTGAATGATACACGGTGCTCTGTATGCAAAATGTTCTGCAGTGTTTACTAAACACATCACAGTAAATATTGTGACTCCTCATCACTCCCTGCCCTCACTCTAACCAACTTCTTACCCTTAGAGCCATAGAATGAAAGTCAGGTCACGTGTCTTATGTGAACAGTTCAATACCTCATATGTGAAGGATGAGAAGAAAATGATTTTACTTTGCTTATGAATATGAATGCAGTTGTCCCTTTTTTCTCCTGAAAGAGTCTGCTCCTTACTCTGGCTCTTTGGTAAATAAAGAAATCTCTTCAGGAGCAAGATAACCCTTTTGCTCTTCTTCTAATGCATACAGATATCTCTAACTTTCTTGGCTTAATTTTGCCCCTTGAAATGAAAGTACCAAGAAGGTTAGCCACTCCAGTCTTCTTGGCACTTGGGGGCTAAACAATTGTCCTCCTAGAGATAGAGAAGATTTATTATTTTGGTGGGGGAGTAAGAACACTTAACTATACAAATGGCTACAGATATAATTCTCATGCTATATGAAAAGTCTAAGGTGATAGATTTCTAGCCATATCTATCAATGAAGCAGAGAAGATATCTCCATTTTTGTAACCAGATTAAAAAATTACCACAATTAATTTAAAATTAATCAAATTGAATCTTACACATGCTTTGACAAAGTTGACAAATTATGTTCTTACTGAGATAGGATTTGATAATTTTGTACTCCAGATAAAAGCAAACACTATATAATCAAACACTATAAATGTCTGTTTTTAAATTTTCCAAGAATAACTTCTTGTTTCTGACAATATTAATAGTAGCTGACACCATCCAAATGCTAACTTTGGGCCACATACTATTTTATGTGCTGTTTTATATTAACTTAGTTATTTCCCACAACCCAATAAGGTGGATACTAATAACAGTCCCATTTAAACTGTAATACAACTAAAATAAAGAGAAATTTGTCCAAGTGCACACATTTAGCAAAATATGTAGTTACAATCTGATCCTAAGTCCAAATCTGATTCCATTCCCTTAATTCTACTCTACTACTCTGAGGCAGTATGTCCTAGTGTCTCTTCCTGTTGCCCATTCAACCCAAGAGATTTTATTGAAAGGAGATGGAAGTTAATGGACCAGTTGAATTAACAATAATTTTGAGAGTGACGAAGGCAACTGTATATAAAGTTACAGTATTTCCAATAACAAACTCAATGGACGGGTCAAAGAGCAAAATGAATACAGCTAAATCAGAAATCAGAAATGGATAAAGAGAATGTTGCTATAGCTTAAATTCATGTTTCCCCTCCAAAATTCATGTATCAGAAGTTAAGTCTCAGGTAATGGTATTAAGAGGTGGAGCCCTTTGGGAAGCATGTAAGTCATTAGGCATCTGCCCTCATGAGTGGATCAGTGATCTTTTAAAAGAGGTTGAAGGATGTTCATTGACACATTTTTCTCTTCAGCCTTCACCATATGACAACATAGAGTCTTCATATTTTGCCCTACGAGGATGCAGTAAAAGGCACCATTTTGGAAGCAGAGAGCAGTCCCTACCAGACACAATCTGCCAATACCTTGATCTTGTGTTTCCAGGCTTCAGAACTGTGAGAATTAGATTTTATTGCCTACAAATTACAAATTACCCAGTGTGGGTTTTTTTTTAATAGCGTCATGAATGGACTAAGAAGAAATGTAAACATGAGGTAAGGAGATACAAAGGATAGAAATAAAAGTATTTCCTTACATGTAAAACAATTTGCAGGAAAAAAAGAGAAATAAAACATATATATGTGAAAAAATAGTGACAAAGAATTGCCATAAAAAAGAAAACTGTGAGACTTCATATTTTAAAAATTAATGTAATGCTAAATGGTGTGCATAAGAAAGAATTTAGAGCTGAAAACAATATATCCAAATTAAAAAAATCAAAGACAAGGATGGAATTATAAAATCTTCCCAAGAGTAAGAATTATAAAATAAAATGAATTAGAAAATGTTCTTGGTACAAACATTGAATATAAAAACACAACAGGGTCATATTTCCAAAATGTCAAAGGAAAATAAGCCTGAAATTTCATATCTAGTAAAATTATAATTTAAATATGAAGACAAAATGAATATGTTAAGAGTCATATTAACATTTGAAATTCAACCAAAACTGTTTTTGAAAATGCCCTTAAAGAAAAATATCCTAACAAGGAAGGAGAATTCAGGATATTATAAGATACCCATGAGGGTAGCTAGACTTAAGTTAAAGTTGCTATTGTATGAAAAACGAGGCACAAAAAAAAATAGGCATAAAAATACTAAAGATAGGTTCTATGTGATAAAAACGTAATGGGTTGGAGCTTGTCTTTGTCAATAGTGGGCTGCTATAACAATATATTATAGACTGGGTGGCTTAAACAATAAATACTTCATTGCTCTCAGTTCTGGAGGTTGGGAAGGCCAAGGTCAAAGTGCCAGCTGACTCAGTGTCTGTTGAAGGCCCACTCTGGTTTGCAGGTGGGCACCTTCTTACCATATCTTTGCACAGCAGAGAGAGGGCTATGGTCCCTCTCTTTCTTAGATGGCCACAAATCCCATCCATGGTGGCTGCATCCTCATGATTTCATCTCAATCTAATTACTTACTTCCTAAAGGCCCCATCTCTAAGTACCATTATACTTGGGATTAGGGTTTCAAGGGATAAATTCTGGGAGGACACAGACATTTAGTCTATGGCAGGGTTGAGGGAAGAACAGAGAGGTAAAAATGTGATAACAGGATGTGCTTATGGAACAAAGACGAATTTAACTAAGACTTACAAAATTTGGAAAATTAGAATTGAATATATATATATCACCACATATTTAATGTCAATTTAAGTATCACAACCTCAAGAATAAAATTTGAATATATAGATTTGAAATAAGGAAAAACTAAGACACAAAAATAAATTATAACGATACTTTAAATAATAATGATAGAAAGCATGACATCAGATGGCTGACATAACTGACAAAAATATTCCATAAAATAAAGGTGAATGTTTTAAACTCACTGTTAAAAAGGAGAGATGCAGAGCTTGGGCTATATCAAACAAAATCTGGTCCTCTGATCTCTAGAAGAGATACAATTAAAAGCAAAGTTAAAAGACGCAGCTAAACACTATCTACAAGTGTTTAACCCAAAAATATGAACACGATGTATCAGTTAAACATAATACAAAATAATGCTGTGGTAGAATTTTTAAATTAGAAAATCTAGAACATTAAATGAATCTGGAAACCATCATTCTCAGCAAACTGACCCAAGAACAGAAAGCCAAGCACCGTATGTTCTCACTCACAGGTGGGTGTTGAACAATGAGAACACGTGGACTCAGGGAGAGGAACATCACACACAGGGGACAGTTGGAGGGGTAGGGGAGAGACAACCGGGGGTGGGGAGGGAAGGGAGGGTGGGGAGGGATAACATGGGGAGAAATGCCAGATATAGTATGCACTAAAAGTAAAATAAAAAAAAAAAAAAAAAAAAAAAGTCTGTGACCAGCACTCTTGGGCTGCTTGCTCAAGCCTGTCTCAGTATGTGGAGTGTACTTTCATTTCAATAAATCTGTGCTTTCCTTGCTTCAAAAAAAAAAAATTCTCATAATGGGCAAAGAAAGATACTACCATTGATAGGAAAAATAAGTCAAGAAGATAAATTACTATGAAAACATATACACCTAATATAATAAAACATCCTCAAAATGTATCAAGCAACTACTTATTCACCAAGCTGTAGTTACAAATTGGTAGCATAACACTCTCAGTAGTGGACATATAAAGTAGACAAAAACAAGCATATGAAGATTGAATAATAGGAATAATAATCTTGAGGTACTTTTTTTCTACATTTATGTCTGTGTGTGTACATTCTTTTCCAACGAGAAATCATTATGACTTAGATTTCTTGACAAGTAAAATTGCTCCTAAGCAAAGATCATGTAATGTCTGTCTTATAAACAGGGAAATTCTAATGATGTATTACATGCAAAATACTAAGAAACAGTAGTAATATTTTTACTCTCCAGGCAATCTGATTAGTCAAAATGGAGGAAATGGAACAAGACCTTTGGAGTTAGGCTCACCTGTGAGATATTTTCCAAAGATAAGAGAATGTATGATGTGTCTTAGGACAATCAAAATAACAAGAAAGGAAGTCAGCATACTTCAGAATGATACAGAGCTACTGCTGATTGAAGAATTAAATATTTAATATATTTGGCTCTGAAATTTCCAAATATTAGCATTAACTTTACTACAACCTTTCAACTCATTTTACTCAAAAGTATTAACTTTATTAGAATGTCTCAACTCTCTCAAAAGTAAAGATAGATAAGAATAACAGTCACAGGCTTATAAATATACATCCCAAAGAATTTATGTATAATGCATCACTCCACAAAAAAGTAACTAAATAAGCGTTTTTATTATAAAAATATTGGTTGGCTTCTGTAGTTTAAGAAAATCTAGTATTGGTTATATGCATGGTGATAGATGGGATCCATGTTTTTACCTTATTTTTGACTTCTTTTTGACTTGGCTCCAGTTAACCTTTGCAACTTGTTCAATGAGAAACTTCAGTGAACTGCGTCACCATACACAACTCATGGTTGAGTGGTCTATAATAAATGAAAATGCCACCACTGCTTAGCAATTAGCTTATGGATTGTCTCCAACCACTTAGAAACTCTTCCATCTGCAGCATTTAAACATGCTGAGTGATTTAAATATACTTAAAGTGAGCAGCAATATTCAATTACTTGTGGGTGCATTGTGTGGAATTGTCATCATTATGATTAATAGCCCTTATAAAAAAACAATTAATTTGGCATCTTGTTGCTAGGTCAACTATAAAAGCTAATTCCCTTAAGAGAAAATTAGTTTATCAGTACATACCCTTTTATAATGTTTTGATCTAAAACATTAATGTGATAGCTTTTTTAAAAAAGTGTAGAAATTTAGTAGGACAAATATATCTCTACTATTGACCTAGAGGCAGAGGGATTATTTAAGTTTCATACTAAAAGAATATAGTGACAGGGAAAGAGAAGTAAATGCTTCAATTTACACCGAAATCAGGTATATCTCATATTTCAAACCTATCTTTGGGAACTCAATTATTCACATTGAAGAGAGAAATTGCAGCTAGACAAAGGCATTTGACTTCTCATAGAAGAGTTCAAGTACCCAGGAGATATGTCTCATTTCAAACCCAGTAGCACAAAACACAAATAACTATCTCATCTGATGAAACCACTAAGTTAAAAAGAAAACAAGAAACAAGGCAAAACAGCCTTTTCTCAGCAAATGTTTTCAATAGGGATATAAAAGAACTGTTCTTGACTTATTCATAATCCCCCGGGTGAGGTGAGAGAAAACCTCACCACTCTGTTCTTTTGGAAATCAGCTTCTAGGCCAGGCATTGTGGCTCATGTCTATAATCCCAGCACTTTGGGAGGCCAAGGCAGGTGGATCACCTGAGGTCCGGAGTTCGAGACAAGCCTGACCAACAAGGTGAAACCCCATCTCTACTAAAAATACAAACATTAGCTGGGTGTGGTGGTGGGCACCTGTAGTTCCAGCTCACTGGGGGTGCTGAGGCAGGAAGATCACTTGAACCCCAGAGGAGGAGGTTGCAGTGAGCCGAGATCAAGCCACTGTACTGCAACCTGGGCAACAGAGCAAGACTCCATCTCAAAAAAAAAAAAAAAAAAAAAAAAAGAAAGAAAAAGAAAATCATCTCTGCTCATATTTACATTTTGCCCTGTAGGATGTAAGGTTTAATATCATTCTGCTCTATGAAGCCCTTGAAATCAAGAGGTCAGTGAGTTGGATGGTGATGGTTTTAAGGTGACAGTATTTGATCAAGGGAGTTATACCTTCTTTCAGTCTTAAAAGGACTATTTAGATATGTTAATCACTTTCTCTTTTCCAAGACTATTGTCTAATCTATTAATCATTTCTACAATAATAATTTCCATTATAACCAGTGTTTCCTCAATTAATCAAATTCTTTATTTGACCCTACACGAAAGTTTCTTACATGATAAATTATTTCTCTTTCCCTGTCACTATATTCTTTTAGTATGAAACATAAATAATCCCTCTGCCTCTAGGTCAATAATAGAGTTTGTCATATGTCTTGCTAATAAATAAATAAATTTTAAAAATATATAAAACTATAAAACTGGAGTGAAACCTGAAAGATATTCAAATTAGGTTTTATTCATTACATAAATTACTGCCCAATATCACTACTAAAAAATTTTGTGGTCATAGTTTCAAATGGCAATTTATTGTCTGCCTTATTCTTATTGAACAATCTATTAATGAGACTGTCAGGATTTTCTTTTTCATGCGCCAACATCACCTTATACGTATTTTTATTTTATTTATTCATAGGTAATGATACCTATGAATAATTCGTCTTTCCATTATGAGCCCTTAAGAATAGTGACTGTATTTTACTCATCTTTATATCACCGATATTTAGTCCAGTAGATGGCTTTAAAATATGTGTTGAATTAATAAATGAAGCAATAATTCACTCAGTTAATATTGTCTTAATTAATTTAGGCTGCTATGACAAAATACTATAAACTGGTTAGCTTATAAACAACAGAAATTTATTCCTCACACGTCTGAAGGCTCAAAGTCCAAGACCCATGTACTAGTAGGTCTGGTGAGGGCCTATTTTCTGGTATCTTCATAAGTGGAAATTTCCAGTTGTATCCTTACACGGTAAAAGGGGCAAGGCCATTCTCTGGGACCTTGTTTTTTATTTATTTTTTAATAAGGTCACTAATTTCATTTTTGAAGGCTTCACTTTTATGAAATAATCACCTCCCAAAAGTCCCACCTCCTAATGCCATCATCGTAATGGGGGACATCAAAATTCAGATCATAGCTGATAGAGTAATTAATTTTATTCAGCAAATATTATGAGAATGTACTGAAAAAAGTAATTGTTCTAAGACATGCATACATAATGATAGGTAAAATAGTACTGTACAATACTACTGTCCAATAATACTTTTGACTGGTAATATTGAGGTATCTGTATATCCATACGGGTATAACATAGGACTCAGAAACCACATGGCCTACTCTTAGGCCAATTAGTCTGGCCAAAATCCAAGAACAGATCCTTAGCAATTTTCAAGTGAATGAAAATTAACCAGAGAGAGCTTCAATTAAGTTACAGAGATTTAAAAACTATAGGGAAGAAAAGAAAAAAAAAATCGCTACAACTCTCACTAATTTATACAGCGGGTTATGGTTTATGAAATATATTTGGGAATGATTTTGACTCAGAAGAACATTATAAAATAGGCTTGACTTTGTTATAACCATTTTACAGTCAAGGAAATAAATTCACAACAATTTAGGTGACTTTCCAAGATAGTATGGAAATCTGAGCCAAGAAAATTCTACAGCCTTGTTTCGTAAAGTGTAGTCCTTAGATCAGTAGTATATACCTTGCTGGAAAAGCAAAATTTTAAGCCCTAGACCTGAATCAAAATCTGTTTTTAAATGTGTTTTCAAGTGATTCATAGGCATACATCATATGACCTTTGAGAAACACCAGTCTACTTTTCTCCACATTACAGCATACCTATTATAAAAATAACAAATTTAGGCATTATTTTAAAATACTATAGCCTGCTTAGAAATAACAGAGGCTGAGGGGTACAAATGCAAACCTGAACCAGGTACAGTGGCTCACACCTGTAATTCCAGCACTTTAGGAGGCTGAGGCGGTCAAATTGCCTGAAATCAGAAGTTCAAGACCAGTCTGGCCAACATGGTGAAACTCCATCTCTACTAAAAATAGAAAAAAATTAGCCAGGCGTGGTGGCATGCCCTTGTAATTCCACCTATTTGGGAGGCTGAGGCAGGGGAATTGCTTGAACCAGGGAGGTAGAGGTTGCGGTGAGCTGAGATTGGGCCACTGCACTCCAACCTGGGAGACAGAGCAAGACTCTTTCTCTAAACAAACGAACAAATGCAAACCTGTAGACAAAGAACCCAGTGAATAGAAAATATGACAAATATTTGGGGCTTTCATTTTTTCACTGTGCAAAGACAATGTTTTGGGTTAGAATAAAAGGCTTCAACATAAATGACAGATAATACATGAGAAAGCCAGGGATCAGTGCTGAGTGTATAAAATTAAGAGCGGGATTATAAGTACAGGTGATGCAGCTTTCTTCATTTCTGTCATAAAGGGCAATCAAGTCCTTATAATTAAAGATAAGTTGCCAATTGTGATAAATAAATACAATATAAAAATTAAATAGTGACAGAAAAGATCATTCTATGTTATGTATTAGAAATTGCAATGCATATGATTGCCAAATTAAATTAGAATGTGTGCCATGTGGAAGTTAGAATGTGCTGAAATGCAAAGGCATTTGTGAAACTATTTGTTTTGTTCTGTTTATTTTATGAAGTATGTTGACTTTTTTTCCTTCTATGTTGACTCTTAATGTCAATATTGGATAAAATCTCAGAAGAATGTTTTACATGAGAAAATGTGAATAAATATAGAAACATCTGCTTTCGTTGTTGTTACAATATACTTTATGCAGTTTTCCAAAAAGAGGTGTAAGAATGTATAAAGAAAACAAAGAAATTTCCTTGTGAACTCAAACAAATGACTATGAACCACATTGAAAGTAGATAAAAAATTCATTTTTGTCCATTTGAGAGGTAGAAAATATTTAGAGGTTTCAACTGTCTTAATTTGTAGATAAACAGCTGCCTCTTTGGCTGCATGTTTAAAATGTGGATTTCTTTCTCCCTCAGAGATTCGCTTATTATTGACACTGATAGATTGTACCAAAATTCATACAAATTTCTAGTTTTCATACAGAATATAGCTTCACACATACAAAGATTCTGAGCACTTCAAATAATACTGAAACCAGTCTGTAGTACTGTCATCAACCTTTAATAGCTCACTATTGAAATGATCAATTCACAAATGCTTAATGAGCTAAAATGCACCTGGCTTATAGATTTAAAGGGAGTTTAAAAAGTAATGCATTATGTGACATCTGCCTCAAAAGAAAAGCAGTATGATTTGGCAAATATCATTATTTGATGAAAAATCATAATGTGTCAGCTTTCACCTGTCAACAAGTGTGATGATAGTTAATTTTATGTGTCAACCTGACTTGGCCAGAGACTATCCAGATAGGTGGTTAATTATTATGGGTGTGTCTATGAGAGTATTTTTTGATAAGATTTACACTTGAATCAATAGAGACAGTAAAGTAGATTGTTCTCCACAGTGTGGGTATGCATACTACAATCTATCGAAGGGATAAATAGAACAAAAGGGCTGAATAACAGGGAATTTGTTCTCTGCCAGACTATCTTCAAGCTAAGACATGGGTCTTCTGTCTTTGGACTCAGACTTGTGCTGAAACTTACACCATTGACAATCTTGGTTCTCCGGGCTTTAGACTAGAATTATATTACTGGCTCTCCTCAGTTTCCAGGTTGGCAACTGCAGATCTTGGGAATTGCAGCCTCCAAACTCACATTAGCAATTTTTTGGAGAACTCAGCATGTAACATTGAGGAATATCAACATCCTGGAATTCTCATATTTCAATGAGGATAACACCACTCCTTCTTTTTTCAACTTCCTCAACCAATATTTACTGGATAATAGGACAAACAAAAACTCATTTCAGTGGAGGATACTGTCATGGGAGAGAGCTGTTTAATGGAATAAAATGAAATAAACCAAACACTGCCATCTAGTAATACATGTAATAAATAAATAAAACTAAAGTGATAAACAGAGCCTGAGAAGTTATTGAAACTTATTTGCATATGATAGCTAGGGAAGCCATCTCTGAAGAGGTAGTGTTTGAGCCAGGAAGCAAAAGATAACAAAGCATTAATCACTGAAATACCTGATTAAATCAATTAAATTTTAAATATTATTTTCTCTTTAAAGGAAAATAATTTAAATGGCAAATATAGTAAGGGTGAGAAACTATAGTATGAATTATGTCACTTTACATATGAGAAGATTGTCAATATCTCAGCACTTATCAATGAAAAACCAAAGTATTATGCCAATCACAATAATATATAGAAATAACATGCCCTCTACTGAAAAACATACATATATGAAGAACAAGTTGTGCATAGGTGTATTAGTCTGTTTTCACACTGCTGATAAAAACATACCTGAGACTGGGTAATTTATAAAGAAAAAGAGGTTAATGGACTCACAGTTCCATGTGGCTGGGGAGGCCTCACAATCATGACAGAAGGCAAAAGGCACGTCTTACATGGCAGCAGGCAGAAAATAGAGAATGAGAACCAGGCAAAAGGGGAAACCACTTATAAAACCATCAGATATCACGGGACTTATTCACTACTAGGAGAACAGTATGGGTGAAACCACTCCTGTGATTCAATTATCTCTCACCTGATCTCTCCCACAACACATGGGAGATGTGGGAGTTACAGTTCAAGATAAGATTTGGGTGAGGACACAGCCAAACCATATCAGTGGGTGAATGCCAATAAAGGGAAAAAAGAGTTTCTACAATAATATGGCTAATATTAATACATTTATTATATAGTAATTAATTAATGAGATTGATGTGGCCAAACATTCTAAACACATCAACAAGAAAGGAAAAGTACAGAGCATTCTAAAGTACTCCAAGCAGTTGCAGAAGAGAAAAGAAAGTCAGGCCTCTGACTTCCTTTAGAGCTTAGATTCTATGCAGCAATAATCTTCATTAAAAGGTAACTCACCACTGATTTCTATCAATTAACAACAGCAAGATATGCAAACATATGCTATGGAAATATTAATTAGCTGTTAATTTAATTAGTGCTTGAATTATGTTTTTCATGTGAAAGAAATGGGAATGAGTATTTAGACCATTTAATGAACTCTAGGAAGACTTAATAAAATATAAAATATGAATCTGCAGTTAATGTTGCAGATCAAAGAAGGCTCTGAATATGTGATGAGTTTTCCTGTAAGGACCAAATTATTTCATAACTTTCATAAAATTATTTAATATTATGATAAAACATTAATAATTATATAACTATAAAATAAAACCAAGGACCTATGAAATAATCCTATTTACTTCAGGAACATGATGAGAACCAGGAAACTATAGGTCTTCCCACAGATCCTATAGGAAGAGGGTCCTAGAAAAGGACACCTATGGTTGGACGTGGGGCTCACGCCTGTAATCTCAGCACTTTGGGAGGTCAAGGTGGTTGGATCATAAGGTCAGGAGTTCAAGACCAGCCTGACCAACATGGTGAAACCCCGTCTCTACTAAAAACTACAAAAATTAGCTGGACGCGGTGGCAGGCACCTGTAATCCCAGCTGCTTGGGAGGCTGAGGCAGGAGAATCGCTTGAACCTGGGTAGCAGAGGTTGCAGGTAGCTGAGATCACACCACTGCACTCCAGCCTGCTTGACAGAGTGAGACTCCATCTCAAAAAAAAAAAAAAAAAAAAAAGAAAAAAAAAAAAGAAGTACCTATAAAACGGGTAATGGTGAAATGTGCTAGACTGACACACTACAGAGATGATTTGGGCAGAAAACTATACACCTCATATATAATTTATATAATCCTATAATCTATGTTTTTGTTCCCTTGGGACTTTCAGGTTAAATAGTTCAGAATTTTGGATTTTACTGCAATGGGATAGAATGTAGGTATAGTAGGATTTTATGGTAAGGGGTTAGAATGTAGAAGGTAGAATGTAGATAGAGAAAATAAATTTATTTTTATCCAAATAATGAGTTTTTTTTCCTTTAGTCAAATCATATCCAACTTTTTTTTTCACTATAGTCAAATTATACTTAATATCATTTTAGATGTCTTATTTTCAACAATGAACTCCAAAATTTTATTGTGGCTTGAGGCAGCAGTATAGCACAGTTTATTGATTTTTACTGCATGCAGAAGATACAGTTACACTCTATTCATTAACCTTAGAAAGATATTTGACTTAATAAAAACACTTGGAAATGTTTGTTGCTGCATTTGTTTTCAACATAGGAAAAAACAGCTATCATCAGTGGCAGTACTCACTAAACCCAACCGATTGCTTGAAATGAGGCAAGACATAAATTATAATATTTTTTCAACAACATAAATTGCTTCATTTGGAAAGAAAATGCATGTACATCCTATAATGTATCTATATTAACCAGGTTCCTTTATGATGATGATGGTTATGACACTTAGACATCTCACTGACCCTGGAAGGACCACTCCTCAGGGTTAGCCCATCTTAAAGACAGTGAACAACTCTCCCATAAATGCATTTTTCAACTGTATAACCAACAATCCAGTTTCTATATTCCCAACCTAGTGTCTCTTTTATTAGGCTCTGACATTCTGGGCCACTGTCTACCTTCCCTGATCACAAAGGGGCAGGTTCCAGAAAACTATGGAGAGCTCCATAACTCCAGGGCTTGCTGAAATTATTCAAACTAGCCAATCCAATGACTGCTTATCTCGCTTTACTCATTCCTTCCCACAGAAATCACAAATAAAGGCTCTTTGCACACTGTCCCTGTCCTTCTTCTCCCCAATGTTCCTGGTTGAAAGGGAATCCTTGTAAGACCCTCCTTCCTACCATGTGGGGTAACCCCTGCCTCTTAGGGTCTGTGAGCATAGCAAACTGTCTTTTCAATGATAGTTACCTCCTGAATTCTTGGCCTCACCATACATAAATAACAATGAAACCTTCACTAAAACAGTGTCATATTTTTCAAAGTAGAAAAAGTACAATGTTATTTTTTGAAAATAAGCTTTGTTTTTTTGGGGGGAGTTTTAGGTTCACAGCAAAAGTGAGTAGATGGTTCTCAAGATTCCCCTTATACCTACTGCCTCCACACAGGCGGAGTTTCTCCCACTATCAACATCCCCCACCAGACTGGTACATTTGTTACAACTGATGAAACTACACTGACATATCATTCTCACCTACAGTTCAAGATCTGCATTAGAGTTCCACCTTGGTGTCGCACATTGTATAGGCTTGGAAAAATGTATAATGACATGTATACACTATTTAACATACAGAATAGTTTTACGGCACTAACAATCCTGTGTGCTCTGTCTACTCTTCTGTAGTCTCTCCTCCCTATGCCTGGCAACCACTGGCCTTTTTTTTTTTTTTTGCCCCCATGGCATGGACTTTTCCAGAATGTCAAATAGTTGGAATCATATAGTATGTACTTTGCAGACTGGCTTTCTCTTCATAATATACATTTAAGTTCCCTTCACGTTTTCACAGCTTGATAACTCTTTTTGTGTGCTTAATAATATTCCAGTGTTTGGATATATCACAGTTTATTTATCTATCCCTGTATTAGAGTAATGCCGGCCTCATAGAATGATTTAGGAAATACTATCTCTGCTCCTACCTTCAGAAAGAAAATATATACAATCGGCACAATCTCTTCCTTAAATATTTGGTAGAATTCTCTAGTTAACGCATCTAGGACTAATGACATCTGGCACCAGTGAGGGTCCAAGGAGGTGAGGAGCTCTTTTGTCCTTAGGTCACAATGCTGCTATAAGTGTTTAATAAAACATCCTTGTTTACATACTTCTCCCTTAAACCCAGAGTTTGTTCTAAAAACTGCATCATTGCTGTTTTTGCATATTTTCCCAGTGCTCTAAAACTATCCTAGCCTATATGCAGAAAAAAATAAAGGCCCCATAAACAAAAATTGAGTTAGTTGTATTAGTTCTTTTGCTGTTTCACTGTTATAATTTCCCCTTGTCAAAGACTCATCCCATAGTTTTATGACATCAGGTATATCAGGCATCTTCTCTCATCTGGCTACTTGCATGCTGAATGGGGTTAATGTGGAGTGTCTGTGGAATGAAAGTCTGTGTTTAAATTCTTGTTTCTTTTTTTTCTTTTTACTCTTTATGAAGCCCTAACCTCCCAGTCAAAAAGGATATAGTGCCACATCTGAAGGATGAGTGGTCCTGAGAGAAACAAACTCATGGACAGAAGTTAATACAGTGCCTAGAGTCTTAACATATTTGCTACGTTTCTTAAAGCGTTCACTGATTTTTTTCCACTGGGGCAGAAACCTGGAATGGTATATCATATAATAAGTTAAAAGAACTCAATTTGTGCCCACTTCAGGGAGCCATTCTAATTTACAACAGAGCAAATGATGACATCTTATTCCAAGTTAAATTAGTTCCTTGATGTTTTCGCAATGCTGCTTTTTAGACTATGGTTCATCTATTTTAGTTTTTCCTAGCAATTAGGGTCTCCAAGATGGCCATCTAAAGGCTATAGGAAGAAGTGAGTCAAAGTTTCTCCTGGCATTTCTCTAACCATCATATTCTTACTTGAATCAGGAAATAGACTGGTGTTAACTACAAAATATACTGTCCTCATATCCATAAGAAAGTTAATAAATGTGTTTCCCACTGCCAGTGGTACCCAGGGCTCCAGTGGGATATGAATACAAGTTGGCTAAACATACATATTCAACAAGTGAAGGGGCTATGAATATTTATGAAGTGGTCTGACACATACATATTGAACAGACAAGCATGTAACATAAAACACATTTTACTTTGGGGTGGAGACAACATTAAAATATGCTGCAATTAGACCCTATAAGTCAGAAAGCTTTTCTCAGGACACAAAAGCACACTAGTGCGTAATCTCTGTAAACTGACCAGAACTGTTCCATGGTCAGTGATATTCTTATCTGGAGAAAGTTACTGAAATCCATCCCTTGTCCAACCAAAGTTGTAGTTACGGCTGGTGGGACAGTGACCGAGAGTCAGTTGGTCAGCACCTGGCAGAGTTAGAAATTATTTTGATATTGCTTATCTCAAGGCTTGTTTAGCTGTTACATATAAAGGAGAAACCTCATTGTAGTTAGAATATAGTTTACTTTTTAAGTGTAGGAGTGTGTGACTTAACCTTTGCCTCCAATGGCCTTACATCTTATTTATAATTTGGTATCTTATTGACACAAAAAGTCTGTTCTGTCAATCTTATCTCTATTTTAACATTAATGCTGGTCTTTGGTTGTTGTGACTAAACCATAAAGGGAGATGCTATAGCAAGATGTGTCAGACTTCCAGTCCTACTGATATAGAAGGAAGTCCTGGGAAGGGAAGGGCGTGGTCCCCCTAAATTATATGGAAGGTGGGGAAGGGAAGTGCTGGGTAGCAGAGGGTGTGGTCCTTGGCTACAGCTCTACTTCTGGGCCTGTGCCCGCAGTCCTAGGAGAGGACAGGCATTTTTCTTTTTCTACCCAAAAGTTGCATTTCCCAAGACCACTCTGGCCTGCTACAGCACCATCCTGTGCTTATAAAAACCCTGAGACCCTAGCAGGCACACACTCATGCGGCTGGATGTCAAGAGGAACACATCAGCCAAAGAAGACACAAGTGGCTGGATGTCAAGAGGGTGTCGAGGGGGAGCATGCTAGTGGAAGAGCACAGGACAGACGCCAGCATACTCGCAGGCCATCGATGAGCAGAATGAGGCAGAGTCTGGCCGTGGCAGTCGGAGGAGAGCCCAGGCTGCTGAGTGGCCCGACTCCAGGGTAAACCCTTCCCACTCCATCCCCCTTTTGGCTTCCCCCATCTATTGGGAGCTATCTCCACTCAATAAAACCTTGCACTCATTCTCCAAGGCCAGGTGTGATCCAATTCTTCTGGTACACCCAGGCAAGAACCCAGGATACAAAAAACCTTTCATCCTTGTTACCAGGTAGAGGGTCTAACTGAGCAGGTTAACACAAGCTGCCTATAGACGGCAAAACTAAAAGGGCACACAGTAGCACACACCCACTGGGGCTTGAGAAACTGTAAGCATACACCCCTAGACACTGCTGTGGGGTCAGAGCCACAGCCTGCCCATCTGTATGCTCCCCGAGAGGTTTGAGCATCCGGGCATTGAAGAAGCGAGCCACTCCCCCTGTTGTGTGTGTGCCCTGCGATGGGGACAAGGGAACCTTTCCCATTTTACTATTATAACTGAGAAATAAGTTTTTAAGTTCTTTTCTCCTGGGGTTCTCTTGGCTAAAGCAGGAGGTCTTTTCAGTCTGTGAGAGGCTTAGAATTTTATTGTTTAATATACATTTACCATTTTGTTGGTGATGATATGCCAAAGGCAGTATTAGTGGCCAAGCTTCTATTTTGTGCCATATAGATGCCAGGGTGGTGTGCCTACCTTCCCTGGATGCATCACATCCGTCAGTGGAACTCCTGCAGCTAAGGGATTTCGAATCAAAAGACTTAGAGCCGATTTCGGTGTTCTAGCCTAGAGGAGAATGAAGTTGGGCAGTCACACATTAATATTTAGAACCCTTTTAAGTAAAATAAAAGCCAAAAACAAAAGCCAAAAAAGAAAGTTGACAAAATTGATGTGTTTATAAATTCTATGTGTTGAGCCATCAGATGTTTAGATATCTATGGGCCCGTCTTTGATTATTTGGAGGTCTGAAAAAAGTTTACCTTTCAAAACCAGGTCTTGCAGTCTCATCCACCTAACCCCCTTCCATGATGATCCATGGGCTCAGAAGGAGGGTGCTATATACATAATCTATATGTTGTTATATGTCTATATATATATAACTGTTGTTATATACAGCTTTATTTTATAACTTATATTGTATAGTTTTAGCCACAGTACATTGACAATGCAAAACAGATTAGCCCAGTGGAATTGAAGAGTTCTCAAATTCTGGAGCTTTTAGGTAGAGAGAGAAAGGTAATCTCTGCTGTTTTTTTAAGTTATAAATAGTTTAAAATAATAAAGTTTATTGATTCTAGAAAACAAAAGGTAAAGTATTAGCAATGTTTATTTGATTTGAGGACATTTGTCAAAGATGTTAAAAAGCTCAAGACATTTGCTCAAAATGGAATCATAGGTGGTTATAAAATAATAGTTATTCACTTAAGCAAGAATAATAACTAGAAGACCTCAAATGCAATACAGAAAATTATATGGATGTAAAAACCTTTATGGATGTAAACATCTTAAATTCTTTTAAATCTCACTTTTCCTAAACAATCAAAAATCTAGTAAAGATGCAATAGGAATTACCTTGATAAGTCAGAAAATCTTGTTTCTTAAGCTTGTTACGAAAAAGGCAAATAAAATCCTTCTGCAGTGTGACTGCTTTTCCTCATGGAAAAGACTTAGATAATCTGGAAGTCAAATCTGATGAAAAAAATACTTGAAAATAGACACAGGAAGAATGCATTCAAGTTTATGAGTATAGCAGGGAAATACATGACTTTTAGTAACTGCATGGAAAATTTCCTGATTACAAAGAAAAATTTAGAAATATCCAGAGAAGCCAAAGTACATAATCAAGTTACAATGGGGGGAAACTATTGCTTTTCTAGATTTTCAAGATACAAATTTCAGCATCAGGCCACAACAACAATTAAAACTGGAAGAAAAATATTTCAGGAGGTGACAAAAAGGCTGAAGAACACAGTTATCATCTCAGGCCTTAAGGGGAGAAAAAACTGAAAGCAGTGAGGCACAACAAAAGTTGAACTTGTGAGATACGAATCTGAGAAGTTTTTCAAAAGAAACAGGTTATAGAATTAAGAATCAAAATCCCTTGGCATTCCATTAAGAGCAAATCAATACATTAAGAAAATATTGTTTTAACTTAGGGGGATTATTCTTAGAAAATCTATGTAAATAATTTCCTTTTAATTACAACCAATTTAATCATATGCAAAACTCCTTTCATTAGTTTTTGTTTTTGTTTTTTGGTGAATCTTATCATGAATTACAAACATTGTCTATGACATGACTGAACTTACCGTTTTGTCCTAGACTTTCTTCTTTTCTAAATAACCAGTCATTTCACTTTAGGATAGAAATTCACCAGATAAATTTTTTTCCTCATACAAAATTATCTTTTCTTTATAAGCTTTTTTACAGAAATATATTTTCCTTTTGGTGAAAAAGATAGAAGGTTATTTAAAGATTGTTTATCAAAGAAAGTAGAAAGGAACCAGTGAGTACAAGACAGTGATGTGAAGAAAGTCATAGTACAAGGCAGAGATGTGAAGAAGGGAACCAGGGTACCTTCCTTTGATCCCAGGAACCATTATAGAAGGGATTGGGCATACAAGACTGCAAGAGCTGGTTTTGAGAGTGAAAATTAGTTCACATCCTCCAAATCAAAGACAGACCCACAGATGTCTAAATATCTGATAGCTCAACACATGGAATTTATAAACAAGTCATTCTGTCACCTTTCTTTTTTGGCTTCTGGTTTTGGCTCTTATTTTACTTAAAAGGGTTCTAAATAGTAATGTGTGCCTAACCAACTCCATCCTTATCTAGACTAGAACACTGAAATTGGCTCTAAGTCTTTTGAAGTCCCTTGGCTAAAGGAGTTCTTCACATCACTGTCTTGTAACTAAGGGTTCCTTTCTACATTCTTTTATAAATAACCTTTAAGTAAACTTCTACTTTAAAAATATTTTTTTCTTAATTAGAACACAACTTACAGAATTACATATTAACTAGAATTCTATTCCTACTAAATTAAATGTTAGTGAAAACCAAGGAAGCAAGAAATGCTGAACTTTCAGATGCTACCATTGTTTAAATAAAACCAAAACATAATTTTTAGAACATGTTTCCCCATATCATAACCCTCTCTAAATTGGAAATGCTGCAGACATCCAGTGAGCATCTATTATTCAATTCAAAATAATTTTCAGATTTTAAATTACACAGAATCTTCACTTACAAGAATTTATCCCATTTACATGTACTCAATTGTTCTTATTTTTCATAGCTTATCTAGATTACTTTTGAAAACTGAGATACTAGACAAAGCTAGTCATCATTTAAACTTATTTTCCTCTTAACCATTTATAAAGCCTGTGAGCATCAAACGTTCACCTGAATGTGAACCTTTTTTTTTTTTTGAGACAGAGTCTCACTCCGTCACCAGGCGCCAGGCTGCAGGAGTGAGCCGAGATCGTGCCATCAAGCTTCCTGCAGCTAAGGCTCACTGGTGAACCTTAAAGTTAAATACATGAGCATTTTGTTGATAGCTAAGGAGATTCAGCTGTTTTCATTGAACAAGCAATCTTAAATTAGCCTTATTTATCAAAAAAGAGAATAATAAAAGAAAACACACACACAAAGGTTTTATGTTTTTGACTAGATTTATAATCTTACAATCTTCATGCCAAACCAACATTTAAAAATATCTAGCAGAGGTAAATATAAAACAATCAGTCAGTAAACCAAGATAAACACATATGCTTAGAATTATGAAGACATTTTTATTTTACCAATAATTTAACAATAATTCTTACTTACTAATGATTACTAAATTCACATGAACTTGATAGGCTTTTGGACTTAGAGTATTCATTTACTTAGAAGCCAATTTGGTAGCATTCTAAACACAAGAGCTAACATAATACATGCACATATACATAAATACATCTAAACATGTACACCCAGAGGAGTGATTCAGTACCTTTTGACCTGGATCTCTAGCCATGAGACAGCATCACGGACTCACCAGCCTACAAAAGATGGCTAGATCCAAATAATTTCTGAAAAACTCAGGACCTGTCCACATGGCTAAACTTTGTTTTCCTGATAGGTATTCCAGTGAAGGTTGTGGATCAAAATTTTGGCTAAAGCAGTTTTCATGGCACTTTTGATTTTAAAAATGTCCTTTACCTTTCTTTTTAACTTTTAAATAAATTTCCAATGTCTTACATTTCAGCTAGAAGTGGCTGAACTGTCTAAGAAAACCAAAATGTCTAAGTAACTTTGAATAAGTGATTTTTATTTCAACACCAGTAGCTTAATAAATGCAGATTCAAAGTAGGCAGAAACAAGAGAGAAACAGACTTTTAGAAGACCCTACTAAAGTCTACAGTTGCAGATTAACTATTTGAGCTCTGAATTTTATTTACTGTAATTTGCTCATTAGTTTTAAAATGTGTACAAACAGGCCATAATATTTAATCAAATGGAGTCCCAGATAATCTGGCATGTCTTTGAACTTTTCCATGTTTTTAAACAATTTAAAATTTGCTGAAGCAAACACAGCATTCCCAAAGTAGAAGGGAGACTGAAGAGAAGACATTAAGAATCTTATATCAGACCAAACAGTACCACAAATGACCCAAGGTCCAAATGGCACAGAAACCCAAACAAAACAGACAGAAAATTCACAGTGTGCTACTGGTTTGACTTACCCAGTGTTGAAGTCCACTGACCCTCAGATACTGTTTTTCTTCACACCAACTGAGCCTTGCAGGCAGCTGATGCTGAGAAGGAGGAAAGAAGGAGAATCCCCAAGACAGATGCATTCTCAGCAGTTGCTGGGATACCCCTAGAATCCTAGCTGCAGGGTCAGCTAGCCACCAGCAGCTGGTACTCAGGAGTGGCTTTTGTTATCCTCAGTAGAGTGAAGTCCTGGCATGGTGCCAGTGGCCAATTGCTCCTTCCTTTAAAACCAGGCAGACTGGACCACCCTAGGCACACAATTGTAACCAAATTTGTAACCAAATCTAGGCTTGGCTGCTTGCTGCTCCAATACTGAACACAGCAGATGAGAGTTAGTGGGAGAAAAGGTAGAATTATTCAGAGAGTCAGGAAACCATAAAGATCGTGGATTAAAATCCTAAGATACTCTCTCAGGTCGCACAAATTTCAGACATCTTTTACACTAAGGGAAATGGGATGAAATGGGGGTTGGCATCAGGAGATGACCAATGACCACAGATATCTGGGAGCCACAGAGAGTCTGAAGAGGTAGGGAACTACTTTGTCCTTGGTCAGATCACAATTATGCTCCTATATATTTGAATAAAACATAGTTGTTGATATTCTTCTCCTTTAGTTCTAGAGTTTGTTTAAAAAACAGCATGATTGCTCCTTTTGTATATTCTCAGTGCTCTAAAATTATCATATCCTACATGCAGGTATGAGTAAAGGCCCCTTAAACAAAAGTGGAGTTAGTTACGTTAGTTCTTCTGCTTCACTGTTACAGTTCCTCAGGACTCTGACATTCACACATGCTTCTCAGTCTCTTCCCCACTCCTTACATGCAGCAGGATGGTGAAAGTGGGCTGGTGATGAATATTTCCTTTCTCACAGATGGAAAGCTCTGATAGGACTCCAGCAGGTTAGGTTCTGCTTAAATAGATTCTCATGAGGGTAGACCAGTAAAGAACAACAGAAACTGCTCTTCCATAAGCTTTAGCACATTTTAAATGATTCCTCTTTTTCTTCTGCTGAGGGATTTTTCTCCAGTATTCACTGTGATAACTAGGTTGAGCTCCCAGAGGTAAGGCTCACAAAAGTGTGTGGTATCCTGTATGACTGGATGCACCTTGATTTTTTAGTTTTCAGAGTTGACCACACTGAGCTTTCAGCAATTCATCACTTAACGTTTCAGTTCCTCCATGCCAGAGCTGGATCATGAGGGGTTTCAGTTCCCGAGTTTCTATTCTGGGGTGTTGTGACTGGAATTGGCTCATGTGGTTGTGAGGGCTGGCAAGTTCAAAATGCTCAGGGCAGCCTGGCAAGCTTGAGACCCAGGGAAGAGCTGATGTTGCAGCAGGAGTCCAGAGGCAGTCTCGTAGCAGAATTGCTTCTTCCCCCAAGGAGCCTCGGTCTTTTTTCTTAGGGTCTTCAACTGATTGAACAAGGCCTGCCGTATTATGAAGGGTAATATGCTTTGCACAAATTCTTAAATGTTAATAGTATCTAGAAAGTATCTTCACAGCAATATCTAGACTTGGTTTGATCAAAAGTTAGGTGTCATGGCCTAGCCAAAACTACACATAATAATTAACTATCATATTTATCACTTACAGATGCATATTGAAAAAAATGCGAAAGAATTTTCTTTCAAAAGAAAGATGTTGAACTCCTATTTTATCTTAAACAGTTCCTGGAATTGATATTCTCACAATAATTCAGATAATCTGGAATGTTAATTTGTAATGTTATATCTATTCCTTTTGACAAAAACATCCAAAATGAAGATAAGTTTGCTGTTCATGGCTCGGATATAGAAACAGAGAAATTGATTCTCCAGTGTTTTTCTTTTATTGCATATGTATAAATTCTCAATTTTTAAAATACTACCTGTGAATTTTATTTCTGGATTTGTTTCTAATTTTTTTTTTTTTTTTTTTTGAGATGGAGTCTCGCTCTGCTGCCCAGGCCGGAGTGCAGTGGCGTGATCTCGGCTCACTGCAATCTCCGTCCCCAGGTGCAAACTACCTCAGCTTCCTGAGTAGCTGGGACTACAAGCAACTGCCACCATGCCCAGCTAATTTCTGTATTTTTAGTAGAGACAGGGTTTCACCATGTTGGCCAGGATTGTCTTGATCTCTTGACCTCATGATCTGCCTGCCTTGGCCTCCCAAAGTGCTGGGATTACAGGCGTGAGCCACCGTGCCCGGCCTGTTTCTAATTATTTTACTCACTACAATATGGGACAGTTAATATCACTGACATCTTATTATTACCAAAGATCAAAGCTAATTCTTTACCTATTTACTAATAATTAATTCTCTTAAATTCCTAAGGATGTGTTAGTCTAGATCTCCATATTCATATTTTGATTTGAATGCCATCAAGACAATACTAGAAGGAGGTTCTATACTTCTCTTTGTTTTTCAAGAAATATACTCTTAATTGTATACAAAAATATTGCTTTCTCTGGGATTAGGTATCAGAATTATTCATGTTAAATTATTGCACAACTAATTGTTTCAAAGCAAAGAGAAGTTAGCAAGGAGTCTGCTAATATTCATAGTCAGAAGTATGTAATTAGTTAGGCAAACGATTTTTTCTGTTTGCATTACTTGCTACTTTTCTCAGTTTGAACTTCTTCTTATTATTATTTTACCGTATTTTGCCATAACTTATTGGGGTACAGGTAATATTTGGTTACATAAGTAAAATCTTTAGTGATGATTTGTGAAATCCTGGTGCATCTAACACCTGAGCAGTATACACTGCACCATATATGTTGTCTTTAATCCTTTGCCCCTCTCCCATCCTTTCCCCCAAGTCCCCAAAGTCCATTGTATCATTCTTACTCCTTTGTGTTCTCATAGCTTAGCTCACACGTATCAGTGAGAACATACAATGTTTGATTTTTCAATCCTGAGTTACTATACTTAGCATCATAGTCTCCAGTCTCATCCAGGTCTTTGCAAATGCTGTTAATTCATTCCTTTTTCTGGCTGAGTAGTATTCCATCATATCTATGTATACCACAGTTGTTTTATCCACTTGTTGATTGATGGACATTTGAGTTGCTTCCACCATTTTGCAATTGTGAATTGTGCTGCCATAAACATGCATGTGCAAGAATCTTTTTTGAATAATAACTTCTTTTCCTCTGGGTAGATAGATACCCAGTAGTGGAATCGCTGGATCAAATGGTAGTTCCATTTTTAGGTTTTTAAGGAATCACCACACTGTTTTCCACAGCAGCTATCCTAGTTTACATTCCCACCATCAGTGTTGGAGTGATCACTGCGTCCATGCCAACATCTACCGTTTTTTGATGTTTTGATTATGGCCATTTTTGCAGGAATTAGTTGGAATTGCATTGTGGTTTTGATTCGCATTTGGAGAAAATCTTCACAATCCATACATTTGACAAACGAACTAGGACAACAGAATCTACAACAAACTCAAACAAATCAGTAAGAAAACAAACAACCTTATCAAAAAGTGGGCTAAGAACATGAATAGACAATACTCAAAAGAAGATATACAAATGGCCAACAAACATAAGAAAAAATGCTCAGCATCACTAATGATCAGGGAAATGAACTTCTTTATGCACTATGTATCTTGTCCATTTATGCTGGGTTTCAGAGTTTTGTTTTCTCTGTCCAACTTATCTGTAACTTTGATCTTTGATTAAAGGTATTCCTAAGGGTTTTTATTACTCTGTTACGTACTACTTGGTGAAAATTCAAGAGAGTGAAGATATCCTTTGACCTAATAGCAAATACACCCCAGAGACAATTCTAAAGGGAAATTTGGAATAAGGCTTTTTGATAAACATATACAAAGAGAACACTAAAGTTATAAATTACGCATATACTTCTTGACCCGATTTCTACAAATCATGGGAAAAAGAAGAAAATAAAAAAGAAAAAAAATGAAATAAAGATATACTATTTGTTTTCTCTTTACCATGCTTTGACTAGATTTAGAATATACATTTAAAACACATCGTATAACCACAATTTGTTTACAGATTAATGTTAATTTTGCTATGTAATACAAAACAAACCTCCTTTTCAAAATAATTTACCTTTGAGGATAAACCTTAACTTATTTTATAATACAAATAGGATACTTTAGAATTAAAAATGGAATACTTGTTTTACTTTTGGGCATCTTCGTCATGGGAGCACAGTGGTTTTAAAACACTTTTATAAGTATTGCTTTTTTGAATTAAAAAATAACCATTTTTTACTTTTGTTTTTCTTATAAGAAAATTGAACCTTTAACTATTAAGAATTATGTTAGAAATATTATGTTTGCAAAGTAAATGCAAATTTCCTAATAGAATATATTTATAAAAAATACAGTAGAATTTTTAAATATTGTAGGTGGAGATTAAAATGATAGTTTTAGTATAAAATTTTATAGTTTATTGTGGTCATGCCTGTAATCCCAGCACTTTCAGAGGCTGAGGCAGGTGAATCACTTGAGGTCAGGAGTTCAAGACCAGTCTGGCCAACATGGTAAAACCCTGTCTCTACTAAAAATACAAAAATTAGCTGGGCATGATGGCGCTATGCCTGTGGTCCCAGCTACTCGGGAGGCTGAGGCAGGAGAATTGCTTAAACCCAGGAAGCGGAGGTTGCAGTGAGCTGAGATCGCACCTCTGTACTCAGGCCTAGGTGACAGAGCGAGACTCCGTCTCAAAAAAAAAAAAATCAGTTTATTAATAAATCAGAATATTAGCTTAAGAGTAGTTGCTTTGTATATTTTTCAGCAACACACCAATGTTCCTTTGGTTTATATCTTAGCCTACAAAAGATAACATTTAACTGAAATAATTTACTTGCCAGAAGCTCTTAGTAGGTCTTAGAAATATTCATTATTTTCCACAGAAAATCGCATATGAAAATCATTAATTATCCCTTGAAAGTCATCATTAATTCTGAACTCTTAAAGCAAATTTATGGATTTGAATTTTAGGAAAAGCTACCTGTAAGCTATAATTGATGTTTTTTACAGTAGACAATACTGTATTGTGTTTCTGTTTATTTTTGATCCATTAAGCATTTGTATTTCTGGTATTCATGAAAAATTTTTTCTTCCTATGGAATTGCTTAGATGTTTCTCTGTTTTGGAAAACAATTGTCCCAAGCATAGCACATTATTCATATTTATTATAATCATATATTTTTAAAAAACAGTACACCTAGAGTTTTTCTTATGGCTGTTCTGGAGATCCTTTTGGATTTTTCATTATGATTTACAAGATTTTCTCTTGTTAATACCTTATTTTTCTCCTCTTTTCTGTAAGTCAATATATGACTCAAAGGCCACATATAAAAGTGAAAGATCCAAAGGCAGATGTCTCTGGATTCAACCAGAAAGCTGCCTCTTGCTCAAAAGTAAACCCGAGTAAGCTGTTGATACACACAGAATATTTCTAGATTATTATTATAATTCATATTAATTTAACTCAGAGCACCCTGTATGTCAGACAGTAGGTACTCTCATGATAATAAGACAAATGGCAGGAAATACTAAAATTTCTAGATCATATTTACCATCCTTCCTTGAATACATATTTTATTCCAAAATTTTTTATAAATAAATAATTTTTAAGTTACCTTACAAATCACCTTTAGGTTTCTGTTTCTCTTCCAACATGTAAAGTGCTTTACACGTTATCACTTCTACCCTTACAACAACAACAACAACAACAACAACAAAAGGCCAACCAAACTGAGAAAACATTTTCTAAAAACCCATCAGGGAATTGAGGTCACAGGACAAGCTGCCACTCTGAAAACTGGAGAGACAAGTGAATTCAGGGAATACAGATAAACTACCTGAAGCAGAAGCTGCTGGAACCTCTGAACAAACTTCAGTGAATTATTGCAAGCTGAGGGTGGATAAGCTTAACAGGTGAAAACTCCTAGGTGCCCAGTTTGGGGAGGGACCACATATGTTGATGGGTTTTTATTTACAGGGACCCTACTGAGGTCTCCTAATGAGAATCAGAGAACAATCCCTTTTTGTATGACTAGGGAGAGAAAAAGTAACCATTTAAGTGTTCCCAAGGGAAAGGTAACCATTTTGAAGTGTGCCCAAGGAAAGGTAACCATTTTGAAGTGTGCCCAAGGGAAAGGTAACCATTTTGAAAGAAATCCAGAATGTTCTCCACAAAAAAAGACCTACACAGAAAGGGAAAAGACTTCTCTAGAGCCTTATCCAACATGAAAAAGGAAAATTACACAACTCTAGCCACCTCTAGCCTTCTGTCTCATAGAAGGAGGGGGTGCAAAGCTGAGAAAAATCACAGCAGACGGTCACAGATCCACTGAATGCCTGGAACCTTATTATAGGTTTACAGAATGCTTTTCTCCCCCAACACCAACACAGCAACAGGGCTACTATATGACAACAGGAATACAGAGGAACATTCTGCAAGGCTCAGACTCTACTTAAGGACATTCTAGGAAAACTAAGGACAACAGAAAAGACAAAAAGTAAAATCAAAGGACACTAGAGGAGATTGAAGCCACTGAAACCAACAACCACAGCAGTTAACATGGCTTAACTCCCAGCCAGTTAAAGGTAAAGCTTCACATTAAAAATCTGTCTCAGTTCCTATTATCTAATACAAGCATGCTAAAAGACTGTGTGCAAATCCCTGCCCCTACCCCCCACACACCAGAGCATTCAAGCAAAATAAACTTGAGTTTAAAGTGAACATTTTCTGATTGTGGATGTTGTTTCAATATTTAATATTATATTTTAGAAATGTGGGGAAAAATTAAAGTAAGCACAAGGTATATATTTGAGTATTACTATGTCTCTGGAAAACCCCACATCACTACTCATTTTTCCTGCTTAACATATTTGCAGAATGTTTGGCAGACATAAGCAATGCATCATTAAATTTTAATTTATTTTGATGCAACTGATCTCAAAGTTATGCCAAGTTCTTTTGGAATGATTTTATAATTTATTATTTCTCCATCATCAATGAACCTAATATGATGAGCAGAGAGGAAGAATAAGAATAATAAACTTTAACACCATCAAATATACAAAACCTATAGTATAGTAGGGGTGTTTTAAATTTCCATCTTATTGAGATTTTTGATACAATCTACTGATATTCATCTTCCAGATGAACAATTTGGTACCTGGCAATCTAAAACCAATAAATGTATTAAAGTGTTTTATTTTAATTTTGTCCCATAAGCATTAATATTTTTTTCAATTTAAGTTTATTGAATCTAAATGGTTCAATTCATTAAGATGAAAAACAAACTAGTCAGGCCAATAAATATCGCCACAAATAAACCTTACATAATACTCTTACTACAATCAATAACCTTACATTGTAAATATTTCCTGGCATTTGAAATATGACTTCTTCCTGAAATTTTTAACTATAATTATCTATACAATTTTCTAAAATCGACCACTGTAATAACAACCAACACAAATAATGATATTTTCTTTTTTCAAAATCAAAAATCAAGTTCGGTAAATACCGCTTTTTATTCTCCATTTATACCTACCACCTTTTAATTTGTATCTATCTGATAAAAATATGAGTCTCTGATTATATCACGTATATAAAAAGATCTGACTGTTGGCACCAAGAAAAGAAAAATTAGCTTCTTATAGTGTACTGGAATTAATAAGGGTTAATCAGTTAAAGCTGTGTTACTAGTGAATAAATAGCAGAATGGGAGATAAGGTTTATAAATACACCAAAATGTATTTATTAATTTAAGATATTATCTCAATTTGTGGGGAATAAATGGGCTTGGGATGACTAATTGACCATGTGGGGAAAAATTAAAGTCAAATCTATAACTTACAGAGAACTCTAAAGCTAATTTAATATTTAAATTAAAAACAATGACTCATAAGAGACTCTAAGAAATTGTGAGAGATTTATTTATGCTTTGGAGTGGGGAAAAATCACAAAACCAATAAGAAAAGATTGAAAATTTCAACTGTATTAAAGAGATAGATATAGATATGAACATAGGAATAGAGTATGTTACTACACTTCCCATATATAAAGACTTAATATCCTAATAAAGATCCTTTACAATTGATTTTTAAAAATAGAAAACAAAGTATGTGAAGAGACAGGTTCCAAATAAGGGAAGATCTATTTAATATCGAAGGAAGTATTGAACACTCCTCAGTTTAAATAAAATACACTTAGAAAGACATTATTTTCACCTGTTAGCTTGGTAAAAGCCAAATGTTTAATAATACCTCACATTTCTGAAGGTACGGAAAATGAGCTGATAGGAACATAAATTAGAAACTGATAAAGGATGTTTGATAGCTTTCAAAATATTTACAGTATTTTAAAATTGCATGTGTCTATAAAGATAGGTGATTGACGGATGGATGGATGGATGGATAGATAGGTACATATATACATAGACAGATAGATAGAGCTGCCTTGTAACTCAATAATTGCACTATAGGAATTTATTCTACCAGTGCTAGATCCCACATCACACATACAAGAAGGGATGGAGAAACACAGGACTGAAATGACTAATGTGCAGGTTTGATCATCATAGCATTTTTCACTATAACTAACGCCTGGAAACAAATGCACGCCAGTAGGGACCTGTTAAATAAATTACAGCACATTTTTCAAACAAAATAATGTTTTAAAATATTACATCCACATGTAGATACACAAATGAAGAGTGAGGAAGCTCTTTATGTATGGCGAGGTAAAGACACACTGTTAAATGGAAAGGAACAAGGAGTCAAGCAAATGTTATGTTATGCTATATTACATTAAAAACGAGTGAGCATGAATATACCCTTTTATTATTTAAAAAATACTCTGGAAGATTAAATAAGAAAGTAATACAAGTGCTTGACTCTGGCAACAGGACACCCAGGAAGAAGTTAAGGAACCAGGAGGATCGAGAACAGGTATCGAAGCAAAACTATACTTCTCACCTGTTTGCCTTTGGAATCATGTGGTTGTATGATACATTTAAAATACAATTTAGAGAAAAACAAAACTACATAGATGATTCCAAGGTGGAAGTCATTAGTTGCAGAACAACCTGGGGCTTTGGTGCTTACCTAACATTGTCATTTTACCTTTGCTGGTTCAGTTGCCTAACATGCAGGCCAGAGGGTGTTTTTGTCTTTTCCTCTTTTTTGACCATTATTCCCTAGAGCATATTTTCAGCTAGTGTATAAGATTTGAAACTTCTTCAGGCACTGTTCACTATACATAGAAACAAAATCTTTTAGACAGAGTTTCACTCTTATTGCCCAGCTGGAGTGCAATGGTGCCATCTCGGCTCACTGCAACATCCGCCTCCCAGGTTCCAGTGATTCTCCTGCCTCAGCCTCCCGAGTAGCTGGGATTACAGGCGCTGGCCACCTCGCCTGGCTAATTTTTGTATTTTTAGTGGAGACGGTTCTCACCATGTTGGCCAGGCTGGTCTCGAACTGCTGAGCCCAGATGATCCGCCCACCTTGGCCTCCAAAGTGCTGGGATTTGGGATTTGGGTCAATAGGCCAGCCACCATGCCTGGCCTGTTAACCAATTTTTTAAAGCTGTATTTTAAGGTTAATATGTATCTCATTAGCAGTAAGTACATAGAACTGACTCCCTGGAAACACTGAACATCCTACACAGGGAAGGACAAACACTGTTCACAAATACTACCTAATTTAATATTCAAACAACTCATAAACTGAATTATTATTCCAAAAATAGAGGTAAGAATAGAGACTGTCTTCATGCATTTAGGCTACTATAACAAAATACCATAAACTAGGGAGTTTATAAATAGCAGAAACGTATTTATCACAGTTCTGGAGGCTTGGGAAATCCAAGATTACGGCATGGCAGATTTAGTATCTGGAGAAGGCCTTTTCCTGGTTCATGGATGAGACCTTCTCTCTGTGTCCTCACATGGTGGAATGGGCACTATAGCTCTCTAGGGTCTCCTATGTAAGAACACTAATCCCATTGTGAGGGCTCTACCCTTATGACCTAATCATGTTCCAACAGGTCAGCCTCTGAATTCCATCACACTGGTGATTAGGCTTCAACACATAAATTTGGGGAAGGCACAAGCATTCCGACCATAGCAGAGATTCAAACATGTTAAATTTTCTAAAGTCACAAAACAAGTGATTCAGTCTGAGTGCTAAACCACCTCACTGACTTCTTATACTCTTCTTCCAGAAAACCATGCTGCTAGCACAGAAGTCTTTATGCAGGAACTAACTCTTCAATTGATTAAGTTGGTATTAGCAATTGCTCACAGCTTTAGATGCTGATTTTCTGCTCTGGAAATAAATGAAGACCATCCAGAATAAATACTACTTATTCAAAGCTTACCACAGCAATGGGATCAGCCACCAGCGGTTGTGTTTGACAGAGAATCAAAGGCAGACAGAGGAGCCGGAAAGCTTTATGGGTGAAATAAAAGGGGCTGGTATGGGAGGGAGTTTCAAGTCCCTTTTCTTAGTGGAGATTGTAGGCATAGACAAAGTGGAGGCAGGCTAAAGAGAAACAGCAACCTATATGCTCAGTCAGGAGAACATATTTGGCTTTTTCTGGTTGGTTCTAAGTTGAAATTAGGGGCAAAAATTAGGGAAGCTGGCAGTTAGAACAAGTTCTGATCTTGTTGCTGCAAAGGTTGTGAGTCAGAATCCTATCTTTATAGTGGCCTGACCTTTGTACATTGTTTATTGGTGTCCTCAAGGAACTCACTCTCTGTTGGAGAAATATCTGACCAACATGGATTAAACATTTCCCTCAGTGTTATGAAAGCTTAGATAGGCTTCATCTAGATTCTAGGCCCTGATCTCCCTTTTCTTAGAACTTTTACTTTAGAAAACTTGTAATTTTTTTCTCTGTGTCTTTGGTTGCAAGTCTTTTCAGAAGCCTCTTGTCCAGTTTTACAACCTAAGACTCTCTTTCTCAAGGACCCGAGACTCATCCTTTGCTATGTAATCACTAAGGAAGATGGCACTGCTGTCTCCCAGTCTCTATGGGAGGAAAGGAACCAAGTTTAGAGGGCGTGTTTCTCCAAGCTGTAAAATTACTTCCTATGAGAAAGAGAAAGTTGACTTTTCTTTTGGGTGAGGTTAATTTACAAATATAGATGGCCTGTGATCTTCTGTTATAAGTTCCCCTAGAACTTATTCCTCCTGTATACTTTTAGAAACTCTCCCATCCTTTGTTTCACTTGAGCTGAGTTTAGACTCTGCCCTTCATGCAAAATCTTGAGGGAAGTCTTTCTTACCTGTTTTACTTTGGTGTAAATTTTGCTTTGACACGCACATCAGAACCTTAGCGTTGCATTTTTTCTTTCTATTCCTTATGTTAAACATGAATATAAACAGTTATAGGTAGAAGATAAGAAGCTCAGATTAAAAATATGATTTAAACGCTGGTCGTGGTGGCTTACACCTGTAATCCCAGCACTTTGGGTGGCCAAGGCGGGGAGATCACGAGGTGAGGAGATCGAGACCATTCTGGCCAACATGGTGAAACCTCGTTTCTACTAAAACTAAAAATTAGCTGGACACGATGGTGCATGCCTGTAGTCCCAACTACTGGGAGGCTGAGGCAGGGGACTCACTAGAACCCAGAGACAGAGATCGTAGTGAGCCACTGCGTCACTGCACTCCAGTCTGGCTGGCAACAGAGCAAGACTCCCTCTCAAAAAAAAAAAAAAAAAACCCAATGATTTAAAATGTTAATTGTGTAACCACACACAAATGAATATTGGTTAAAACCCGTAATTAACAAAATGAGTCTTATTTACATAACCATTATTTAAAAAGAAAAAATAAAATTTGCTTAAAATAATTAACAAATCCATGATTAAAATGGTAAATTAATGTGGAGATACAAAAATCTCAGATAAATGAATGCAAGTGGAGTCACCTCCGGTCTTTTGGGACAAGCAGTTTCAGCTTTTCTGTGGCATCTTTCGTAAAGAACCTGTGGTCATGGTGACAGTATTACCCTCAGGGTGCCTTTTTTGTGTGATTTTGTTTGAGATTATAGTAGTTTCTCAAACTTTCACCACTCTCAACAATTCTTTTAACACAAACATTAACAGAGAATGTAGGGTTCATAGTCAGCCTTTACAGAAAGGGAGGAGTTTTGAAATGGCTGGCAAAACATACCAAAAAAAGATATCTGTCCAAAACTGACTATGAGAATAGTGGCTGCAAGTGTTTCGTTGTACATTCATTAGCGATTGATAGTTATCTTGTACAGTCTTTGGAAAAGTCTTTCAGGTAGATGTATTAATTTTGGGTATATATATATATATATATAAAGGGTTATTGAAATTACACAATCTTTTATAAAAACAAAAACTTCAATAAACCTACATAAAGAGAAAAATATGCATATACTAACTTGAAATATTTAATAGGCATTTCCTTATCTGTAGGGGAATGATTGTCAGAAGTATCTGCCAGGCCTTATGTGACTTGCTTTCTTTGACCTCCTGGTGTAGTGTTATCTCCCTCTAATCGTTTATTTAGTGCCCAGTGCTCTTTATGACAAAGCCCTACTTTAGAATGAGTGTCTTGTTCTTTTGGGAAGTTAACATAATGACAGAGACATTTTTGTCTTTTTGGTCTATAATATAAAAATCATAATTTAAGTACATACTCTTCATAAAGTGTTTGTCTATAATTGTCTGTTTTATTTTATGATTATTTTTAATTGACACAAAATTATTCTTCTGTGAGGGGTACATTATGATATTTCAATAAATGAATACAATGTGTAATAATCAAATCAGGGTAATTAACATATCCATCACCCCAAACATTTATTATTTCTTTGTGCTGGAAATAATCAAAATCTTCTCTAGCTATTTGAAAATCTACAATAAATCAGTGTTAACTGTAATCACCTTCCAGTGATATGGGACACTAGACTTATTCCTCATATTTGGCTGTAATTTTGTATCTGTTAGCCAAACTTTTCCTATCCTCCTCTCCACACTATTCTTCCTAAACTCTGGTATACCTTATTTTATTCTCTACTTCTATGACAACAACATTTTAGCTTCCAGATTTAAGTAAAACATGCATTACTTATATATCTGTGCCTGGCTTATTCCATCTAATATCATGTCCTCCAGCTTCATCCATGTTGCTGTGAATGACAGGGTGTCATTCTTTTTTATGGCTATTTTCTCCTGTGTATAAACACCACATTTTCTTTATTTATTCATTTGTTGATAGACCCTTAAGTTGATTCTATATCTTGACTATTGTGACTAGTACTGCAATAAACATGAAAGTGCATATATGTCATTGACATACAAATTTCTTTTCTTTGGATATGTACTTAGTAGTGGGATTGCTATATTGTATGGTAGTTTTATTTTTAATTTTTTGAGGAAACTTCATAAGGTTTTTCACAATGTCTGTGCTAATTTACATTCTCACCAAGAGTGTATAGGAGTTCTTGTTTCTCTGCATCTTCACCAGCATTTGTTATTTTTCATAACATTGACAATATTTATTCTAATTGACATGAGATGATATTGCAAAGTGGTTTTGATTTGCATTTCCCAGATGACTAGTGATGCTGAGCATTTTTTTAATATACTTGTTAGCCATTTGTATATCTTCTTTCAAGAAAAGTCTATTTAGATTGTTTTCCTATTTTTAAAAGCAGTTTATTTTTTTCTTGGTGTTAAGTTGTTTGAGATCCTTGTATATTCCGGATATTAATCTCTAGTTTGCAAATATGTTTTCCCATTATGTAGCTTTTCTCTGTACTTTGCTTTCTTTGCTGTGCAGAATCCTTTTATTTTGATATAACCCCATTTGTCTATTTTTCTTTTTGCTTGTGTTTTTGAGGTCTTATCCATAAAAATCAATGTTCTGAAGCATTTGTCCTGTTTTTTTCTAGGAGTTTCAGGACTTACATCTAAGGCTTTAATTTATTTTGAGCTGATTTTTGATGTTAATAGAGGTGTAGTTTTATTCTTCTGCATACAGATATTCAATTTTCCCGGAATCATTTATTGAAGAAATTGTCCTTTCCCTCAGTGTATGTTTGGTGCCTTTGTAGAAAATCTATTGTTTGTAAGTCTGTGGATTTATTTCTGGGATTTTTATTCTGTTTCATTGGTCTTTGTGTCTGTGTTTGTGTCAGCACCATGCTGTTTTGGTTACATTAGCTTTGTAGTACATTTTGAAGTCAGATAGTGTGATGCCTTCAATTTTGTTGTTTTGTTTCAAGATTGCTTTGTCTATACCGGGTCTCTTGTGATTTCATATTATACAAATTTTAGGATTTGTTTTCTATTTCTGTGAAGAATGTCATTGACATTTTGATGGGGATTGCGTTGAATCTGTTGCTTGCATTGGGTAGCATGGTCATTTTAACAATGTTAATTCTTCCAATTCATAAATATAAAATGTCTTTTCATTTTGTATGTGTTTCCTCTTCAATTTCTTTATCAGTGTTTTATAGTTTTCATTGTAAAGCTCTTTCACTTTATTAATTAAATTTATCCTTTGTTTTTGTTTTTTTTAGCTATGGTAAATGGGATTGCTTTCTTAATTTCTTTTTCATCTATTTTAACTGCACTGAACTAGCTGAGGTCTGATTCCGTTTGCCAGATGTCTAATGCTGCTATCAATTTCCCAGAGAATGGTTTTGCTGTATATATTCTTTATCTTTAAAACTGTTCTAGAATAGTTTGTGTTTTTTTAGTTTTTTAGAGAAAGAGAAAAACTTGCAGGACACTTATAACCTAAAAAAGCTCTCTCTCTAAAAACAGCCACAGTTTATTGAATGTTTACTTACTATATGTCAAGAAATTTGTAAAAGCCTTAAAATATGCTTTTTATAATTTTTATATTTTTTTATGATTTTACTTTTTATAATTCTGTGACACAGTTAGTTACCAGTCACCTTAGAGGCTAGACCCACAGTAAAATATCATCCTACTTTGCGATGGCCATGATCTGTTTACCATTGTGAGTATATGGAATCTACATTCATTTTTATCCAAACACATGACCAATATTATAATAAAAATATACACTAAATATTATAAGAGGATAGAGTGAGACTCTTCTCAGCAAATAATAATTATGATCAATAAAAATGTTTATATTGTCTTTTGTTTTGAATCACTATGAACCTCTAACAGTTCTAAATGAAAATATGCAATTTGGATTTTGACTTTCCTTATTATTTTCAATGGCTCCTTATTTCTTAGTATTTCTTGGGCATTTTACCTCCTCATATAAAACATACCATGATTAATTTCCTCCAAAGACCCAAGTACCTCAACAAACACCTGGACTTAAAATATATATATATATATATATATATTTTAAATGTATTCACAAAATAGAATATGCGTTCTGTTCTAATTATTTTAAATTAGTCTAAAAATATGTGCAACTGACATATATTTTGCCCTGCATTATCTCCAAACTTTTGTGAAGAAGGTGTGAGCGTGGACCTGGTATTTTCCATTTTTCACAATTATCTAAACCTCCTTGAACTCAGTTGTTGGTAAAAATACATCTTTTCTTAGTGAGTGAAAAGTTCTTTGTTGTTCTTTGTCTCATGACTTCATTCCTCTGTATAGAAGACTTAGAGGTTTGTCATCAGATCCTTAAGGGATATAGCATTTGGGGTGGGGCCAAGATGGTTGACTAGATGCAGCAGCAATTAGAGGCTCCCATATAAAAGATCCCAAACAGTGTGCAAATCCTGCACCAACAACTGAGGTATCCAGGTTCTGTCATTGGGACTGACTAGGTGACTGGTGTGACCCACGGAGAAGAAGGAAGAGCAGTGTGGTGCTGTGGCCCACCTGAGAGCTACATGGGGGATGGGAGCCCCCAACCCTCACCCGAGGGAGGCAGTGAGTGAGCATGGTACCCAGCCTGGGAAACTGTGCTTTTTCCATGGAGCTGTGCAACCCATGGATAGAAAGATCCCACTCAGAAGCTCATGCCACCAGGGCCTTAGGTCTCAACCACCGAGCAGAGCAGATTCTCAACAGCCACTGCAATAGAATTGACCTAAGCCTGCCAGTTTCCTGGGGGGGATGGGCAGCCATCACCACTGCTATGGCTGCCTTCTAAGCCATCTGAGCTCCTTGCAGGAAGGATGGCAGTCAACACTGCAGCTGCAGGACCTCCCTGCAGGAACTCCAACTCAAGTTAGGGCCTCAGGGACAGAATTCTGATCTCTCTGGTCCTGAGCCTCTAGTGGGGGAGTGGCTGGCTATTGTCTCTGCAGACCAACAGACTGTCTTTCCTCCTGCTAGCTCTGAGGAATCTGCACAGTCCAGACAAGTGGATTTCCCCCACAGCACTGCATACTCCTTAAACCAAGGGACAGCAAAAATTCCTTTTAAGTGGGTCCTGCTTCCCAAGCCACTGAACTGGGTGAGACCTCCACAACAGGGGCTATCAGACATCCTATACAGGAGGGTTCCTACTGACATCAGATTGGTGCCCCTAGAGGTCAGAGATCCCAGAGGAAGGAGCAGGCCTCCATCTTTGCTGTTCTCCAGCCTCCTCATCTCCAGGCGTGGGAGTGAACCAGATGAATAGGGCCTGAAGTGAACCCCCATCAAACCCCAGCAAACTTACAGAGAGGAACCTCACCATTGAAAGAAAAACAAGCAGAAAGCAACAATAATAGCATCAACAAAAAAAGTCCCCACAAAAACCTCATACAAGGGTCAGCAGCTTCAAAGAACAAAACGAGACAAACTCGTGAAGATGAGACAGAATCAATGAAAAAAAACTGAAAACCCAAAAGGCCAGAGTGCCTCTTCTCCAGATGATTGTAACACCTCTCCAGCAAGGAAGCAGAACTGGAAGGAGGATGAAATGGATGAACTTGAAGTAGGCTTCAGAAGGTGGGTGATAACAAACTTTGCTGAGATAAAGGAGCATGTTCTAGCCCAATGTAAATAAGCTAACAACCTTGATAAAGCTGAAAATGCATCATGAGAAATTCATGAAGCATACACAAGTATCCATTCCATTACTAATTCTATAACCAAAGGAATATAAATTATTCCATTCTAAAGACGCATGCAGATGTTTATTTTAGCAGTATTTACAGTAGCAGAGACATGAAACCAACTCATATGTCCATCAATGATAGGTTGGATAGAGAAATTGTGGTACATATATACCATAGAATACTATGAAGCCACAAAAGGGAGGAGATCATGTCCTTTGCAGGGACATGGAGGGGAACTGGAAACAATTATTCTCAGCAAACTAACACAGAAATAGAAAACCAAACACCACATGTTCTCACTCATAAGCGGGAGTTGAACAATGAGAACACATGGACACCGGGGAGAGGAACAACACACACTGGGGCCTTTCGGAGGTGGGGCAAGGTGAGGGAGAGCATCAGGACAAATGGCTAATACATGCAGGGCTTAAAACTTAGGTAAGGCATTGAAAGGAGCAGCAAAATACCATGACACCTATGTAACAAACCTGCAAGTTGTGCACATGTATCCCAGAACTTAAAGTGAAATACACACACACACACACCACCAAACACATATATATATAAAGAAAGTATATTTACTAATCTTCTTGTCCATGGTCCTGATCTGAGAAGCAAACAAAAGAAAAGTCAGTTTATCAGGGAAAAAGCAATGTTGATTCATGAAAAGCTAAATAGTGATTGACAGCCAATATCAAACCTATATAGAAAGGGTCAAGAAGAGTGAAAAATTACGACTTGCTGGGCTTAATTGTGAATGTGTAGATTTCAGAGAAGTGATATACACTGAGAAATTCATATAAATAAAAACAAAATTTTTACAGCTGTATAAAAATGTGGGAAATATATATAGAATGGATTGACATATCCAATGTGTGCCTTTGAGACCAGCTGTTCTTTTTAATATTGCTTACCAGGAAGACTGTATGTAGTTACATACATACAGTATGTATAATATACATACTGATAATATATAATAGTGTTATTGGACTGATAATATATAATAGTGTTCTGAAGATTGTGTTCTTTACTTTGAAATTAAAAAAAATACAAAGAGTTTAGTGTGTAATATCATCCTCTTTTTATTTGTATCTTTATTGGAAATATCTTCATGTTTTCCATATTTTCCTAATGTTCTGCAATAACTATATATGACTTTCTAATCAGAAAAAAATACATGCTATTCAAAGCTAGCTAATACATAGTTATGTTTAAATTTGCTAGATGAAGCAAATCCTCAAAATTACAGCATTAAAATAATTTTCTTATCTGAGTAAATTTTAAAAATGACTAGTGCAAAGTGAAGTTAATTTAGTGATTGTCCATGTTTTATGTCGTAAATATTTTTATACATAAGCTTGAGTATATATAGTGGGAACTGTTATGTTCTCTATCTGTATTCAGTAAAATATTATGAGACTACTCATAAACTTTTAAGAAGCTATGGAATAAGAAACAACTAAGTAAACAACTGAATCACTGAATAAATGAATGAATAATGTATCTCAATTTGAACATGTGGCTTGAAAATAAATTATGTCATATACAGGAAGTGCAGAATGAAATGTTCCAAATAACTGAATGAATTTAGGGTATCCCTGTGACTGATCTCAAATATTCTAAAGTGAGAAATGCCTCCACAATTGCTTTCTGCAAAAGCCATCTCCGTAAAGCCATCATGCTTGACTTACATCTGAAAGTTTAGAAAAATACTGCATCCTCTGGCATGCTAAACAGCTAAATACTTTATAGTATTTAGACATAATTGATAATGTCATTAAATTAGACATATACCTTCACAGAGTTTTAGAGGCCCAAAGTGTTTTTAGACATTATTTAATCAAACTCCCCTCATCTATTGGATCATAGAGAAGAGACATAAACACTAAGAATATTTTCCCAGTTCACACAGTAAGTTAGCATTGACACTCAGGTTAGTCTCTAGGATTATCCCTGCTCACTCCTTATTTCCTATATAGTAGTGAGACTGCTTTTCTTAAGAATACACAGATACACAGTTACAGGAAAAATATACATACACTATCACTTTATATTTAATCCACTCCCACCCTCACTTTCTTTTGTAGTTGTGAGTCATAACTAAAATTGAGATACATCAGTCAAATAAAATGTAATGAATGAAAAAAATCCAACAAAGGCAAATATACACAAATAACAAAATATGAGAACTACAGAACTCTTAACATAGTTCAAACCCATCCTAATCTCTGCACTGTGATGCGTGGCCATGCTCTAGTATGGCTTCTAGCAGCAGACAGCTGTGTACCCCTCAGATGACCGCCTTTAAAATATCTGCCTGAGAAAGTTCAGTGTTGCCAGGAAAATGTCCTGTTTGCTCCAGCTAAAACCTGGTGATAGGTAGATACCCGCCTCAGTCCCCTGTTAGGGAAGTGAAGGGATCCATGAGCCCCACGTCTGGCACCAGAATGTAGGGAGCCAGCTCTACATCACCCATGGGTACCCTGTGTTCAGTGGCAACAAAGGAATGAGAAAAAGACATATTAAGAGAAATAGTGGGACCAGGGGGCCATTATTCGTTACTTTGGAGGAGATAGTGAAGGCCCCGAGCTCTGATCATCCACACTATTTGATCTATAGGGTAGGGGTGGAGTGATGGTGGAGTGAATCAGTGAGCTGGAACTGATGTGTCATTCTAAGGATTGATAACAGTGGTGGTTTGGGAGTTTCACAAAACAAGAACACGTGGTTATCTTTAGCTTATTATCTATGTGCAGCTGGTAGAACTCGGTCCTTACAAGGAGCCTACAAGTCTGGCTATGTCACAGTGCTATGAAGGGGTTTTAGTCCTTGAGCACAATGTTTATGGTAACATAGCCGAGGTCACCCTGTACCGGAACATGAGGCATGGAGAGGTCTTCCTCCTCAGAGACTTCCTGCGGCCTTCTGCAGTTTGTTGTCCCTTGTTTATATGTTACTCATAACCAATTTATGTAGACACTCCCCTTCCCCCCGAGATTTTTTAAAAATCGGAAATTTTTTATCCTTTCTCTTTTTTTTTTTTTAAGACAGTGTTGCTTTGTCAACCAGGCTGGCGTGAAGTGCAGGGGCACAACCGTTGCTCACTGTAACCTCAAACTCCTTGCCTCAAGCAATCCTCCTGTCTCAGCCTTCTGGGTAGCTGGGACTACAGGAGCATGCCACCAGGCCCAGTTAATTTTTTGTAAAGACAGTGTCTGGCTTTGTGCCCAGGCTGGTCTCAAGTGATCCTCCCACCTCCTTCCCAAATGTTGTGATTACTGCTGTGAGCCACCAAACCTGATCCTCTGTGTTTTGAGATGCAAACCTACCAACCAAAACTGTTTCCTCAAAGACCTGAGAGCCATCTCTGAAATGGTGATAGTTGGAGAACTGACTCTTTCCATCTAGCTCCCAGTTCTGGTGAAAGTATAAAGGCATACCATTGGTGGTCACCTAACTTCAACTTGCTATAAAGACAAAGAGTTGTTTCTCCTCCCAGTAAGCAAATCCAGGTGGCCTGGTCACGTGAACTTGGCCCCTTCACATCAGTCAATACCTTTCCCTTAGCACACCCAAGC
This sequence comes from Ateles fusciceps, assembly GCA_036589455.1. Lineage (NCBI taxonomy): Eukaryota > Metazoa > Chordata > Mammalia > Primates > Atelidae > Ateles > Ateles fusciceps. Next base: position 434,707 of record JAZHEH010002417.1, on the reverse strand, counting down.
CTGTAAAAGGTTTCCTGCCTTTGTTTGCTGGGATGTAAGTTCAGTTCATGATGGACTCTTTTCCTTATTGCAATAGTATTCCTGAGTTAAATCCACCCTTATTGCTTTAATTAGTGTCTGAAATTATTTATCCTTGACAATATGTTGCTGGATGCATAACTGCAAAACCCCATCTCATTTAACCAGGGAGAGTATCAGGGCCTAAACTACAATATGATAACATGCACATAAAATCATTGGCTTACCTCCAATGCCCTAATTCCATACCAGATTTTGGTATTAAATATTTTAAATCTGCAGATCGATTGCTGAATGGCTTCACTGTAGGTGAAGAACTCTCCTGTTGCTGCTGGAGCTAAGACTGACTCCAAACCCTGTCCAGACAGTTTTACTGAGAAAATGACTGCTCCTAACCTTAAGGCAGGCCAAATACACTCTCAGTTTTCAAAAGCCAGGTGGATTAAATGTGTAAAGTCTTTGTTACAAATTATAGGGAGTCCAGGGAACTGTAGCTAACAAGAGTGTAGAAGCCTTCCAAGAACATTTGAATTTAGAATAAAAAGAAATCCTAATATGCAAGTTGATTTTGAGTTTCAGATTTGGCTACATTTTTACCTATAGTTTAAGATAATTTTATTGTATGCATGAAAAAATATTAACTATTTGGGGTTATTTTGCTTTTAGGGCTATTAAATGCTAAGATATACATGTTGTTTTGTTTATAGAAAACTGTTTCTCCTATATTTTTAATATTTGAAAAATTTTATTTTTTAAGAAAGGATCTCTCCAGCTGGCCAGGCAGGACTGCAATGGTGCAATCTCAGCTCACTGCAGCCTTGACCTCCTGAGCTCAGGTGATTCTCCCACCTCAGCCTCCTGAGTAGCTGGGACCACAGGTGTGCACCACTATGCCTATCTAGTTTTTTGTATTTTTAGTAAATATGTGGTTTTACCATGTTGCCCAGGCTGGTCTCGAACTCCTGGACTCAAGCAATCCACCTGCCTTGGCCTCCCACAGTGCTGGGATTACAGGTGTGAACCACTGCTCCCAGCACTGTTTGTCTTTTAATTAAGGATTGAATTGATTTATTTAAAAGAAAATCATTTTGTATCTAGTATATTTATAAATATAGTTTCTAATATATGCTATATTTGAAGAAACAATTTGCTACATTCTTTACTTAGATTAAATTTCATCTTTTAAAAATTATTTCACTGGGTTTCAGAAATACATGAAAGCTATGAACATATCAGATACTGAAAATAAGAGGGTTTGGAACAATTTGAGAGTTTTGAATATGTCAAATATAAAATCCAACAACAATTTTTTTCTGAAAGTATACTCTCACAAATATAATTCTTGTAAGTAATATAAAAATGAAAACATTAATTTAGCTTTTACTTTCTTTAACTTTGTTGGGAATTGCTACTAGGAGATGTATTTTTCTAATAGGAACAGGAAATCGTGAGGTTTGTCTACATTAATTTTTATTTTTGTTTGAGAGGAACAGCTGCTAAACTTTAAGGTTGCACCAGGAAACCAAGTGTTAGGAGAAAGACTGTGCCAAGATTCAAGAGAGACCATGTGAACCAAACACAGCAAGAAGTCAACGGCGAACTAAACAACTTGATTTCCCTACAGAAAGGTTGAGATATAAACCTGGCTTTGTTTCCCACAGTAAACACTATCCTTAGAATAGCTAGGGCTACTGAGCCTTATGGTAATTTCACACAACTTACGTGAAGTATTTCTTGACTGCCTATGACATTCAAGGCTTTAGGTTTTATATGACACCTAAAAAGAAGTTAACACATTCACACAAATGAGTAGAATGAAGGATCATATGTGAGTCATTTTTTTTTTTACTCTCATTTGTTAGTTTATTTTCTTCCTCCATGTCGAGCATTCAGAAATGTTGACAAAAATACTGGAAAAGCACTAGAACTTCGGTGAACGGGATGAAAAGCTGCTCATTCTTAGCAGAAGCTGTAGATAGGGTATATTTTAAAGCTTTTTTTAATGACAGTGTTTAGACACAGAAGTTTTTGACTTTGATGAAAGCATATTAAGGAAAAGGAGTTAAAGATACATAGCATGGAGAAAGCAGAAAGGTACACAGAAGATAGCGTATGTTTTTGTTTTCTATTTGCATCTTCAGACCCCAAATCATACTGCTGGATCTTACTCTCAATCTTCATCCTTCTGAAGGATGATTGTGACTACCATCTATCTGCGTGTTACTTATTATATTGACTACTTGAGAAACAGATAGTATTTACTTGCTATAAACCTTTTAGATGTTTTAGAAAAAAGAAAGCAAAATTAAAGACAGCAGGACTTACCTGAGAAATAGCAGGCTGATACTCATGTGGCAAATGCCTTGTTAAGTCAGGATACACCCATCCTGCTCCACTCTCAATTGCACAGAGGTAAGTTTATGTTGCAGCTGTTAATGAGGAGGGATGCTGTTATGTGAGTAGCTGTAGAATGCTTATACAGAAATCATGCATAAGAAAGGAAAATGCTAGCTCTTAAATGGCATAAATTACTAGTATAATTCATATTTAGATTACCCCTCCGCCTCCCCAAAATATTGGAGTGCTACAAAGGCTGTGGTAAATGATGCTATCTAAACTGAAAAATCCATTGTGCGTCTATAGATGTCTATCTTTGGAAGAGGGGGAGTTTAAGACAAAGAGTAATTTTGTGGGTTTAGAAGAAAAGACTTTGAAAATATTTAAATGGCAAAAATAGCAGTTAACCTTAAAGAGGTTATTCCATGAATAACTTGCCTCAAGAAAAGGATCTGGGCCATTAGAAATAGGTACACTGGAAAAAATGCAATTATCATATGCAATTGGAATAACATAGTGTGACTGAGCTGAATGAAGGTGGTTCACACCATTTATGTGGCACTTTAAGATTCAGAGTTAAAAGTTGAACGCCACTTATTCAATTCACAACCAAATTAAAAAGCACAGAACCAATGTTCCCTAAAAATAACCACCTGAATTAACATTTAACAATTTGAAATTGAGGGATGGTTTTTACACAGACAATATACATGTAATGACTAAATTGGAACATACCTACTTGACAGTTATTTTCCATTGAATACTCTTCATAGTATTTTCTAGTTTATATTGAGTCAAGAACCAAGAAACCAAGCCATAAATGAAAAGATGCAGAGAAACAAAGCCATTATTATTTTATCAGTAGGAGTCCAAAAGATTAGAACAAATAAAACTAGTTCTAGTGGGATGAACTATTGATATAATTAAGGTATTACAGAAACTCACCAAATCAAGCTATGAATAAACGTTTTCTTTTAATTCACCAGGCTACAGTTTGTACCATATGATGTTTCTCCTTTTTCTTTTCTTTTGAATAATAGTATGTTCTAATAATCAGGAAAAATATCAAAGAAAAACTGAAACATTTATTGTGACATAGTATTTTATATTTTATAACAATACCAAGTTAATTTGATAAAGTAATATCAAACATGACTTTAGGCCTTGCTGTTGATAAAATAATATGAAATATGACTTTAGATTTACCCTATTCATTGCTATAACTTTTAGTCAGTCACATGTGGCTATCGGACCCTCGAATGTTTTAGCCCAAATTATGATGTGTTATAAGTATAAAATATGCACAGAATATTGAAGGAAAAATGTAAATTATTTTAACAATTTTTTTATTGATTACATATTGAAAAGACAATATTTTGGCTATATTGGGCTTAATAAATATATTGTTAGATCAATTATTACCTATTACTTTTTTCCATCTCTAAATACACCTAGGGGAAAATTTTAATGCAGTCACGTATTTCTACTAGACATCACTGCTTTCTAGTGCTAGGATATTAGTTAAGGTGTTAGAATAAATGAAGAACTTTTATGTACCAGAATTTGATCCTATATGATGTATGAAAATCTTACTGGTTATATCAAAACATGGCCAATAGTTTTCATAAGAAATTATCTTGAAGTTTTCTAAAAGAAAACATGCATGTAGTATTATATTTCAAAACTTATATGGCTATTTTATGCAGGTGAGCTGCCCGAGAAAACCTTTTTTTTTTTTTTTTTTAAACATGTTAATAATCTGATTCGACTTTGGGCATTTGGAGTTAAAGTAAGACAGAATTTTATTGAAATATTGATTACTTCAAAATCTATGAAGGGGGTTCATTCAATTACCTGACTTCTCAGTTCTTTTTCTCCTCCAATAAGCTTGTCTTTACACTCACTTAGCTACCTACTATTTAGTCATAGCCCATACTTCTTTCTACAATAATTTCGGTTTCCTCACTCATAATCTGCTTTAAACATTCAACTCTCTACCTCCTTCTATCATTCTAGTTTTTTTCCCCTCCAGAACCTCAATTCTAATAGTCATTTAACATATTGGAAACTACAACTATGGATCTTATAACCCTTTTATAGGTACCAGCCTCATTTCTTCCCACTGCACACACCTTAAAATTCATGATCAGTCATTAAATTTACTTTGTTTCATATGTCCTCTGATATCTTGCTCCTTAGTTGGCTAAACCCTAATCTCTTTAAAAGTTAACTCTCTGCCTACTGCTGCTGAACATGGCTGGAGAAAGACACACACTATGTGGGTCTCATTTTAAACCAAAGATCATTTATTTGAAGAAGGTCCTTGATGTTGCCCAAAAATGAGGTTATACTTCCCTTTATTCTTTACTTCTGCTCTTCCTCCATGTATGAAATAACTCCTCCTTTATCCCAAGTCCCAGTTAGTAACCTTCTACACAGTTGCAGTGAAGAAAGTAAAGCTTTCCCCAAGACTCTACTTCCATGATCCTTTATATTGAAAGCAGTATTATCTAGAGCTTTTGTGACAGACCAGAGAACAGAGACCATCAATCTTCAACATAATGTATCACAGATATTGTTTAAAAAGTTGTCAAATAGCAAATGCTCTTTTTTTTCTCTTTTTTTTTTTTTGCGACAGGGTCTCACTCTTCACCCAGGCTGGAGTGAAGTGATACAATCATACCTCACTGCAGCCTTGATGGCAAATGAATAAGCATCAGTGGGCTTTTTCCCTCTTATCCCACCAAATAACTTTCTTTTTTAATTTGTGAAATAATACATTATCAATTTCTATTTGATTTTGTTTTCAAGAATGGCTTATGTCCTTCCAGAATCCTTTGTTTATTTTTAGTCACAAATAGCCAAAAAAAATGCCACTAATAGAAAATTATCAAAATTTAATTTAATGCTTTGGAAAACAATAATATATAAAGCTTGAATTACTATTTATATCATTTTTAATTATAAATATTTCACAAAAGTATTTTATTTCATTTATTACATTGACCGCTTTCTCAAAATGACCTCAACAAAATCAACATTTTTGTATTGTTTCCCTTTTGAAGGATCCTCTTTTGAAAGAAACATTTTATTTACATATCTTTGAATTTGTTTTTGTTTTCTAAAAGAAAAACTTTTTTATACAATCTTTACTAACTTGATTTTCACATTGCCCCTGATATTAATTGCTAAATATGACTTCTTTCTTGTCATATGATCCATAATAAACTTCATACATTAAAAGTCAATGTCCTTGTGTTACTCAGTGTAAGAATTTTCAGACATTAAAAATTATCTTGTTCATGTCTCTGACTCCCATTATAATACATTCAAGAAAGTATTACTGATTTTGTTGTATTTATTGCAAGATTGTCAATGATTTCAAAGGTGGTTTTAAAGCACATACTTTTAGATAGGGAACATAGTTGTAATATAATTTTGTTCACCATGTCATAAAATACATGTGAAAACTGCTACCCAGGGTCACAAAGCTTTGCCCATTAATTGTACTAGCAATTCGGGGTTTTATATCCCGTAAACTAATTTTTTTCTTTTTTTCACTGACGGTATAATGTAACAAAAATCTTCATTAGTCAATATTTTTTGTTAAATTACCTGAATAGCTACTTTTTAGATGCCTAAGAAACAAAAGGAGTTAGCATATTCTTTAATTCAATCCGATTAAACTAGGTATTGAAAGGTTCCATGTGAAAGTTAGTAGGCTGAGTGTTGACAGTGAAGGACAGCACCCTGATTGCTCTCGTTCCCTGCTATCAAGTGTCTTATAACTGGGTTTGGCCTGGAAGAAAGACACGTTTACAATTATTCTGTGACTCTAAAAATTTAAATAAACTACTTCTATTTGGTAAATGTAAATTATTTGCCTTTAAATTCTTCAACAAATGTCTTAAGACTATGCATTCAGTTTTTAATAGTGACTCTTAAATTCATATGATGTACTAGAAAGAAAAATAACTTTTGAATGATGCAGGCCTAAGTTTAAATTGATTCCTAAAACTTAAAGACGTCTGGCTCTGGGCAAAATTTTAACCTCTTTCCAGTCTTGGTTTCTTAATTTCTGAAGTGTAAATAAATATTGCTCTTTCAGAATAGCTGTAAGAATTAAATGTAAGGTTTACAGATGCCTGCACAGTACTTGAAAGTCATTTAGCACTCAAAATATGGTAGCTATTTCTCTTGTATAATATCTAAGTAGTAACAGATACATGTTACTAAGATTCTAAGAGACCCAGGAAGAAGTTAACATTTGAAAAATAATAAAAAAGAAGAGAAACATGTTTCTTCTCAAACCTAATCAAACTCCACCAACTCACTATTCAACATTTGAGTGTTTGAAAGAATTAGAGTAAAAACAACAACAACAAAAATAGGAGATTTAAAATAAAAGAAAGTTTTCCTCAAGAGATTCTCAATGATACAATACTATTTAAAGAAGTGAAAATAAATCCATAGATTGTCACAGAATTATAAAAGTAAGAATGATTTCATAAGTTACATAATACAAATTTCTTGTCGTATAGCTGACAAAGTCAAGGTCAAGAGAACTTGGATTAATTGCTGTAGTCAACAATAGTGAATGAGTTGAAGACTGTAAGTTTTCTTACTGTCTGCCAAAATTTCTTACAAGACCAAGAGCCACTTCCACTTGGAAAAACACATAGTCACACATAGAGATTTGCAGCATACACAAGAAATAAAAAAAGGGAAGAAATGCTAAAAAATAAAAAGTTAAAGTAAGAAGCTTAAAAATAATTTGCAAATAAAACATTGATAAACTTCATATTTCTTTATGTATCTTTACTACTCTCTTCAAATGGAATTTACATGATACTCATTCTAATCATTTGATTAAGACCATCTAATTTCTAAGAAGTTATTTATTCTTTCTTTACTCATTTATTAATGTAATATTTTTCATACTATTTGGTAACTACAATTACTTATGCTTACAATATAATCAATCAACCATTATTCCCTACTAAACAATTCTCCAAATTGCCAGTGTAATCAGTTTCTTTGTGGTAGTCTTAAACCAAATGATTTATTGTCTAAATACCATATTTGTAAGTAGGGCACACATAGAAACCTGGGACACTTTTGCTAATTTGGTACTTTATTCCAAATTGATAAATGTAATATTGAATATTTGTTATATCTTGATATATGCTAATAAGTGAAGTTCATATTTATATGCACTTCAAGTTGGATTTCTTAATTTTTTCTTTTCTTTAAGATTAATACCCAGCATTGTGAATATAACTAATAGTTGATTATTGTATATATAAATTTTACTCAGGAAATATTTCAAATGTTCTATTCACAAAGTTGTTAAATATTTGAGGTGAGGAATGTGTAATGAATTTAATTTCACTATTCCACATTATGATAAAAATCATAATACCACTTTGAACGCTGTAATCATCTATAATTTGTCAACATAAAAATAGCATTTGTTTCAAATTTTTAAAAAAATCCCTTTTTATGTACTATGTTTTATTTACGATTAATGTAACAATAGAACGTTAATACACATTGCCTTAGTCTTTTTGAGCTTCTATAACCAAATACCACAGACAGGGTACCTTACAAAAAACAGACTTTTTTTTCTTATAGTTCTTGAAGCTGGGAAATTCAGGATCAAATCTGGCAAATTCAGTGTCTGCCAAGCACCCATTTTCAGGTTCAAAGAGTGTGTCTTTTCACTGGCTGTGTCTTCACATGGCAAAGGGAAAAAGGATCATTCAGAGGCCTCTTTTATAAGGGCATTTGTCCTATTCATGAGTGTCTCCACCATCATGACCTAATCACTGGCTAAAAGCCCCACCTCCTAATACTATCACATTGGGTATTAGGTTTCAATACAAAAATTTTGGAAACACATTCAATCAAGATCACACATCAATTCAATTCTGCTTGTTAGAAAAGGTTTTTTTTTAAAAAAAAAAAAAATGAGTGTGTGTGTTCGTGTACATTTGTTATAGAAACTTTTAAATGTAGTAACTTGAGTTTATTTACAGAACCAAAACTAGCATCTTAAAGAAGAAAAAAAAAAGTTGTCTTTATTTATTCTATCAAAAATCAAAGATATAACAGGAGGTGAGATATTTGCCCTCCACAGATGATGAACATTTTGGGGGGTGACAAAATCACTTGGTCTATTGCCAAATTTATGCTAACATTCAAATTGCATTGCATTATAATTGTATATTATTGTGATTTTAAGATATAAATCTTTCAAATGATTTCATGTATTAAATAATGTTCATCAGAAAATAGCCTAAAGAGATTACATTTCTGCCAGGTTCCATTGAAGTTCATAAACCTACTACTGCTATGCACACACAATAGGCACACACACACGTATTTTTTAAACTTTGAAATATTACACAATGATCTTTTGTAGTTGAACTTAATAGTCTCCTTAATTTTCAAGAAAATATGTTATATTACCTCAATCGATTTTTTGATATGTAAGAATTTTCTCCTATTCAATTTTGCTATGAGAAGTCAGTGTCAGCATTCTCAGGCTGCTTCCAGGGAATAGAACCTGAAAATACTCAAATCATAATATAAGGTTATAATGGATAGGTAATGCTCACAAAGGATTGACTGAGAGATGTGTAATGCACATATTCCTGTCCTTGTCTAATATTCATTGCAAGGTCTAGGTGGTCGACCGAAGGATTACACTATTGATTGGGTTATTATTTTTATCTTCTCCAAATCTGAATCATTCTAAACATCTTTTTTTTTAGCATTAGTTATCTTCTTTCTGATAAAAGGCCACTAAAATAAAATTTAAAAATACCTTTATTTCAGCACTGTTATTCAAGATATTGCTCTCTCTCATCTACACGCACACACACACACACACACACACACACATACACACATACATATACACACATATGGAAAGTTTTTCTAAAAACTCAGCACTAGAAAAAGAATCCTCTTTCTTAAATCCTGTTAGGTATTAACTGTTTAATACTGTCAACATACTTTATTTTTTGCAATTCACTGAAGTGGTTAGTAAGCTCATATTCAGCCTATTTTTCATCACAAAAGATACATATTGTAACATACACTTCTTCTGAATTTCTCTTGATTCCTATAATTTATAATTAATTAATTAAATATTCAATTAATTATTTCAGTTAACCTCTTTTATCCAAAATAATTATATTTAAATATTTATGATTTTGTAAGTCATATTGATTCTTGGTTGGCTCAAAGAAAAAAGAATTTAATAAATACAAAATGTAAATGAAATGGTTTGATCAAAAACATGCTTACCTGATGAGTTTCCATAGCACATATTTTAAGGCTATAATCATCATATATTTTATTTCCTTCAGTCTGTATACATCCACTGATAATTTTGACAGAATTATTAAGAATAATCAAATGTTTGAATATTAATCAAATGCTCTTTTTCAAGGAAAATGGCTCTAACATATTAGTCTTAAGATTTATTTCTTGGCTGTACACCAGAGATTTACACTGATTTACTCAAATCCTTGGTGAGCTTACTGAAGCTAGAAGCTGCCTTATTCTTCATTATACCGCCTGTGCCATACATGATGCTTTGCGCAAATAAGTGTTTTAAATTATCTGTTGGGTGTGATACAGGAACGGGGACAGAGAAGTGCTGAGTAGAGAAGGGCAAGGTCCCTGGCGAGGGCTCCACCCTCGGGCTTGTGCCCAGGAACCTAAGTGAGAACGGGCACTCCTCTTTCCACGCCCAAATGTTGCATTAGCCAAGACCACTCTGGCCTGCCTTGCCCCCTCTCCGGTGGCCATAGAAACCTGAGACCTTAAGTGATCACAGACACAGTCAAGAGGAAAAGGGGAGCATGTCAGCAGACACCAGAGATACCAGCAACGGCAGAACGACTCAGATCCTAGGAGAGTTCAGCCGGGGACAGTCAGAGAAGAGTCCGGCTCCTCGGCAGCGGGACTCCAGGAAAAGATCAGCTTCCCACTCCATCCTCTGCTCCTGGCTCCCCATCCATCTCGCTGAGAGCCGTCTCCACCGCTCATAAACCTTGCACTTAACCTTCCAGCCCACGTGTGATCTGATTCTTCCCGTACATTGGGCAAGAACTCAGCCTGTCACACTGGTCCCCTGTCCTTGCAATAAGGCAGAGGGTCTATTGGGCTAACACAAGCTATTTGCAGATGGTGTAGCTGAAAGAGCTCATTGTTAAACACGCCCACTTGGGCTTTGGGAGTTGGAAACACCCACCCCTAGACGCTGCCAAAGGCGATCAGAGCCCAAAAATATTTCCCACGACCTTTCTACCTGCCCATCTGTATGCTTCCCCTAGGGGCCTTAGCAGCGGGCCACCTGAGAAGTGAGCTACACTCCTGTCACCCCCTGCAATGGGGATAAGGGAACTCTCCTGTTTCAAACAGAGACTTAAAATGATATGCTATATGTCAAAATTATATGCTAAAATTAAGTTTTAGTGAGTTTTAGGATGACAGTGAAAGGTAATAGTCTGTGATATTCAAACACATTATAAAAGTAAAAGAAAACACTTTAATGGCATATTTATTTATGTTATAAAATTGTCATTTAGATGTTTACCCCACAAACAGGTTCATGACATAGCAAGTGTTTGACTATACAGCATTTTCAACAATAAATCTACTTTTTTGATATATTGTACTATAGTAGCTTTTACTCAGTTGATGTTATAGTGTTCTAAAATTATATTTCTTGGTTTTGTGTCAGTGTAATCAAAATGGTTAAAATAAAAAACATGAAAATTATGTTTCTTAAAATGGTCAAAATAAAAAAGAAGTAGTGAAAATTATATTGCAGAAAGTCTTATAAAACCATGCTAATTCCTTTGTCTCAAACCTATTAAACTTACCCCATTCTTTCTTTAATTCATATGCTATGAAATTTGAGATTTAATGCAGAATTTTGAATCATATGATATATTAATGAACAAAATAATATCTCGTTCTCTACTCAGAAAAATAGTTGGAGTTCTAAACATTGTGCAACAATTATAAAATTTTTAGCAAACATAAAATAACCTTAAAATCACAGTTTTGAAATAGTCATCATGTTAGCAAAATCACAGCCAGAATTTTCAAAGTGCGTGAACATATAACATATAAATAAAAAAACCCCAATGAGATGCAATAATGACTGATATAAGAAACAAGAAAATGTCATACTCATAACATTTCCAATTCTTAAGATGATAGACTTTTGAGGAATGTATATGTCGGGCAGTATTATTAGTTGCTCATACCTTCAAAATGAAAAAAAATAAATGAAAGAAATTGGTGTTTATAGTTTGCTTCTTAGGTGCCAAATTCTCAATTCTCAATAGACTTGAAAAGAGACAAAATACTTGAAGGATGAGGGCCAGGAACAAACAACACATTGTCTTTATTCTGTAAGAGCTAAAATAAACTCAATCAGAAACCCAGAAGACACTTCACAAAGGACATCTGAGAAGGCTAAAAAGTAGCTTCCTAATGAATAGACTCATGGACCATGTTTTTCTAAACAGCAATATTTATTGAAAGTTCAAAATATCTTGAGTCATAGACTTGGTTTCATAAAACTAATTACTAATCAATATTTTTTTGCTTCCTACCCTGTGATTTTTTTTCATTAGATAGTCTACAAATTCTAAGGTTATTATTAAGATTATCAGGTACCTGTTGAGATAAAGTACAAGAAGACCTATTGCATAAAACAAAGATGACCAGTCTTTTGGCTTCCCTGGGCCACAGTGGAAGAAGCAGAATTGACTTGGGCCACACATAAAATATACAACACTAACAATAGGTGACCAGCTAAAAAATAAATTGCAAAAAATTTCATAATTTTTTAAGAAAGTTTACAAGTTTGTGTTGGGCTGCATTCAAAGCCATCCTGGGCTGCATGTGACCCATGAGCTGTGGGTTAGAGTAGCTTGGTATAGACAGTAAGTGTAAAGAAAAGATACGTCATAAAAGAGGTAAGATGTTTGCTTTCTCTTCATAGATAAACACAAGGGAAAAATGAACTGCCACTGCAGTGTAAAACTCTCTGTAAGCAGGTAAATTTCACAAATAAAAAAGTAAAAATAAAACAAAGCATATGTATGAAATTTAAATCTACCATGTCAAAAAAGAAAATAAAAGTAAGTCCAGCATAGGGAAATATTTAAATATACTTTAATATTAAAATATTTAAATCATGTTTGTAAAGATTACTTGAAAGTTTTGGAAGACTAACTTTTAACTAGTTCATTAATATATTCTCAAATTATTTTTTAAGTGGCAGAACTGCTAATTATAAAGATATTATTTTGTTTGTGTAGAGTTGACGTATTGAATAATGTTGGCCATGTGTTTAGCATAAGTTTTAATATTATATATGCATAATATTAAAGTCTCATAAATTTTAATGAGACTAATTTGTTTGTCAGAAGCCCTCTTAGGTTGAATCTAAAGGCCTGTGATTAGAGTCTATCAATGAGCTATGTGGTCAAATTACTTGAACTATCCATTGTAATGATATTATCTTCTTGCTATATTACAAATATGGCTTCAAATAGGACAATGTATCAGGGCACAGTCTGTAAATGTCCTTATGCAAACATCAAATATAGTGTTATGACAGTAGAGAATATATATATATGGAATTTAAAAGATTAGTTTGTTACAGACACTATATAAATAGAACTTGACAGCTAACTAGATGAGAGAGAGAAGGAGAGAAAGAAGATGAGAAGAATATTAGCAGATTTATTCCAAGATGTAAAATAAGCATGTATAGTTAATAGAGTTGCTTAGTCATTCCTAACTACTAAATGTAATATAATCCAAGTTCAAAATTATATATAATCCAAGTTTTAAAATTTATTAATTTTTATCAATATGTTGGAAAAATTGTCATGGTCTAGAAGGCCTGGTCATGATTGGAGATTCTTAGAAAGTAGTTTCTTAGAATGAAAATAATAATAATAATTCAGACTTCTCTATTCAGAATAAAGAGTGATTTTAGGGTCACAATGAATCCTGTAGTGTGTCTGACTTGCTTACTCATTCTCAATTCAAACTGTCAAATTTTTATAAATGTTTTTGATTTACCCTTATTTTTTTCTTCAATACTGTTGGTTTCATTGAAGTAAAATATAGTTTTTTTAACAAAATGGAATTATGAAGAACTCTCTTGTGCCATAGGAATATTTGAATGGCCAAGTGTCAGGGTCCAACCCACAGGTGGATGAACAAATGCACTTAAACACCAATATTCAGTGAAAGAGCAGGCTAGGGGTCCATGGCCACTCACAGACACTCGAGGAGAGTGCTATAAAGTGCTAGGAGCAGTGACCCTAACTCACTGGACTTGCTAGCCTTAATTCAGCACACATTAAGTGACAAAGGCTTTGAGTCAACACCATTAGAGGGTAAAATTTAAAGGCCAGGTTCCAAGGCCTAAAGCCAACACCATTTGTGGTAAAAAAAAAAAAAAAAAAAAAAAAAACCTGTTTGCCCTCCCCCAGAGAAAGCCATCCAACTCATGAATGATTAAAGGTTAGTTTTAGGACTATATGAGTAAACAAGTTATTTAGATAAACTCCCTTACATTCCTTTGTTTCTACTCTATGTTATTTGTACAAGGAAAGAGATTTGGCTGCTTTCAGCCATAACTCTATCCTGAGGTGTAACAAAACCTTCTGGCCTTCCAAGAAAGTTTGTGACTATTCTCTATAACTTTCATTATAAATTCTCTTACAACTCTTCCTACCACCCTGACTGAACCCCCATAGCAAAGCAGATGTCTAAATTGGAAAAGTGGCAACGTACAGCAAATAGAAGATGAAATGCTACATGATTAACCAAAAGAAAAAGTATCATAAGATTTGCTTGGTAGCTATGGGTACTTTTGCTTCCAAAACTGAAATATCGTGATAGTAAAGGAAGAGGCTCTGCAAAGTGGAGCAGGATAGAGGATTGAGGGTTGGAGGAGTGCTCAGAGGAGTAGGGCTTCAGCTGATTGCCCTTTAAGCATGTACTACTGTTTTCGAAACAATATTGTAAAGTAAGCAAAGAGATGATTATCAAATCTGAAATTAGTATAGAATTACAGAATTATGTCTATAAAAATGTAGAAATATATGAAAAAATTGCAAAGTTAGAACTTCATCTCTAGTTACAAAAAACATAATCTGTAAAATTAGAATTTTATATTCAATAAGCTTACCATAAAAATAAAATACACCTTGAAGATTACATATATAGCATATATATAGTCACACAAATATACAAAATAGAGAAAATTACACTTTTAAAGTACTGAATCTATAAACATAAATAATTAGGTAACTATGTTATTTGAAATAAATTTTCAGCAGTTAAATAAGTAATTGTTAACATCTGGTGTATCAATTCATCATTTTAAGACTGCAATTTGTACTGATAAAAGATTGCAGTTTATATCAACAATCAATTTTTCCCTAAATGTAATATGTTAGAATAGGCAAAATATAATTTATTACATAAATAGTAATAGAGAAAAAACTATTAGAGAAGCAAAAGAAAGTCTATTTATGGGAACTGTGGAAGAAAATATTTGGGGACAGTCTGTATTTGACAGACAAAAACAGGTCTGTCACTGGATAATCAAAATCAACTTATTATTTAATTGAATATATCAATTTTACTTTATAGCAGTTATATAGGTTATGTTCCAATTTTGAGTGAATGAATAAATCAGATAATTTTTTGGCGGTTTGTTTCACTTTTCTTGAACAGGCAAAATATATTCAAATGTGAAACCACTATGTAAAACAGCAGAGAAAATTATATCCCTGGTTAAATATTTTCATATGTATTAAGTAGCAAAACATTATTCTTATAAGCATTAACTCTGGGACAAAATACATATTTTATGACATCAGAAATAAAAGGATAGTAATGTTCAATACTAAGAATTTTCTAGTATTTTCATCATGAAGAATGCTCCACTGTGAAAAAAGAATATGTGTATTTGATAGTACAATCATTTAAATTTATATTAACCAGATATCAGGAATAAATGTCATATTTTCTCAATACAATGGAATTTAAGCAATGGGAATACAGTATTTTAGTGACAATAACAGCAGTTATCACACCAGAATTGACAGCTATTTGTATTGCCTTCATGGAATCTTAGTTATAACAGCAGTAACACTTCATTTTAAGTTGCCTCTGGGGGATCAGGTGAAATACATATGACTGTTTTCTATTTTTGATACAGAGTCTTGCTCTGTCACCTAGGCTGGAGTGCGGATCACATGACTATTTTCTAGGTGCAGGATTTCATGAACCAACAAGCAGGAAAGTTTTTCTGTCTATTGTGCCTTATCAAAATTATTTACCTAAGACAGCATTTCCTAAAATAGTGTTCTTCACAACACTTCACAGAAAGAAAAGAAAAAGCATTTATGTTCATAGTAATTCGAGAGGTATTGCAACAGGTTTTTTGGAAATGTATAAGCATGCAGGCACACATGCACACACACATACACCTAATGAATATAATTATAGTTACAGTTATAAATATATATAGTTTATATAAACTATATATAAGGACAGCATAGTTATAGTTATGAATAAATGATGAAGGAGGTTTGTTTACTTCAGGTCATTTATCCATAACTATGCTGTCCTTATATATAGTTTATATTCGTTTTGTTTTATTAAAAATTCTGAAATTTCGTGGGCAGACTGACATGTTCTCTTTCTGCACAGAGTGCAGAAAGTGCACAGAGAACTTTGGTAAATGCTGAAGTAAACATTAGTGACAGCTGGTGAATCTTTCAACACTGAGGAAGGCAACCTTTTACTTTAGGCCAAAGTCAACCAAAGCCGGCTTATATGGAGGAAAATCATGTGTATCAGGAACAGATTAGGAAGTTCAGACACATTAGCAGCTGAAAAATTCATATGCTGTTCCTGGAGTCCTAATACTCAGTACATAGTGATTGCTCAATAAATTTAATTAAAGTAAAAATTAATTAATCATTTAACAGATTATGTGCAGTGCAGAACTTGTGCTAAAGAGTATAGCATTCACCAAAGAAGGTATTAAGTGTGAGCATGCGTCCTACAAAAGATGTTGAATTACAATCAGAGGCTTATACAATTTTATGATAGATAAATTTCTTTCAATCTAAATGAATATGTATATCTAATATGTGACATATCTAGTTCTACAAATTATGGAAATTATTTACATAAAGATCCCATTGTCTTAAAGCATAATTTATTGATAAAGTAATTCCATCCATGTACATCAAAACTTTCTGGAAAACATCAGTGTCACTGCATCCCCACAGGAAGAAGACTTGCACAAAAGTCAGAATCAAAATCTGATTCTAACCTGAATAGCTGCAGACTGGGACAAGAGTGTGTCTGATAGGTGGGTAACTTTCCTGCTGACCTGCCTTAGGAGTTGAGGTGGCTCCAATCCTTCCCCCTGATAAGACCTCAGTACAACTCACTGAGAGCTCCTCCAGCCACTTCTCTCAAGGCTGAAAATTTGTTTACCTGCCTGCTTGAGCCACAATAATTACTGTCCAGAAATACCTCTCCTACTGGCCTGAAGCCTGAACCATGAAACCAATAAATAAAATACTGGAGGAAAATGAATGAATAAATAAATAAATAAGTGCATGCTACAGGGGAATGAGATAATGTTTAAGAGACGCCATGGGAGCTAGTGAAGTTGTTCACATACTGAGCATGTTGTTACTAAAACCAGCATATGGGAGAGCCATCATACAGTGACTCTCTATAATCAAAGAAATCTTACAGAGTCTTCACCCCTGAAAATACTAATAACAGAATTAGGCTATAATTAACTACAAGCATTAAAGTCTCAACCTTAAGGGGAAAAAAGGAAATTTAAAAATGAACAAGAAACACAGTCAAATCAAACATAACTTCAAGAATAATTAGAAGAAATAGTCTACCCAAGTGAGAAGGAACCAAAAAAAATGACTCTGGTAATATAACAAAAGTAGAGTTCTGTAACACCTGCAAAAGTTCATCCTAACTGTCCAGCAATGGACTCATGCCAACATGAAATCTTTGAAATACCAGATAAAGAATTCAGAAGATGGATTATTAATTAATCTACTCAAGGAGATATCAGAGAAAGGTGAAAACCATTATAAAGAAATTTTAAAAAGCTGTTCAGAAAATGAATAAAAAACTTTCTAGAGACAGAGATATCATAAATACAAATCAATCAGAACTTCTAGAAATTGAGGGAATTACAAAATGCAGTGACAAGGTTTAATAACAGCTTGGAACACCTAATGTAGATCACAGGTTGATGGGATGAAGCAAACCACCATGGCACATGTATATGTATGTAACAAACCTGCACATTAGGTATTTCTCCTAATGCTGTTCCTCCACTAGCCACCACCCCTTGACAGGCCCCAGTGTGTGATGTTCCCCTCCCTGTGTCCATGTGTTCTGATTGTTCAACTCCCACTTATGAGTCAGAGCATGTGGTGTTTGGTTTGTTGTTCTTGTGTTACTTTGCTGAGAATGATGGTTTCCAGTTTCAACCATGTTTCTGCAAAGGACATGAACTCATCATTTTTGTGGCTGCATAGTATTCCATGGCATATATATGCCACATTTTCTTTATCCAGTCTATCATCGATGGGCATTTGGGTTGGTTCCAAGTCTTTGCTATTGTAAACAGTGCTGCAATGAACATACGTGTTCTATTTAAAAACACATGCAATGAACATGCATGTGTCTTTAAAATAGAACGATTAATAATCCTTTGGGTATATACCCAGTAATGGGATTGCTAGGTCAAATGGTATTTCTGTTTCTAGATCCTTGAGGAATTGCCACACTGTTTTTCACAATGGTTGAACTAATTTACACTCCCACCAACAGTGTAAAAGTGTTCCTGTTTCTCCACATCCTCTCCAGCATCTGTTGTCCCAGATTTTTTAATGATCTCCATTCAAACTGGCGTGAGATGGTATCTCAATGTGGTTTTGATTTGCATTTCTCTAATGACCAGTATGATGAGCTTTTTTTCGTATGTTATTGGTCTATTCAGGGATTTGACTTCTTCCTCTTTCAGTCTTGGGAGGGTGTGTGTGTCCAGAAATTTATCCACTTCTTCTAGATTTTCTAGTTTATATGCATAGAGGTTGATAGTCTGCAGTAAACCACCATGGCACATGTATACCTATGTAACAAGCCTGAACATTCTGCTCATGTACCCCAGAACTTAAAGTATAATAAAATAAAAATAAAAAAAGAAATATGCAAAAATCCTCAACAAAATATTAGTCAACTGAATCCAATAACACATCAAAACTACAATTCATCCTGATCAAATGGGCTTCATCCAGGGAGGCAGGGATGGTTTAACATCAATAAATGTAACTCAATAAATACTATACGTCACATAAACAGAATTGAAAACAAAATCTATAAGATTACCTCAATAGATGCAGAAAAAGCATTTGACAAAAGCCTTCCTCCTAATTGATAAAAACTCCTAACAAACTAGGCATAGAAGTTTCCCTACCTCAAAACATTTTCTCCAAAAACCAGGAACAAGACAAGGATGCCTACTTTCACTGCTCCTATTCAACATAGTCCTGGGAGTACTAATCAGAACAATTAGACAAGAAAATAATAAAGGGCATCCAAGTTGGAAAACAGGAAGCCAAACTTATCACTGTTTGCAAATGATATGATTGCATACCTAGTATGCAATCTTGTAGTATAATTTGAAGTCTGGCCATATGTGTGACATTACGTTGCCAGACTTCAAATTATACTACAAGATTATAGTTGCTAAAACAGCATGATATCAGCATAAAAGTTGACACATAGACCATGGAACAGAATAGAAAACCCAGAAATAAAACTAAATACATAGAGAATCCTAAAGATTCCTCCAAAAGACTTTAAGATTTGTTAAATGATGTCGGTAAAGTCTCAGGTTACAAAATCAATGTATACAAACCAGTAGCACTGTTATACACCAACAATGGCATAGCAGAGAATCAAATAAAGAACTCAATCCCTTTATAACAGCTGCAAAAAATAAAATACCTCGGAGTATATCTAATCAAGTAATGAAAGATGCTCTACAAGGATAACTAGAAAACACTGCTGAAAAGAAATCGTAGATGACACAAACAAACGGAAACACACTCCACGCTCATGGATTGGAAGAATCAATATTATGAAAATGGCCATACTTTCCAAAGCAATCTACAGATTTAATGCAATTCCCATCAAAATACCAACATTATTCTTCACTGAGTTAAACAAACACAATCCTAAAATTCATATGGAACCAAAAAAGAGCCCAAATGGCCAAAGAAATCCTAAGCAAAAAGTTCAAATCCGAAGACATCACGTTGCCAGGCTTTAAATTATACAACAAGATTGTAGTTACTAAAACAACGTGATATCAGCATAAAAGTTGACACATAGACCACGAAACAGAATAGAGAACCCAGAAATAAAGCTAAATATATACAGCCAATTGATTTTTGACAAGACATACAAAAACATTGGGAAATGGATGTCCTATTTAATAAATAGTACTGAGAAAACTGGCAAGCCACAGGTAGAAGAATGAAACTGGATTCCTATCTTTCACTTTATACAAAAATTAACCGAAGATGGATCAAAGGCTTAAATATAAGACATGAAACTTTAAAAAATCTAGAAAATAACATTAGAAAAACTCTTTAGACATCAGTCTTGGCAAAGAATTCGTGACTAAGACCCCAAAGCACATGCAACAAAAACTAGATGAGACCTAATTAAACTAAACAGCTTCTGCGTAGCAAAAGAAATAATCAGCAGAGCCAACAGACAACCCACAGAATGGGTGAAAATATTTGCAAACTATGCATCTGACTAAAGACTAGTATCCAGAATCTACGAGAAACTCAAATAACCAAGAAAAAACAAATAATCCCTTTAAAAAGTGGACAAAAGACATGAGTAGTCATTTCTCAAAAGAAGACATACAACGGACATGAAAACTGGCCAACAAACATGAAAAATATGCTTAACATCATGAATCAGCAGGGAAATGCAAATTGAAACTACAGTGACATACCACCTTGCTAATATAAGAATGGTTGTTACCAAAAAGTCAAAAAACAGTAGACGTTGGCATGGATGTGAGGAAAAGGGAACACTTACATGTTGCTCATGAGAATATAAATTATTATAACTTATATGCAAAACAGTGTGGAGATTCCTTAAAGAGCTAAAAGTAGATCTACCAATTGTTCCAGCAATCCTACTATTTGGTATCTATCCAAAAGTAAAGAAGTCATTGTATGAAAAAGACACTTGCACGCTTACGTTTATAGCAGCACAACCCACAATTGAAAAGGGAACCAACCTAAGTGCCCATCAACTAATAAGTGGTTGAAGAAAATGTGGCATACATATACTATGGAATACTACTCAGCCATTAAAAGGAACAAAATAGTTTCTTTTGCAGCAACTTGGTTGGAGCTAGAGGCCATTATTTTAAGTAAAGTAACACGGGAGCACAAAACCAAAAACTGTATGTCTTTACTTGTAAGTGGGAGCTAAGCTATGAGTACGTGAAGGCATACAATGATGTAATAAACTTTAGAGACTCAGAAATGGGAAAGTGAGAGAGAGGCTAGGAATTTAAGTTACACATTCCGTACATTGTGTTATACTTGGGTGATAGGTACACTAAAATCTCAGGATTCGCTGCTATATAATTCCTCCATATTACAAAAAAAAAAAAACACAAAACCTGTATCCCAAAATAAAAATAATAAATTAAAAAAATGAAAAATAAAATGATACATATATCTAATATGTTACATTTCTACTTCTACAAATTATGAAAAATATTTACAGAAAGATCCCATTTTCTCAAAGTATAATTTATTTAAAAAGTCATTCCATCAGTCTACATGAAACTGAAGCTATGCAGTTTGCCTACCATTAAAAGAAAAAGGGATAAATGCTCATTAGTGTAGCTTCAAGTTAATTACTAGAATGGCATTCCTTATAGCATTATTCAACTTTGTCAATATTCTGTTGTTGCTTACATCATCTGAAAAATCAAAGGCTCAGGGCAGTTGTTCATGCCTGTAATCCCAGCACTTTGGGAGGCTATGGTGTGTGGAGCACTTGAGCAAAGGTATTCAAGACCAGCCTGAGCAACATGGCAAAACCCCATCTCTATTGAAAAAAAAAAAATTAGCTGTGTGTGGCGGCGAATGCTTGTGGTCTCAGCTACTAGGGAAGTTGAGGAGGGAGAATCACCTAAGCCTGGGAAGTCAAGGCTAGATTGAGCTGTGATCATGCCACTACACTCCAGCCTGGGTAACAGATTGAGACCCTATCTCAAAAAATAAAAATAATAATTAAAAAAATAGCCGATTTTACACCTTTCCACGTGAATATTTTTCTTACGACTGCAGAATGTAAGGTTTGACCATATAAGAATCTGTAAATGTAAGCCTAAACATTTGTCTGTGTGTGCGTCTTAGGGGAATATAATTCTCTTCCCTGAATATTAATGTTTTCCCTTCAAAAACAAGGTATTTTAAATTTAAGCTTCTATTTCATAAAGATATGTTATATATGTCATTTTCATTTACAAAAGGTTTCTCTTACAGTTCAGGCTGTACTCTTCTCCTGGCTAAACTGAATAGACATTGATGAATAAAGAATCCTAAGATACTAGCTTCAGGGCAACAGAGATAAATCTCATTAAACAATATTGTTAAGGAAGCTGCTAGTTTTACACAGGGAAGTTATTATATGTGACATATAGTGGGCAAAAGATTAAATACATATTGTAAATTCAAAAAATAAAATCGTTTCAGATTAAAGTAGATTCCTGAAGAAAATACGTGCTGATTAAAAAAAAGAAATTTTATAAGCAATTTGTACGTTAGCTTAATTCATTTCACCATATTCACCTTACAAGATGGAATAAATGGTATTTTTAGCTAAAGTAAAATATTAACTCTATCACTTCATTCTTGCTGTGTATTAACTTTTATCGCTTCCATTGTATATTGGATTGATATACATTAAAGGATATAAAATTAACATGGTTTTTATCACAATATAATTACAATAGGATATAATCGTTTTCCTAAAAATCAGAAGCAATTTTAAACAGCCTGAAAACATTGAGACTCTGTAAGAATCTGTATTTTCATTAAGTTGTTAAGTTGTGAAATGTGTAATTATTTAGGTGAATTATTTTCAGGAGATCACCACAACTATAAAGACTGCCAATTTATATTGACCAAGATTAAGCAAAAACCAATAATTTTTCAGGTTGACTTTAATTTTAATTTTATTCACAGTTTGAATATATAACTATATCTCTGTAAAAATAAAATATATTCTAAACCCATAAAATTCAATATGGTATTATGTTGACATCTATTAATATGTAATATAATGAATAATATACATGAAAATATAACAAATTATTATTAACACATATTATTTAGAAACACATATTAAGAATACCTTATTTTTTGAACTGATGTTTTAAATAAAATGAAGGCATTTAAAGATTTAAAAACATTTTGTAGGAATGGGCATTTTGCATTTATATCTCTTACGCTGGATTTAAACCACTGCATCACACCTGTTTTTAGCACCTGGAACTCGTTGCTTTATAAAATATAACTACCTATCATTTTTAAACAAGCAAAAATAAATGATTTATTAAGCATGATGAATTGTGTTCTGTACCTAGATTCATCATAAAATTATAGGTATGTCAATACACATTTGATGTTGTCAGCTGAAAGATTTAAATGCCATGAACTATTTTCTTGATATTAAGGAGGAATAACTATCCAGGTGTGGTGATATTTTCAGTTAATGTTTCTGCAGAGGTAATTCAAGGCTTATCAAATTATGACAATGATTTAATCATATGTGACGTCACAAAGAACTAATCTAAGTCTGTCCTCAAGGAAGTTTGTTAAAGTCAGTTTGAATGTGAACTTGCATTCAAAACTGAGGTTTGCCATTGGGGCCGTATCTATCACCATTTTTTTCTTTAGCTCATTGAACTCTTTTCTATTTATGCAGGCAGCCAATAGATATGCATCTTGTATGCTAATGCAATGTGCAAGTTAATTCATTTAGGCCAACCAATAAGCTGTTTTTCTCATGTGACGCAAGCTTATTTCCAGCCTCTATGTGATTGTGTGTTCTCTTTGAATTGCCTAATGATAATAGCTAGTTCTGTTTTGGCTTGATACATCCTATAGAAGTCTTTATAGAGGGAGAAAGCATTACTGGAGGTTAAATAGGTTTAGATTTATTTAAAATGGATTTTATATTAATACACGTATATAGATCACACTTTTAAATGTTGATTTTGTGTTGGACAGCCAGAAAACAGCAGACAGGTCAATTGGATACTATTCTCTAAAAACTGACTGAGGACAGGAATGAAGTGTAAACAGGACCTGCCACGAAGCAGGCAGAAGGTATTCAAGTAATTTGTGCTGAATAAAGGTACTAGGGAAATGGAAATTTAATACGATTTTAAAGATGTCTATGTGATGGCAAATATCCTGTTTGGATATTTAAAGATGGGTTTTGCTTAATCTTGGTCAATATAAATTGGTGATCTCTTGGAAATAATTCACCTAAATAACTCCACATTTCACAACTTATTTGTTACTAAGAATAATGTTGCAAAGCTCAGTCAATTTATCAGAATTTTTATTACTTAGTATAAAAATATGTTTTTGGAAACAGCTGTGTATTTTATGGAATTTTCCAGTTTGGATTTAAATGTTTAACATCTTGTGGTTGTACCTTTAAAACAGTATAATTAGGTATTTTGGTTTTACGTGACTTGAGGCTCTGGAATTTTTTTAGGTAAGACATAAAAATCAATACTCATTGCTGCTTGGGGTATTTAGTGATGATTGGATATTTTAGTTACATCTTCCACTCTGAGAGCTTACAGGAAGCTAGAATAATTCCTTAAAGACAAAGTATTTTATGAGGAATGCTCAATTTGAATCTTAATTCTAGTCAGGGATCCATCAAAATTATGTGAGTGAGGCTGGGCAAGGTGGCACATGCTTGTAATCCCGGCACTTTGGCACTTTGGGAGGCCAAGGTGGGTGGATTACCTGAGGTCAGGAGTTCAAGACCAGCCTGGACAACATGGTTGAAACCCCATCTCTATTAAAAGTGCAAAAGATTAGCCTGGCATGGTGGGACATGCCTGTAATACCAGCTACTCAGGAGGTGGAGGCAGGAGAATCGCTGGAACTTGTGGGGCAAATGTTGCAGTGAGCTGAGATCACACCACTGCACTCCAGGCTGAGCGACAGAGCAAGACTCTGCCTCAAAAAAATAAAATAAAATATGTATGTATGTATATATATATGAGTGAAAGGTGAGTGAGAGTACTTGAAGAAGTTGTGAATGAATTGTCAAATAAGGTGATTGAGATCAGTGTTTTCTAAAAGTTTATCACATTGTGAGTCCTGAGAGATGCTCTATAAAAAAATGTTTGTTCTCAATGAGTTTAGAAAATACTGTGTGCTATTCCACACAAAGATTTATATACACGTTAGCATGTTAAATATTCATTGAAGTCATTCAATAAATTGTTGAAATGCACTACAGAAGTGCTGATGTAGACAAATGCACAAAGGATAAAATATTTTTGTCAATATTAAGTTATATTTAATAAGAGATCATTAGTATTCTAATCTTTTTTACATAGATGCCTCATAAAGAGCTACTAATTTATAACATTTTGGATAGCAAAGTAGCACCTTGAGGCTATATTATAAATAAACCCTCCAAAGGGGGAGTAACACTTGACTTATCTGAATTACACCTGAACAGCTTGGAGACTTCCCAGAGATAAGCAACTCTAACAGCTTGCAGACCTCCTGCATAAAATAAAATAAAATATCCGGAGTGCTATAAAAAAGCAAAATGCTGTAAGTCTGTGAACGTCTTCCTATTTTCTGTTTTATTTATACTGTTTATAAAAGTAAATTACTTTTTTGAAGTACTACTCTTGAAGCTGCCTGGATCTCTATAGGGAAGTACTCCTGTGAATCCTCTTTTATTGGAAGTGGTTGATCTTTAGCTCTGGGGATGAGATCTGCAAGGTTGAAAAGCTTTGTTTTTAAGAAGAGAGTCAATCGGATTTGAGAATAGAGGGGGGACCTTTTTAGAAGAACCAAAGCTGGTGGAAATTATCTCCTTTAAACTGACTCTGAATAGTGTACACAGGGCAGCTTCATTTCTGTAAATAGTTGGGTAAGGCTGTTCTTTATGTTTCAGCTACAAAGAAGAATTCCAAAGGTAACATCTAAAAGGAATTTGAAACTATTTTGCTATCAGCGATAAAGTTTACTTAGTTTCTTTTTTCTTTCTTCTTATTTGCACTGTTGGTTAAGAAACAAAAATGCTATTTATTTGGATAAGTTATTTTAATTCAGGGGAATAATGCATTTTAAATATACAAATAACATCCCTGAATCTATTTCTTTTATACGACAAGAATATAGACCATATTTTCTAATCATTTTAGTTGGATCATCTGAAATAAAATTGCATATGTGTTCCTAGATAACAAAACTGAATTTTATGCCTTTAATAACACTAAAACAGATTTTTAGCCTTGTTAGAAAACACTTTCGAGAATCAGATAAAAGCTATGAATATTCTTCCTAAGATAATGAAATACCTTTACAATCTAATTTAAGGAATTTTCAAGACCACAGACTAAGAAATGAGTAGGAGGTTAGGGAAGGAACTAGCTATTAGTGTTACTCACTCTATTCTCTCTTGTTGTTATTTGTCCCTGATAGATAAGGGATAAGTGATTGACTGAAATATAAAATAGAAAGATAGATAGATAGACAGATGATAGATAGATAGATAACCAATGCACATTTACATACCGTATGCACTCTAATTAACATTGACAATTATAATTATGAAGACATAACAGAATATGTCCCAGGACACTTGAGTTGTTCCAGGTTTAAATGACAAAACTCAGCATCCCAAGTTAATCTTCAGAATGACTGAAGTTTTTGAAACTGATAGTTGTAATGACAAAATTTTCTTACACATTCCTTATGCATACCCTGTTTGTCACATACAGACTCAAGGTAGAATGTACCAGACTGGGGAAAAAAAATAAGATATCCTAAATGATTTAATTAAAATGCACAAATTATCATATGTCATTTCTAGAAACGTATGTACTAATTAAATTTTTGCTTGTTTATATGGTTTATAAAAGTAAATTACTTGCTTAAAGTAATTTGAAGCTGCCCAGTTCTTCATGAGAAAGCACTCTGTGAATCCTCATTTATTGGAAACGGTTGATCTTTAGCTGGAGGGATATCATTTAAAGATGGCCTTATAGAAAGAGACAAGGGCATGTCATGCTTTTATCAAATGGGAAGCAGGAAGGAAGGCATAGTATTTTAGATTTTTATCAGCCAAATATTCTGCCTATAGCTAAGCATCACCCTCAGATGTAATCCACAAAGATGACACATACATGTGTTATGTTACCTTACACTATCTCTGCTTTTGTGCTTATGCTCTTTCTTTTTCCTTATCTGTCTCCTCTGTTTCCAATCCTAATTTCTTTGTAATTGAGTTTCAATCTCTATCAATCTCAGTTCCATTTGGGACACTCTATGAATCCTTTTTTTTTTTACCAATTCAAAGACGAAATCATAGTGATTACCTTCTTTTCTGTATTTCTAGATAATTTTTAAACTTTATTTTTTACACTAAACATGTATATTAACATATTTTTAGAAAAATTTCCCTGAGTGTAAATCTTGTCCATTCAATGATGCTATAATGCTTAATGAATACCATGAGCAAAGTTTGCTTTCTATCAATGTCTCTGGAAGTGAAACAAGGGGTTCAAGTCTGATTCTGGAACTGTCTTTGCTACCACCTATGGAAAACATGAAATCAAACTTTTTATTTCATTATCTGTAGTGAGGATCTGCTTGGGAAAAAAATAAATGAGGTATTTTTTTTCTCTAAGCAGTACATTTCTATTCAAATTTTAATATTTCGTATAAATTCAAATACCTAGCAGATAATTTCTAAATGCAATGTCTTGGCAGGAATTTCATCAATGTTATATGGGTATATAAAATTCTTTAGGGATTATTTTATTTCTTTCTCTTTAATATTGTTGAAAGATATATCAATATACATTAAGGTTGTTTTAAGAATATAGACAGCTCTGAGATACATGAAATCTGAATGCAATACATTGTACAGTAAGAAAGGGGATAATAAGACATGACATGTAAATATCTTTATAAAAAATGATCATTCTTTGGAGAAAAATCTAACACGGCTTTATTTGAAGAGAAAATAATAGATAACGAGGTGTTATGACGAAGGTGTTGAATTCAGCTTTTCAGTATCTATTTAAATAACTTTAACGAGACTTTTATAGCAAATAATGATTGAGATAAACCTACTATGATAAATTACTCATCTTGCCCTCTGTATATGACTGATATAAAGAAAGTCTAGTATTGTTTACTAACTTAATATCTCAGGTATTTACACAATATATGAAATTTACCATACTCTCAAAATTAGTTTAAAAATATTTTCTTACAGAAAGGATAAATACATATTTGTTACAGAGGTGAGTAGCAGTGAAAGAGGTGTCCATTCTTTTAGAGGTGTCACAATGATGTCTAGCTATTAGTCTCCTACTGGATTTACATTTTAAGAAATTATCTCATTTCAATCTATCTCCAAAGTGCCAAAGAGTTACAGTTATTTTCTAAAACAAATCTGATATGCATTTGTTTTTTCCAGATTCCTGTTATGTGTTACATGTGTTTCTACCCCAGTTGTCACCTTCTTCCTGTCACAAGGATGGAGGCTTTGTTACTGACCTGTGTCCTAGACATCATTTCCTCTCACATTCTTCAAAGCTTCCTGAGTGGACTAATCAGTCTGCGTTTCCTGATTCGTTCTTTTCCATTTGTAAGCACACTTGTTTCCCATTTGTTTCACCTATTCGAAAAAGAGGCTACTCTTGATTCTTCCTTAACATGTAGCGGCTGTCTTTTTCTTCTCTTACAAACCACTTGGTAAAACAGCAGTAATTATACAATCTGGGATTTTTTTTTCCTTTAACCTCCTGTTTATTTATTATGGCTCTGCAATGTGGCTTCATCTCATCATTATAGCTTGCTCTAAAATATTGCCAATCGCATCTTAATTGCTACATTTAACATGTACTTCATATTCTACATGTTAGATAATCTCTCTTAAACACTTGACCAAATTGACCAGCCTCTCAATCTTAAAATTCTTTTGACTTGAGCATCACTGTTCTTCGAATTCTCTGTTACTTTTCAGCCACTTTGGAGTCTCTATTTATTATTACTGTTTCAAAATATTCTCATGTCAGTGATAACTATTGTGTTATCTCTAACTGGCTTCTTCCTTGTATAGCCACTGCATTCCTTTAAACATAGCATTTATCCCTGTAGTCCTATTATTTTCACAGTTAGTTATTTCTGCACTAGACGTACAAATACATAAGTAATTATTTTAGTCAACAATAGAAAACTTTTCTGGAACTTTTTGAAATTAGTTTGTTTTATAATTGATTATAATGACAAATATATCATTAGACTGATGTTATATTTTTATTTTTCATAATCCCAGAGACTGTAACAAATATTATTCTTCAGAGTTTATTAAAATCTCTTCATGGAGACTGTCTTCATTTAGTAGGGTTAAAGAATCAGATTGTTTTTACTTTGATATTTAATATGGATTGTTATTGTTTTCAAAAGCCTCACATGACAAGGTAACACGATGGCTAAGTACAGTGTACATTACATCCAGCTAAACCACAAGAGCCTATTTGCTGATGATGATCACAGAGAAGTTAATGGTAATCATGGTAAATCACTGGTTAACACATATTCTTGCCATTCTAAATTAGCATTAATTACCTATTCCAGATTAATAAATTTAAAATTAAGTAAAATCTAAGCCATCCAGAATTTAATAAATGCCCTTTTGTAGTATTTACTATTTTTAATTATTTTCAGAGAATATTATATCAATCTTGATGATGTATATGAAAGAAGATAACTATTTCAAATTAAAATTCTCAATGAAATTAATTGAAAACCTTAATTTACTTTCATCAGTGGAGGCAAGAATGAACTCTTTTTAGAGTGTAACACCATTGCCTTTTTCTGAATCTATGCCAGTGCATGCCCCCTATTACAGATCTTTATTTTATTTCCTGAAATGTGTAATGACAAGGCAATTCATCTTTAATGATATACCAGGAAGTGTATACCAGAAAGTATTATGAAGAAAAGCACAATTTCAAAGAGGTACAACTGCTTTCTAAATGACTAACAGTAGGGAGCTTCTAACTCTAAGGTAAATCAGAAAATATGAAATTGCCTCTTTAAATTTGCTTCTTGTAAAATGAATAGTGTCAGAACAACCTTGTACTTGGAAAAAAAATATATGGGAATAAACTGTTGAGTCTCAGAGCACCTCATTTCTAAACACTTCGAAGTATATCAGCATGTGTTGGCTTAAAAATTGCCAATTAATATTTAGTTGCTAATGATACATACAGTACATTAATAAAAAGTAGGCAAAATACTACATCAAACTCAGTGCAATTACAAATTTTTGTGTCTGTAAATAAAAGTAAAAATGCTTAGGGACAGAAATGACATTTGGAGTCAAACAAATATGGGTTTTAACCCCGACTCTGCCATTCATTAGATATGTCATAGCGGGTTGACTATTTCAGCTCTTGAAGACTAAGTTTCCTTAAGTAGAAAAGGTGTATACCGCCTACCTTTTAGAGTTGTGTGAGAATTAATTATTATACATGCAAAATATGTGCACGTAGGTCCCCAGTAACTTGCAGTTCATGTGCATATTATTATTTAGTTAATAGAAATTTCATTATTTGTGAATGTAAGTGCTTTCTTTAAAAAATAAGAACAGTATGAGAATAGCATAAAATTAACAAAAAGTCAGGATTATTATTTGAATGCATACGTATGCATGAGTTGGTTGAAATAAACTCTTGCTTTGTGATGTTTAGTGACAGGAAAAACTGCAATCATAGTGTCAGTGTTTATTTTTGAAAGGGATCACAGATTTCAAGGAGACTTGTTGCTTCAATTAAGAAAAAATGAAATGCCTGTTAAATGTATGCAATTTAGAATGAAATAAGGAAGTTTTATCAGGGAAAGTCACTTCACAAAGGGAATTTAGATTGTTTACAATATTCATACAAAATGGATTAAGGTATAAATACGGACCTTGTTAAAGGTTTAGAGTAATCTAGTTTATTTTATGGAGTAGCATAGTGGAGAATCTAATACAATGATAAACTCAGGTTAACAAAGCATGCTTGTCAAATGCCTGTGGAGCTCTCATGTGTCTCACCCACTGTCCCCTACTATAATTACAAATATAGGAATTAAATTATTCTAGTTGCCAGTGAAATTTAATGAGTATCCCCTTACTGCAGATGTCCATCCATATTCTTTCTCATTACGGTCAGGAGCTAAACTATAATGCACAAGATTCCATGCTCTGGTCAAGAGGCCAACATGTGCATATATGAAAATAGTGACTCTGCATGCTAAGGTTAAGTACAAGCGTAGCTGCATTTGTGTGGATGCAAGCGGTATGGTAGGAGACTTTGATATTACACAGATGTAAGAAAATAGGACTGATATGGTGACCCATGCCTGTAATCCCAGTGCTTTGGGAGGCCAAGGTGGGAGGATTGCTTGAGCCCAGGAGCTCAAGACCAGCCTGGACAACATAGTGAGACTCTGTCTTTACAAAAATAAATAAATAAATAGCTGAGCATGGTGGCATATGCCTGTAGCTGCAGGTACTTGGGAGGCTGAAGCAGTAGGATCTCTCGAGCCCAAGGAGTTGGAGGCTGTAGTGAGCTATGACTGCATCACTGAACTCAACCTTGGCCTACAGAGTGAGACCTTGTCTCTAAAATAAATAAATAAATAATTAAAATAAAATAAAATAATAGAGGCACTTCTCAGACTCATCCGCAGATTATAATGTGCCTTAGAATGTGGGATGACACTGGGTATTACTGAAGGATCAGAAGAGAAAGGGAGGCTTAGAATGTGTTATTTAAACATGCAGAGTGGTATGTAATTAACCAAGAAGTGCTATTTTACTCAAAGAGAAATAAATCTACTGAAAATAAATATATAATCAGATAATTCATGAGCAGGCAGAGAATGGAAACTATAAAATGATGTACCTGAAGGGATTCCTCATGTAAAAGGGAGAGAAAGAAATGGCTGTTGAATAATCTAATGATCAAAATAGTTGTTTAGAGAAGTATTTTTCTATTCTTATGATCATATTAAGAATAACACAATGCTACTTGTTTTGCTAAACAGAAGTATACATTTTATAAATTAGGCATAACTTTAATATTGGTATGAGAAATCTTCATTGGTATTGGAATCCTTCATTCACAGGCCCTGAAGAACTCATTGAATAGGGAAAAATGTAATTATATCTAACATTCTGCTATTATCAATAGTGCTTGTAGATTGGTGTTGTACTTCTGAGTGATTCCATAAATTATGTCTTAAAAGAAAATCGGGCCAGGTGTGGTGGCTCACGCCTGTAATCCCAGCACGAGTCAGGTGGATCACTTGAGATAAGGAATTTGAGCCCGGCCAACATGGTGAGACCTGGTCTCTACTAAAAATAGAAAAATATTAACCCGTGGGTGGGGGAAGGGGAGGGTGGGTGCTTTTAATCCTAGCTACTCAGGAGGATAAGGCAGGAAAATTGCTTGATCCAGGAAGTGGAGGTTGCCGAGAGGCCAGATTGTGCCACTGCACTCCAGCCTGGATGACAGAGCAAGACCCCGTCAAAAAGAAAGAAAGAAAGAAAGGGAGAGAGAAAGAGAGAGAAAGAGGGAGAGAAAGGGATAGAGAAAGAGAGAGAGAAAAGGAAGAAAGAGAGAAAGAAAGAAAAAAGAAAAAGAGAGAGAGAAAAGAAGGGAGGGAGGGAGGAAAGAAGGAAGGAAGAAGAAAGAAAGAAAGGGAATAAATGGAGGAAGGAAGGAAGAAAGGAAGGAATCGCAAGAGATAAAGAATATTGTGGCTTCAAAAACTGATAAATAATTGTTGCACATACCATCAACAAATTATGGAATAACAATGCAACTTAGAATGCATCAGTTTAGTGCAACCTAGAATATATTAACCAACAAGTCGAAGAACTCTAATATGCAAATTCAAACAGTTTTGAAATAATCTTTACCTTTACTCATTTATTATGGGGAGATGAATAAACTTATCTATGGTTAGTTGAACTGTTATGAACTGCCATAGATGAAAAATAATGTAACCTCTACTCAAAGGGGTTACAATTTGATTGCTATAGCTTTGTTTTTTCTATGTTGACTTGGAGTGCAATCACTGTGGAATGTAATTGAGAAAAATAGATATAAAACATATTATATATGAGAAATTAGGACATTGAACTCAATTGGCCTGTAAAATTTTGCTTTTGGATTTAGATTTTAAAATTATATAAGTAATTGGTGCTAATATATTTGGACAATATTATCTCCACATGGGTGGTAACATTAATTTGAATTTAGGGTAGATATGCTACTGTTGAAGGAATGTACTATACATGGAATTTATGAAGCTTTGCATTAATATGTTGAAGAAATGGAGTATGCACTTTGAAATATACTATGTGAATACTTGTACTCTTATTTTCTTAACTACAGAGTTGATATTGTAGTCACATTAACAAAACATTTGTGAAATAATTGTATTCTCTGCTGCTTCTGGTATGTATTATAGTCATTTGGGATGGGTTTTGCTTTTTGGTTTATTTAAATTTATTTATTTTACTTTAGGTGCATACTATATCTGGCATTTCTCCCCATGTTATCCCCTCCCCACCCTCCTCTCCCTCCTCACCCCCCATTCTCTCTCCCCTAGGCCCCCCCAACTGTCCCCTGTGTATGATGCTCCTCTCCCTGAGTCCACGTGTTCTTGTTGTTCAACACCCACCTATGAGTGAGAACATACGGTGCTTGGCTTTCTGTTCTTGGGTCAGTTTGCTGAGAATGATATTTTCCAGATTCATTCAAGTCCCTACAAAGGACACGAACTGGGTTTTTTTTTTTTTTTTTCTTTTTGATAGAGTTTTGTTCTTGTCACACAGGCTGGAGTACAATGGTACAATCTTGGCTCATGCAACCTCCGCCTCCCAGGTTCAAGTGATTCTCCTCCCTCAGCCTACCAAGTAAGTGGAACTACAGGCACCCACCACTGTGCCTGGCTAATTTTTGTATTTTTAGTAGAGTCGCGGTTTTGCCATTTTGGCCGAGCTGGTCTTGAACTCCTGACCTAAGATGATCCACCTGCCTCAGCCTCCCAAAATGCTGGGATTACAGGCATGAGACACTGCATCTGGCCTGGGATTGTTTTATGTTTGTTAAAGATAATCATTTTTTATTATTATTGAAAACCATAATGGCAATAGTATGTTGTGCTTGTATGCGGTGTGTCTTAAGAAAGAGAGGTGAGACTGAAAGCTAGGAAGACAGTGGGAAAGTAAAGAGATATATCTTAAGTAAACAGATGTTAAAAATTATACAAAGCAGGCAGAGGACAATCTTAGACTTAAGAAAAAGGGTAACATAAACTAGAAAATAGAAAACTTTATTGGAATGCTCTAAATATTCAGGAAAATTATGGCAAATATATTCAGAATTTTGTAATGTCTGCAATATGTGACTTGTATGGCAATCCTAAAGAGATTACCTTTGTTGAAAATTTTGTTCTCCTGTAAACAGTGATGCAAAGACAACAGATGATTTCATCTTGAGTGTCTATAATCCTGTAAGCTTTGTTACTATCAGTATCCACCCCATGACAAGAAACAGAATGTGTGAAGGTGTTATACCTGTCCCTTTAAAGTCTTAGCCTGGAAAGGGCACACCACTCTCCTCACATTCCTTTGATAGAATTCAGGACTTATTTGCACCTAACTGCAAGAGAGGCCGGGAAATGCAAGCTAATGCTCATGAAAGATTCATGACTGCATGAATTGTTGGTGAAAATCTAGCAGTCTCAGCCACAATGGCATACAAAGACACATACTCTGGAGATTTTACAAGGGTAAAGCTGTATCAGTGAAGAACAGATGAACCCCTATAAATACAGATAAGAAGCACCTTTCTAATACGAATTAGACAATGTAAGAAAAAACAAAGAATAGAAACCAGACTGAATTTGGCACCTGCTGATCTGAGTTCAAATACCGACTGCTTAAATTATTTTTTCCTTTTCTAGGTCTCAGTATCTGTATATAACACAACAGTTTTTAGTGCTTTGGAAGTGCTATCCAAATCAAAACATTCATAAATGCAAGTATTTGCTTTTCTATAAACCAAAAAACTGATATATAAAAGAATTAATGAAACTGAGGTTAGTGAAAAAACTTGATCATCTACAGTGTAAGAGCTGGAAGAATTCTTTCTGGCTGACAGTATTGCATGATATGGACAAAGGTAAACAAGAATACATTTTGCCATATGGTAACGTTTTCTCTGAAAGCCAACTGTTTAACTGGTAGTACCTGGAATGGAATAAGCTGAAAACCTTCTCTTTGCCTACTCTTTCCTGTGCCCATAATTTGTGTTTATATTTTATTCCTCACTAAAGAAACCCAGGGCCTTCTGGGAAGTAGGAAGTTATGAATTTGGGGGAAGAGAAGAGGATGTGCCTTGGACATCCTTCAATTTCTAAAGGACAAAGTTGCTCTAAACAACCTTTACAAAAAAGAAAAGAATTAATAAGTTTCAGTTGGCAAAGGAGATCTAAAATGTGATGAAATTAACCAGTTTTGAAGGAAAAAAATGAGTTTCAATGAGACATGGATGAAGTATAAGATCCATTCCTATCAAACTGAGATCCAGGTAAGTTAGAATTTATGTTACTATTTTATGTGAGACAAAATGTATCAAAATACTGAAGTTGAATGTGAGTTCCTGAGTGTATGTCTATATGTTTAGCAATAAGTAAAGATTTTTAAAATGATGTTACGTTTTGTAAAATGTAGGCTAAAAAATCTGTATGATCTTGGAAAGTGGGGGATTGGGGGACAGGGACTTTATGCAGCCCTTCAGGACATAGGTTGATTGATCATCTTTAGTATATGGCTTCCAAGATTGTCGTAGAATTTATTTCCATCTCAGCACTGAGAAGGGCAATCAAGGGATGGGGGAGCACATATGGGAATATTTAGGATCCATTTCAATCAGTGGCAGATGTGAATTTCACCCCCCTGCCATTGACTATAACACTGCAAGGAAGGCTGGGAAGTATAGACATACTCTGTGCCCAGGAAGAGAAGGATCTCATAATTAGCTAACAATTTCTATAACATAATGATTTCAGTATTTTTAATAATAACTATAATACATCTTTGATTTGTACTAGATAACAAATTGAACTTATGTTCATTGCTAATTGTTCATATTATAACATATGTTGAATAATTAGTATCCTGGGGTTTGGGACTATTAGAAAGTAATGCTTGTGGTTATAACTTCACACGACTAATAAACCCAATCTATTAGGAGTACGATATATGAGATAAAGTTTTTCAGAATAAATAATAAAATGAAGGCTTTAAATAAATTAAGATGTAACTTTCAGAATATATTCACCTAAGATGAGACAATTTCTTTAAGCAAGATGTCTATGTGTTATTGATGCAACAAAGTCGGTTAATTTTAATGAGAGAATTTCTGTACGGTCTTCTATCGAAGAGAGAATAATGACTTTTTTGGGAAAGATCTTCATCAGGTAGTAGATATTTGACAGGTTGAAGGAATACTGATAGTTCCATAACACATGAAGCCATAAACTTGCAAGATCCCGTCTTTCTGAAAACTTCAGTGACCATTCATCCTTGTATTTTTCTTTCATTATTTTGCTGTATAGTATGACGTTTAGAAAAGAAAAGTAATTGGAATACGTATTTGCAATATCTACACTTGAACCACGTCTATCATAATTTCTGTCCTAAGAGTTTTTGAGTATACAGAATGTCTGTGAATGACAGTTAAACATACACATCTGATCAATTATGAAAATATATTCCACAGTATTCTCTTCATTCTTCTTCTTGACATTTTCTACACCTTCTTCAGCCTGCCAGCATAATCCCTAGGTCCCCTTCAACTAACTCTTGTCATAACTTGTTTTTACCAGAGCACATTTATGTTGATTACTGATCTGTCCTGTATCCCTAATTAGATCATAATCTCTTAGGGAAGAGAACACATTTCCATGTAAATGGATGGTCCAACTATTCAATAGCATGCTATAAATTCTCAGTGATTCCTTTTTATTCTGACTTATTTTTGGCATTTTGTACTGTCATATTATGGACTCAGATTTTTGTGTGGTATCTCTAATGTTGTCTCATCTTGTTTTAGCTGAAGAAATGGAAAAATATTAAGCTCTTGGCCTAATAATATTTAGATGTATTCCTAATAAGAGAAAAAAAAAGAAGAAGAAAGCTTGTAAAAGAAAGAAATGTGCAAATACAGCATGATGGGCCTTACAGGTAACATCACTTTGTCCCTGATGCCTTCATAGACTATTCATATTGTTTCTTGAAGTCTTAATGCCAGGTTATCTCTGACAAACCATTATCATTTTATCTGTTTTAATCTTTAGATTTGGCATAGTTTGATAATGTACACAACACACTTTTGTTTTAGTAGAGGAATATTTGGATTTGTTTGAAATCCAAAAACAAAACAAAACGAGTTATAGTTGAATACGATAATGCCTCTTATAATTTCCAAAATACTGACTTTTGTGCAAAATGATGTGTGAATTCTCCAAATTCTAACATTTTTTTTAGGATATGATAGAAAAAAAGTTACACATGTGTTACAAGTCTATATCTGTTTTTGTATGTATATTGCTATCTGTAAGTTACATATTATTAGGCTTGATTATTCAATTTAAAATTATTAATTGTTGCAATAATTCTGAGGCTTTCTAACAGAATTTTAAATTATCAATTATTCTTCAAAACTTCTTCTGAAATATCTTACCAATTTTTTTTTTCTTAGCTAATCTAGATGTGTGTTAGTCAGGGTCCATTCAAGAGAAAAAGAGATACAGTAATTATGTAAAATTTTATATAACGTATATGTTACAGTAAAAGGACTTCTAAGAAAAGATAAATAGCAAATACATACAGTAGTTACTGTCTCAAGGGCTAAGGACAGGAAAATATGGACAGAACTAAGAACCAAAAGGATGCTTAACACTGAGATCCAGATCTCATTTTAGAGGCTATGGCTGACCAGGAACACCTAGTCTAAGTGGTGAACAAAGTTAATAGATGGTGTGCTCCAGAAGTTCACAGTAAGCATTCCATTTTTTTTTTTTTACAAAAAAAAAAAATGGTGGCATAGAAACTCACTGGAAGTGACTCACAAAGCATAGATTTTTTTTTTTACCACTGTGATGTACCATGGTACCTTGTGCATATTTTTCTGCCAACAGCAATATGGTAGGAACAAAGACATAAGACTACTCTGGCTTTGTAGTGTCTTTGCAGCACCTTCTATTGACAAAAGTGGCATTGCACAAGAAAGGCAAAGGATAGTTTATTTGGAGATATGAGGAAATAAATTGAAAATGGGCATAGATCACTCTTTTATCTGCTAAGCTATTGTATGTATCTTTCTACACCCGTTTACATTTTACTTAATAAATGCTACTATCTTTCATACAGGTGAAGAACTTCTCACTCCTCTTTCCCCAAAATGTGGTTCTGGTTTTCACTGAATCTAATTTTGATTATACCTATTAATTACTCTTCAAATTCAGTCCATCACAGTCCTATTGACTACTTTAAAGTTAACCTTCAATAATTTTTATAAAATAATCAGAGGAATAAAGCTAAAGGGAATAAAACAAATAATTTAATATATAATAGGTATGCATAACAAGAAAAATCAACAAAACTATTACTGTCTTTGTTTCTGAGTTTTTCTACTTTATTTATTTCATATCTTCCTTGTCTTCATCAGAGCCTCAGCTGGCCCACAAAAACATTCATTCATTGCAAGACTGAGTCCTTTATAATCCTGAATTTGGAATGCTGTAACTTTCCATTAATTATAATAATTTGGCATGGAAGCACTAAGGGGAATCCATAGAATTCCCTGGGGTCCTGATATGATTCTTCCTGGATTGATTTTTTTAGCAACAATTCAATTTCCTTTGGTAATCGAAGTCAACCATTCTAGCCAGTAGAATAGTCTCATTTTTTCTGTTTGTTTAGTAACATAAGCATTCTCAAATGGCCAAGGGGCAGTCTCATTATAAAGTTTAATGAAACCGTCTTGGAACTCTTTTGGAATAATTCCCTTTACTGGAAACTA
The DNA here is from genome assembly GCA_036589455.1 of Ateles fusciceps. Taxonomy (NCBI): domain Eukaryota; kingdom Metazoa; phylum Chordata; class Mammalia; order Primates; family Atelidae; genus Ateles; species Ateles fusciceps. Next base: position 395,757 of record JAZHEH010002417.1, on the reverse strand, counting down.
AGACCACCAAACCAAGATAGCTACCAGGACAAAAAGTTAAAAAAGCCTGCAAAGGGGTTATTATGTTTAATAGACAAACAAGCCATTTCCATTTCTTGATTTCCAGACTTGTTTATCTGACTATAGGTGAGACATCCCCATGTAATCATCTCAATTCAAAGTATGTAATACACCTGTGAGAACCATAGTCTTTCAAGGTCTTATCTCCCGTCTGGTGCCATGACTAAATTTTTAATGAGCCATTCCATCTTTGCATTAGTCTAATTGATCCTCATGTATGGAGTTTACAGCAAAACTATTAATTCCACGCACATGATCCCAACATTGTACTTTTTTTTGGCTGCAAAATAAGTTTATTGATCAGAAGCAATGCTGTGCAGACTGCCATAATGGTGAAAAAATGCTTTCCATGAGTCCATGGAGAAAGCTGCAGCAAGATGTATTAATTATCTATTACTTGTGTGAAAAATGGCAATAAACTCTGTGGCTTAAAGAAATGAGATTTATTACTTTACTTTTTCTGTAGGCAAAAGTTTGATGCAGGTTTCACAGGACTAAAATCAAGGTGTCAGCACTTTGTGTTTCTTTCTGAAGTTTCTAGGGGAAATCCATTCTGCCTTTCATTCTGCTTATTTGGTTTCTTGCAGTTCTGCAACGAAGATCCCCATTTTATTTCTCGGTCTAAGCTGTTGGTCTAGAGACTGCCTCATTCGATGATTCATGCCCCTCTTCTTCTATCTTTAATGTAGATAGTGGTCTAATCTTTGTCCTGCCATATCTTTATGACCCTTCATTCATAGCTGCCTGCCTCTCCCTAGCTACAGATGGAAATGTTCTCTATTTTAAAGACTCATATGATTAAATTGACCCAGCCAGATTAAAGCCACTTTTTTTTTCCATTTTATTCACTCTTATCTGCTGACCCATTTTTATATCACTAAAAAACTAGAAGTCATCGAATGTGAACTCTCTCATTTAATCATTCACAAATCTTCAATACCAGCAACTGTTGCACACATCATTTGCACATATTTCTAGGTACAAGAGAGAACGTATTTTTTCTCTAAGCAAGCTGTGACCCCTACTTGTACCCTATTTTATTCAGAGATACCAAATATACCTCAGTTGATTTAAATGTTGGGAATTTTTTGAATTATTTTGTTAATAGTTATCTGTATACTCTAAGAATCTTTCAGTAAGGTATGTACAGACCTAAGGAACCAAACAATGAATGTTGAGGTCCCGTGAAACTAGTAACAATGGAAAACTATTGCCACTGCTAAAGCTAAAGAAGATAAATTACATCACTATTATTCACTAGAGCTCAGTGAAGGAGAGGCCACACTGCAAGACCTGTCTATGGCACCTTAAAATCACTGCCAGAGGCACAGCGATAAAGCAGGGAAAGGAACAGAGAAGGCATAGCTTGACTTACATTTCCTTTTGCTTTTGAATATCTTGAAAGGTTTCTCTTTGGCTAATGCCAACTAGAATCTTGATAGAAAGGGAGCCCAGTTCATCCCTTATGTGAAGATCAGTTCCTAGGGTATAAAACAGAACAAAAGAGAGTAGAGAATAAATAGGAGTAAATCTAATTAATAATAACCTGAACAATACACTCCTTTTATTCCTTTTAGTCATTCAGAATACATTTTTTCCATTGATTAAGATAAAGCAACACTCATGTTCATGGCTAATACAAAAGAAACACAAACTCCTGTCAGCTGCCATATAATTAACATCGATTCACTTATATACTCAGAATTAAAATTGCAATATTAGCCACTACCAAATGTAGATAGAAGAAAGTAAGTGAAGAAGCAAATGAATATACGAAGATATGTAGAACTGCTGTAGCTCATGCTTTTGTACGCAGTCCCATGTCTGGGGCTGAGTATCTTAACTTCCTTCCACTATGAAGTCTTGTTGTATTTGCCAGTTGGCATAAAATAGGATTTTTCACCTGAGGAGGTGATCTAAGCTTTCCTTCTCAAACTCCATATGTATTTTTCTTGTTAATATTGAGAAGATTTTTTTTATTTTATGTTTGTCTTTGTCTTCCATTATTTTACACAGAAGTTATATGAGCCAGTTCAATAAACTTCCTCATTCCCAAACATAAATTTCTTTTCTCACATTGCATAGCAACACGTCCTTGCCTGTGTGTGTTTGAGGGTGATTCTCTATGCATGTCTCAAGTTTCTCCGAGTCCTGTGAGTAGAGGCACTAAATGGTCATTTGTTGTGGCTGTCTTTTGAAGAGTGTTGATATTGTAAACAACCTTGAAAGATATAGATAAGATCTCCCGCAAACTAAATGGAATATTTGGTTACTGTCTTGTAAAGATAATGCCTCTCTCCAGGGAAATGGTCAGGCAAATTTACTTGCAGCTTGTTATTTTTTTTAAAAAAGTGGGTTTTGGGGCCAGGCGAGGTGATTCACGCCTGTAATCCCAGCACTTTGGGAAGCGGCGGCTGGCAGATCAGCAGATCATGAGGTCGAGATGGAAACCCATCCTGTTCAACATGGTGAGACCCCATCTCTACGAAAAATACAAAAAATTAGCTGGACGTAGTGGCACATGCCTGTAATCCCAGATACTTTGGAGGTTGAGGCAGGAGAATTGCTTGATCCTGGGAGATGGAGGTTGCAGTCAGCAGAGATTGTACCACTTCACTCCAGCCTGGTGACGGAGTGAGACTCGGTCTCAAAAAAAAAAGTGGATTTCTTAATTTCCTAAACACTGGTTTCCTCAGCTATGGTAGAAAACCACTGCATAAAGAATATCTACCTGGGTACCACTGTTTTGCAACCAAGTGTCCCAACTCATGTTACTACTGCTTATATTTCTCTTGAGTTATAGTTTTGTGTATCTAGTTGTTTGTTGTATATATTTCCTTGTTTGTCGATTAGTATTATACTCACCTTTTCCTGAAAATGTAGTTTCCATCTTTCTACTTGAAATGCTGCTTATTATAATTTTTCTCTGTTGCTGAATAATATAATCACATGACCAAGTCAATCACATTTCCGTAGTGTGTTTCCAGATACGTTTTCTCGTCTACCATTTTCAGTGGTTCTCTTCCTTCACTACCTGTCTTTACAACGCTAATTCTAGTTCCAAAATATGTATTGGGTCTATCCCTTTACAATCATCAATATTAAAATTGGCTTTCTTTATGCCTCTAAAATCCCTGGGCTGTTGCTGTCACTCTTTTCCCTTTCTCCAGTACTGACACCTCGAACTCTATTCTTTTCTCTCTGTCAGACTGATTACTTCTCTGCTTTATCTTTTGCTGTAGTGAAGTTTTCTGAATGCTCATGAAGGAAATCTATGCTGTACTACTATTTATTTTGATTCCTTGCTCCAAAAAAAATCTACAACTGTCTTATGTTCTTCAAGACTCTCTTTTGGTATCATCTCACAGTTAAGTTTCCACAGACTTCTCAGATTGGGTAATTTTCCACTACTGTGAACAAGTAAAACATCCTTTTCTTCACTTTTTATTGAAATTAAATGTTTAGTAGTTTTGAAAGTCTCCAATAGATTATAAGAATTTATGATTAACAAACATGTCTTTTGATATACTCTCAATTCTCAAAACTTCACCTCAAAATAAAAAGCAGTATTTGCTTTGATAATCATTACATCTAAAGTTAAAAATAAATTCTTGATAAAATAAACCAAGCAATAATTTCTATGATTTAAAGATACTCAAAACCTTGGACTTTCCAGGAAGATATGTACATTATATAAGACATTTTTCTAACACCAAACAAAGGCAGCACATTTTTAAAAACAAACAACCAAACAAAAAGATGAATACAGTAACTCAAAAATAGTATCAATTTACTGATTTTTGCATATATAAAAATTTTCAGTATGAAATAGTTACTGAAATATAGTTTTTACACATTATAAAATAAAAACTCAATAAAATATTGAATTTGTATAGGAATGATTTGTCATTCAATTATTTAATATCTAATTAAATAGATTAAACTACAGATATTTACATTTTTGTATCTCATAAGTTATTTTATAAAAATATTGAAATCTGTTGTATAATATTGCTTGACTTCTTATTGATAACAGAAGTAGCCTTATTAGCATAAATCTTCAAATTAAAATGGTGTTTATTAATAAAGAATTCTACCTATGTGTATAAAGACACATTTTGAAGACAGAACATTTATGTGTGATTATTTGTATGAAAGATCTCCAATAAAATTGTTTCAGTAGAGTAAAAATAAATAAACTTATTTATCATGCAATGTTGGGTAGAGGATTTATTGTACTTTGTAGAATTATTTCTTAATGTTCTCTCTGGAAATATGACATATAACCACATACAATTATCTGATTTTTCAGATTAAAGAATGATATGATTTGGCTGTGTCCTCATCCAAATCTCATCTTGAATTCCCACCTGTTGTGGGAGAGATCCTGTGGGGAGATAACTGAATCATGGGGTCAGTTTCCCCAGCACTGTTCTCACGGTAGTGAATAAGTGTCATGAGATCTGATAGTTTTACAAAGGGAAACCCCTTTTGCTTGAGTCTCAGTCTCTCTCTTGCCTGTGGCTATGTAAGATGTTCCTTTTCACCTTCTGCTGTGATGGTGAGCCCTTCCCAGCCATGTGGAACTGTGAATTCATTAAACCTCTTTTTCTTTATAAATTACCTAGTCTTGGATAAGACTATCAGCAGTGTGAAAACGGACTAATATAGAGAATATATTTAAGTATTTACCACTTGCTTCTTCTAAATATACATGTTCTGCTTTAAACAAATCTGAGATACGTAAATTCGACTTTTCTCACAAACGATAAAACAGAAAGGTATTTTAAATTGGGGTTTCCAAGCCCTGGGGCTACAGAACAGCTCCACTCTGGGTCCCAGGAAATTGGGAACTGGGCCGCACAGCAGGAGGTGAGCAGCAAGTGAGCATTACCACCTGAGCTCTGTCTCCTTTCAGATCAGTGGTGGCATTAATTTCTCTAGGTTGCACATTCATTATGAGAATGTAATTAATGGCTCATAATCTGAGGTGAAAAAGTTTCATTTAAAACCATCCTCCCACCCCCGTCCAAGGAAAAACTGTCTTTCATGAAACCAGTTCCTGGTGCCTAAAATGGTTGGGGACTGCTGTTGTAAATAACATCTAAACTTATAAAAACAGAAGAGAATTGTTTTCTCATTCACTTTAATATAATTTTCATGGCGTAATGTGGATGTCAAAGTTTTGTTTAAATTTAGCAATTCATGACGTTTGTTAAAAGATTCATTGTGATAGATAAAGCATGACATGCATTGCTTGATTTCACTCTTTGGTTTTTCTTTTTAATTTATGGCCCACCAAGTAATAGCCCAAGTCGAAAGCAAGAGTCTCATATTGTCTCACATATTCCACCACCCTCCTTTAAGTTTTTCAAGCTATGGTGTATGCATAATTAATTTTTATTTTCATATTAATTCACAGCTGAAAATGAATTTTTTGTCCCCATTCTGACTCATAAGTGTCATCCAAATTTGTATCTGGTTCTAGGTCCTCTCCTGCACCATATTTCAAATAGTCTTTGTATATACATTTCAGAACCCGGCATATTTGACAATGTTCAGATCTCCAACTTGGCAGGTGTTCTCAGTCTAGCCAAGTCTTCAAAAACTAATATGATCTTATCATCTACAGGAAAGATTTTCCCAGCTGTCAGTCTCTTAAACAAATCTTAAACTACTATATCATCTCAGTTGGTCTTATTTGACTGACTGATCCATTTGATTGTAACTTTATTTGATGTAATTTTATAAACCTCTCCTTCTTCTAGCCCTTGACTATATAAATGCATATGCCATTGTATGCACCTTAAGTACTTAGGAGCTTTACAAACAGAAACAGTTTATATAAAATTATCTACCAGATTTTTTTTTCTTATAATGATTCCACATATGCTATCATAATAGAAACAGGATGAGAACAACAACAACAAAAAGTCCGTATAGGTCGGAAAACAAAACAGAATTAAATCTCACTAGAGACTGACCTCCAGCTAACAAGTCCCTTCAAATCGCAAATACCCTTGTCTTCGGCTTTCTCATTAAGAATCAGTAAAACTGGATTTAGTCACTGTGCCTTCTAACAAAATTATTTTGAGGAAGGAACCCAAAGGAGTCAGAGGAACAATAAGGTTATTCTCATAACAAGGTTGACTATCGAACCTGAACGTGAAGTTGAAACTCTCTGAGTTAATACTAGACGGAATCTTTCCACAGTATTTGAACTCTCTGTTGTCACTCAGATTTGTCCTCATGACCCAACTTTTATTTTTACACCAGGATGATTGCCATTATCCTGTCAGTCCCTAAAGATCCTAACATTTTTGTTCAGTCATCTGAGCTTTTCTCCAGGCAAACTGTGGCAAATAAAACAAATGTATGTGCTTGAATATAACCAGTTCCATTTATACTGCTTTAAATATCATCAAGGTGTACTTATTTTTGTGTTGATTTAAATATGCTCTTGGGAAGATTTACAATAATCACTCTTTCCTCTGTCTCCCTCTCTCTGGCTCTCTCTGTCTCTCTCTCTCTCTCTCCACCTGTTTCTCTCTCCCCCTCCAGTACATTGATGCTCACATCGACATTGCATACATTTACTCACAGTCATATTTGGAAATACAAAGGCATTAAAAATAGTATCTCTCCTACTTTATAATATCAATTCTCCAGCCACCAATATAAAACTTTGTCAATATTCATTAAAGAAAATGATGAAATACACCTTCTGGTGATTTGTTTGGCATAATTTTGTTGGATGGCCAAGGTGCATGTAAATAGCAACTTAGACATACCTTCGCTTATCTTTCCAACAATCGTCTAAAGCTTGAAATGTTTATGTTTTTTTGCTTTACTGCATAATGAAATACTGGTTGACGTGAACAACAGAAATGTATGTCTCACAGTTTTAGAGGCTGGAAGTCCTGGATCAAGGTCCCATAGGGTTTTGCTCCTACTGAGAGCTCTCTTCCTGGCTTCCTACTGTGCCCTCACATTGCCTTTCCTCAGTATGCATACATGGAGGAAGGACACATTTCTCTCATTTTCTCTTCACATAAGACCACTAGTCCTATTTTGAAAGCATGTATAAGAAGTCCCATAAAAGCACTGTTTATAAGAGCAAAATCCCCCTCAGTTCCATCAGCAGTATATGGAAAAATAACTTATGTATAGCAGGAAAATTAATGAAACAATGTAAATGCAGCAACATAAATATGTCTTGGCAACATATATTTTTGTGTGTCCATATGTACATACACACACAATACACATTTCACACAAAAAATAATACAATAGTATTTAAAAAATTCTGCAATTATAATTTTGCAAACAAGAACACTTGAAATGGAACAGGAGGGAGAGAAATAATGACACAAAATTTACAATGACTGTTCTTTCTATGGGTGGATTTATCAGGTAAGTAAGGGAGAATTAGAAACTATAGAGTCAACTACTAATATGAGTCTTGCTTAAAATTTGGGTAGTTAATTAATGAATATTCATTGTATTATTAAGCAAAACCAAAACACTATAAAAATACAACAAAGTAGGTCTGTACATGGTATTAGGCATATGGATTTATATACCACAAATCAAGGAGAACAAAGCCCTAAAAATGAGAAATTAACAAAATTTGATAATTTTTTTATATTTTTATTAATTATATAAAATATACTTAATAAATATTTTTTCTGCATGCTATTTTCCATTGTTGAATTTCTTTGAATAACGACATTCAAAGGTACAGGTGTGGGTACATATATTTACACATTTATATTACTTAGAGAGAATATAGTCTTGGAAGAGGACTAAAGCATGATTCCTAATTATATTTATTTTAGAATTAACCAGTCCTTCTTTGAATTCCGACTTCACCATTTTCAAATTATGAAATCCGAGCCTCGTCTCTTTTCCTGAAAAGTATAAATACTATTTATCCAATTGGTATATTTTAGAATTGAAGAGCCAGTACCTTATTTGTTAAGTTGAGGAAGCAGCCAGCAGGGAGAAAAGTACACAATAGAAGGCAAGATGGCCAATAAAAGGTACAACAGAGTGAAAGTTTGTGTTTTAACCAAATTCATATGTTGAAATCCTAACCTTCAGTGAGCTAGTATTAGGAGGTGCTGACATTTGGGAGGTGATCAGGTCATAAGAGCAGAGCCTCTGTGATCTAGAATACTGCTGTTGAAAAGCGTACCAGACAACTCTCCTCCCATCTTTCTGCCATGTGAGGATACAAGAAGACAGCAGTCTGCAACTGGAAAAGGGCCCTTGCCAGAATCTGAGCATGCTGCCATCCTATTCTCTTTCTGCCAGCCTCCACAACTGTGAGAGGTACATTTCTGTTGTTTATAAGCCATTCAATCTATTGCTCTTTGTGACTAAGACAGGGCATGCTGTGAAGCCAACTATGAGAGAGTGTTACTGAAACTTCATCGTGTGAGAAAAGAGTAAGAAACAGTACAAAACGTACACACCAGAATTATCCCACCAGAGAAGTGGAAAAAGAAGCTGTGAGGTCAGGCATGGGGGCTCACACCTGCAATCCCAGCACTTTTGGAGGCCAAGGTGGGCAGATCACCTGAAGTCAGGAGTTCAAGGCCAGCCTGGCTAATATGATGAAACCCTGCCTCTACTAAAAATACAAAAATTAGCCAGGTGTGCTGGAGCATGCCTATAATCCCAGCTACTTGGGAAGCTAAGGCAGGAGAATTGCTTGAACCCGGGAGGTGGAGGTTGCAGTGAGCCGAGATCCAGCATGGGCTGGAGCAAGACTCGTCTAAAAAAAAAAAGAAGCTATGGTATTTTGAAGACCAAAACAGTCAGTAGAAAGCTTCTTCCTCTGGGGATTGGAGAGTTTCTTTACCCCAGCCCCTCCTTGAGCAGTAGTTCTTTCCGTGGTCCCAGAGAAAGCCTTCAGATTAGCATTGTATGCTGGCAGTTGGAAGTCAGCTGAAAAGCATTGAAATGATATGGTTTGGGCAACACAAGGAAGGCACTCGCTAAGTGAATTACTCTTGGCATTCTGCCTTGAGAACAGAACCTTAACATTTCTTCGAAAACGGGATTTTTACATTCGAAATTATTCCAAGCAAACACCCATACATGGCTCCAAAGGGCAAGGATTCAAACCAATGATAAGTTCTGAGACGTTAAAGCTCTGTAATGACTTCTTTCATAATCTTTCATTTACACAAGATGATTCGCAAAAAACAGACTTGGTGTCAAGATACATCAGTATCAGACTTAGTGGTATTTATTAGTCTTACCTTTGGATTTAGGACATTTACACAGTAATTTTAGAAATTATTTATGGTTGAAATTTTTACCCAAAATACAAAAATTTGCTCCTAAGAATGGTCTAGTTTTCTTACACTGCATAAAAATGAGAGAAAGAGAGAATTTATGTCTTAAAAATTCTCAGCATTCTTGCCTAATATGTCTTACGGTACCGTTGTTTTTACCAAACCACCATATTTGAGTTATTTATGCTTTTGCGAATGTTTTGTCCATGTTGAGAATGACCTTTCTGATGCTTAATTTAATGTATCTTCTTCAACATTCTTTCCTGCAACAAGATTTCATACTATGTCTTAGGTACTGGATTTACCAATTTATAAAACGACTGATAAGTATAACAAAACATAAATAAAAATAGAAATTAAAGCAAAGTTATATATCAGCTTGATAGCATGAACATGAGATTGATCAACAAAGTTTTCTTTGGTGTTCGGCCAAATGTCAAAATAAAATATTCTAGATCATATATTTTTGAAAAATATTACTTGAGTTATTGTACTTTTGTTTTATGATTTGTTGATTTTTTTTACTTTTATGTATTCATGTGTGTGTTTTAATAAACACTCTCATGTGTTCTGTTTTAACTTTATCTCTAACTACATAGACTGATTGAAAAGAGAGAGTGAAGGTTAAGGTAAAAGATAAATTAGTGTTGTCTCTTTCGTATAATTTGCTATGTAAATAATGATAAGCAATATAAATATATTTTAGAAGTTCTTGGTAATTTCTGTAAAAATAAGTGAGTATGTGAAGATGTGACCTATCATTTACCACTTTCATTAATAATGGACCAAAAAGTTGAGCTTTGTTTCATATACCATGACATATATCTATAAAGAAGAACAGTCTCATTTTAGTACTATTCTCTTTCGTGCCAGGAGAAATCTCACTGCAAGAATAAAAACAGATTTATAAATTACAATATTATTAATGGAATTGAATCTCCTGTCATAACTTATGTTTTAAAAGATTTAGGCAGCTGTTAACAGATAAGATATATTTCAAATTGCTACATGGTTGTAAATTAAGAAAACATATTGATAACATTACTTAGTTAATTTTTGTAGAGAAAAAGACCAAGTCAACAGAGCTTGTTTGGATTAAAGAATTGATTTATTTCAGTTTCATTCAAACAATATAAACAGAGGGTTTTTATGTGCCCCCCACCCTGCTCAATACTCTGAATGAAGACTACCGTTTGAATCTCTGTCCCTTTCCTCCAGGAAACTACAATTCATTTGGCGACAATGAAACATCAATATATAAAACAATTTGAGCTGACCATGGAGCTACTTTTAATCAGTCTAACATAGTTGCTGGAAGCATCTAGTGAATTAGTTTTGTTCGGCTGCAAGTTCAATTCCAAACTTAACATCATTGCACTTGCTGATGTGGCTCTGAGCCAGGGTAGGCAAGAGGCTAACAAAATTTGTCCAATTTACTCTAAGCAATTTGATTTAACTGGCAGTTGTTACCTTTGTGTCCCAACTCCAAAGAGGCAGATTTAGAGCCTTGCAATATCCAGGCAGGCTGCATGCCAGGGTGTCAGGACCTCATTGTAACTGCCTGCCCTGGCTCTTCCTACTCTAATCTCTATCAACAGCAAACAGATTAACATTTCACAGTCAAAACACAGTGTAGTGGGTAAAACTCCAAGTAGTGTGTGTGCGTGTGTGTCTGTGTGTGTGTGTGTGTGTGTGTGTGTAATAGAAGCTTTTCACTTGTTTGGACAATAAAGTAAAATATCTTCCTTGTGTATCAAAGCCGGCAGGAGGCAACAGATTTCTCACTGTATTTACGAGGATGTGTACAACTTATAAATCAAAACGATTTGTAATATTAAGTAGGTGGTATGCATGCTTAAATGCAAAATCCAAATCTCAAGTCACCAATTGCGATAGCTCTAAGTGGATTATGTTTATTCAGAAGGCATTTGGCTACCTACCGCAAGCATAAAAATGTACTTGAGAATGTTCAAATGTGTGGTGCATAGTTGGTTATTCTTTTGCCTAGATGTGTAGTGCTTTTTATATTTACATGTGTTTGCAATAAGGCTGGAAGTATTTTGTTGGATTGTAGAAGCGTGTATCTTTTTTAAAGAGTGTATCTGTTCCACATGCATAGCTCACTGATAAAATGATGATAAGTCAATACATGCTCTGTGGAACCATTCTTCTTTTCCAAAATTAGAACTGGCTTTCTTACTTCACCTGACTGTCATAAGAATTTAGGTCATAAAGATCTATGGACCAGGAACATGGTTATTCAATACAAAATCATTGAGTAAATCACCTAGCAAAGATGTTTGTAACTATATTCTGGACAGCTTTTATATTATGAACTGTAACATCCTATTCTTTTCTAATTCCCTATCTCTTTCTTGACTTTGCTGAATTTTTCTAGCACCATCCAGAATTCATATAATTGCTAATTTCCCAATAAAATTTACTACTGAGTAAATATGTAAGTACACGTGATTTACTATTATGACTATAAAATAATTATATACTAATATAAAATCATTTCAGAAATTGTCCTTTGCTAAGAATTATGGTCTACATTTGGTAATCATTTCCTTTGTTATCTTTAACACGTGTATATTCAGTCATAATCTTTCAAGAATCTTCACAATGAGTGACAGTGTATTAGTCTCCTAGGGTTGCTAAAACATTTAACAAATTTAGTGGCCTAAAGCAACAGAAATTTATTCTCTGACAGTTCTGGAAAAGTCCAGAAGTCTGAAATCAAGGTGTTGACAGGGCCAGCCTTCCTCCAAGAACTCCAGGAGGGAATCCTTCTTGCCCTCTTTCAGCTGTTCCCAGTTTCACATGTTCTTGAACTTTTAATCTCAAAAATTTAATCTCTGCTTTTATCCTCAACTGGCCTACTGTCCTATGATTTTGAGTCTCAACTCTCTCTCTGTCTTTCTCCTATCAGGATATCTTTCACTGGATTTAGGGTAGGCTGGCCCCGTGTCCAAGATGATCTATCTCATCTCGAGTAACTTAATTAAACCCGTTAAGAAGTCTGTTTTTTATAAATAAAGCATCATTCACAGGTTCCTGGAGGACATAACTTTTTAGGAACCACAATTCAACCCACCGTAGGTAGTAAAGAATTTATAAGGATAAATCTATTTTATTGTAGAAAGAAATTTTAGCAGCAAAATGGGTTATGTCAGTAATTTAAGAAATGTCTATAGATCAACCAGACTATGAGGAGAAATGAGTAAATGAAGCACTATGGTGAGATGGTAAGGACTATAAAATGCTTATATTCTTGAAACCATGAGTGAAGTCGTGGTTAAAGTTTGAACAGATATGGAGACACCAATCGTTATTGTGCAAATAATTATTCTTGATTATCTAAGTTCCAGGAACCCTCCCCACCTCCTGATCATGATAATACAATGAAAAAAAATAGATATAAATAAGAATTTATATCTATTTTGTACCCACTAACCATGTCCCCTCCCCTGCAGTTCCCCACTACCCTTTCCAGCACAACTGGATGACTATAGTCAATAATAACTGGGTGACTATAGTCAATCCAAAAACAACTTTAAGTGTGTATTTGGATTGTGTGCAATTCAATGGATAAATGCTTGAAGGGATAGGTACACTATTCTTCATGATGTACTTATTTCATGCTGCATGCCTGTATCAAAACATCTCATGTACTCCATAAATATAAACACCTACTATGTGCCCACAATTCTTTTAAATTATCATTAAAAATATATAATCAATCATAGTTAGAGGAAGAGCAATATGATTCAGCTGTCTTAAATATGGAAGAAAAATGAGAAATGACATTTTAGAAAATATGCACAGCAAAACATGAGATTGCATGAGGAAGATTTTGAATAATACATTTGTGATGAAATTGCAAAACTGATACATTTCCCACTGACTTGCTTATATTCAGAAATAGGCTGAGCGTGGTGGCTCACACCTGTAATCCCAGCACTTTGGGAGGTGGAGGAAGGTGGAGGAGTTCGAGACCAGCCTGGCCAACATGGTAAAACCCTGTCTCTACTAAAAACACACACAAAAAATTAGCTTAGCATGGTGGTGGTTGCCTGTAATACCAGCTACTCCAGAGGCTAAGGCAGAAGAATAGCTTGAACCCAGGAGGCAGAGGTACAGTGAGCTGAGATCACGCCACTTCACTCCACACTAGCCTGGGTAAACAGAGAGACTATGTCTCAAAAAAATATTAATTATTTGTGGACCTATATTGTCTCGTCTGTCTTGTCTGATAATGAGGTTAAGAAAAATTACTAAGTAAGAGGATTAGTAATACTTGATGAGAATACTGAATTTGGAAATGTGGTTACCAACCTCGACCACCTCATCACCTCAGGAATAAGAATTGTGTGTAGAAAAGTAAGAACACTAGCACATCCTTCTATGTTTTTCTCTACATCTGGATTCCATTTGAGATAAGGCTAATTTTGGTGAGGAACTTGCCCTTTTTAGATGGAGATGGAGTAATTAAACATACTTGAATATTTAACTATAAGCTTGTTCGAGAATTTATGACGGTGGCCCCCTCCTTCATTCTGATTGATGCAGGTATAAAATTTTTTCAATGTACTTCTAATTCCTGGTTCCATATGAGTGCCTGAATATCTTCTCAGAGGAAGAATTATGAGAAAGAACCAAGTGAACCTGTTTTGAAATACTGGACTGGGTCAGATGAATTCAAGACATTCACAAAAGAAATGGAGATAACAATGGTAGTGTTTCTTATAGCTCATGATGTAAAATATGTTGACAATTAATTGGCCTAAATCTTTGCACACTGACTTACTCAGCAATTATACACTGAGTGACTATGATCCTGGCCTATAGAGACAATGAACTAAATTTTCTTGAGAAAAACGATCTTAGTTTTATTAAAGCTTTAACCGTGGATCAGGTCATACTAATATAAAACAACCACAATCAATTATTCTCTCTGTACATTAAGAAAGAAAAAAAGAAAAAGAAACGTTAATGAACTTTTATATATTGCTTATTGCTACAAGAACATGATATGACATAACTTCTGTTTGAAAAGACTTAAATAATTTAAGGTATACAAATAGAAAACACTAAACATTCATCAGAAGAAAGTAGAATATAATCATGACTTTGAAGTTCTCAGTAGATTAAATAATATATATTCTTTAATTTGGACATTTGGGTTAAATATATTTTTCTTTATGGGCCCGTAATGAAAAGAAAAATGTGTAAGCCCATTAATCAACTTATTTGATGTAGAAAAATGACTCATTAGTTATTTTCCTTGCTGAAAAATCTCATCTTTTTTAATGAGAACAAGCTATGATCTCAGTATTATTTTGTTATTAAAATAAATGCACTAATTTATTTCTGTATATATTGTAATTCAAGATATTAATTACAGAAACGAGATCAGAATCCACTGTGTTAAAGACCTCACATTCTGAACGAGTAGAAATATAGACTAGAATTTGGGTACTTCATCTCCTATATGAATGTTCTGGTATTTTTGCTGCTCATGACATAGAATAATGTATTATTGGCAAATGAGCAGCATATGTAGCAAGCTATTTCAGAAACGATGACAGCCTAAGGAAACGGTGAAACATGTTGTTAGACTACTGTGCACATATACATTTTTGGAAGAAAGTTTCTTATATATCTCACAAACAAAGTGTGTTTATTTATGTAATTGAACGTAATAGTGCTAAAAAAATACTGAATGCAATATATCATGGTTGATTTAAAAATATTTATCCTAAAATTCTTAAGCACTTTGCTACCAGATGCTGTTCTAAATGCTTTCCAGTATTCACATATTGCTGAAAACCATCCTATGAAGTAAAATTTGTACCCTACTTCATACATGAAGAAACACAAAAACAGAAATTAATTTGCCCAAAGTTGCACATCTAGCTCCTGGAAGAACAAAAAGGGTGACACAGCAGAGTAAAGGGAAAACACATTTGTAAAAGTGTCATAGAGTAGTAGGAAAACCAGAATTCTATTTTTCAACCCTTTTAGACACTCATGAAAAATCAGATTCACTTAACAAGTAAATATATTTCTCAGTATCTTCTAGAGATCTGTGATTTAACACATCCTTCATTTTTTAAAGGAGTACAGCCCACCTACTATTTATAAATTGATGTAAATAATAAGGAATATAAACATTTTATATTATGGTATCGTGTACCAGGCATCTTTTACAACCTGAAAAATTAATTTTTTCTTGTCAGCTATCTGTTAACATATATGCTGTTTGAAATCACATCCAATAATAATATGAAAAATCTCTCAGGGATATTTATTGCAAGACAATATTTTTAATGGTCTTAGGGTGCTTTATATTATAGCTGTTGTTGTTGCTTTTTTTAACCAGGAACACTCCTGTAAACAAAATAGATCTTTTGTATCCATTTGAAAATGATGAATCACAAACTTGGAGGTAATAGCTCCCTCAAATCATGTGAAACAAAAACAAAACAAGCAATAAAAAAGACTCAAATATAAGATTCTTGATACCATATTTAATCCAGGGTCTGTTATATTTGATTATTCGGAGGAAAAGTCTCTGCCTTTTGCCATGCTATCTGATGCAATAATTGGTTTCAGTAAACTGCATAAACATTTGGATAAGTTTGTATTACAAAGGGAGCAATATAAGGGGTACTCCGTGGTGAATTATAATTTAGCATTTTATAAGAAACATTTATAAATGTTGGACTAGATAATTTCCTCAGGGTGAAAATTAAATAAAAAGCTCAATGATGTTTTAGCTACATGGAAAAATAAAAATATTCCTACATTTCCCAAATTATGTTAGTTCTAGAAAGGGAATCCTTAATTTCTGACTTATTAAACACAGGTAAATTTATACACTTGGCAGACACAGTACCACAAAATGCACCCACAGCCTTTATCCACACACATACACATACCCATGCTTAGGATCCCTCTAGATGCTGTAATATTACACAGAATAATACACAGAATTCTACACAAATTAAATCAGAGTAGATATATTATTGTCCTAGGACTGTAGGTCTTTAAATTTTCTACTGTGCTTGTGCTTAAATAATTCACCAAACAGCTTAAAACTCAAGATTATATCTGGGATTCAATAGATGCGAATCTCTTCCCTTCCATTTGTGATAAAGAACAGATTAAAGATTTCACTAATGAAAATGATTGAGATTAATCCAGAAGAGCTACGACAGGCCTTTCTAATAAATAAACTGGCTTTAAACACTGTTAATCTGATGAGGCTAGGGAGAGTTTAATTAAAATTCTGTCTCTCATTTATCTCGTATTCCATAGTAAAATATTTACCAAAACAGCTCAGCTTTCTCTTTAACGTGATTATTTATTTATTCATTTATTTATTTGTTTTTGGGTGCTGACTGGACAAAATATTTAAGTTTCAATAGACAAAATGTTTTGTTGACTTTATTTTTTTTAAGTAGGTGGTAAGAATCACAGCTGTGAGGCTAGGCTCTTTTTTTTTTTTTTTTTTTTTTTTTAGCCAGAAACGTCCATTGTATTGGTCAAGGGGAAAATTTTATTTAAAAAAATGTTTGAAATTAGTGTTGCTGCTGTTAAGGACCTAATATATTTGATTTGGTGTATTTGGTATTTTGGCTACAGATTATACATTAAATACTTACGAGGTAGGAAATGGGACTTGGCTCTGGAGGACATCCTACCAAATTGAGGGCTAGCTAAAAAAGGGATAGGGAGGAAGCAGCTCTCCATAAGACACCCCCTCCAGTGTGTCATGTCAGTTTACCATGGTCATGCCAACACTGGGTTAAGGGTTGTTACTATCTCTTTCCATGGGAATGAGCTGATTACTCCAAAGTTATTACCCCTTACCTAGAAGTTTCTGTGTAAATCACCCCTTAATCTACGTGTAATTAAAAGCAGGTATAAATATGACTGCAAAACTGCCCTGAGCTGTTACTCTCAGCATGCTACCAGCGGGGTAGCCTTGCTCTTCAGGCACAGTCACAGAGCTATAACACCGCAGGAGCTGGAATACTGCCACTTTAATAAAGCTGGTGTTTTCTACCCTATGACCAGCTCACCTTTGTCTTCTTTCCTGGGCAAGTCCAGAACGCTTGCAGGCTAAGCCCCATTTTGTGTCTTGTCGGGCCTGTATCAGGGCCTCAATGTGGTGTCTGGCAAGGGGCAGAGAGAGAAGATGGCAGCATGAGAATCGGCAAGGGAAGTGGCAGTTAGCAAAACCACAGTGAAAGAAGCGGCAGTCAGCGACTGGAGGGCCGGCAGTCGGCGCTCAGTGGGTGGCACTGGTAAAGGCGGGTTGACAGTCAGTGGCATGGAAGCTGGCAGGATGGCAGTAAGCAAGAGGGCAAGGAAAAGTGATTTGCAGCACAAGCTGGAGGACGATGAGAGGTGGCAAAGCAGAGCTGTTAATACCTAAGAGCTAAAATACCAACCAAAGGCTCTTTTCAGAGCCGTCATGTTCATTGGTGGACCGGGGATTTGAGTGGACCGGCAAGCAGCCATAGTGTTACTGCCTCGTGTGAGACCGTCAGCTCTGAGAAGCAGATGGGTGGGTAACCAGCCCCTGTGCCAGCCCCTCCCACCACTGCAACTAAGCTCATGAGCAGCCATAGTGCCACTGCCTCGTGTGAAACACTGCTCCAACTGGCAGATTGGTGGGTTACAGTCTCCATGCTGGCATCTCCCACCATGACAGCTGTGCCCACCCAAGCAGAGGGATCCTGGAGAGATCATCACTCAGGTTCCCATGTGGAAGATTGTCAGCACCGTTTGGATCTGGTGGATGGGTAAGTCTCCCCTCTGCCCCCATCCCCATAGTACCAGGAGAACTATGAAATAAAATAAAAGCCTTTGGCCTGGTGATCAGTTTGAAGCCCCCATCGTTTGAGTGCTCCAAAACATGTCCTCGTCATCCCTTCCCCTGGTCCTTTCTCCTCTGAGTCCATTTTAATATTCCATCAGTCATTTTATTTTCCGTTCTAAAATGTATGTTTTGTTTGCAGTCTTCTGTTTGCTTTTGGCTTTCTGTTACCTCTGTTTTGGCAATTGTTTAAGGCAGGACATTTGGCTGTGAGAGGTCTCTCATTTGTTGGCTCTGGTATGCTACTGTCATATTGTTTGGTGACCACAACTTGGTCTTGGGTTCACTGTCGGCCACCGCCTTGGGTGTCCCAAGGGTATTGGCATTTGATGTGAGAAACTGCACTGGCTGAAACTTAGGCTCTCTGGGTTTTCAGCACTGGTTTTAGCCACCCGCTAGATACTCTGAGGTATTCAGCATTGACATTCTCTCTGGGATTGTGAGTTCTATACCTTTCCCCTAGGGAAATAGTGCTCTTGCCTTTTGATGCCCTGAAGTTAGACATATTATTTTCATAATAGCCAGTTGCAAGTCCCTTTTTGTGTGCTGTGTCACAACTGCCTTGCTCAAGCCCTTCTTGGTCAAAGAAACTGGGAGTTCCCAGGCTCCTGGCTAGATGGACAGCCATCGACGGTAGTAGACAAGTGGAGAACTGAATTTTTTTTTTGTTGCTGTCTCTGCTACTGGGTTGGTTCTCCAACAGGTTAGAGCCTCTGAGGTCTCCCCTTGGGCAGCACTGTTAACTCTTTCCCTTCCTCCCTTCCACTGTCACTGTTTGTTCAGTCTCTCTCTGCCCCATCCTCACTCTGTGAAATTTAGACTCAACATCCAATTGCCCTTTTGTAGCTGATAATCTACTTTTGTAACACCTGGCTATCTGTGGTTTGTAGAAAGTGGGACATTAGAAGGGAAATGTAACTGAGCATTTGCTAAACTTCAGCTAACTGTAATTCCCTTTAGAGATCTTAGGCCTGTGGACAACACCAAGCATCCCAAAAGACTTGCCACTAGGGTGTTCTTTAGACAAGTGGAGCAAATTCCAATTATTGGACAAATTGAAAAGAAAGAGAACTCGTTTACTATTATAATAATATTTGGGTTCAATACAAATTGGTAAGCCAACAGATTTGGCCTAGGCATGTTTCTTTATATTATAATGATATTGTACAATTACGCTGGCTTTGTAAAAATTCAGAAAAATGAGAGTTTCTTATGTGCAGGCTTTTATGGCCCTCTAAGATCCTAATCTAAGGGCTAGCTGTAGAATGTGTCTGGCTCATGATACTCCCAGGCACCCAGAAGCTTTACCAGACATCCTAGATGACCCTCTCCAAGCTGCTCCGTCTATGACGCCTATACCTCCCTGTCATTCAGGACCTCCTCAGTCGCCTAGTTCTGAGGGATGCTCCATGAGTTCTCTGGCATAGGATTCCACCCCAAGGTCATCAGGCACCCCTTTCTCTTATCCAACAAACCCTGGTTCATATCTCCTACTGCCTGAGAAGTAAGTCCAATTAGTCCACTAGTAGTGGAGCCCCATATCAGCACTGCAAATCAAACTTGTGTCCATTCCAGGAGATAGCAGACGATGACGGAGGAACAATAGGTGATAGCAGGTGATAGCAGACACTAGGTGCCTTTTTCCATGTCTGATTTGGCTTTATGACAGGAAAAATTGGATCAGTTTTTGGAAGATCCAGGGAATTTTGTAAAGGTATTTGATAAGTTCACCATATCTTAACTTAACTTGCCATGACATGCAAATATTATTATCCACTTATACCAAAAACAAAGAATTCTAGGTACTGTTCATCAACATGAAGATGGAGTGGCTGTGCATAGCCCAGGTCATGCCATTTATTGTGTAGGAGGAGGTGTAGTTCCGGATTTAGACCCTTGATGGGATCTCCACAGAGGACCTCAAAAATCTTAAATGCAGGTACCATATGCTAACTCGTTTAATAGATGATGTGGAAAAGTGTGTGGTGAAGCCAGTTAACTATGATAAGGTGAGAGAAATAGGAGAAAGATAAAAATCCCACTCGATTTCAGGGCCATTTGGTTGAGACACTCAGGAAATATACTAATACAGACCCAGACTTTCCAGAAGCATGAGCTGGGTGTATATTTATTATTCAGTCTGAGGTGCACATTTTATTATTCAGTCTGCCTCTGACTAATCATGGTTTTAAAAGGACATTAGCAAAGCTCTTATCGGGAGACCCCATAGGCCTGGGTTTCTCTCCTACCCATACCCCCCTTATGGATAAGGATGGCCTCAAAAGGAACTCTAAAACATAGTTCATTTGAGATGACATATTGGAGGCTCTTTTTAACTTTAGACCTCCTATTTGATGAAGAGACACATGGAATGCTCACCCATATTATTAACCTAGGCCAGGTTCAAAAGGCCTCCAAACACATGAAAACAAAATATTGCCTCCTCCCACATGGGAAAGAATAAACCCTCCTATTCAATCTGGAAGCTTAATCTTGCTAAAAACTTGGAAAGAGGATCCCCTGAAGATTAATTATAACCCAAATGAAAGGACCCCTTTTTGGTGTTGTTGAGTAACCCCCTTACTGTTAAACTTCAGGAATTAACTAGTTGAGTACACTGATCCAGGATTAAAATTGTTTCTTATGAGTCACAGGCACAAAAGGAGGACACAAACAACATACATCTGAGAGCCTTTGAATGACCTCCACTACCTGTTTAAAAGAATCAACACTCAAACAGAAGTGGTAATGTGATGCTGTGGGTAGGAATAGGAGATTTAATATTTTCCTTCTTCTTAATATTTCTTTTCTGTCACTTTAGCTAGTCTTCTTGGAAGTACCTCTTTTGTCCTTGTTGAGTGTAGAGGCCACTCTGAGGCCCAACTGGACACCATATTGTCACTGTTAATACGGTTTGCTCTATCAATTACCCTGATCCAGTGTGGGTGAGAACATAATTCTATCAAAAATATTTCAACAATTATAGCATCAGGGTATCATCTTCATGGTTACTTGATTTGTCATCAACATTCCCAGGACAGAGAATTCTATCTTATCCATAAAATCTCATGACCATTCCCTGAAACCTCCCAACTAACCACAGCAATCTTGAAATAACCCAAACTCTCCAAACTTAATGGATTCCAACTGTACCCATTTATCACCAGTATTACCTGGACGGGGAAATTGAGTATCTATATCTACAGTGAACTAATGTTTCTATCTTTTGCACCCACATTTGCATTAATGACACAAAAGCAGCAGCTTCTCTGTGATGCTGTGATCTAGCTTAATTCCCAAGTTCCCAAGGCCACAGCAAGGTAAATGGGATTCCACATGTAAGCAAAGAGACCATGTAAGCTGTCTGTTACCAGATCAGATCATACAAAGAAAAAACAACTGCCTAGTCTGGGAAGGTGGAAGTACTGCCCTTTTTTTGTTTGACTGCCTTTATTGGAATAAGATAATGTACAATGAAGAACTTACTTTATTTATCTGGATTCTCCTATGTTGGGTGCATATATATTTAGGATAGTTAGCTCTTCTTGTTGCATTAATCCCTTTACCATTATGTAGTGCCCTTCTTTGTCTCTTTTGATCTTTGTTGGTTTAATGTCTATTTTATCAGAGACTAGGATTGCCACCCCTGCTTTTCTTTGCTTTCCATTTGCTTGGTAAATCTTCCTCCCTCCCTTTATTTTGAGCCTATGTGTGTCTTTGCACGTGAGATGGATCTCCCGAATACAGCACACTGATGGGTCTTGCTTGACTCTTTATCCAATTTGCCAGTCTGTGTCTTTTGATTGGGGCATTTAGCCCATTTACATTTAAGGTTAATATTCTTATGTGTGAATTTGATTCTGCCGTTTTGATATTTGGTGGTTATTTTGCCCATTAGTTGATGCAGTTTCTTCACAGTGTTGATGGTCTTTACATTTTGGTATGTTTTTGCAGTGGCTGGTACTGGTTGTTCCTTTCCATGTTTAGTGCTTCCTTCAGGAGCTCTTGTAAGGCAGGCCTGGTGGTGACAAAATCTCACAGCAGTTGCTGAATTGTCCATAAAGGATTTTATTTCTCTTTCGCTTATGAAGCTTCATTTGGTGAGATATGAAATTCTGGGTTGAAAGTTTTTTTCTTTAAGGATGTTTAATACTGGCCTCCACTCTCTTCTGGTTTGTAGGGTTTCTGCTGAGAGATCCATTGTGAGTCTAATTGACTTCCCTTTGTGGGTAACTAGACCTTCTTTTCTGGCTGCCCTTAGCATTTTTTCCTTCATTTCAACCCTAGTGAATCTGACTATTATGTGTCTTGGAGTTGCTCTTCTTGAGGAATATCTTTGTGGTGTTCTCTGTATTTCCTGAATTTGAATGTTGTCCTGCCTTGCTAGGTTGGGGGAAGTTCTGGATAATATCCTGAACAGCGTTTTTCAACCTCATCTCATTCTCCCTGTCACTTTCAAGTACACCGATCAAATGTAGATTTGGTCTTTTCACATAATCCCATATTTCTTGGAAGCTTCATTCATTTCTTTTCACTCTTTTTTCTCTAATCTTGCTTTCTCACTTTATTTCATTGAGTTGATCTTCAATCTCTGATATACTTTCTTCCACTTGATCCATTCAGCTATTGACATTAGTGTGTGCTTCATGAAGTTCTTGTGCTGTATTTTTCAGCTCCATAAGTGGTTTATATTCTTCTCTACACTGGTTATTTTATTCAGCATTTTGTCTGAACTTTCTTCAAGGTTCTTAGCTTCTTTGCATTGGATGAGTACATGCTCCTTTAGCTCAGAGAAGTTTGTTATTACCCACCTTCTGAAGCCTGCTTCTGTCAATTTGTCAAACTCATTCTCCATCCAGTTTGTTCTCTTGCTGGTGAGGAGTTGTGACTCCTTGCAGGAGAAAAGATGTTCTGGTTTTGGAGATTTCAGTCTTTTTGCGCTGGTTTCTTCCCATTTTCATGGATTTATTTACCTTTGGTCTTTGAAGTTAGTGTCAGTTTCATCCCTGGGATGCAAGGTTGGTTCAACATATGCAAATCTATAAATGTAATCCATCACATAAACAGAACCATTGACAAAAACAACATGATTACCTCAAAAGATGCAGAGAAGGACTTTGACAAAATTTAACAGCTCTTTATGCTAAAAACTCTCAATAAACTAGGTCTCAATGGAGCCCACAGCTAATATAATAGTGAATGGGCAAAAACTGGAAGCATTCTCTTTGAAAACTGGCACAAGACAAGGATGCCCTCTTTCACCACTCCTATTCAATATAGTATTGGAAGTTCTGGCCAGGGCCATCAGGCAAGAAAAAGAGATAAAGGGTATTCAATTAAAAAAAGAGGAAGTCAAATCGTCTCTATTTGCAGATGATTGTATATTTAGAAGATCCCATTGTCTCAGCTTAAAATCTCCTTAAGCCAATAAGCAAATTCAGCAGAGTCTCAGGATACAAAATCAATGTGCAATAATCACAAGCACTTCTATACACTAGTAATAGACAGAGAGTCAAATCATGAGTGAACTCCCATTCACAATTGCTGCAATGAGAATAAAATACCTAGGAATACAGCTAATAAGGGATGTGAAGGACCTTTTCAAGGAGAACTACCAACCACTGCTCAAGGAAATAAGAGAGGACACAAATAGACAGAAAAACATTTGCTGCTCATGGTTAGGAAGAATCAATGTTGTGAAAATGACCATACTGCCCAAAGTAATTTATGGATTCAGTGCTATGCCCATCAAGCTACTATTGATTTTCTTCACAGAATTGGAAAGAAACATCTTAAACTTCATATGGAACCAAAAAACAGCCTGCACAGCCAAGACAATCCTAAGCAAAAAAAAAAAAAGCTGGAGGCATCTAGCTACATGACTTCAAATGATACTACAAGGCCACAGGAATCAAAACAGCATGGTATTGGTACCAAAACAGAGATATAGACCAATGGAACAGAAGAGAGGCCTCAGAAATAACGCCACTCATCTACAACCATCTCATCTTTGACAAATGTGACAAAAACAAGCAACGGGGAAAGGAATCCCTGTTTAACAAATGGTGTTGGGAAAGTTGGCTAGCCATGTACAGAAAGCAGGAACTGGACCCCTTCCTGACACCTTACACTAAAATTAACTCCAGATGGGTAAAGATTTAAACATAAGACCTAACACCATAAAAACTCTAGAAGAAAACATAGGCAATACCATACAGGACATAGGCATGGGCAAAGACTTCATGACTAAAACACCAACAGCAATGGCAACAAAAGCCAAAATAGACAAATGGGATCTAGTTAAACTAAAGAGCTTCTGCACAGCAAAAGAAACTATCATTAGAGTGAATTGGCAACAAACATAATGAGGAAAAAATTTTGCAGTCTACCCATCTGACAAAGGGCTAATATCCAGAATCTACAAAGAACTTAAACAAATTTGCAAGAAAAGACAAATATTCTCATCAAAAACTCGGTAAAGGATATGAATGGAGCCAGTCGCAGAGCTGTTCTGTGCCTCTTTTCTTCATTTGTAAGATGGGGATAATAATACTTCATAAGGTCTCTGTAAAGATTAAATTATTTAACTGTGGAATAAGCTTAAAACATATTTAGCTCATAGTAAATCTTTGATAGTTATAGTTCTATTGTTATTATTATTATATTCGTTAGTAGTACCTATCTCTCCTAATCTTCTGTATTTATCATCTGTACTTATTTTCTCAAAGTAGAATTCTTCAGATGGTATCAGAAATATATTTACTGTTAAAAACAAAGCAAAACCAAACAAAAAACTTTGTGTACTGTAGTGAGGAAGAATTGTTTCTATCAAGGACTTCACAGATCTGAAATTGCTTCTGAGAAATACTAAGCTTTGACCTATGAATCCAAGTATAAAGTCAGCCTGTTTATTCAGTCTTTTGTCTGAATGACATGAAAGGATCAATCAAGTAAAGAAGTGATTAAAGCTGAATTTCTTTCTATATATTTACTTACAGGCAAAATCAATGAGCATCCCCAGTTAATAATAACAAGTGATAAATAAATAAATAATCACATACATTTCAAAAGGCACTGTGTCTCAGCTTTGAGGTAGTTGTTAGTCAATTGTTGATAGACTGATTCTTGTACTTGAAATTGTTGAAGCATATCTTTTAATGCCCAACATATAATGCAGCTTATTTCATTTTCTTTTGAATGAATAAATGACTCTGTTTTTGTCCCAATATTATTACTGTAAAAAATAATTTTAGAGGGGCAAGGAGACCAGAGCTTATTGAACTTATAAAACAAAATAGCCCAAAATGTTACCATTAAAAAAGCCTCAGTACCATGACGGTAATGTAAATAAATGGACTCCACTTTCTTTCTTTCTCTCCTCTTTCTTTCTTTCTCTTTCTTTCTTTTTCTTTCTTTCTCTCTTTCTTTTCTTTCCTTCTTTCTCTTTCTCCTTCCTTCCTCTCTTTACTTCTTTCTTTTCTTTCTTTCTCTTTCATTCCTTCCTTCCTTCTTCTTTTTTTTTTTTGACAAAGTATCACTGTGTCACCCAGGCTGGATTGCAGTGGTGCGATCTCCACTCACTGTGATATCCACCTCCTGGGCTCAAGCAATTCTCCTGACTCAGCCTCCTGAATGGCTGGAATTACAGGGGGCCCAGCACTGGGCCCAGCTATTTTTTTTTTTTTTGGTAGTGACAGGATTTCACCATGTTGGCCAGTCTAGTCTTGAACTCCTGACCTCAGGTGATCTGCCCACCTTGGCCTCCCAAAGTGCTGGGATTACAGGTGTCAGCCAACTCTCCCTGCCTGGACTCTACTTTCCAAAAACCTCTCTTCCATAGTGTATGGATGAATTTTAATATAAGACAAATGAAATTTGTACTATAATCAAAAGCAAATATGATTCACCTGTGCAGGAAAACAAAGTATATTATGAAATTGTGGAAAAGGTGAAAGTCTGTGGCAAGAGTCATAAAAGATTATTATTCTATTATCCAGATTCTTCCATTGTAAATTGACTCATTATTATGTTTTGTGTATTATCCTAAAGACTACTAATGGACTATGGTGTAGAAAAGATTCTTCACATATTACACATGAAAGTAACATAAAATCAGTTAGATTGCTGATCATAATTCAGAATCCAAGAGAATGCTTAGAGATCTTGATTTCATTAATAATTTAGGCCTGCAATATATTTCCATGGAAATACTTTTAAAAACTCTAACATTATATCAATGTGGATATCAATTTTGTATAACATCAAGTCATTCCTCATTGTTCCTGGTCTACAATCATTAAAGGATTCTATTGATATTATCTTTAGGCCAGAAGATTCTAAAACACTTAAGTCATTTAGGATTTAAGGACCTCATTGTGCTAAAATTTAGTGGGTATTAAGAATGTAGCAGAAATAATTAGGCATGTTCTACTTCAGAAAACTCACTCCCTGGTGGCTTTTGGAAAGAAATGATTTTGGAAACTAATTGGGGTTGAAATAAAGTCTTTAGTGTCTGCAAATTTCTTACGGGCTTCTCAGTCATGGGTATGATTAAATCTTAAGTCGTATATAACTTGCAATTAGAGATTATGATGAAATTTTATTCAGTATAGCTGTTTTTTCCTCAGAAAGTAAATATTAAGTTCTTTTGAAAATATCTAAGAGAAAAATAGATATATTTTTAAAGGGGTATTATGGAAAAATTGAAGATGGCATTTTGAATATTTATTCTTATCTTCATCCATTCAAGAAGAGGCATCTTCCTGGCGTTTGGAAGTTTGTTTATGCAGCGTCTTAGTGAGGTGGGAAACACAAATTTACAGTTCAGAACTCAGGCCTGTGGACATTAGCTTTAATCATGAAAGTTAATGTTATATTAACTTAGAAAAGAAGAGGACAGAGAATAAATAAATGTATTAGGAGGGCCCCACAAAATGAAGAGACAGCAAAAAAAGATCTATAAAGGATACTAATTTGGTGAGAAAAGAGGTAATAGTAAAACTATTATAGAACAAAGCCAAAGAGAGGAAAGAATTGCCTGAACACCAGTTGGTGTACAGGCTATATGTGGCAAGAGAGAAATTAAATTGATGGTGTTGAATACTGCAGCGTTAGAAGTAAGGTGGCCACAAAGAACACAGTGGATGCCACAAAGAAATAATTGGACTTTAGGCAGACATGTAATATTAAAGAGATTTTGGTTAAATAAGGATTGACTATAAATTATGAAAATGGAAATATTATATAAATGTTTCCTTCAGGAAGCTTAGTGAAGAAGAACAGGAAAAAGAATGGAAGGTGGGCCGGATGCAATGGCTCACGCCTGTAATCCCAACACCCTGGGAGGCCGAGGTGGGCGGATCACGAAGTCAGGAGTACTAGACCAGCCTGGCCAACATGGTGAAACTGCGTCTCTACTAAAAATTCAAAAATTAGCTGGGCATGATGGCCGGTGCCTGTAATACCAGCTACACAGGAGGCTGAGACAGGAGAATCTCTTGAACCTGGGAGATGGAGGTTGCAGTCAACCAAGAATGTGCTACTGTATTCCAGCCTGGTCAACAAAGCGAGACTACGTTAAAAAAAAAAAAAAAAAAAAAGATGGGGTATTCAAGAAGGCAGATTATTATTGTATTTATAACATGACAGATTTCTGAAATATTTGTGCACAGAAGAATTCAAAGAATGGAGAAAATGTTGAGGCAGAAAAAGAAAATTAACTGATTAACAGTATAAAGCCTAGTAAGAGCGAGAAAGAGAAGCAATTCAGCTTACAGGGCTATATATGGTGAAGTAGACAGCATTTGAGGAGGAAAATAGTATTTACACAGCAACTATTTTTCCAAGCATTTGTCTTGGATACTTTAAAAGTCCAATTTTATTTAAACACATTAACACATTATTCTCTAAGATACTCAACTGTTATTGCTAAATGTTTTCATAGTTAATGTTTGATTTAGAAATAACTGGTTTCAAAAATTAAGTTTCTCAAACTCAACTATTTTCACAAATTTCTCACCTCTTAACTTCATTACCTACTCTTTTTTTTTTTCTTAGTCAACGAATATTTATCAAACACCTGTTATGTGTCAGACATTGGTCCTGGCAGAGTGAATTAAAAAGTGAAGAAGACAGGTGAAGTCCCTGACTTCAATAATCTTACCTTACAACTGCTAAGTCAAATACATAATAAATATGTGAAAAAATTGAAAGAACTAATGTTGTGGCTTTCAGAAGCATTAAAGAGTATAAAATATGTAACATGTCTTGAGAAATGTATTAGCTAAGGTAATCTGAATGCATTTACCTTGAGAAGACATTTAATTCAAGAGATGAATATTAAAAAAATGAAACTATAGTATTTTACAGACCTAGTATTTCTGGAAGAAAGAACCATTAACTATGAATGACCAGAGAATAAAAAAAAAATGCTTAGAGTGTTTAAAAAACAGAAAAAAAAAATTGGTTACTGGAAAATACACAAGAATAGAGTGAGGTTAGAAGGAGTTACATTTAGATATTACGCTGGGACAAATATTAACAGTGAGGAACAATCAGATTGGATATTTGTTTTGAAGTTCTAAAAGATACAGAAGGTATGGAGAAATGGTAAATGATGCCATTTTTTTAACCATAAAACTGAGTGGATAGTGATTACAATTTAATAAGTTGGAGATGACATGAGTAGACTTCATCTTGATAGTTTTTTTTGGTAAAAATCAATAGTACTCTTAGACATGGTAATCTGAAGGTACATTTTACTGATGCCTACATACAAAGAGAAGATGTTTGCAGACTAGTGGTGACTACTGAAGGAATGAATGCAAGCAAGGAAGACTGAGAAGTGATAGTGAGATAAGAAAAAAAATCAAACTATGTAGTGTCATAGAAGACAGAGAAAACAGTGTTTTTTTAAGGCAGGGTAAGGGAGTGGTAATCCAAAGGGTGGAGGTTACAGTGAGCCCAGATCACACCACTGCACTCCAGCCTGGGTAACAAAGCGAGACTATGTCTCAGCAACAACAACAAAAATGGATGGAGATTTAATTATCAGTGATTAGGAGGAAACATATCGGAGATAGAGAAAGCATCCCTATTACCTCATAAAGCCATTTATTCATCTGTACATTCATTGCTGCAACATATATTTACTGACCTATTAAGTGAGTAGCACTTTTAAAATATTGTAAGCTAGAGCATGGAAGAATGATTGCAATACCAGCATGATTGACTGGTGTTACGTGAAAATCAATGCATAAATGGGAGTTACCCAATTGATTATTTCAAACTTAAAAATCACATTTTAGAAAACTGTGCAATAAAACATATAGTATAATTTACCCTAACATAGAGCATGACATATAAAACACATGTTAAAAATATGTATTCTATTGTATTTAATATGTCCAATATATGTGCATATTTCAACATATATCTGATGTTTTAGTTTAGTGAAAAAGTATTTATATCTTACGTAACTTATGCTTCTATATTTAAAAATGTAATTTAGTATGTAGCATGATTCAAAACTATGTGATTTTTAAAATGCCTTTACTTTCATAGTAATCATTTTATATAAACGCGTATCTTTTTACGAGGATCCAGACATTCATTTTACTTACTGCATCCACCCTACAACATTTGAATAAATTTCAGCTGATTAATTTCAGCGGCAGTCTAGAAACAAGTTTACTCAGTTTCATTTCATCCAGCGCTTAAAGACTTCAATTTTTTAAAATAGATTGCTTAATAATCCACAATTAAGACCCATACTGCATTGCAGATTTATTTAAATTTTCTTTCATTTTATTAACAAGGTGTTTTAACCATTTATTCTTTTTAATCATAATTTGATTATTGGTGTTTTGTCATCTTATGCTTAGGCATATACATTGCATGGTCTAATTTTTCTTCATTGATGAATGGATTATAAGTTACAATGATGAAACCTGGTTTAATTTTTAACGAATAAGGAACATTTAACTTCTTCCAGCAAAAGATAAATTATCTGGCTAACTGCTTTCACACACCTTCAATTTTCTCACTTACAGCACTTCACCTCCAACAGTTAAATGTTATCCACTTTTATGGATTCAAATTGTTCAAAACTACTACATTTCTATTTTATCTAATCCTTTAATTCTAGCAACTGGACATGAGCCGTTATTGAGCAACCAGTCCACAAATTTGCACTATGTTTGTAATAACATTGTCTCTATCCTGTTCCCATATGTCTAAACACTTTACCTGACACTCTGATTATGACCTAGTTCCTTCAGCAGGGGATCTTTCTTCTTGTCATCAGATCTGCTACATCCTCTGGTTCTGCACCTGCCCCTACCTGGGACACCATGTACTGTTGATGTTTGCTATTTTACAACATCTGTGCACTGTTTTTATTCTCTCTTTGCACAATACATAAAATAGGGATAATAGCAATACATCCTTTGTTGTGAAGAATATTAGCAAATTACTGATAAATATATCTTGCAAGTGCTTGTTCAATAACAGCAATTATCTTAAAAATATGCATTTATACATTATCCCAAATACACTATATATTATTAACATAACTTTAGACTTGCAGCTAAAGAAGCAGGCATAGAGATATTTGGGATCTAATTAAGTGCATTTAAACTACTTTTATAAAAGCAATATAGTACATTTAAATTTAATGTTAACATTTATGGCTAGAGAAAAATTTTTAAATGATGAGGAACTCCATCAGACTTCAAAATTACTAGTTGAGGAGTTGGTAAGTGTGGGAATATGGATGAGATGTCATTTTTTTTTTCGAGATGGAGTCTTACTCTGTCGCCAGGCTGGAGTGCAGTGGCATGAACTTGCTCACTGGATTCAAGTGATTCCACTGCCTCAGCCCCTGGAGTAGCTGGGACTATAGGCTCCTGCCACCACACCCAGATAACTTTTTGTATTTTAGTAGAGATGGGGTTTTATCATGCTGGCCAGGATGGGTCTCAATCTCCTGACCTCGTGATCCACCTGCCTTGGGCTCCCAAAGTGCTGGGATTACAGGCGTGAGCCCCATGCCTGGTCTGGTGGAGATGTCATTCTAAGTAAGGGTTGAGGATATCTCTTAAACCAGGAGACAGAAATTACAATGGTGAAAACTTATCTACATGAAGAAATTTTCCTTAGAGATTAGGTATATGATCTATAATTAAGAATGATCAATACACTGAGGAAAAGAATGTGTCTTCTGCAGCTGTTGGATGAAGTGTTCCATGAATATCTATTAGGTCCATTTGGTCTATAGTGCAGATTTAGTCCAGTATTTCTTTGTTGACATTTTGCCTGGAAGATCTGTCCAGTGCTGAAAGTGGAGTGTTGAGGTCTCCAGTTATTATTGTGTCGGAGTCTGTCTCTGTCTTTTTCTCTAATAACATTTGCTTTGTATATCTGGGTGCTCCAGTGTGGGGTGCATATATACAGACATATGTTTAAAATTGTTATGTCCTCATGCTGAATTTATCACTTTATCATTATATAGTGAACTTCTTTGTCTCTTCTTAGAGTTTTTTTCTCAAATTTATTTGTTCTTATATAATATAGCTACTCCTGTTTTGTCTTAGTTTCCATTGGCATGGAATACTTTTTCCCATCCCTTTACTTTCAGTCTATGAGAGTCTTTATAGTTGAAATGTGTTTCTTGTAGGTAACAGATCAGTTGATCTTGCTTTTTTTCCTTAATCCATTCAGCCACTCTGTCTTTTGATTGGAAAGTTTAGTCCATTTACATTCAATGTTTTTATTAATCCATTTTCCTGCTGCTGATAAAGACACACCCAGGATTGGGTAATTTATAAAGAAAAAGAAGTTTAAGGGACTCTCAATTCCAGGTGGCTGGGGAGGCCTCATAATCATGGTGGAAGGTGAGAGACACGTCTTACATGGTGGCAGACAAGAGAGAATGAGAACCAAGTGAAAGGAGCTTCTCCTTATAAAACCATTGAATCTCTTGAGACTTATTCACTACCATGAGAACAGATGGGAAAAACTGCCCCCATCATTCAATTATCTCCCACTGGTTCCCTCCCACAACATGTCAGAATTATGGGAGCTAAAATTCAAGATGAGATTCTGGGGTGACACAGCTAACCATATCAATGTTATTATTGATAAGCAAAGCCTTAAATGTGTCATTTTGTTACTTGTTGTCTGATTGTTTTGTGGTCATTTCCTCTTTTTCTTCCTTCCTATCTTCCTTTTAGTGCAGGTGATTATCTCTGGCAGTATGTTTTAATATCTTGATTTTTATTTTTGGTATATCTGTTGTATGATTTTTAATTGATGTTACCATGAGGCTTGTTAATTCTATCTTATAACTCACTATTTTAAGCTGATAACAGCTAACACTGGGTTCATAAGCAAACAAACAAATAGAAAACTGATAAAAACTCTGCACTTTAACTTTGTACCTCCACATTTTAACTTTTTGCTATTTCTGTTTATATCTTTGTGTACTATCTCTGTCTTGAAAAAT
Source organism: Ateles fusciceps (assembly GCA_036589455.1). NCBI lineage: Eukaryota > Metazoa > Chordata > Mammalia > Primates > Atelidae > Ateles > Ateles fusciceps. The sequence continues at coordinate 362,999 of JAZHEH010002417.1, read as the reverse complement.
TATTTTAGTTATTTTTTATTGGTTCATCATTTAGTTTTTTTACTTTAGATAAGAGGTAGTTTATACAGCACAGTCACGATATTATAATTCTGTTTTCCTGTGTACCTAATATTACTAGAAAATTTTCTACCTTCAGATTATTTCTTAATATTCATTAACATCCTTTTCTTTCTGGGTGAACTTTCTGAGTGACGAACTCTTTTTAGAATTTCTTACAGGGCAGAAATGGTTTTGATTAAATCCCTCAAGTTTTGTTTGTCTGAGAAAGTCTTTATTTCTCCTTCATGCTTGAAGGATATTTTCACCAGATATATTATTCTGTGGTGAAACATTTTTTTTCTACACTTTAAATATATCATGCCACTCTCCTCTGGCTTATAAGGTTTCCACTGAGAAGTCTGCTGTCAGACATATTAAAGCTCCATTGTCAATATATTATGTGTTTATTTTTTCTTGTCACTTTTAGGATCTTGCCTTTATTCTTGACCTTTGGGAGTTGGATTATTAAATGACTTGAATACTCTTTGGGTTAAATCTGATTGGTGTTCTGTAATCATCTTTTACTTGGATATTGATATCTTTCTCTAGGTTTGGGAAGCTCTGTGTTATTATCCCTTTAAATAAACTTTCTACCCATAGCTCTTTTCTACCTCCTCTTTAAAACCAGTAAGTCTTAGATTTGACCTTTTCATTTTCTATATCTAGGATTGATTCATTCTTTTTTCTTTTGTCTCTTCTGACTGTGTATTGTTAAATAACCTGTCTTCAAGCTTACTAATTCTTCCTTCTGCTTAATCATTTCTGCTATTAAAAAGACTGATGCATTCTTCAATATGTCAATTGCATTTTTCAACTCTTAAATTTCTGCTTGATTCTTAGAAATTATTTCAATCTCTTTGTTAAATCTATCTGATAGAATTCTGAATTCCTTCTCTGTGCTATTTTAAATTTCTTTGAGTTTCCTTAAAACAACTATTTTGAATTCTCTGTCTGAAAGATGACATATCTTTATTTCTCTAGGGTTGGTTTCTGGTGCCTTATTTAGCTCATTTCCTGAGGTTGTGTTTTCTTGGATTGTCTTGATGCTTAAGGATGTTTCTCCATGTCTGGGCATTAAAGAGTTAGAAATTTATTGTAGTCTTTGCAGTCTGTGCTTCTTTGTGTCTGTCACTCTTGGGAAGGCTTTCTAGGTATTTGAAAGGACTTAGGTGTTGTGATCTAAGCCATATCTGAATATCTGAATTAGGGGGCACCCCAATCCCAGTAAAATTGTGGTTCTTGTAGACTGGTAGAGGTACTGCCTTGGTAGCTTTGTATAGGATCCAGAACAATTATCTGAATTACCACACAGAGACTCTTGTTCTCTTTTCTTACTTTCTCTGAAAGAAAATCTTTCTCACTGTTCTGAGCTGCCTGAAGCCAGAGGTGGAATGATACAGCACCCCTGTGCCCACCATCACTTTGACTCCCATGGGTGAGACCTGAAGCCAGCATAGCACTAGATCTCACTCAAGGCCTGCTATAACCACTACCTGGCTAATGTCTATCTTCGCTCAAGCCTCTGGGGCTCTACGATCAGCAGGTAGAGAAGCCAGCTGGGCTACTTTCCTTTCCTTCAGCATAGCCAGTGTCCCCAAGCCCCAGTCAGGTCCAGAGATGCCATCCAGGACCCAAAAACTGGATTCAAAAACCTGAGGAGTCTACTGCTGTTCTATTGTACTATGGTTGATCTGGCACTCAAACCATGAGAAGTAGTTCTTTCTTTATACTCTTCCCTGCCCTTTCCACAGGCAGAGGAGCTTATCCTCATGGTCACCACACCTACATGCCCATGAGGAGTTCTTCCAGGCTACCACCAATATTCACTTAAGGTCCAAGTGCTCTTCAATCAGATTGTGGTGAGTGCTGCCTAGCCTGGGACTCACCAATTAGGGAAGTGGACTCCCTTCCGGCCCAGGTTGGGTCCAGAAATGATGTACAAGAGCCAAGGCCTAGAACTGGGGGCCCCAGAAGCCCTTTGTAGCTGAGCTTGTCTCTAACGTACAAGACAAAGAACTCTTTCTTTTTCTCTCCACTTTTCTCAAGCAGAAGGAGTCTCTCCCTGTCACCACCACAACTGGGAATGTGCTAAGTCTCACCTGAATCCAGCAAGTGTCAGAGTCTCTTCTGTATTAGTTCATTTTCACACTACTATAAATATACTACCTGAGACTAGGTAATTTATAAACTAACAATTCAGTTCTGCATGAATGAGGAGGCCTCAGAAATCATACAATCATGGCAAAGGGAAAGCAAGCAACTTTTTCACAAGACAGCAAGAGAGAGAGCATGCATGAGGAAGTGCCACACTTTAAAAACCTCAGTTATTTTGATAACTCACTCACCATCATAACAGCCTGGGGGGGAACTGCCCCCATGATCCAATCACCTCCCACCAGGTCCATTCATTAACACATGGAGTTTGCAATTTGAGATGAAATTCAGGTGGTGACACAGGACCAAACCACATCATCACCCAAGGCCATGGCATTCTATCTGGGTATCACTGCTGGTTGTTCAGGGACCAAGAGCTCTTCAGCTAGCAGATGATGGATCCTGCCAGTACTGGGTCCTTCTCTTCAAGGCAGCAGCTTTCTTTATGGCTCAGGGTGTATCTAGAAATGTCATCTGAGACCTAGGGCCTGGAAATGGGCCCTCTGACTGGTGCCCTATTCTACTATTGCTGGGCTGGTATTGAAGATACAAGATAAAGCCTTCATATTCTTCCCTCTCCTCTCCTCACATGGAAGGAAGTTGTCTTTTTTGAAGCCAGGAACTGTGCAGCCTGGGATCTGGGGAGAGGTGGCACAAGCACTCCCTTAACTACCCTGGCTGGTGTCTCGGTAGTTTGCATGTCCCCCAAGTTCACTGGCTCTGAGCTTAATTCATCCTGTCGACTCAGCTAGCAGTCGCAGTCCTTATATCCTAGATTGCCTTTCAAGTTTAGTTTGAGCTCCAGAACCCTTTAGCCTGTGCTGGTGAGACTTGCCAGAACTCATGTCTCAAATCCTGGGATGAGTGAATTCCCTCTAGGTAGGGCTGATATAAATATTCCCTCCACAGGCAGCAGAATTCAGCCCAGTTTTGCTTTCTGCTATGACAGGGAAGCACTGAGTTTAATGCAGTGCCTCACAATTACTGTGCTCACTCTCCCAAGAGCTCAAATTATCTCTCTGTGCCATGTGGCCATTGCTGGGGGATTGGAGAGGGGTGACATTGGCGATTCAAGACTTTCGTTTACCCTCTATAATGCTGCTTTCAGTGATATTTATTTGAACCATGTACCATGCTCATATGATTTTTGGTTTATTGAGGTGTTTTGGGGTATGTTTGTATATAGTTGTTAAATTGGTGTCCTTGAAGTGGAGGACAATCAATGAAGCCTTCTATTTGGTCATTACACTGCTCCTCTTTTCCTGTGAATCTAATTCAAACTGTCACTGAGTTTACATTATTGGTTAGGATGAAGTAGTTTATAAGTAATCCTTTTGCATGTGGCAGTTATGCATTTTAGACAAGAAAAGTCAAAAAAAATTATAATTGGAGAAAAAAGCAGTAAAAAAAACGGATAAGACTTGATTCTCGAAAGAAGACTGAATGCTGTGACGTGAACTTAAATGGCTTCTTCATAGAGTAGGCACTTCCTAGTTCATCTTGTGTAGGGTGGCTATAACTGAAGCAGAGAGATATATACCGTCTTACTAGTTTACAATTAAATAATAGAATATGACAGTAATAGAGTATCTAAAGTGAGTGGGAAAATCTGTAAAGTAGAAGCCCAAAGAAAGGTGAACCCTTAAAACTGCACAAAAACTCCACCTCTAAACTATACATGCTTTGAGGAGACTCCAATATTCCTAGCTACAAGGAATAACAGAAAGCCTAAATAAATGAGGCTATCTCATGTGTTAACCTCTGCAGAGGTAATTGAATTCAGAGTTTAAGTACAGTTAAATTACTTGCCTGCTAGAACAACAACAAAAAAATCCCAGAAAACCAAACACTGCATGTTATCACTCATAAGTGGGAGTTGAACAATGAGAACACATGGACACAGGGAGGGGAACATCACACACTGGGCCCTGTCGGGGGTTGGGGGGCTAGAGGAGAGAAACATTAGGAGAAATACCTAACATAAATGATGGGTTGATGGGGTACAGCAAACCACCATGGTACGTGTGTATCTATGTAACAAACCTGCCTGTTCTGCACATGTAACCTAGAACTTAAAGTATAATAAACATAAATAAATAAATATAAAACATCATATTTAATACCAAAAAAATTAAGAGTCTTCAGAGAAAGCAATGGAACTCAGAATCTTTAAAATAAATCAACTGGAGTGTATGGTATATAATAAAATATTACCAGACAAAAAGCATAAACCATTATTAAAAAAAAAAGTCAAGAGAAATGGACTCCACAATGACCAAGATGATGGAATTAGCAAACCACAGTTTTTAAGCAGCATTTATAAATTTATTCCTGTTAAAAGAGAACTATGGTCATTATAAAACAAATGATGCAGAATCTCAACAATGAAATAAATTCTATATTTAAAATAATGGGAATTCTAGAACTAATATGAGGAATGAATATAGTAAAAATTGAAATTAAAAACTGAACATCGATGTGCTCTCAAAAGATGTCAAATTACAGTAAAGGTGGCATTAAAGTATTTATTAAAAAATTGGACAGAAGTTGCCATATATTTTGAGAAATGCACATATCTCCAAATGAAACTTAATCAAGATATTTGTAAAGTAAATCAAACCTAAGTACTTAATAATCACCCTGCTAAAAGCCAAATACAAGAAGAAAATTTTAAAGTGTTCAGAAAAAAGTAACAAGGGAACAATGATATAAATTATCTGACTGATTATCATAATCAATGAGAACGAAAAAACAAAGCAACAACATCTTTAATGAACTTAAAGAGAAAAACAGTAAAACTGTCATCCCAGAATTGTATATTCACATAAATATTCTTCAGATGTGAAGACCAATATTATAATTTTGGACAAATACACTGAGAGAATCAATTACTAGCAGATCTATGCCCTAAACTGTGAGAAATGATAAGAACTTTCTTTTTTCAAGGTAAATGGAAATGGCATAAGATTGTACAATTTGAATTTATGAATTTACAGGAAATAAATGTTATCATGTATATAATATTTGTATGTAATTATCATTAATCACAGTTAATATTAGTACAATATTACCTCTAATAAGAATAGGATTGGAAAAGCATACATATTATAATCTTAAAATAATGACTACATACTAATGCATAAAATGTTATTGCTAATAAACTAATAAGTAAAAATGAAACAGTAAGCATATTTGATTGACAAAAACAGATCAAGGAAATAAGAGTAGAGTAAAACAAAACAACTGATGACATGGCAAAATGGTAGATATAACACTAACCATAGCAAATAGTATTTAAATGTAAATGAAATCATAGCAAATAATACTTCTATCTGCAGTAAGAATGCCAATTAAAAGGAAGGCATTGTTAATAAAAATTAAGACCTAATTAGATACTACTTATAAGAGATTAATTCTAGACATAATGACATAGTAGGATAAAAGTAAAATAAGGTAAACATTAAAGGAGTAATCATAAAACAGCCTAAATGGCTAAAATAATATCAGTATAAATGCATTTCAAGGCAGAGAGTTTATATATAGATAGATAAATTTAATAACAATAAACATACATGGTTTATGAGGAAGACAGTAATAATATACATATACTTAATAATAGAAATTAAAACATACAAAGCCCAAACTGACAGAACTTACAGAACTTGAAAATGTCAAGATGTAAAAAGAGAAGAAAGGCTTCATAACTTTAGAATAAAATACACTACATATATAAAACAAAGAAATGCACTACAATACCCTGAGCTGGAATTTGTATTAGAATAAAAAAGAAGACATTATTGAAATGATTAATGGCTTTTTAATATGAACTAGATGAATTATTATATGAATTAGATAATATTCTATAAATGTTAAATTTTGTAATTTTGATCATTCTACTATGGTTATGTCAGAGAATGACCTTCTTCTTAGGAAATACAAATTGAAATGTTTAAGTGCAAAGGACCATATTTCCAACATTTCCAAATTTGTGAAAAATGTATGAATTTTTCAAGTGTCGCTAATGATTAAAATAGTTATTTGACTTGTTCTAGCTATAATCAGAGCCTCCCCAGACAGTAATATTTCTTTGGGAGCTAAAATGTAATAAACTGATGAATAAACTAACAAGATATAGGGCTATCACTTAAGAACATAGCTAACTTTTTAAATTAGTTAACAGATTTTGAATTTTTAAAAACGAATCTGACTCCTACCAATTAAAAAAAAAGAAAGATAAAAGACAGAAGCTCACATTAATTCATTTTACCACTTGGACCATATTCTTTGTATTGTAATTCACCTACCAGGTTGTTATCACACCAGTGATTTGCAAAGTATTCACTATTTATCTATCTACTTCAGCCCTTTATTGCCAGGAAGACTGTCTCTGACAAGATTAGCAAAATTCCTGTTGTTTCAAAATTAAAATTGAATGTTTATAATATAATTTATTGGAGGAGTACATACATCATTTAGAGTAGATAATTAAATATATATTACTAAGAATTGCAGAAGTATGTGCCAATAGTGGAAACCACTTTCTTTTTGGAAAAGCTGAGGTTAGTTGGCAACTCACATTCCTCTGGGAAGGTTAATCTTGCCTGTGTCTAAAACATGTTACCATAATTTTTGACACAATTTTTATTTGATCATATTTGACAGCACTTAACAATTAAAGACACCGTATTTTGACCTTGAATTCTTAAGGCATTTCTGTAGTGACACTTGTGTTGGTTTTTGTTGAAAGGAAGGATTTGTCTTGATTGCTGATTTGCCTTTTGTATCATTTGATGTTTTAGAGTCTTGACATATCTGTAAATTCAAGCTAAGAAATGTGCTGATGTGGAGAAATACACAAGCATAGGGCTTGCTTTTCAACTTTTGTTCTTCATCTGAGGCAAAGTGAAAAAGAGACTGGTGTTTAATAGGATAAACCCATAGCCCTGAGATGTGCTTATTGTAAAATCAAAGTATAAAAGTTGTTAATTTTCGATTGGTTCAGTATTTCCTTCTAAAAGTAGGTTTATTAATGAAATTTTAAAAAATTATCTGAAAAATAATAGTTAAAAAAGGACAACTTCATATTCAATTGAACTAAATAGAAGTATCATTTGCTTTTAAATAAACTTTAATTTTTAGAATAGTTTTCTATTTACAGAAAAATTGATAAGTTCATGCAGAGTTCCCAGATAACTTTCACCCAGTCTCCTCCATTGGTAACATGTGACATTGTTATGGTACATTTCTTGTAATTAATAAAAACATATTGATACATTATTGTTAACTAATGTACCTAGTTTATGCTTATTAACTTAGCTTTTATCTTTTTTCTTTTAGAATCCTATCTTGGATACCACATTACTTTTGGTAGTGATGTTTTCTTAGGCTCCCCTTGGCTGTGATAATTACTCAGACTATATTAGTCTGTTTTCATACTGCCATAAAGAACTGCCCGAGACTGGGTAATTTATAAAGGAAACAGGTTTGATTGACTTAGAGCTCAGCATGGCTCTGGAGGCCTCAGGAAACTTGCAATTATGACAGAAGGTGATGGGGAAGTGAGGCACCTTCTTCACCGGGCAGCAGGAAGGAGAAGTGCCCAGTGAAGATAAAACCATCAGATCTCATGAGAACTTAGTATCATGAGAACAGCATAGGGGAAACCACCCTCATGATTTAATTACTTCCACTTGGTTTCTCCCTGGACACCTGGGGATTATGGGGATTATAATTCAAGATAAGATTTGGGTGGGGACAAAAAGCTTAAACATATCACAAAGTTTCCTTGTTTTTGACAATTCTTGTTTCCTTGTTTTTGTCCAGGGTGTCTCAAAAACTGTAAGAAGGGAGTGATGACTTCTAAGCTCTTCAAATATAACTGAAATGGGAAGTCTAAATGATATTTTCAGTTTTTCACTGTTTAATGCCTTCAATGTCACTTCTCTGTATATGCTTGCAAAAAGAAATTATGATTTGCCACATTGCCTTAGCAGTAAATTTGAATGGAATAGTTAATGAGCAAGGCCTACAATTTCCCAAGGGCCTTCAAAACATTTAACAGCAGGTGAATTTGTTTCTAATTTTTTAAAAAGTTTGTTTTTAGCATAAGGTTAAGACAACTGTGATGCTTACCATATGCTTGTGTAGGAACATGTTCGTGCATCTGTTAGTTCATTGAGTGATTAAGAATATGTTGTGAGAAATGTGAATTTGTAAGTTCCATGATTGCCAGCATGTACCACAACATTAGTCCTAAAGAGATGGTAATGAACCAGGAACAATGAAACTTTGCTTTAGGAAAAAAATAAATACTCACTTCCTGAAGTAGAGAATAAAATCCTACTAAAATAAGGTTTCTTGTTAAGTGAACTAAATCTGAGAATAAAAATTTTATAAAAATTGAAATATATTTTCTGGGTAAAATTACCTTAAAATCAAATAAACACAAGTTGAAGAAATAGATTAAAAATACTTTGAATTGAAATCATCCTTGGTAAGCCAAAATGATAGACAAGCCAAACTTTCAGGTGTCAGTAATCCTTTCTATATGGAACATGATTAATTACATTTCTAGAACAATGGGAACCAATGCATATAAAAATAATGTTGATATTTGTTTGTGTAATAATTTTTCACCAAATATTAATTTAGCACCTACTACCTATTAAATACCATCAGAGAATGAACAAAGAATGATACAGATCTTTCTCTGAAGGCACTGATACTCCCAATGTCGTAGAACAGGTACACTTGAGGGCGATCTATAAGGCACTGAGTCTGACAACCACATTAAGAATAGAGGAAACTAAAGACCAGAGAGTTAGATGATTTGCCTAGATTCATACAAAGTGAATATCAGGATCTCCATATGCTGGTCCATTGCTATAGTCAGAATTAAAAAAAGAACATTCATTTAAAAAATGCACTTAAAAAAAGCCAACAAAAAAACTGTGATACAAAGGATAGTGTTTAGTTTCATCAGAAAGTGCTAATAAAATATTTGTGAGTAAAAATATTTTATGGATAGTAAATCAAACACCACATCTGTATTATTTTGAACTTACCACTTCAGTATTCAAAGTGGTACGCTCAGGGATAATGGAGTCTAAGGCTGTTACCAGGACTTGAAAATATATCCAGATTATCTATTTGTTTAAAGAAGTAAGTCAGCTTGGTTTACCACATAAGCTTCCCTCTTGGAAAAATCCTGATTTTTGTCTCAATAGCTTTCTCCCCCACACATAGCTTCTGTCAAAATATTTCACACGTAATCATAAAATCTTGGCTAAGTATCTCATACCTGTCTTCAGTGTTTCTGTTCCAAATAAGCACCAATAACACTTATCAAATATTCAGTAAACAATATGCTAGAAAAATCTCAACACCTTTAGTAATCATCTGTTTCAAATAATATCATCCCAAAATAGCAGTTAGTAGAATGTGTGTAATTTTACAGCTAGCGTGCTTGGCAGTGCTACTAAAAGTAACATTTGGTGATAAAGTCATTTCTGGCAGTATGTGTTTGTGTTTTGTTTTTTATTTTATTTTATTTTTTTATTTTTGTCAGTGGCAATACGTTTGTTACCTTCACACTGGCATTTGAAGAAATTCTTATGAAGTATACATGGAGGTGAAAAATATGTAAGACTATTTGTGATAGGCAGATTTTTTATATAGCTCCTAATAGTTCTCTTCCTGGTATTCACAGTCTTGTTATTGTGGACTGGACTTAGTGACCTGCTTCTAATGAAGAGGATATGGCAAATGTGACATGATTTCACCTCCACAATTAGGTTATAAAGGACTGTGGCATCTACTTGATACCTTGCTTTGTGTGGTAGCACTCTCTTGCTCTCTTGCTTGCATATTCTAATGAAGCAAGCTGTCATGTTGCAAATTGACCTATGGAAAGGCTCATGTGTCAAGGAACTGAAGAAAGCCTGCAATGAGCAGTTTGTAAGGAACTGAGGTCTTCAAAAACATGAGAGGAGCCGAATCCTGCCAACGATTAGCTGAGTAAACCTGGGAAGTGGAAACAATCAGGCTGTGATGACTGCAGCTAAGCTACAAGTCAGAAATTCTTGACTCACAGAAACTTTGGGTTAATAAATGCATGTTGTTTTATGACTCTAACATTTGGGGTAATTTATTTCACAGAAATGAATGCATAATTCATGGTTCTAATGAAAAATGCATGTCATTGACAATGTTCATCATGATATGCTGTGATAAAACATTTTTTCCCAGTTATTACCACAGAGTAAATTGTACTGCCCCGTGTCACTATTGTAAAGATCAGGAAATATATAAGGGCAGAAAAAAACTGAGTTTACAGATGCCTTTCTTCCAAGGGGTATTTTCATTTAAAAGAAGAAGCTGATGGGGAATACTTTTGAAGTTCAACAAATGTCACTGAAATCAAATCAAATCGGAAGCCATCCCAACTTCCTTCCAAGAACTAGCCTCCCAGCCCAGATCGTGAGGCATAAAAGTACCTAAATTTTTACAAGAGGGTAAAATGATTCTTGGAAGGTGGTACGAATTTTCTCTTAACTATAACAATGGCCATCTGCAAGTTATTTCAAGGTTCGAAATTCTCATCTAAGTGGAAAATTAATTATAAGAATATCTCAGCCTTTAATGGATTTTAAATGATCTAAAAACCCTTTTGGTATTTTAAGGTATAATTCTTTTATATTAAAAACAGAAAAGATATGAGGAATAAACTTTATAAGGCATACAGCATATCAATAACTATGAATTTGAAGTTCTTATGCTTATATTTTTTAATGTATGCTCTGAATAACATTAATTTTCCTGTAAAAAGCATTTGCAATCTAGCTGAAAACACTTAATAGGTATTTGTGTCATTTCTTTGGAATGAATGCTAATTTTCTCTTTCTTGCTTGTTTAGCAAAACACTTTTTTGTTAAAAATTTATTTGAGCCGGGTGCGGTGGCTCACGCCTGTAATCCCAGCACTTTGGGACGCCGAGGTGGGAGGATCATGAGGTCAGGAGATCGAGACCATCCTAGCCAACATGGTGAAACCTTGTCTCTACTAAAAATACAAAAAATTAGCTGGGTGTGGTGGTGCGCGCCTGTAGTCCAAGCTACTCGGGGGGCTGAGGCAGGAGAATTGCTTGAAACCGGAAAACAGAAGTTGCAGTGAGCTGGGATTGCACCACCGCACTCCAGCCTGGAGATAAAGTGAGATTCCGTCTCAAAAAAAAAAAAAAAAAAAAAAAAAAAAAAAAATTATTTGAAAGTCATTTTCATAACTGTAACAAATATTTTCAAGAAAAAGAAAATGTTTTGTTTATTAATCTAAATAGTGAAACAGTTTTAATCAGTGATAGTATTGCATTAAAAAATTCCAAATAAGCTATGGAGCCCAAAGAATCATTGTGGATTATTTACAGTTAATAAAGGTTTGGTAAAATTGTGTTTATTTTAGATGTTTCAAAACTGCAGCATTATATGAACCATTACATAGTTCACCAAAAGTATATCAAACTATCATTCAAAAACATTATCATCTATGAAATTTCACCTTGGGCCATCTGGATTTCAGTTTAGTACCTGGTGTTTTCCAGGAAATCTTAATAAAATACCTTACAAAAATATCTAATATAAGATGATCACAAAACTTCTAATAACTTAAGACAGTTTTAGACTTTGTATTAATCTCAAATACCTAGTTCTTTAAAATTTAAAACATAACATTTATGGAAAAAGTTGAGTGAATTCAACAAATCAGAAAAATATATGTATATATATTTTCATTCATTATCTTATTTATTGGTTTCTAAAACCTTGTATTCTCTTTACCAGAAGAGCATATTATGAGGTTCAGATAGTTTAGGTAATTTGATCAGTTACTCAGGATAGTAAAGAAAAATTATGACTATAATCCACATCAGCAACTAAAATTCCAGTAGTTTTCTCGTTGCACAACCGTCACTTCCAAATTATCAGAAGCACTCAAAAAATGAAATGTTTGATAGTCATTGCATTTTAAATGTTTTCATATTGACTTTTTGAAATATGTTCACACTTAAACCTAGATTCTAAAATTTGTAATATTATGTCATTTCATTGCCCAAACTTATATCACGGAAACAAAAAAAAATGGAAGAAAATACTTACAGATCTAATATATATATATTTCAAATGGAGTCTCACTCTGTCACCTAGGCTGGAGTGCAGTGGCATGATCTAGGCTCACCGCAACCCTGCAACCTTCGCATCCAGGTTCAAGTGACTCTCATGCCTCAGCCCCCGAAGTAGCTGAGACTACAGGTGCACACCACCATGCCCTGCTTATTTTCATATTTTTAGTTGAGACTGGGTTTCCCCATGTTGGTCATGCTGGTCACTCCTGACAACTCCTGAGCTCAGGAGATCCTCCTGCTTTGGCCTCTCAAAGTGCTGGGATTACAGGCATGAGCCATGGTGTCCAGGCCTAAATATTTTTAAAAAATAATTGTAATATCTGTTTTCCTTTTTCTTGTAGTATAAGAGTTAATGATCTAATGGAAAAAAGAGCAGTACATCACAACAGGGAATAATTGGATAATTGCACATATACACATACATAGACACACAGACACACACATACACACAACATTCTTGTTCTGACTATATTAGATATACTTCACCCCCTCTTTTCATTTTTTAAATGTGAATAAGACATTTGCTAATAAAAATAGAGCTATAAAATTTAAAGCTAATACAGAATCTTGCAGCTATGTAGATTTCACACGTCATAGTTGAAAATTGATTTACTCTGGAAATAAAGTGCTGAAAACTGCCATTTTGTGAAATTTCAAGTGAAATAGATATGTAGATACTGTTAAAACTATATATTATAATATGATACATTAGTTAGCTGTGATGCCCTCCCTACAAGAATATTTTAAATTTATTATGAATCCTAGAATTTTTTATCAATCAGATAAATGATAGAAAATAATTGTTATTTCAGTATTATGTTTGGAAAAATAAAATCTGTTATTAGTTTGTCAGAAGTACATTACTGGGCTCTGTATATTTCATAATTGCTTTAGTAATTATATTGTCTTATAAAAATAAATAACAATATCATTAAATGTTGGTACTGAGTAGAACACAAGTAATAATCACTTACCTGTTTTATAACTTCTTTTCAAAGAGAAACATTGCATTAAATTATAGCCTGTATGAAATATCCCATTCCAGTATAAGAAAAGCTTTTAAAAGTATTCATAAATACTTCTGAAAGAAACAGTTGCTCAGCATCAATTCAGATCTATTGCTATCATATTACTATGTATATACATACTCTGAATTTAAAATGTGAGTGCGTATGTCTACTGATTAAAACATCGTAAATGAACTGTGCTATTAACTAATGCCTACAAATTTAGCTTTCTACCTTTAGTGGAATTATTTTTTGCAGCAGATTTATTTATTTGAAAACAACCATTTTTATTATTCAATATGTATTGACTCAGAATCGTAGTAGACATCTGTTACCTTTTGCTATCCACGGTGCTGGATGTTAGTTTTATTTTGTCTACTCAGCACACATTCACCTATTTACTCCATTGGAAATACTCCCAATTTCTTTTCCAGAACCACCATACCTCTAGTTCACCTGGTTCAAGGATAGGCAGGTGGCCCATTTCTGAACAACAAGATTTAATTTAAAAGTATTTTCTAAAATTTTGGGAAAGAGAAATATTTCCATGTTTCCATTGTAAGTTACTGATCTAATAGGATAAAATTTTGGATATAGAAAGATCATCTTGCCAACTTGACATAGAGGAAGCCTCTCAGTCTTCTTGAGATTTAAACCATTATAGGAAAAAACAGGAGTAATATTTGATAAAACACAGAATTCTGAGGAGAAATTTGAGCCCCTGGAACCTATCATTCCTGAAGCTGAAATTTCCCATTTTACTTTCAAAGGACCTGTGAATTTGAAGTTTGAGTTTAGTTTTTATCACCACAAAGGGTACTAAATAGTTCAGAAATATTACTTACAAAATATATTTTAAAAGGAAACATTTTATTAAAAGAAAACATTCCAAGCTCTCTTCAATATGAATTCTTTGGAAAGAAACTAGATCAAACAAGTCATTATGTATTATAAGCTTTCTAATTCTATGCTATGACAGATACAAGTGAACTTGGTTTTCAATTTGCGGATCACAGTATGGTTATATTTTAGCCACGATACCTTTGAAAATTTAATTGGTTTCAATTAAGTTAATATAAATCATTTCCTCCATTTAGACGAAAACAGAAAAACTGACAAGTTCTTTCAATCATAACACATAAAAATCATCCATACAATACATCAGGCCCAGCTGTGTCTAGTCATCTGATTTGTGTTTTGTTTCACTTTTTCATAGGAATATTAATGCAGTGATGGGAAAAACCCAGGTTATGCAATCAGAAGGCTTAAAGGCAAATCTTACAGACACAGTGAATTTGACCAACTCTCTTTTCACACTAAAATATCTGTTTCTTTCTGTATTCTGATAATACTTAACATCTAGAGTAGTGGCTGTGATTGATGAGATCATGATTTGGAGAATATTTTGTGAAGTCTTAAATGTCATACAAATACTACAAGTGTGTTTGTGTGTGTGTGTGTGTGTAAATACGTACATATATATGTATTCTATGTTCTATGTTTATGTTAGTGTACACAATTAGATTCCACGAAGCCTGAGAAACTTTTATGTAATAAAATCCTGTGTGATGTACTTCCATCCCCCAGAGTTAAGAACCCTGTCTACAACAAGACGTCCTGACTTTAGGTCAAGTATCTGCCACTCTCCAGCTATATACCCTTAGGGAAGTTTATTTGGCTTCTTGGTGACTTAGTTTCCTTATTTATAAATAATAATTCTTATTAAGTTGGCTAATACACATCAAGAGCTTACAACCTTAAGACCTACGGCTGGCACACGATAGGCATTCTACTACTATTAGCTTTTAGTTTGAACAGTCATTAGATAATTCTATATTGTGGTTTGCTCAACCTGTGACTCAGATTCAGTTCTCTCAGATAAGACCCTGTTAGGTTTTTCCATTCTCTGTTTTCTGAACAGCATTTGTACACTTCTTCTATTTCCCAGAATGCTGAAAGTGCCAGGCAAGACAGTGAGGAAGAGAGCCCAGAGAAAACAAGTTGTCCCATTCTAGCCTCTGGAAACAATCAGCCTTCCTGGAGAGGTGACGATTTCCCTGTTGGGTGTTATCAATGGTCAACACATGCTATATTTGCTTGTTTGTTACTGGATCTTCTCTGGCGGATGATGAGATCATTAAGGCCATGGGTCATTTTGAATTTATTGGAACAAGCCCAGGGCCTTTTCAGCTACAGGAGAGAAATCAGAAGATAAAAGATGGGAGCTAGGCAGCCATAATAAAGAAGGGGACATGGAAGGGGAAGCAGGAATTGCAGACAGTTGCATCAGTCTGCAAAGCAATGGACTTAGAGTGCAAAAAACAGACATGTTGCTGACTATGAGAACTCTCCATAGGGAAAA
This sequence comes from Ateles fusciceps, assembly GCA_036589455.1. NCBI lineage: Eukaryota > Metazoa > Chordata > Mammalia > Primates > Atelidae > Ateles > Ateles fusciceps. Next base: position 347,263 of record JAZHEH010002417.1, on the reverse strand, counting down.
GGGCAAAGAGTACATAAAATGACTATGATAATTCAAAGTTGTAGTCACTGTGCCATCAATAGTGTCAGTGGAAACAATTGGTGTCAAGTAAAAAGGATCAGCTGTTTTCTAATCTCTGGTATCACAGTGATCTTGCTAGCACTTAGATATTTTTGAAGCAATCGGAGTTTCCTCGGTTTCCAACTGAGATATTTGAGATAGTAAAAGATGAGTGGAAACTGATTTAACTGAGGGATACTTCCTCAGCGATGTCAGTAAAAAGAAAGGATATTCTAGGACACATTTATATTAAGCTATTTGAGATATCTCTCTGTCTTGCTATCTATTTATGTATGTATATCTCTCCCCCTCAGGTCCCAAGGCAGAGCTCCTAAAATCCCTTCTAGAATTGCTAGGAGAATTTTTTGTTGTATTTAATGTTCGACTCTGGTTCCTAACATGGAGATCCTAAGGCTTCTTCAATTTCCTGAGTGACAAGAACATTCTTTGTTTTAATTTTTGATGGTCATTTGGACAGCCCAGTGAGAAAGCAGGGAATAAAGGTTGAATTGATCACTGATGATTCAAATAATCATGTCTATACAATGTAGCCTCTGTGAAACCCCAATAGGACAGGGTGTAGAGAGCTCGGAATTGCTGAGTAAGCCGAGGTACCTGGAGTGTTGGACACTCAGAGATGGCATAGGAACTTCATGTCTCTGCCTTCCCATATCTTACCCTGTGTATCTTTTCTATATGACTATTTCATCTGTATCTTCTGTAATATCATTTATGATAAATAGGTAATTATAAGGAAAGAGTTTCCTTGAGTTCTTTGAGCTGCTCTAGCAAATTAATTCAACCCAAAGAAGAGCTCTTGAAATACTTGATTTCTAGTCAGTAGTTCAGAAGTAAAAGTGACAACCTGACACTTGTGACTGGCATCTGAAGTGGGGGAGAGGTCTTGGGGTACTAAGCCCTTAACCTGTGGGGTTTGATGCTATCTCCAGGTAGACAGTATTAGAATTAAGTTAAATTATAAAACACTCAGTTGGTGTCCACCAGAGGACCGGTTGTTAGTGGTGAGAAACACCCACACATTTTGGTGACCAAAGGTAAAGAGCTTTGTGTTGTATTGAGTACAAAATTAGGAAAAGAAACTTTAGTTTTCCAGTTGTTTGTGTTTCCATACCCATGTGTATGGATAAAAACCCACACACATTTGTGTGAGCACAGGCAAAATGCTCTGAGTTCACTGTGTAAGAATAAAACAAAGAAAAACACACTTTGTTTTTCCCTATCTCTTATAATATGTATTTTCCTACATCTATCTTCTATCTATAATTCTTCTAAATATAGGTCAATATGGTTAATATTTCACCCTATGCACCAACGGGTATAAAGACTACAAAGAAGTTTTATGAATGCTGCAGAAAAGCCCATCAGACATAGACTAACACATAGTTTTGATTACTCAACTGCCACTACTCTTTTGCTCATACTTGTACTTTATGACAATAATGATAGTAGAAACAACAAAATTATGCCAAACACAACTATACCTTACATAAATGAAAATTTCCAAATTATTTAGTGGATACATTGGAAACAACTTTAAACTATTTAAGCAAATGAAATGAAAGGAAAAAGTTGACATACACTAAGATGTGAACAACTGTACAAGAAACAAGTTTGAGGTGAAAGACTAGGAGTTCAATTTTGGACACGAGCTAGCACATTATCCAATTATTAATGTAGTAGGAGACATAGCTTGTACAAATCCCTCCCTCCCTTCCTTCCTTCTCTTTCTTTCTTTCTTTCTTTTTCTTTCTTTTCTTTCTTTTTCTTTCTTTCTTTTCTCTTTCTCTTCCTTCCTCCCTCCCCTCTTTCTTTCTTTCCCTCTCTCTTTCTCTTCCTTCCTCCCTCCCTCTCTTTCTTTCTTTCCCTCTCTCTTCTTTCTTTCTTTTTTCTTTCTCTCTTTTCTTTCTCTTCCTTCCTTCCTCCCTCTCTCTCTTTTTCTTTCTTTCTTTCCCTCTCTCTCTTTCTTTCTCTCTCTCTTCTTCTTTCTTTCTTTTTCTCCCCTTTCTCTTTTATCTTCCTCTTCCCACTATCTCTCCCTTCCTTTCTTCTGTTAATCTTTTAATTGTTAATTATAACTTTAGTTCTAGGATTAATTTGCAATTAAGAAAGTACCATATCAAGACACTCTTTTGAAAAACTATGTAGTAACCAAAACTTTTCAGACTATTTTGTTCACTTGAAAAAAAATATATATATATATATACACATATTCCCTTTGAAAAATTTATCAAACCTCGAAACTGTTTTGTAGCATAGAAAATGTGTATTACAGATGAATTTTGGTCACATATAATTTCAAGTTTTATTTTGAAGTACTTTAAAAAACATTTGTGTTTTACTATATCTCCACTTAAATATATTAATAAATAATAATAATATTAATTAATTAATTTATGGAACCAGGGTCTCACTCTGTGGCTCAGGCTGGGGTGCAGTGGTGCAATCATGGCTCACTGCAAACTTGACCACCTTGGCTCAAGCGATCATTCCATGTCAGCCTCCCAAGTAGCTGGGACTACAGGAACACTCATCACATCCAACTAGTTTTTAAATTTTTGGTAGAGAGGGAGTCTCCCTGTGTCGCCAAGGCTGATCTCAAACTCCTCAGCTCAGGCAATCATCCTGTCTCAGCCTCTCAAAGTGCTGGGATTATAAACTTGAGCCACTGCTCTAGGCTATTTGCACTTTTAGATAAAAGATACATGCATTAGGTATTTTTGATTAACTACTTTCTCTAAACATAAAAATTATGTCTTAACATATTTTATTTTGTTTTGTTTTTCTGGCTTTCCTTACTCTGCTCTTTTTGTATAAAACCTTCTTATAAACAGTATTTGCCTGGGAATCTACAACTTCACCTCTAGGAGTGTCATCTTTTGGAAACATTTCCTAATCAACTCATTCCTCTGAATATAGGCTAAGTTAGGTGTCTTTTCTTTCTGCTCCTAAACATCATTTACAAAACTCTGCAGTAGTATTTTCACATAACATTGTCATTATTAACTTGGGAGATCTGCCTCATTAGACGCTAACCTCTTTGGGTACAAGGAACATAAGCTCATTTCTATCTTCAGCACCTCTTTCAGTCAACTTTAACATTTTGTTTTTATGAAAGCCTACTAGCCTGGAGGTATAATATAAATTGAAACAAATTACAGCCCATAAAAGATTTTATAATCCAATGGAAAACATTCAGTACAGTGCAAAAAACTGTAATAATAAAGAGAGGCCATACATATTGAGGTATTTGTTGAATAAATAGAATAAAGATTAATAATTTCTGATCAGGTTAATAGAATCTATGACAAAGTAACAGCTTTTATAACTGTGCCTGGAGCAGTGACCTAAATTTCTCACTTTTTTTTTTTTTTTAACTTGGACCCAAAGATAATAAAAAATTGTCATGGGCATTTTTTAGTTATTAAGGATGCCTAGTTTATTCAATAAGCAAACAGTTCTAAAACTCAAAATCGGCCAGGCGTCATGGCTCACACCTGTAATCTCAGCAGTTTGGGAGGCCGAGGCTGGTGGATCACCTGAGGTAGGAGTTCGTGACCAGCCTGACCAACATGGTGAAACTCCATCTCTACTAAAAATATAAGTAATTAGCTGGGCATGGTGGCAGGCGCCTGTAATCCCAGCTACTAGGAAGGCTGAGGCAGGAGAATCACTTGAACCCTGGAGGTAGAGGTTGCAGTGAGCTGAGATTGCACCACTGCACTCCAGCCGGGGCAACAGGAGCAAAAACCTCCTTCTCAAAATAAAAACAACAACAAAAAAGCCTCAAAACCAATCAATTTCTTTGTTCTGTGAAAAAATACCCAAATATTCCTTTAAAAATTTTATAAATGTAATCTTCATGCAAAGTATATTTTTTATGAAAAGTAATCCCCACTATTTGTCTTTAAAGCATAAATTCATATATATAAAATATATTACCGATACCCTATAGAGTCTTCAGTTTCATGCCAAACAATGCCTTACACATGAAATATGGCATATCCTTCTTATCATCATCTCATCACATATATATATTCTATAATATGTTTAACTATTTATTTATTTATGGAAACAGGGTCTCACTCTGTGGCTTAGGCTGGAGTGAGATGGTGCAATCACGGCTCACCACAGCCTTGACCTCCCTGGTTCAAGAGATCTTTCCACCACAGCCTCCCAAGTAGCTGGGACTACAGGCACACGCCATCACAGCCAACTAGTTTTTAAAATTTTTTGTAGAGAAGGCGTCTCCCTATGTTTCCTAGGCTGATCATATTGACAAATATGTTTTATATATTTATTATTTGAACTCATGTATAGTGTTATTTATATAAAATTATTTATATTCTTTTATTTCTGTATTATTAATTATTTTCTAAAGGAAAACATTTTGCATTAGCAGCAAATGATAACATGCTAGTCCCATTCTGTTGTGCACTGCCTCTGTTGTATTTGTGCTCAAAATTTAAACATAACAATAGTCAGTAGAGAGTTAGAGTTTATGAGCTGAAATTATTCATTCTGTGGCATATAAATATATAGATTTAATTATACCAAACATGTCAGCAATTTCTTATATACAAAACTGTCATACATTAAAAAATATAGTATCTAGTCATTTTTACAACAGTTTGATTTCATTTTTTTTTATATATATTTTTTTTTATTGCATTTTAGGTTTGGGGGTACATGTGAAGAACATGGAAGTGGCAGTCATATTGGTCGAAGTCAGAAACATATTTAGCAGCAACACACTCGAGTAGCACAAAATGAAAAACTAAATTAAAAATTTTAAATAACTATCATTTATTTTGCTCATATTATACCCAAAGGATTTCAGCTACATGGGAGCTAGTGTAATATAATGACCTCTGTCTCCATCCCAGGCTCAACTTCCCGTCACGTTAACTGAGTGCTTTCTATGTGTCAGGGACTATTCTAAGTGCTTGGAATATGTCATGGAATAGAAGATACAAAAACTGCCACCCTGATGGAACTTCCAGTTGGGAGACCCATGCAATGAATAGCAAACATAATAAGGAAACTGTATTGTGTACTTAAAGACGACAATGGAAAGTCAAGTAGAAGAGGAAAGCTGACCTAGGGGGTGTTGGGAGGAGGGTAGGTTGCAGAATTAAGTGGAGTAACAAGGTTTCAGCATGGGCTTATTGGAAAACAAAGGCTTGAGCAAAGATTCGAAGGCTAAAGGGAGTTATTCAGAGGAAGCGAATTGCAGGCATAGGCTCAGGTTTAGCAAATGTCTTAATGTGTTTGCAGATAAACTAGAAGCCAGAATGACAGCAGGAAAGGGAATGGGCGCAGCAAGGAAGAGACTAGAATACACAGGTCATGGTGAGCCATCTCACAGAGGACTGTGAAGCCAGTGTGGGCACTTTGGATTTTATTCTGAGTAAATAAAGAGTAATTGGAGGGTTTTTGGTAGATGAATGATGCCATCTGGCATATTTTACAGAAATACGTTATACAAGTGATATCTCCCTTATTCCTGATAAAAGTGCTATTGGAAACTGTGGCTCCTTTATAAGATTTATTTAGCATGGCTCTGGTCAAACTGGAGGACAGAGGCCTTTCCACAGAAAGTTTGCCCCTCATACCTGTGCTGTGGCAAAGCAGACAGGGATTCATATTTTCTATCCTGCAAACTGGATTCCTATATTACAAAAAAAAAAAAAAAATGTGAAAATGAGGGGGTATTTTTTATTTCCAAACTCTCTATTTAGATTAAAGAAGTGAGTGAAGGGTATAGAGCAGTTATTCAGGAGTATTTTATGAAGAGCTTCCTAAGTGGAATATAAAATAACCTAGGAGTGGGGAAGATATGATTTCTTCCAATAGGTCCCTTCTGATCTGCTCATCTGCAGTGCAGTCTGCCCCCTGTAGGGAAAATGTGAAATTATCTAGTTAATAGGGTGAATTAGTCATTTTTATTCAGGTGAGGGCTACAAGGCCATTTGGCCCTCATCCTAAGTCTCATCTTTGAATTCAGTTTTAATCAGTAATAGTAGTTTAATCAACACTAATCTGATTTCTCATCTATCAGTTGCTTGTAAATTGGGAGAGGTGTTATCCATTAATCACTTAAATACAATCAGAATGAAAACATAAATGACAAAAGTAGGGGGGGGCCGGGGGTGGGGGGGGGCGGGGCAGAAGGTGCCATGTGGAAGAGACAAGAGAGAAGTGCTTTTCTTCTGATAAGAAAATTCTCCAGACAAGAGCCCTATCACCAACTCCATCATTAATTAGAAGGATTTGAGTTCTACAGGTACAGTATTTGCATTGAGTTTCTCCTTCAAGGAAGAGGCATCTGAATTTCTCCAACATTGGCAGTGACTTATGGTTTAATTGAAAGCAGCAGTTGCACCCAAGTGCCCAGATATGTGAAGACATACCTCTTTAGAAATTGCAAGTACAGCAGACACGATGTATAGGAGACAGGAGAGTTAGTACAGGGATTCATACCATATATTCAAAAGTGTGATGGAATTGAGATGGTACAAGAAATGAAATAGCTGTTATTCATACTTGGGATACCTAATAAAATTCTTGGCTCCCAACACTTAAGAGATCACCATGGACTAATTATAAAGGTGTCATTTGAGGGGGAGCCTGGAAGTTTGTCATTTGAGGCATTTGTTGGAGCAAGTATGTTTTAGATAGAGAAAATAGCAAGCTGACATCACAAAGGTATAAACCTGCTAACTTTATGCAAAGTAAAATTTCTAAAATATGCCTTGCCGTTTGAGTTTATGACAATCACCTGAAAGGAATATAGGTAGGACAGAAAATTAAAACTACATATTAGAATTAAAATGTCCTCAATAAAGCTTTATATGTATTCTTAAATTTTTATTCAACCTGCAATAGATTTTCAGAATTTAACTTTTTTTTTTTAAGTTTGGGGGCCTTATTACTGGAATAATTCCTTGTAAAATTAATGTAACAGGAGAAACTATGTTTAATTGAAGTAAGAAAGGATGGGGACTAAAGCAATGCTTAGAAAGTTATTTCTGTTGCATGATTCTCAAAGTTGAGTGTACAGGGCGATAATGTGGGAACGTGTTAAAACACAGATCCTAATATTTCAGCCCCCCAGATATTTGAATTCATTTGCTCTGAAAAAAAGGCACAATTGTCAACATTGTAGTAAGCTCTGTGCATGAAGCTAAAGTGTGTTGTCCAACACATGTTGAGCAATGCTGTGTAGTGTAAGTTAGAAGTGATGAGTGTTTGAACGTGGGGATGGCAATGGAAATGAAAAGAAGATGATAAAGAGTCATTTTGAGCATTCAACCATCAAGGTTAAAAAACTCGGTGAACATACTGGGTGAAAAGATACTCATGAGTAATTCTAACAATTCAAGACCTGACAATGAAGAGAAGATTGATGTTTTTAGTACAATTAAAAAAAAAAAAAAACTTTAGAAAACTTAAATTTTAGCTCAGGAAAATAAATTTTTCTAGAAGACAGCTTGAGTTTAAGGTGGCATAAGGAAAGCGAAATGAAGGCGCTCATAGGTACTTGGTTAAAGGTCAGGGAGAATAAAGAACGTTAAAGACTTAGACTCAGCATTTACCTATTTATAGTTAACAAATAAGACTGTAAAAGTGAATGAAAGAAATGCAAAGCTCTGAGAATCCATATAGCTAGGGAAGGGGAGGTTTGGAACTAGTAATAAAAATTGTGTTTTTTTCTGGCCAGGAGCAGTGGCTCACACCTGTAATCCCAGTACTTTGGGAGGCCTAGGCAGGTGGTTCACCTGAAGTCAGGAGTTTAACACCAACCTGACCAACATGGTGAAATGCCGTCTCTACTAAAAATACAAAAATTAGCTTAGCATGGTGGCAGGTGTCTATAATCCCAGCTACTTGGGAGACTGAGGCAAAGAATCGCCTGAACCTGGGAGGTGGAGGCTGCAGTGAGCTGAGATGGCAGCACTGCACTCCAGCCTGGGTGACAAGAGCAAACTCCATCTAAAAAAAAAGATGTGTTTTTCCTGAGACTTAACCATTAAAACAAAATTCAAATGTAAAGCAAATGCTAATTTGGGGAAGAAAGAAAGAAAGCATAATCTATAATCCAGGCAGAGGCCACAACCACTGCAGAAACTCAGACTACAGACAGACAGCAGGAGGGAAAGTCAATGCCTGAATTGCCTCTTGTGACTGAAGGACTAGGGAGATCCAGCTTCTGAGGACCTTTGTCTTTGTAGACCAAATGAAAAATTTTAACCTTTACAGTAAGAGCAGTGAGAAGTCACACATTACTTTAAAGAAAAAAAAAAAACAAGTTGGGAATATTCCTAGCACATATTATGCTAGTACATATCATAAAATGCTATTCTAATTTTGGATCATAGTTGAGCTACAGCATTGACCCAAGCCTGTTGTTGCCTTTCCAAATGTACCTTACAGGACAGTGACATGTGTCCTGAAGAAATTGCCTTTCTAGGTGTCCATCCTGAATCCACTCTTACTCACTGTGTTACTTGGGAAAAATTATTTAATTTCATGCTTCTTAACTTTGGTTTCATATTTGAACCATCTAGAAGATTTTAAAAAATATCAATGCCTGGCCCCACCTCCCACAGATTCTAAACTCAAGCACTGGTGATATTTTTAAAACACATTCAGGTGTTTCTAATGCATCTCCAAAACTGAGAACCAGAGATTCTCACTAAATGTTTTAGTTCTTTATCTTGAAAATGGGCTGATTATAATACCTAACTCGGGGAGATGGTGTAAAAGGAGGTGGTGCTTGGAAACACTAAGCATAAGCTAGACATATATTTAAATGAATATTATCTCTTGTCATAGTCACTTACTGTAGTCATTTGTGTGTTGCAAAGGCTTTTCCATGAGAAAGATCCATGAGGAAAGTTTTTTTCTGTAGCTTCTGGCCTGGTACTTTGGCATGCATTGGTTTTCTTCCTTCAACCAGTCATAGAAGGCCTGTGATTTGATGTCTGGCTTTCTGTTTATGGACATATTAAAATTTGTTTGCATCATTCTTTCCACATGTGGGATACCCAAAAACTATGTTCTTGTTCATTTCTTGTTGAATATAAATTTTTTCCCCCAACCTTCTACTCCACAATCAGTTGTGGAAAAACTGATTCACTTCCATGGCATGAAAAAATAAAACAAACAAATAAAAAACAAAGAACAAACACAAAGTAACATCAGCCACAACAAAAATCTCATCTTTTCTCTGGAGAATAGACCTTTAAATACAAGTATAAAAATTTAGAAATGTTGAGTATAGTGAAATTGGCATAATGCCTCACTTTAAAACTCAGCACAAATTGTGCTATGCAGAATAATTACAGAGTCAAAATTTTAAATGCCATCACTACATTCTCCACATAAGTTCCTACATAGGGAACAGCATGCAGTGCTTTCTGCCTGTAGCTACTGCTCTGCCTCCATTCTAGAGTTCATAGATGATATACAACTTTGAACTTGGTCCTCTGAGTAAAGTGTGCATTTTCCAGCCTGGCTTTGATTCCTGTATTGATTCACTGTTGAGAGGTTGTAACTCAGTTCCTAGGTTTCTCATTCCTATCTGTCACACATTATGATTCATCATCGCCTCCACGTTTGAGGATAATTTGTTTTCTGTTCTTTTGTGCTTCCTCAAATGTTCCCTAGTTAAGTCATATATGTATGAACGGTATCTTTCCTAAGGCCAGAGACCATGTTGCTAGGATGATTCTGGGCTAACGGAACTGGTCACCAGAGAACCACCATTTAAAAGAGTATCCAAGGCCTAAATTTAATTTTCTAATTCAGTTATTAACAGTTTTCTTTAACAAAGTTGACACATGTCATCTCCAATGAGTAGATAATACCTGTGTGACACAAATTAAAATGATCAGACTGCTGACCAGGCCTTTGCTTTTGTTTTTTACCGTCGTTGGTTACTTCACTCCCATGAATATGCTGAGCTATGTTCCTTTCAGAACAATGCTTAGCCATAATAGTACAGTCAATGATTTTTGTCACATGAAAGCAAAATCAAAAGCAAAATTTTAAACATGTACATTTTAAAAAAAATTTATCACTTAGCCCTTTCAGTAATAAATGCTACATATAAGTATTGAATATTGTGATTCTCTAAAGTATCATTGAAGTTCATTAGATTTATTTCATTCATTGAAAATTAGAAATTCAATATAGAAATGGAGGATAGGATAAGAAAGTTGAAAATCTTGGCAGAGGCATTTCTCAATGCATCAACATAAGAACACCAGAACTTCATATAAAAACATACAGTTTATTGAACTGTTACTGTTATTTTCCACTCTGCCTTGAAAAACAGATAGCGCTGCAGTGTTTCAAGAAATGCCACCTGACAGGAGCAGCAGAAGGAAGTGCCTCTGGCTTTCAAAAGTATGACTTATTGTTTCCATGTAGAAAAATTCTTAGTATGATTAACATTTCCTGTTTTTACTAACAGCATTTAGCTGAGTTCCACTACAGGTACCAAAGCATTGATTTAGGAGCTCTTTAAAGGAGACGATGTTCTTTTTTGGTTTGTTTGTTTTTCCTCCAGAATACTGTACTATTCACAGTGCACTTACCTTCAAGTTTTTAAATGTGTTTGTTTGAATCAAGTTTGACCTAAATGGCTTGGTAAATGGAAGTGGGGGAAAAGCTGTTTCTGTTTTCTAGTACTTTGAAATGTTCCCGTCTGACAGCTTCTGAATACATGGGTCAAAAAACACTTCAGTGGTCTAGGTAAAGACTGCAAGCAATGGAAAATGAAGTAACATTTGACAAACAACTTTTAGTGCTGGGCATTTAACAGTGTTATATAAGTCTGAGAATGACTATGTAAGTTAAATGTGAGTAGCTCCATGTTTAAAATGAGGAAAATAAAATCCATTGAAATGTAAGTAACTTGCCCAACACCACCCACAAGGCCAGTGGCCAAGTCAGAACTCAAACTGTGTGCTTCTGACCACAGACATCTTGCTTAGCAGACATTTCTGTATCAAATGTTGCCACTCTTAATACAGAATGAATGGTTTCTTACTCTACCCTCTGTATATTCAAGATGATTTCCAAAAGACTTAAATTGATAAAACTTCACCCAAGAAATAACATGATTTTTTGTCTTTTTCTGCCTAAGCCCTTAAAGCTTAATAGGTTTGTAACCAGATCTGCGGTTGTAGGGTTCATGGATGGCCCTGAGGAGGGCCTTTTCCATGATCAGCTTGGACTCTAGACTCTGGTTCTTGGCTTCCCTTGCTTGAAGAATCAAGCAGAGAAACTTACCCCGCCCCACGATGAGTATTCCAGCTCCAAACACGCCTTCGAAAACCGAGAGAGTAAGCACCAATGCAGTTTATTGAGCAAGCGAAGATAAAGCTTCCACAGCATGGAAGGGTGGAAGGGGACCCGAGAGGGTTGACTTTGTTGGCCAAGACTGCCTGGGCTTATATCCCTAAGTAATTCTGAGTTGCTGAGTGTTTACCCTTTAGTCCTGTGTGGAGGGAGGGCTTGTGACCATGAGTCACCGAATTTTCTCTTTCTGGTGGTTGTTTCCTAGTTTCTATTGATCTGAAGCAATTCTCCTGGCTTAACCTCTGGAGTAGCTGGGATTCTGTACATGCGCCACTACACCAGGCTAATTTTTATATTTTTAGTAGAGACAGGGCTTTCCCGTGTTGGCCAGGCTGGTCACAAACTCCTGACCTCAAGTGATCCGCCCACATGGGCCTCTCAAAGTGCTGGAATTATAGGCGTGAACCATCCTACAGGGCCCTGATCTTAAACTCTAAATTTACAGGTGAGAAGGTTGGAAGCTGAGCCTCAAAAGGCTCACATGTAGGTTTCAATCTAGTCACCAACTTAAGTAGAATAATTCGAATTAAAACCCAGGGATCCTAGTCCTTACCTCTGTGATTTTATTCACAATGCTATGAGTAATCCTACAACAGCAGTGCTATTTTACTTTCACTTTATATTCCTGTACAGATTTTCAGATACTTTTTCAATTTAATGTTTTAATACTCCTTAAAATAGTGAACCAAACTTAACTTTTTTTCTCACTTGTGGATGTAAAATAGAGCACTGAATTGGACCTGGTGTACTCGCATGCTTCTCAATTAAAGTAACCTGATTGTTAGCGAAGTCTTACTGTTTATAGCAGGCTGAACATTGACTTGAGTTCATTTGAATGTTTGTTATCTTTTAAACAATGTTGCCTTTGGTCAATTGATATTTAATTATTGCCACTTGACTTATCAATCTCAGTGTCCTAAACTATCCAATATGTGGAAAGTACATTAAACTAGTTGAATAAGTTTTCTGTTACGAAAGAAAAATTACTAAAATTACTCTATTCCTGTAGAAGCTTAATTTTTATGTTCAAATGCATTCACCTACCCATACATTTGTCCTTTGAGTAGAGAATATTTTTTTTATTCATTTTCTCTACGGATAGCAAATTGCATTTGAGAAAACAAACATTCTCACTCTACAAAATTGAAAACTGCTAATTTCTCACTTTCATAGATTTATAGATTTCTTAGAACATCTGATACTTTTTCTATTCCTTCCATGAGAAATAACATTGTAAATTGAGCTGTTAAACTGATTCATGCTTAGACCAGCAAAAAAGGGCAGTAAGTGGCTCTGAATCTTTCATAAATGCTGCAGAAAAGATTTCTGCCTGTGCTTACCCCTTACCCCCTGCTATTTTATGTCATAATGCATCATTACATACTGATGTTTGCTCTTGTGCAAGTCAGCAAAAAAAGGAATTACATAGTGTATGCTGACCCGTTTCCTTGAATTAACTGTGTCACTTTTGATTTGCTATGTTATTGGAACATGTTTCAGGCCTTTTTAACACTGGCAACTATGAGGCAAATATTCATAGTCATCTCCAGAGGTTTGCTATTTTGTCATCTGCACCCTGAACATTTTAAATACTTTTATTCAGATATAATGGTTTTAAAATAATATAAAATAATGCTCAAAAGGGAAAGACTTTGATAATGTGCAATGTAAACAGGGTTTTGGGTGACACTCCCTTGTGGATATTGTGCCAGGGAGTGGAATTATTTTACAGATTCAGTTCTAAAACAAAATTTTTAAATGAGTATGAAATGGCCTCAGGTAATACCTAGCCTCATAATCATTTTCATTCTCTTGTTTGTTTTCTTACAGCTAGGTCCAATAATCAGTCACATTTTGCCTGAATAACTTCATTGATGAAGAATTCACTGCCTTTGAGGACATTTCTGACACAAAAAAGATTCTTCAAGGTGGTTCACATTTTCTAAATGTGGTTTTATTTTTATCTACTGATCCTCAAATATCACCTTGAGATACTAAATGAAGAAATAATGTACTTCCTGGTTACATTTGTGTAATATATTGTGAGCAGGTAGTCTGATATTTCATTAGGCTTAATCTAGCAGAGAAGAAACAATATGATTTTCCTATTTAAATAGATTCATTTATTAAACTTTTATTGATTTACAACTCTGTTTTAGGCTCTACGATAAGTCCTGGGTATTTGAAGGGGAATAAGATGTGGTCTTGTCCTCACAGAGTTCAATGTCTAGTGAGAAGACCAAAAAAAGGTAAGAGTAGAGTGTTCTGCTACACACTTGCTAAATGACCCAGCAAAAGTGTGGTTACCTGTGTGTGTTTGTGTTAGAAGAGATAATGTTATTTAAAGGGCTTAACATAGGTGAAATCAGCAAAAGCTGGTAATAAGGAGACCAGTTAAGAGGTTGATGTGAAAATCTACATTACAACATTTATGAACTAATTAAGAAAGTAGCTATTTTGGAACATTTGACATGCAAATTTAAGGATGTTTTAGGTTCTGTAACATACGTAGTCTGAAATCTTCAAATATATCAGCTAGTAACACAAAGAAATTAAGAAGCAATGCTTCTGTTACATAGAGTAGAAATAGTATCTTTGCCATTTCTTGGAATTAAATTGGAATTTTACAAGAAAAAAATGTGAGAAGGTTAAAATGACAGTAAATAAAACCGTGAATACATGGATCAGTTGTGAAGAAGAAATAAAGATCATTTTGAGAAAAGAGTGTTAATATTTAAATGACTACTAAAGCAGGCCTTAAAATACATTTTCCTGAAAATATGGTCACTTAAGGTGTGTTTATATCAATTGAAAATTTCTGATATTAAGACTAAAATTTATTTAACTTTACAGTTATGTTACAGATTTAATTAAATCATTTTTGAGATTAGAAGGAAATGGGTATGTATTTTTCTCACTGACTGATCTATTGTCTAGGTAGTCAAAAATCACACACACACACATAGATTGTGACATAGCCTCTACCGCTTTATAGAAAATAACTGGAAAAGGTTAAATTAAGACCCAATAATATAGTATATAAATGACAGATGATTATGAAAAAGAAGCATGTGCTCTCTTTTATCTCTTCCTTTTCTCATCCTCATTTTCACTAACTCAATTTAGAGGCTTTGTTTGAATTTGAAATAAGCTGTTTTCTAATTGAGGATGTTATGGATAATCAATCATATGGGGAAGAAAAGAAGTGCTTAATATGGCTTATAAATATTCTCCCCGTTTGCTGAAATTATTTGTACAGGAGAGTGACGTGATCTTTCTGTCTTGTGCATGGAGGGGGTTTGCTGGTGGGCAATTAGTGATGAAAATAAAATGCTGAAATGTCAAATTATTTATGTTCCTAAAAGCTGAAATAATTTCAATTTACACACCAAGACAAAGTAAGGCAAAGAAATCTTTACAAATGTGCTTTCTTTTTTTCTTCATAGCATTCATAGTTCTAAAGCATTTACAATATGTTAAATCACATAGTTTTAAGGAAATCAGATTGAAATGGGAAACAATTTTCTAACATATTTGAATCTATTTCCAGGACTAATGTAGACACTCCCCAAAAGCTTTGTATATCAATTCAGCTATTAATGGAAGTTGACATGTCATCATTCAGGTTGGTACATTGCACCAGTACTGATTGTACCAGCTACACGGGGGAAATTTGAAGAAAACCAGTGATTTAGGAGTAGTTTTGCCTGAATAACATTTTACACTACTTCCTAATATTATGACTCAGTGCAAATGTATGAATTCCTGATTAAAATTGGTTTTCAACAATACAAAATCTGCACAAAATAAGGAAGTAAACAATTTCAATGTCTCAGTATTGAAACACTGATAGTACCCAATAAATATATGTTGACACAATGAATGAAGAGGTAGTTAGGCAGCTAGTACTAATGCAACACAAAATTACATGATAAAAATTTACCAAGGAGGTGGACCATACACTAATAATTAATGTCCCTGCATTGTTATTGTGAAACTTTACTAGCATATAATTGTCCATCTCAAATGAATAAGTAACAACCTAATTCATTAAGTAAGACTCTTTAAATAGTTGTCACTTGTAGATACAACCATAAATCCCAGTCAAAGTCATTGAATATATGCTACATCGAACTACAGTCAACACAGTTATGCTGGATGTTATATATCCTAGGAGCCTCCTTTCTATATGACTTCAACTTGTAAAAGGTTATTAAATGGGAAGCAGCAGTGAAGAAATGGGCATTAGGTTTGAGATGAGCATATTGTCTTGGAAATACACATAGAGTGATGCAGATATTTTCCAATTTGTCTATGCTCTTAACTGCTCGCAGCCAACTCTGCTTCCTACTGTCAGCTATACTAACTAAGAGCAACCCAAATCCATTTCCCAAATGATTTGATGCAAACTTAGGAGGTAAGGTAGCCACAAAGAGCAAAGAGCAAGAGCCAACATGATTCCACAGACTTTTACACCAGCCCCATTAATGGTACTGCTACTCTAAAAGCTAGATGTAACAAGCATCAGTATTTCCTGAAAATTCTATACAATTCTATTTCTCCAACTTCTTTTGGGGGCCTTTACTTCCCTGGATTCTACTTCAATTGTGTAATGTCTGACTCCATTAACAAATTCATTGGTTCATAGTTATTATGATAGTTATGCTTTTCTTATTTTATCCAATTGTGTCTCCCATTTCATGCTCAAGAAGTGGAGACCATTTCTCTGCTCTCTTCAATCAGAGTCAGGGAGTGGGGCCTATGACTGCTTTGACCAACAGAAGAGAAAGAAAGGGATGGTGTGCCATTTTACTACCTTTTTATTTCTCTCACAGAATATGTGCTGTAGAGAAGCCAGTCTTCATGTAACAATTCCAACGACTCGGAGATTTCCATGCTGTGCAGAAGACCAAGCCGACTGTGTAATGACGAAATGCTAAGAAAAAGAGCTGATCAACCAATTTGGAATCACTCCAGCCTTCCCAGCTGAGGTCCCAGACACTTGAATTGGTCCAGTTCATTAAAATCTGTGACCATTCTAGATCCAATTGACATTTGATAGCAACTACATGTGATATTTGGAGCAAGAACCTCTGTCTGAGCCCAGCATACTCAAAGATCCATGAAAGACTATAATATATTGATGTTTTAAAATATCCAGACTTGGAATTTCTTGTTAATGTAATATTAAATAACAAAAGGAATGAATTACAAGCACTCTATTGTTCTTTGGTACCCTGTTTTCCCCACTGTAGCTCATTCAATAAGGGATTCAGCAATTGCTAAGAGAAGTGGAGCAACCCATTTGAAGTACAATAAATTGTTTAACTTTTAATAATTTCATTGCTGGGTTTACGTTTATAACATGGGACCATTTGCTCTGCAAGATTTACAAGCATTATTTAGACTATAGTGGCCAAACAAACAGAAACTATTTTTCAAAGCCATAAATGACTGAGGTCCTGCGGGAAAAAGATATTTTAACAAAGAATGTACACTGTGTCTCAAAATATTGTTATAAAAATATTTTACATTACCATGTTTTATATTATCAAATACCATCTCGAAAGTGTATTAATTTTTATTTGCCCCCTTTATGCTTCTTGACAGTTGGAGAAGGCTGGAGGAATGTGAGGCTCAGAAATTTTGGCAACAAGAGTTTCAGCCTTTCAGCAATTACTCGAAACTTACTTGAAATTCACTGCTGATGAGATTTTATTGGTACTACAGGGCAGACAGGAGCCTCAGTAAAGTGGTTATTGCACAAAAATGTACTTTGGTGGTGGTAATTCTTGCAACAGTAAGACAAAACTTTGACTTCCTCATTTATTACTTATCAGTATTTTAAATTTGTGTTAATAAATTACTTAATCTCTCTGGATTTAGTATGCTATATGTAAAATAGGGACTGAATCCTACATATAATTTTATTTATTTATTTTTCTTCTTTTTAAAATTTCCCTCCTTCCCTCCCTTTCTCCCTCCCGTTTTCCCTTCCCTCCCTCCCTCCCTCACTTCCTTCCTTCCTTCCCTCCCTTACTCCCCTCTGTCCCTCCTTTCTTTCTTCTTTCTTTCCTCTATACCAAAGAGTTTGGTACCCAAAAAATTCTAATGAAAATTAACACCCTTTAACTCCCACTGTAGCTGCACACTCCTTCTCCTCTACCTTACTCAATTTTTTTTTTAACCTTTTCCAGCTAAATTCAGATTTCTGATTTTGAAGTCAATATTGTATAATACCGCGTCTGTTTATTTCTGAGTATGAACAACTGCTATATCCTAACTATATATTGGCTTTGACATCTTCTATCTTTCTCATATAATAATAACTAAGATTAATTGAACAATCATTATATGTGAAGCATTGCCTTAATGCAGGTATTATTAATATGGCTGTTTTACAAATGAGAGCTTCAAGGAGAGAGAGTGACTAATTTCACATAAGTCAGAAAGCTATTAAGGGAAAGAGTCTTTTGGACAAATTAAATTAGACAGCATCTTCTTCCTAAGAGCAGGGCTTTAAAACTTTTAATAAAAAGTCAAAATTTACAGTTTGTTTATACCAGTGCTTCCCAAAATGTGCTCCATCATCAACTTTATCATGATTTTCTTAGATGCTTCTTAAAATACAGATATGTAGGCCCCAAACCAGTCATGGAAACGAGCTTGAGGTTGCAGTGCAGGAATCCAAAACTTTCATACATTTCCCCAGCGATTCTTGGAAAAAAAGTCTTTAAGAGCTTTTGCTTATTAGTTGCTTAAACATAACAATGGGTCCCCACAGTGTCCCTGACTATTTAATATATATCTGTATCTGTTTTTTTTTTTAATTTTAAAAGGCTCCTGAGCTATAAAATAAATGCAATATTTAGGGTTTGCATTTATGTTACTGATATTACCTGCTGTTAGCCTTCCCCATTCTTATATTATAACCTCTATGATTCTGAGTTGTTTTCTACTTTATATTCACCTCAGTTTTCTATAATTATTGATTCAATGAATTTCCTCCCTCATAATTATTTACTGTTTAACAACAGTTTATTTAATAACAGAACTTTTGTGTCTCCTTTCTCCAAATTCATATGTTGAAGCTCTAACATCTTTTACCTCAAAATGCGACTCTATTTGAAGGTAGGCCCTTTAGAAATGTACTTAAGGTAAAATGAGGTCATAAGGGTGAGCCATAATCTACCAAGCCTGGTGTCATCATTCATTAGAGGCAATTAGGACACAGACAACACAGTCTGAGGGAAACCCTGTGGTGACACATCCAGAAGGTGGCCGTCTGCAAGCCAAGGCGAGAGATCTCAGGAGAAACCAAACCTACCAACACCCTGGTCTCTCAATTCCAGTCCTCAGAACATTAGCAAATAAATTTCCTGTCTAAGCCATCTAGTATGTGACATTTTGTTATGCCAGTCCTCTCTGACTCATACAATAACTAATTATATGTGTGCATGTGTGTTTACATTCACACACATATAAAATGTATGATATATAATGTGCATATGTATATATGTGTATATATGTAATGTACATAATATGTATAATATATATTTTATACATTAAAAATTTTTAAAACTATTATATATTTATATATAATTTAAAAATATATGTATTCATATATATTTTAAAATTATAAAAATTATAATATATATATTTACATATAAACTCATACAAGAACTATTATATGTGTGTATATATATAATCATATATATATAACATTTCTGTTTAAAGTAATTTAAGCTATTAATGAACAGATGAGCAAATTTGGTACCACTTACATTATTTCTGTGAGCTTCTGTATATATCTGTCCCTTGTATGTAAGTTGTGTCTTCCTTTGCATCTTCTTCCATGCAGTCATCCAGTTGTATTAGAAACATATAGAGTTGTTTTCTTATATGCTATATTCAGAGAAGAGATACTAGTAGAAACCTGAATATTGACAAGGACTTTCTCTACTATGTTTTATACTATTCAACATTCTACTTGATAGCCATCTTCTTCTATCTTTTCTACCTCTACTAGACATGAAATATCTCAAATTTCTTTGAAATAACCAGATGTGCTCATGAAATAGCAAAGTGTAATAGATTATTGCTGCTAAATACTCAATTATTTCCCACTTACAGAGAATAATATTTTCTTTGGGTCATTAATGTTATTAAACTTTTTTTTGCACTGGTCTATAAGGAATAAAAAAGGACCCCACTCCTGGCAATAATTTCAGAAATCTCCATTCCTAAATGACCAATTATTTATTCTCACTCATGAATCCCTAGGTAAGCTTGTGATTAGTTAATATAGTCTGACTTAGCTGGGGCTGGGGGGCTGATTTCATACTTTGCTGGGCTACTTGCCATTTTTTGGAAGATTTTGGTGCTTAATATTTATTTTAATATGATTATATAACATATAATAACATTAATAATTATATACTATTATTATATTTAATATTTATTAATAATTTATGTTAAGTGTATATATAATTCCTCAAATCTATATATGCCTAAATAATATTAACTTGTAACATAATTCTACAAAATTATATCAAATTTGAAATATTCATATTCATGAAAATACTAACTCATTTAGTCATTCAAAGAGTCAAGAAGACTTTAAATTTATTTCAAAAGATATTTATATTGTTTTCAGAATTACATAATGCTGTGTCAATATTGAAAGCATTAAAAACAAAAGCCTAGATTTGAGTTGTCCTAAAGAGTTACAGTGGTGAACAAAAGAAATAATGTAATTTTACCTTAATACTTGGAAAATATAGGACATAAAGAATGACTAGTAACCTGCTAAGAATGACTAGAAAAAAAGATTTGAAATAAAAGTAAGTAACAATATGGATTCAAATACAAAATTAAAACTTGTTAATATTCAAAGACAATTTTATTTCTGTTGATACACACACACTTAGAATTAATAAAAACTGAAACAGTACATAATGATAGTACTATAGTATAATGAATTCAGGGTGGACAGATGTGACTATAGGAGTTTATTATAAATTTTAATGAGCAAAACATGTGAATTCAATTGTTCATTTATTTGCTGTTTCATTTAACACATAATCATTGACTCTCACTTTCTTGGGTACTGTTTCAAGCACCTGGGATCTGCAGCAACAACAAAGCTAAGTTACTTGGCCACAAAGAGTATACTTTTTAGCAAGGCAAATTAGAGAATGAGTAGATAAATAAGGTAATATCACCTACTGATATGGCTTAGAATGGTAAGTTGTAATGGAAACATAATTGAGAGATACATTTTAACACTGAATTGTTTTAATAATTGAAAAAATCAGATATTTAATATTTAATATTTTCGTAATTCAGGACATAGGCATGGGCAAGGACTTCATGACTAAAACACCAAAAGCAGTGGCAACAAAAGCCAAAATAGACAAATGGGATCTAATTAAACTAAAGAACTGCACAAAAAGAAACTATCAGTAGAGTGAACCGGCAACCAACAGCATGGGAAAAATTTTTGCCATAATTATGCTGGATTATAAGCAGATCTTCTAAATATGGCAGTAACATCCCTGCAGCATGCTTTAGCTTTACCAGTGCAATTCTATGGGTCTTATATATTTCATCTGAGATTTAAACATGCTCATTGTAAAATAGGCAATGCTTGTTGTTAAAATGTTCCATTATGTGTAACGTACAATAATGTTGTCAACCTTATGCTATCAATAATTATATTTTCTGGGAATTAAGTAACTTCAAATATTCTATATGGTAAAAATAGCTATGACTGGGAGGATGAAACAAACAGGAACAAAAAAAATGTCTTACAGCTTGTTTCTTATAGCTTTTTAGTTTTTTTATCTCGTTTTAGTCCCATTAGTCTTGTTAAACTTGGTAAGAGCTGATATACAAGAATATTTCTTTAACTGGAATTGTCCTATATAGGACCATTTAACTGCTGTCAAAAGAAATATCTTTCTTTGTGTTCTGTATTAGAACCAAAACATGATTTTTATGTAACTAATAAAAATGTACTAAAGAATCACATGCATGCAATAAATACATTCAGAGTTAAAAAATAAGACAGGTATATTGAATGCTTACTATATCAAAAATTTCATGACATGCGCAAAAATAGGCATCAGATTACCTTTACCATCTGGAGTTTACCCTTAAAACTATGTGGAAGAAATAAAAGTTAATTCATATTTAAATAGAATATATCACCCTCTCATATTCCAAGAAAATAATATTTTCAAAGCAAATTATCTTCATGTCTATTCAGTTATCAAAAGTACTTTGTTTTTTCCTCTACATAAAAATTTGATGGAATAGTGTCACTTAATAAATTTTTTTGTGACTGCCTGCCTCTGGCAAGGAACAATTTAACCACAAAGGATAAAATGAAATCTCAATATGTGTCACTAATCAAGGATGTACACAGGCAGTCTGTTTTTGAGAAGAACTGGTATAAACAGTTTGTTGCCTTAGGAAGACAGAAATCTGACCTAAATTAATATGAATTACCAGAGCATCATCAGAAAAACTGCCTTGTAATCCAAACATTTTGAGCTAGACCCAAAGGTTCAGTTCATCCAACTGTGATGCTGTGTATACTCAGATTTATTCTCTTTAAATCCATTTAAACAGCAATAATTGTTCTTTTCATTTCCCAAATTATTTTGCACATGAGCCTTTTATGATTGGCCTGTGGTGCTTTAAACCTTTTTCAGAGGAAACTGTAAGATGTAGAAAGTATATGTATAAGTTTCATTTAAATTATGTTGAAAATCAGTATTATATTAAGGACAAAGGTAAAATTAAATATTTTTAATTATTATAATCTACAGGATACTCTCCTGAAATTGTTCTCCTATTCTATCAAATGCTTTGTATGTGTATAATCATATAACTTTCAGCACTCCAAACACCATCCACATTGTCCGTCCATTTAGTGGTTAAATCTATGCTTTTTAAAAAAGCTATTATTTGTTAAGATAATTGATACAATATTGGACAGGATTCTAGAATCTTGGGGATTATGGGGCATCTAGAAATAATCTTGTAATCCATTATTTTGCCATTGGATATATGTTTAACAATTTCACATAGTAGTCAATTTTTATTTAAAAAGTAAATTGAATTTTAATACTATTAAACCTAACTTTTAAGAAGATCTAAGACGGTCAATAATTCATAGGCATTTGAATGCTTCCTTATGATTAGAAAGAGGAAATGTTATTAGGAAACAATCATTCCTTATTTCATTAGCTGAAGTGATTTCTCTAGCATACAATTCCTAGTGTCATATTTATCTTGGATTTAAGACTTTTCATTTTGCTTTATATTTCTTCTTTTTTTTCCCCCATTCAGACAAGAGTTCTTCCCAACTATGACAACCTAATCACACCTTTCTTGATTTGATGATAATTGTGATGAGCAGTAAAGACCTACTCTAAGTTTATATGTTATAAAATATTTTTAAATAAATGTTGTAGATGTGTATTTTCATTCTTTGCTTTACTTAATCTTATTATATTTTAATATCAGGATTTCATATATGTGTTTTCTCCTCCAAAACATACAAACACATCCTATCTGAGAATCATAATGTATATCTTTTTAAATTCATGTTTCCTTTTCTATAGCCAGTGCATAACATGGCCTTATGTTTAAAAAAAGATCATATAGAGCAGTGGCCCCCACCTTTTTTGGCAGTAGGGACCAATTTCACGGAAGACAATATTTCCTTAGATGGTGAGGCAAGAGGTTGACTTCAAGAATATTCAAGCACATTACATTTATTGTGCACTGTATTTCTATTATTATTACGGTACAATATATGATGAAATAATTATACAACTCACCATGATGTAGATTCAGTGGGAGCCCTGAGTTTGTATTCCTGCAAATAGATGGTCCCATCTGGGGGTGATGGGAGACAGTGACAGATCATAAGGCATTTAGATTCTCATAAGGAGCATTCAACCTAGATCCCTCGCATGTGCAGTTTACAATAGGGTTCACCCTCCTAAGAGGATCTAATGCCATGGCTAATCTGACAGGAGGCAGAGCTCAGGAGGCAATGCAACTGATGGGGGAGCAGCTGTAAATACAGATGAAACTTCGCTCACCTCCTGCAGCTCCTGCTGCTCACCTCCTGCTGTGAGGTGCAGTTCCTAACAGGTCATGGACCTTCTTTGTATTAGGGGTCTATGGCCCAGGGGTTGGGGACCCATGTTATAAAGAAGATATAAAAGAATAAGTAATTGAACCAATGTTTAAATGAATCAATGAATACAAAACCAGACAAAAGTACATTATCTTTAAAGTTTTATTTACATTTGTGTCACTTTTAATTATATATATGTGTGTGTGTGCATATATATATGCATATGTCTGCACTTAGTATACTAAAATAAATGCTAACGTAAGTTTTTAAAATTTTATTTCAAAATATTTCAATTGTGTTTCTTAACATTTTTATTGGATTTATGCTTTTTTGAATCTTATTAAGCTTACTTGTTCTGTAAAGGAGAAAACATGTTGCTTGTATGACCGCTATCATCAACAATTTTATATTTAATATCTTATATGTCCCAAGGCAGTTGAAGATGCTAATAATGGACGGACTGGACTGACATCATGACCTGTCTCTTCTATCTTCTGCCTGTCTACTCATCTGTTCACTAATCAACAGGTCATATTTTCTTTGCAGAGCAAACAATATGATTCAGAAAGACTTTCTTTGTAAAGTTTTATGACAAACTAGAATATATGAATTTGTATTACCTCTTTTTTTTCCTTCTTTGGACTCTAGGGAAGATGGATATTGAATTGACAAGACATGCACTTTAGGGATCAAGACATAACTAAGCTGTATTATATGTCTCTGGAGAGTACTTTGATTTTACAATTTGATTAACCTTTCAACTTGAATCTCCCAATCCACATGTTATCTACATTAATCTTTCCTGATGGGCAGCTCATTTGGACTTAATCCTACTGTTTATACTGCCAAAGTCACATATTTAAAACACTTCAGGGTTTTACGTTTCGAATTATTAATGATATCTTGAAAAATCTTAGAACTCCATTCTTTCTCTACAACTAAGAGCTGTTATGTAAAATGACCTCATTTTAAGGCTTATTAATTTAAAAGATTTTCACTAATTAATACATTCAAAAATGAATAGGCCATTTGTATCCTGAATATGCCCACACTAAGTTTAATCTTGAGATTCATAAATTGCTATTCTTTCAACTGTTATTTATTTAGATATAACCATATTTCACTCGTTGACTCTGGCTTCTTTTGAAATGCTTTAATTAGATCGCAATAAAATTGTATAAGTTATAATAACTACTGGAAAACACATAGCACAAAAATGAATCTGCAATATGATTATGTGCAGATATAGGTGTACAGAAAAAAGACTAGTAGGAAGACATCAAAATGCTAAGAATGATTTAAAAGGTGGTAAAAGTTTAGGTTATTCTGCCCCCCCATATATTTCCCTAATTTTGTATAACGTGGTATAATTACTTGTATGAAAAACGTTTTAGATAAATGCTATTTTTTCTGTTTGAGTAACAAAAAATTGTTTATATTAATTTAAGGGTATCTCTTAGCCATTTTTTTTATTCTTAAGAGCCATTTGAAATAAAAGATCTTAGGATACAAAATTCTAACCAACATTCTGCTTTCCTCTTGTGAGGTTTTGCAAGCATGCATTATTCAGGTAAACTGGGGTCTCAACTGCAGGAATATTAAGTCCTCACAGAGCTGGAGAACTGACATGCTCTCTAAGTAATTTCCTCTCTCAAGTCCACAGAGAGAAGTCAGGGACCGTAAGTCAAACTTACTCTTCGATTTCTCTCTTGTTAGAGGATGTTAATAGATGTATCCACTACATAAGAGTTTGCAATACAAATATATAGACTATTTTTCTATGCTGAAAGCACTTCAGCTAATCTTCACAGCTATCTACTTTATGCTCATTTTATTGAGGTCTAAATTTTCTATGGGGGTTACTATGTAATGGCTAAGAGATATCATATATAAACTTTCTGTTTATTTATTCTCCAAGTTATTTTTGGTAGTAAAAATCTTTTGATAGTGTCTTAAGATTACAGAAAATTTGTCAGAAAACATAATATTTGATAAATTTCCAAACATTTCTAATAGAAATTTTACTTAGAGTTTTGCCAAGGCATAAAAAATTCAGAGGAGTACATTAGGTCTTAAGAATATTTCACATAAAACATATAATTTACCTAGAAAAACAGAACAAATGATTTTTTTCAATAGCATCATCCCAATTTGTTAAAAAGTTTGGCAGAGATGATGTATGTAGGTTTGTTTCCATAGAAAAAATGTGTTAAGGTGTGGCTGGGCACTGTGACTCATGCCTGTAATCCCAGCATTTTGGGAGGCCAAGGCGGGTGGATCACCTGAGGCCAGGAGTTTGAGACCAGCCTGGCCAACGTGGTGAAACCCTGTCTGTACTAAAAATACAAAAAATTAGTGTGGTGTGGTGGTGAGCGCCTATAATCCCAGCTTTTTGGGAGGCTGAGGCTGGAGTATCACTTGAATCCAGGAGGTGGAGGATGCCGTGAGCCAAGATCGTGCCACTGACTCCAGCCTGGGCAACAAGGGCAAAACTCCAGCAAAAAAGAAAAGGAGAGGAGAGGGGAAGGGAGGGGAGGGGAGGGGAAGGGAGGGGAGGGATGGAAGAGAAAAAAGATGCAATCAAATATCTCATTTCAAATATAAGCCAGTTGGCCTCTCAACACTAAAAATTTGGCCTCTCAACACTAAAAATTTACCACGCTAGAGTCCCTCAGATTTCGGACTCAATCCAATATGATTCTGTTTATTTTTATTTTCTGAGCTAATGACAAATCTGCTATTGATCCATGTTTCAAATGTCACACTGATCTACAGATACATAATTTTATAGCATCATCCTTTGTGGAATTTAGAAGGGACCTTTGATAGGATTCCTTCTAATCTTTCCCTATATTCATTGAGGACATTAATTTTGAAGAAAGGTCTTCCTCATGTCACACTTTGTTCTTCAAGGAATTTAGTACCAATGGTTTATCAATGGCATTAACATATTTTGCTACAAACTTGAGCATATAAGTCTCCGTAATAGTAAACCAATGCAACAAAAATATCATCCTGGAAATATTTGAGTCCAATAATTCCAAAGTCTAAAAATTTGAATTGACCAATTTATCTAATAAAGCACTAGATGAATGGGGTTTTGGAGGTAGTAGTCTGAAGGCTAGATTAAAATATGTAATACTTTAATTTCTTGTATTTTTTTTTTACTTTCATCTTTTTTTTTCTGAGAAACTATTTTGATAATCAAGGATCATAATGAGGGACTGTGTCAAAGGGACTCCCAGGGTCGGCTGGGGTACTCGTTTCCAGAGCAGGACTTGTTCAGTCTCTGGCTGGCTAGGGGCTTTGTCTCCAGTTTTCCAGCCTCTGGCTCTCATGGGCTTTGCCTCTGATTTTCCTGCCTCTGGCTCTTAGGGGCTTTGTCTCTGGTTTTCTCACCTCTGGCTCCTAGGAGCTTTGTTCCCGGGCAGGAACTTTTCCTGCTTCTGGCCCTTGGAGGCGGAGGCTCTGTGACTCAGGGTTGCAAAACAGTAGCCAATCCAGTAAAGGATTCAAAGATCAATTAATCCAAGGGAAGTTTGCAAGAACCCCTCTCATTGGATGAGAACATGCATGAGCGGGAAGATCTCAGGGGTAAAAGCTCAAGTCGCCCAAACCTTGAGTGGCACACCCTCTGGGTTCCCTCCACGGCATGGAAGCTGTCCTTTCACTCTGCCCAAAAGCTGCGCACTACCGCACAATCTTTGGGTCAATGAGTTCTATCTGAGCTGTAGCACTCACCATGACACCAAGGTCCTTTTCCCATTCTTTAGGCTTAGGGAGGCCAAGAACCTGCAGCTGATCTGTTTACAGTAATAGTCAGAGTAGTTATACTTCAGCTGTGAAGCTATGAAATTAAGTCACCAATGGAGACCCCCCAGTTTAAGCAATTACTACAATTGGGGCATTTGGTACATCAGTTACCTTCTTACACCTCAGTTTAATCAGCTGACAAATGGATTGGATAATACCACTTACCTCATAAATGTGTTGTAAGGAATAAACACATAAAAGTGTCCAGCATGGATTAGTAAAGCCTAATTAAATGTTAGCTATGATTAATACTTATATTTTATTTAAATAGACCTGAGACATTGCATACACAATGAGGCCTATATAAATCTTTGTTTCTCTTTTGCCTTGGCTACCAGGAGGTGAAATTTTTTTACATTACAGGGACTCAATTTGATGAAATGTAAATGAGGTTTTTTTTTTTAAACTAGCAGACATTGTATAAGTCTCTTTTTTAAGAAAAATTAATTCCTGATTGTCCTTAGTCAGAGTTTTGGAGTAAGTCCAGTAAGTCAACTCTAAGGACAATCAAAAATTAATTCCTGATTGTCCTTAGTCAGAGTTTTGGAGTAAGTCAACCAAGAGTTTGTGATTGCAAACTAATGCTGGGATGAAGAGTAGAGGCTGAAACAGTGGTACATTGTTTGGGGAAAGCCAAAGCTTACGAAATGCAATTTGAGGTTGTGTCCAAAGTCAAAGCAGAACAAGCTGAATTTTAGCCATCAAAAAAAATATTGCACTGTCATGAATGATTTTTTTTAAAATCAAAAAGAATTAGAAATCCAGTAGAAACTGGGATTCATTGAGAAGTAAAAAGATATAGGATTACAGAAAATGGTTTTAAATATTTGCTGTACTGTGAATTAGAATGAAGGCTCAAGACTCCTTTATAGCATATATGGAGATCGTTTTGTTCAAATATGAATGATTGTGTACCTAATGTCAAATTTTATTCTTGTTATCCCTCTATCACTTCCATGCCCTATTTGAATGGTAGGCATTATCTTTACATGTAACCTGTGATTCAAGAATTATATTATAGCTAGACCTTTTAGTTTAAATCAAGTAGAACCCATTTAAAATGTAGGCATGGTATAAATAATAAAGTAAAATAAAAGTAAGTTAGCCATATTACATGGCCATGAAAAAGCTAAAGTAAATTCTCAGCATAGTAGATTGGTAGCATCAACAATAGAAACTATTTATTCTCTACAAGTTAGACCATAAATAAATTAATGAAGTCATTTATGGATACCGTATTTTCAATAAAACAATGTTAAGACAGAAATGATATGCTATAAAATGTAGACTAGAGGTTTTTATAATATTGCCATATGTAAATCGTTGATATACCTGAGGCAGAGACAACTAAATAGATGGTAAGAGGTTCTTTGGGACGCACCTTGAATATTCGGGATAGTATTAATGTATTGCAATGGTAAGGAGAAGAAAAGCACCACAAGAGTGAGGGAGCCTAGGTGAGCATTCCAGTGCTGCTGCCAACTTTTGCCAGACCCTGAGAAAGTCACTTTGCTATCCTGAGCTTTGGTTTATTGAACTGTAAAATGAAGAGAGTAAAATAATGGCTAACTCACAGCATTACACAAGAATGAAATAACTTTATATATATATATATATAAGTGTGTGTGTGTGTATATATAATTATTTGAAAGTTAATGTGGGCAGTATTCAATGCATACCATTTATGATTATTCAATTTTAGTCAGGTATACTATTGAGTCTCTTGTGATAAACAGTTTAAATGTTATCAAAGTTGTATCTTTTTTGTAGATTGTATGATGGGAGGTTTCTAAAATTGTAATAACAAAAAGACTGAAATTAGAATAGCAGAGGCTTGATATTTGATAAAAATAATCTGTTTCCCCAAGACTAGCCAAGCAGGGAGAATTCCAGGTATTCTGGCAACTCATAATGTATATGTGGAATTTTCTGCTTGAGCAAATAGGCGTCAGTGTCACAGAGCACTGCCAAATGTAAAAGTTAGACATATTACTGAAAACAGAAATTCAGAATATTATCAATGGTCCTTGACCTTGAATACATACTAATTATCATTGAGGAAGTTTTCAAGAAACACACACACACACACACACACACACACACACACACACACACATTGGCTTAACTTCTACCATCCAGAAATTTGAATTTATTTTTCAGAAATGAAACCTGTGAAAGTGTGTATCCATCTTTATCAGTGATTCTATTAGAATTGAAAACCACTAGACTATGTCAAAGAGAAATTTGAATTTAATGAGACGCAGAAGATGATCAGAAGCAGAGAAGAGCTTGAATTTGTGCCGTTTATTATTATTATTAACAATTTATTTTTAGAACAGTTTTAGGTTCACAGCAAAACTGAAAGGAAGGTACAGAGAATTACCACTACTCCCTACACCCCCTCACACATAACTTCTCCCATTATCAACATCTCCCACCTGAGTGATGTATTTGTCAAAATTGATACACCTAAGTTGACACAGCATAATCACGGGCAGTCCATAGTTTACATTAAGGTTCCCTTCTGGTGCACACTGTATGGGTTTAGACAAATATATACTGACATATATCCACCATTATAGTGTACAGAACTATTTCACTGCCCTACAAATCCTCTGTGCTCTACCTATTATTTATCTTTCCCCTCCCCTGAACCATGGCAACCACTGCTATTTTTACTGTCTCCATGATATTTTTTCTGGAATGTAATATAGTTAGAATCATAAAGTATGTTGCCTTTTCAGACAAGATCAAGCATGTTCATGGTGGTATGTCTGTAGATAGCATACGGTCTTATCAAACTGGCTTACTTCATGTAGAAATGTGCATTTAAGGTTCTTCCATATCACTTTGCAGCTTTATTCCTTATTTCGTTTTACTGTTGAATAATATTCTCTATATGCAACACCACAGTTTATTTGTCCATGCACCTACTGAAAGACATTTCGGTTGCTTCCAATTTTTGGCAGTTATGAATAGAGTTGCTGTAAATATTTGGGTGTAGGCTTTTTATGGACATAAGTTATCAACTACTCCAGGTAAATACCAAAGAGCACAATAGTTGGATCATATAGCAGGAGGATATTTAGTTTAGTAAGAAAGTGACGACCTGTCTTCTATAGTGGCTGCTCTGTTTTGCTTTTTCATCAGGAGTGAATGAAATTTCCTGTTGCTCCACATCCTTAACAGCATTTTGTGTTATGGATTTTGATAATTATAATAGGTGTGTAATGGTATTTTAAGGTTGAATTTGCAATTCCCTAATGACATATGACATAGAGTATCTTATGCTTATTTAATATTCTTTTTTGTTGTAGTAGTGTTTGTAAAGGTGTTTGGTCCAATTTTTGGTTAGGTTGTTTGTTTTCCCATTGTTGAGCTTTAAAGGTTATTTGTATATTTTGGAAAATAGTCCTTTATTAGACATGTCTCTTGCAAATATTATCTCCCAGTCTGTAGGGTGTCTTTTTATTATCTTTCACAGAACATAAATCTTAATCAAGTCCCACATATCATTTCTTTCTTTCATGGATCATGCTGTTGATATTTTACCTAAAATGTTATCACCAAATCCAAAGTCATGTAAGCTTTCTCTTATATCATATTCTAGTTTTAGAGTTTTATGTTGCACATTTAGATCTATGATTCATCCCATGTGAATTTTTTGAGAGTATAAAGTCTGTATCTGAATTCATTTTTTTGTATGTGAATGTCCAACCATTCCAGTACCATTTGTTGAACACTATCTTTCCTGCATTATATTGCTTTTGCTCCTTTCTAAAAGATCAATTAACTACATTTTTGTAAGTTGATTTTTGTGTTCTCTATTTTGTTCCACTGATTTATTTGTTTAAACCTTTACCAATGCCACACTGTTTTTATTACTGTAGCTTTATAGTATGTCTTGAAATTACATAGAATTAGTCCTCCAATATTTTCTTTTTCAATACAGTATTGGCTATTATGATACCTTATTATTTACCTTTTCATATAAACTCTAGAATCAGATTGTTGATATCCATAAAATAACTTGCAGGGATTTTAATAGGTCAAGTCAGGAAGTACTAAATCTTGACAATCTTGAATCTTTCTATACATAAATCTAGAAATCTCTGAATTTTGTTTGTTGTAATTTGATTCCTTTTATCAGAGTTTTGTAGTTTTCCTCACATAGATATTATATGTATTTTGTTAGGTTCTTATCATAGTATTTAATTTTGGAGATATGTTAATGTGAGTGATATTCCATTTTTAGTCTTCAATTCTAATTCTGCATTGATGGTATATAGGAAAGTGGTGAACTTTTGGAAATTAACCTGTATCCTGTAGTCATAATATAATTGATTATTAGCTGTAAGGCTTTCTTGTTGTTGATGATGATTCTCTTCAAAATTATTTTCTTTAGAGACAGGGTCTTGCTCTGTCACCCAGGCTGGAGTACATTGGTGCAATCATAGCTCACTGCAGCCTTAAATTCCTGGGCTTATGTGGGCCTCCTGCCTCAGTCTCCCTAGTATCTCGGACTACAATTGTGCACCATCACAGCCAACTAATTTAATTTTTTTTTGTGGAGATGGTGTCTTGATGTGTTGTCAAAGCTAGTATTGAACTGCTGGACCCAGGTTATCCTTCTTTCTTGGCCTTCCAAAATGGTAGGAAGCTGTAAGCCAGAGTATCTGGCCCAGATTTTTTTTTCTTTTTTTTTTTTTTTTACATAGACACTGATGCATATAAACAAAGACAGTTTTTTTCTTTCTTTCCAATTAGTATTTAGGACTTCTAGAATAATATTGAAAAGGAAAATTTAAAAAAAGACATTTTTGCCTTATCACTGATCTTGGTTGGAAATATGTTAGTTTCTCACCATTAAGCATGGTCTTAGCTGTATGTTTCTTTTGTAGATATTCTTTAACAAATTGAGGTAGTTACTCTCTACTAATCAGTGTCTTTTATTGATCTAGTCAGTAAATATATATATATATTTTTTTTTTTCAGGCCTATTTTGTGCCAGAAAGCAATGTCGTCATTACAGATACAATGAAGGAAAGGGCATTTCGCTGTGCTCCTCCAAGGGAGGCAACCGTAAGTCACAGCTCATTATAATGTCATAATGGCAAT
The DNA here is from genome assembly GCA_036589455.1 of Ateles fusciceps. Lineage (NCBI taxonomy): Eukaryota > Metazoa > Chordata > Mammalia > Primates > Atelidae > Ateles > Ateles fusciceps. Next base: position 314,748 of record JAZHEH010002417.1, on the reverse strand, counting down.
AATATCTAGAAGCTACATGCTACTCTAGCACCTAATGACATCTGAGTAATCTGAGGTGTTCAAAGAAGGCTTTTCTGAGAAAGGAGAATTTCCATGAAGTTTATCTGAAGACCAAGGAAAAACTATTGTTTAACCCATAATCATAGAGAATAAACCAGAAGGCAATATCAGTAGTTGAGGATCCCATTTAAAAATACTCAAGATCTGTAGTCAGCAAGCTGAAGACCCAGGTGGCTGGTGGTGTAGTTATAGTCCAACTCTGAAAGCCTGAGAACCAGTAGAGTTACAGGTGGAAGTTGCAGTCTGAAAACTGGCAGGTTCAAGATATGAGAATTAATGTTTCATTTTGAGTCCAAAAACTGGAAATGACTGATGTCCCATTCAAAGGTGTCAAGCAAGGGGAATTCCCTGTTACTCAGCCCTTTTGTTCTATGGATCCTCAATTGATTGGACAAGGTTTACTCACATTAGGGAGTACAATACACTTTACTTACTCTACCAATTTAAATGTTAATTTCATCCAGAAACATTCTCACAGACACACTCAGAGTAATATTTGTCTGTCTGGGCACCCATGGACCAATAAAGATGACACATAAAATTAGCCATCATACAGGTTTATTGCTTTTTATGTGTGAATGCAGAATCTCATTCTCTCCCCATCTCCTGCCTCTTTCTCTATCTCTGTCCACCTCACCATTTTTTATAGAAATTTTTCTCTTAACAATTAAGTGAAAGTTTTTCTTATTTATGCCTTAGGTCATAAATAGTTTAATTCATTCTAACTACATTAAAAATATGACTTGCATGATAATTATAAGGAAATAAACTCCAACAATTTACTTTGTTGGTGAGAAGAGAAATGTGAGAGAATAAAGCCTTTTATAGGAAAAAATATTATGTAATTAATTAATAGTAAATGGTTCTGTTATTTAGAAAACAAATAACATATATTAACTGTCTTCTAAATTGGCTAGAATGTCACAGAATGTGATATTTTACAATGACTACAACGCCAAAAATACTAGCTTGGAAGTCATCAAGAAGCATAAACATACAAGTTCTATATATGAACTGATTCCATAAATGACTATTTAATAATGTCTCTTGTTATAAGTGATTTTATCTTGAGTAGAACAGAATGACAAAAAATTCCATTAGAATTTTATTATACTCTATAAATAAATACCAACATACTACACTCTCTATCTCCCATTGCTATACTTGTATTTAGAGAAAACTCTCTCTTGCAGCCTGAGTTATATTAATCAGGCACTTATTATGCAAGGTTATACTTCTAAATAAAAGATTCCTTTAAAGTAGCTAACTCTGGTAATTTTAAGTTGGTTGGTAGAGTTACATTTTGTTATGTGTCTGTTTCTATGGGAAACACCACTTTCATATTACACTATAGGTATGGTGTGGATAGGTAGAATTTTGAGAAACATAATTTTTAATCTCAGGTGGCTGAACATTTGTCTCATATGAGTTATGTAACTGAGCAGAAATGCAGAAAAGCAATCCATGGACTATAAACACAAGCACTCTAGTCATTGCCAAAGGCTGAAAGCAAGTGTATCTCTAGTGGAGGTATAAAGAGAATATATAATGAGGAAATTAATGAACAGGGAAGATGGAAAACCCTTTTTTCTAAAATGCATGAGTTAGTGAGCTGATTTAATTCTTACTCTATTAAATAAAATCACCCCTTTTATTATTATTAATTCAGTAGATTATACCTTGGAGAAAGACAGATACATTTATTTAATAGTTTATAGGAACTTCATTTTTCTCTTTTGTGAGAGTAAAATGACTATGTTTTTACTCCTCTCCTGGTCTCTGTATTAAAATTATATATAAAACAATTTAGAAATACTTTGATTTTAAAACCATGATTTATACACAATGATATATTCTTAGATGCAAAAATGAGGAATTTCTAGATCGTAACCTAAAAGCATAATGATGTAATCTAAAATCTTCCAAGGGTAACTAAATTTTCAACTTGGAAAATAATTTCAAATACTTGAAATTGAAGACGCTACATTTGCGCTCATTTGGTAACAGTCTCCTCAAATACCTTCTCTCTTCCTCAAGCATTTATTGAAGGTTTTCATAGGTATAACAACACTGTAACTGGTGCTTCAACGAAAATATGTGCATGAAATAAATAGAAACCATGGTTTTTAATGTCAGGAATCATGGAACTTATTTTTAAAGATAATAAAAACTACCAAAAACATACTACTTGCTAAATACTATATTATTTGAGGACATTTAAAGTAAAAAAATTATATAATTTGATAACCTCAATAATAATAACTCCTGAATTAAAATGATCTTTCACTGGCTTAAACAGAAAACCTTCAATTATTTGTGTTTTTAAAGAGTTGTTTTCCCAAATGTATAAGATGGCTTATAGGTCTTTTAATTTAACAAGTAAAAGAATGTAAAAACACAGCTATTATCTCAATACAGGCTGAAATATATTTGATAAAATTTCAACTCTATTTTTATTTATTTTAATTAAATTGAGTTTCACATACTGAAATACAATTTTATCAAACCAATAGTTTATACTACATATAATGTTGGTACATTGGAGAAATTAGGAATAGACAAAAATATTGCAATGGGTATTATCATTATTTAAATATACTCTTTGGTTTTCACTTGCACAATATTACATAAAAACAATATAAAGATAGTACCTATTGAAAGAGAAAAGGTTTTTTCAGACAGTTTTGACAGATCATATATTTGCCTACCTAGAAAACATAAAGCAATAACTCATGGAAGATATTAGAACTTATGAAAGATATTAGAATTAATAAAATAATTCAGTAAACAAAATAAATTTACATAAATTAACACATTTATGACTATTTTTCTCTTTCTGCATAACAAGCTATTTCAAAATTTAGTGATTTAAAACAACATGTAATCTCACAGTGTCTCCACTTTGTAAATGCAGGAAGTATTTAGGTGGGTGATTACTCCTTAGTATCTCTTGAGATGTTGCAGTGAAATCATCAGCCTGGTTTGCAGTCAAATCAAGACTACACTCAAGTTGAAGTATACAGGAATAACCCAGAAAATTGTGAGTTTACCTCCAGAACACCACAATAAAGCAATATCAATAAAGTATATGAATATCTCAATAAAGCAAGTCAAACAAATGGAGGTTATTGACAATGGAATTATGTCTAAAAAAGTATAGAACTTGAATAAAAAGTATCTTATTGTTAAAAATGCTCAAAATCATCTAAGTTTTCAGCCTGTCATAAACTTTTTGCTCATGAAAGATCTTGCCTTGATGTTTATGGCTTCTCACTTACCAGGATGGTGGTCACTGAAGGTTGGAGTGGCTGTGTAAATTTCTTAAACTATGACAAATGTGAAATTTGGCATATATTAACTCTGCCTTTCTCAAAAGATTTATCTGTAGCATGTAATGCTGTTTGATACCATTTTACTCACAGTACAACTTCCTCCAAAATTTTAGTCAATTTTATCAAACTCTGCTGTTGATTTATCAACTAAAGTTTATGTACTATTCTAAATAATTTGTTTTCATTTCAACAATTTTCACAGCATCTTCATGTGGAATAGATTGTATCTCAAGAAGTTACTTGCTTTGCTTATCCAGAAGAAATAACTTCTCATCTGTTAAACTTACATATTCTGTACAATTGTCTCACATGAGTCATATAATGGATACCCAGGCTCCACTTATAATATGATTTTCTTTTTCCAATTTCCACTACATTGCAGTTTCTACCTCTAGTGGAATTTGGAACCCTTCAAAGTCTATGACAGTTGGAATCAACTGCTTTTAAAATTCCTTAATATTAATATTTTGACTTCCTCCCACATATTATGAATGTTCTTTATGGCATCTAGAATGGTGATTCATTTTCAAAAGGTTTATCAAATTACATGGCTCAGATCCATTATAGGAATCACTATCTATGGAAGCTATAGCCTTGTGAAATGTATATCTCAAATAATAAGATTTGAAAATCAAAATTACCTCTTGATCCATGGACTGCAGAGTAGGTGTTGTATGCAGGCATAAAAACAGCATTAATCACCTATACATGGTTATTAGAGCCATTGGGTAAACAGGAGCTTTGCCAATGAGCAGTAACATTTTCAAGGTAAAGCAGTTTGATGTTATAGAGATACTTATTTCCTTAAACCTCATGTGCTAAACTCTGACAGCATCAAACTTTTCTTCTGCAGCTTCCTCACCTCTCTCAGCCTTCATAGAATTGAAGAGAATTAGAACATTTTCCTGAATTAAACTTTAGCGTAAAGGAATGTTGTGGTTGGTTTGATCTTCTATTCAGACCACAAGAAATTTCTCCATATCAGAAATAAGGCAGTTTCACTTCATTATCATTCATGAGTTCAATGGAGTAGCACTTTTAATTTCTTTAAAGAATCTATTCTTTGTATTCACAACTTTGCATTCACTGGTTGGCATAAGAGGCTTATATCAGCCTATCTAGGCTTTCAACATGCTTTCCTCACTAAGCTTATCAATTTTTAACTTTTTATTTGAAGTGAGAGATATGTGATTCTTCCTTTCACTTGAACACATAAAGGCCACTGTAGGGTTATTAATTGGTCTAGTTCTAATATTATTTTGTCTTAAGGAATGGGGAGAAAAGAGAAGGAGATAAGAGACCCATAAGTTGGTAGAGTAGTCTGAACACACACAACATTTACCAAATAAATTCACCATCCTTTATGGGTGTGCACCAAAACAGTTATAATACTAACATCAAAGATCTCTAATCACAGATCATCATAACAGGTAAAATAATGGTGAAAAATTGAAAATATTACAGAATTACCAAAACATGACATATAGACACAAAGTGAGCACATGTTGTTGGAAAAATAACGTCAGTAGACTGGCTTAATGCAGGGTTGCCACAAACCTTCAATTTGCAAAAAAGGCAATATATGTAAAATACAATAAAATGAAGTACAAAAAAGATAAGTTAGTTCCAATTCCCAAACTCAGCAATGTGGTTTTTCATAGGTCTCAGTTCTTCTCAGGGTGATTTAGAGAGACACAGAGAGATGGAAAAGCAGACAGGTCAAGATAGAATGCACAGTTCAAATACATCTCAGAAGTGACTGTATTAGTTTGCGCTCACACTGCTCATAAATACGTACCTGAGATGGGTAATTTACACAGAAAACAGGTTTAAGGGACTCACAGTTCCACCTGGCTGGGGAGACCTCTCCAATCATAGGAGATGGCAAAGGACAAGCAAAGGCACATCTTACATGGTGGCAGGCAAGAGAGCTTGTGCAGGGGGAACTCCCATTTATAAAAGCATCAGATCTCATGAGACTTATTCACTACCATGGGAACAGTATGTGGAAAACTGAACCCACAATTCAATTATCTCCACCTGACCTCACCCTTAATAGGTGGGGATTATTACACTTCAAGGTAAGATTTGGGTGGGGACACAGCCAAACCATATCAGTGACACACTAGAATGTTTGTCATGTCATTGGACACAAAGATCAAATGTGGAACGATGTGGTAGAATGCTATGTAAGTGTTAATAACAGGAGTTAGACATCATTGTTGGATATCTTGGAGGCTAAAGTAGTCAAAAAGCAAAGCTATAATCAAGAGTATGGTACTATCAAAAAAAAAAACAAAAACCAGCATATAGATCAATAGACAGAATAGAGGAACAGAAATAAACCCACACATAAACAATTGATCTTCCACAAGCGTGTCATGAATACACAATGAAAAAAGACAGATTATTCAATAAATTATGTTTAGAAAAGTGGATATTCACATGCAAAATATTGGACACTTATCTTAAACCATATCCAAAAATTAATTCAAAATAACCAATAACTTAAACATAAGGCCTGAAACAGTAAAAGAAAACACAGGTAAAAACATAGGGCAAAAGTTTCTTGACATTGGTTTTGACAATTACTTCTTAGATATGACACCCAAAGCACAGGCTGTTATGGCAAAAATAGACACATGAGGACATATTAGGCTAAATATTTCCCATACAACAATGGACCTCAATCACATTGGGGTCATCACCAGAGACTTCAATCACATTGGGGTCATCACCTGAGACGTTGATTACCACCTGTGGAGGTCTGTTCAGCAGACCCTGACTTAATGACCGGATGAATGAATGCACTCACACAAACTAGAACACAGTGAATCTGAGCCAGCTAGGGATTGTCATTAGCTGCTTTCAGAGGGCGACTGCAGTTAAACAACCATGACTCCCTGTTCCTCCTTGCATTTATTCAGTGTTGATTTAATAACAGAGGTTCTAAGTCAACATACTTGGGGATAATTAACATGGTTAACAGAGTGGTTTTATGAAAGATAAGAGGTCTTGGTTCTGGGGCCCAGAATAAACACCATTAATGGATAACTCCCCTCTCCACCTCCTGCTGAAAGGACCATTCAGTACAAAGTTTACATGAGCAAACAAATTAGAGTGGGGACAAAGAAATGTGGGGTAAACAGACTTAACTGGGGAAACTTTATTATCCTAATCTTTTACCCTATGACTTAAATATCTAATGTAATGAACTGGCTGCCTTCAGCCTGTTCCATTTAAACCTTTCGGCCTTCCAAAAGGTTTGAGACTATAATCTTCTAACTTTCCCTAATGTTTCCCTAATTTTTGCCAGACACCCTTAGTGAATCCCAACAGGAAACAACTAAAAAAATAAAATGGCAACCAGTGTAATGGGAGAAAATATTGGCAAACTATATATCTGGTAGAGGGTTAATATCCAAAATATATAAGCAACTCCTGCAACTAAATAGTGAAAAAAAAACTGATTTAAAAAGAGCAAAACATCCTAATAGATGTTTTCTTTAAGAAGACATGCAGATGGCCAGTTACACAAAAAAGTGATCAACACCACTAGCTATCAGAGAAATTCAAATCAAAACCTAACGAGCTATCACTGCAATGAGACTTAATAGTGGAGATGTCAGGGAAATTCAAAACAAAAACACAAGAATCTATCACCACAATGAGATTTAATAGTTGAGATGGCTATGATAAAAAAGATTAAGGATGACAAGTGCTGGAGAGGATATAAAGTAAAGGGAACTCTGTATACTCTTCAAGGGACTGTGAGTTGGTATAATCGCTGTGAAGAGTATGGAGCATCCTCAAAAATCTGAAAATAGACCTACCATGTGATCCACAACTCTACTTTAGTGTATATATGGGAAAAAAAATCAGGCCAGGCACAGTGACTCACATTTGTCATCTCAATACTTCGGGTGGCCGAGGAGGGAGGATCGTTTCAGCTCAGGAGTTTGAGATCAGGCCTGGCAACATAGTGAGATCCGTCCTGGCAACATAGGGAGATCCCATCTCTACAAAAAATTAAAAATTAGCTGGGTGTTGTGGAACACACTTGTAGTGAGGCTGCAGTAAGCCATGGTTGTACCAACATACTCCAGCCTGGGCAACAGAATAATACCTAGTTTCTAAAAGATAAAGGGAAAAATCAGGAACTCAAAGAGATGTCTGCACTAATATGTTCATTCCAGTATTATTCACAGTAGCCAAGAGATGGAAATAACCTAAAATAAATGTACATCAATAGATGAATAGATAAATGTGGCATATACATGCAATATAATATTATTCAGCCCTATTAAAGAAGGAAATTGCACTATTTGTAACAACATAAATGAATCTGGAAGATATTATTCTAAAGTAAGCCAGACACAGAAAGACAAATGCTATATGATTCTACTTATAAGAGGAATGTATAATAATACAACTCTTGAAAGTAGGGAATAGAATGGTGAATGCCAAGACTGAAGGGAAGGAGCAATGGGAAGGTATTAACCAAAGGTTGCAAGGTTTCAGTTATGCAAGTCGAATAGGTCCTAGAAATTTACTGAGCAGCATTGTGCCTATGGCTAATAATTTTGTTTTGTATAATTACAAATTTAAAAGAGTGTATCTTAAGTTGTAAAAAGGGAAGAAGAAATTACTAACACCATTATTTTCTCTTCATTCTACCTGAGATCTTTATTCTCCAGGATATATTGGTTTACTTTCTCCCAGTAGTAGCAGGCCTTCCCTTCTCTTAGTCAATGAGTTGTCCTAATGAAGAACATACTTTAGATGTGTCCACATATAGGCTGTCAATCAATGTTGCTCTCTGTTTCCTTTGAAGAAGTTTGATTATTAATATTAATTGATTAATGGGTACAGAAGATATAATGATCAGAGGACAAAACATAAAATAGTACTAATTAAAAGTATATGAAAATGTTCAAGGTCACTAGTAATATAAAATTTAAATAAAATTGAAAGACCACCTTTGCACTCAAATAAGCAACTAAAATAAAAAATAATATATAATCCATGGTACATGTGTGTGTGTTTGTGTATACATATATGTATGAAATATTATAATCTATAACTATATATCTAATGTAGTAGCCACTAGTTATACATGATTATTTAATGTTAAATTTAAATTAATTCAAATTTAAATATTCATTTCTTCAGCTGTCCTAGCCACATTTAAATAGCTAAAAAGCCACATGTGATTAGTCACTACCATATTGAATGTCACAGAAATCCAGAGCATTTCATTCATCATAGAAAGAAAATTTATAATATACAGCACATTCGTACAAGATGAAGAGAAAGTTTCCAAAAACCAAATTACATAACTTTTTATAAAACTTCTTTTTGGTTAAATCTAGTGTAAAGAAAAAGAAACTTAAAAAAAAAAAAAAGAAAACAGGCTATGCTTACATTTCAACGAAATAGAGCTAAGATATGGAAAAGTTCCTGGTCATAAAAATAAAAAGAAACTTTCTCAGGCAGGTCTTTGGTTTAAGCAGAAAATAAACACGTCTTTGACAATATTATTCAATATCAAATGTAAGCTTATATTTAATTGTGTAAAGGATGAATATTATAAAAGTACACATTCACATAAGAAAGATAAATTTTTATTTGTCTTTGTAGAGTTTTTGGATCATTTATACATATAAAATATAAAATTTGTGTTCGAAACATTAAACCAAAATGCTATTATGAAACATTTCAGCTGATCAACTTCAGTTTTCTATAGCCTCATTTAATGTAATGAAGTTCCCATTTGGTGATAAAAATAAATTATAAGCTTTCCTGGTATAATAACACATTATCGATGCCCCTTATGTCAAAATCAACCTATTCAAAGCTTCTGTCAAGGGTGGTGTCTCACAGTTACTTCAATCACATTTAAAATGTAATAATATACAATAATCTTACCTGTTACCATTTGAGATAAATTGAATACTTTCCATTTCAATTTCTTGAAAACTGTTTAAAAGCAAAACAAAAACAAACAGTTTTGCTGCTTTTAAAGGAAGAATATGCCTGATAGTTATTAGGCTAATATTGTGAAGAATCAAACATTACTTTTCTTTCCTGAACCAGATTGCAATTTATAGATACACAAGTTCTTCAACTACATTTGAATGCATTTATATATGAAGAAAAAAATCTTACATTGTTACTTTTTGCCTGTGTGTGAACTTTTGAGGAGTATTGATGAAGGATAAAGAACATGGCCAGGGTGAAAGAGATAGAATAAGCTTTCCACTGATTACCTATGCCTCTCAAGGTGGCAGGAAACCTGTGCTCTTTTGCATTACTGAAATCTCACAAACTAGCCCAGAGCTCAGCATATAGTCATCTCCAAAACTATTTAAAAAATAATGTTGAATTAGGTCATGTCATCTTTAGCAAAGTAATCTATATGTGTCTCTTTTTGCCTTTTCTATCAAAAAAGAGATACTAATACTCACTTGTTTGGAAAATAAAATGTTGATTGGCACATATGATGGCTTTCAAATAGCTGGCACTTGATACATTGAATTATCTGTGTTTTTATTTGAAATACTGTTTAGAATTATCAAACAATATTTTTTGCAAAAACAAATACTAGGCATCAGTCAACTAGAAGTAAGGACAATTGTTGGAGAAAAGAGTCTTTCATTTTAAAATTACATTAGATAGGTAGATAAGTGAGGGTGATGCTAGGTTTGCTGGTCCTGTCACCACATGCCTTATCATCTTTGTTGATGAAAAAAGTCAAACTCTGTAAAATGTTGAAGAGATATATGCTGAGCAAAATGTGGGAACTATGACCTCCAAAACAGCCTCAGGAGGTCCTGAGAACATGTGCCAATGATAGTTGGGTTACAGCTTGGTTTTGTGTTTTAAGGAGACGTAAGACAATACATATGAGAAATAACCAAGATTAGAGCCAAACTGAAGGAGAACTGAAAATCAATGAATCCAGAAGCAAATTTTTTTCAGAAATACAATAGTAAAATAGACAGACCACTAGCTAAACTAATGAAGAAAAAAAGAGAGTAGAATCAAATAAACACAATCAGAAATAATAAGAGGGATACTACCACTGACCCCATAGAAATACTGAGAGAATACTATAACCATTAGAGAATACTATAAAAACCTCTGTGCATATAAACTAGAAAATCAAGAAAATGATAAACTCCTAGACACACAGTCTCTCAAGACTGAACCAGGAAGAAACTGAATCCCCTGAATAGACCAATAATGTGTTCTGAAATTGAGGCAGTAATAAGTGGCCTACCAACCCCCAAAAAAGCCCTGGACCAGACAGATTCATAGCAGAATTCAATCAGAGGTACAAAGAAGAGCTGTACCATTTATACTGAAACTATTCCAATAAATTGAAGAGGAGAGATTTCCCGTTTACTCATTCTGTGAGGCCAGCATCATTCTGATACCAAAACCTGGCAGAGATACAACAACAACAACAAAAACTTCAGGCCAATTTTCTTGATGAACATCAGTGCAAAAATCCTCAATAAAACACCGGCAAACTGAATCCAGCAGCACATCAAAAAGCTTTTTCACCATGATCAAGTTGGCTTTATCCCTGGGATGCAAAAAGCCATTGTCTCAGCCCAAAAGATTCTCAAGCTGATACACATATTCATCAGTCTCAGAATATAAAATCAATGTGCAAAAAATTGCTAGCATTCCTATACACCAGCAGGCATGCCAAGAGCCAAGTAATGAATGAACCTCCATTCACAATTGCTACAAAATATTAAAATACTTAGGAATACAACTAACAAGAGAAGTGAAGAATCTTTTGAGGAGGACTACAAACCACTGCTCCAAGAAATCAGAGAGTATCAAACAAAGGGAAAAACATTCCATGCTCTTGAATAGAAAGAATCAATATCATGCAAATGGTCACACAGCCCAAAGTAATTTATAAATTCAATGCTATTTCCATTAAACTACCACAGACATTACTAACATAATTAGAAAAATATTATTGTAAAATTCGTATGGAACCAAACTAGAGCATCAATAACCAAGACAATCATAAGCAAAAAGAACAAAGTTGGAGGCATGATGCTACCTGACTTCAAATTATACTACAAGGATACAGTAACCAAAACAGTATGGTACTGGAACAAGAATAGTCACATAGACCAATGGGACAGAATAGATAACTCAGAAATGACACTGAACACCTACAATTATCTGATCTTTGACAAACCTGACAAAAACAAGCAATGGGAAAAAAGATTCCCTATTTAATAAATTGTGCTGGGAGAACTGGCCAGCTATAGGCAGAAAATTCAGACTGGATTTCTTCCTTATGCCATATACAAAAATTAACTCAAGATGAATTAAAGACTTAAATGCAAAAGTCAAAACTATAAAAATCCTAGAAGAAAATCTAGGTGATACCATTCAGGACATAGGCACGGGCAAAGATTTTATGATTAACATGCTAAAAGCAATTGCAACAAAAGCAAACATTGACAAATGGGATTTAATTAAACTAAAGAGCTTCTGCGTAGCAAAAGAGACTATCATCAGAATGAACAGACAACCTACAGAATGGGAGAAACTTTGTACAAACTAGCCATTTGAAAAAGGTCTAATGTCCAGATTCTACAAGGAATTTAAACTTACAAGAAAAAAATAACCCTGTTAAAAAGTAGTGAAAGGACATGAACAAACACTTCTAAAAAGAAGACATACATGTGGCCAACAAACATATGAAAAAAAAATCTCAACATCACTGATCATTAATGAAATGCAAATCAAAACCATAATGAGATACCATCTCACACCAGTCAGAATGGCTATTATTGAAAAGTCAAAAAACAGCAGATTCTGGCGAGGTTGTATAGAAAAAGGAACACTTTCACGGTTGGTGGGAGTATAAATTAGTTCAACAATTGTGGAAAACAGTGGTGATTCCTCAAAAACCTAGAGGCAGAAATACCATTTGACCCAGCAATCTCATTACTGGATATATACCCAAAGAAATATAAATCATTCTATCATAAAGATACACAGACATGCATGTTCCTTACAGCACTATTTACAATAGCAAACTCATGGAATCACGCTAAATGCTCACCAGTGATAGACTGGATAAAGAAAATATGGTATATATACACCACGGAATATTATGAATCCATAAAAAGAAATGATATCATGTTCTTTGCAATTTGCAGGGACATGGATGGAGCTGGAAAACCATTATTCTCAGCACTTTAATGCAGGAACAGAAAAACCAAACACCATGTATTCTCACTTATAAATGGAAGCTGAATGATGACAACACAGGAACACATGAGAGGGAAGAACACACATGGGGCACCTGTGTGCGTGTGTTGGGGGAGCATTGGGAAGAATAGCTACTGAATGCTGGGCTTAATACTTGGTGACAGGTTAATCTGTGCAGTAAACCACCATGACATACACTTATCTATGTAACAAATGTGCTCATCCTGCACATGTACCCATGAACTTAAAAAAATATATAAAAGGACAAAAAAAAAAAGACGTCAAATAAATATATTTTGAAGTAAAATACTTTTATACCTTTCAGGGCCTGCTATCATGTGATGTTCTACTAGAGTTATGTTGGAATTTAGTATCTTATTGCTACAAAAGTCTGTTTGTCAGTCTTAAGATGTTTTTTTTATGTTAATTCTGGTCAGTTGTGCCTGAATTCCAAAGAAAGGGAGTGTGAAGAAACATGTCCAACCCCAGCCCTTCTCACCATGGCCTGAATGAGATGTCAGGTTTCTTCGGAATGTCTTTGGCCAAGAAGGGAAGTCCATTCAATAAGCTGGGGTCTTAGAATTCTAATGTTGGTTTCATCTCTCACAGGAAAGAAGAACTCCTGAGTAAATCTGAAGAGACTTTGAGAAATTCCATTTTCGTAAAGCAAGACCTAGATTATATGGTCTTAAGGCTCTTCAGACTTGGGCTCTGACTTCTGTTCCACAAATTAAAATCTCTCATTTTGCTAAAGTTCATTCTTTCTGAATTTTACTTTTCAAAATACCTCAAAATGAGGAAAATATCCCTAGTTATCTTACAAGACTATTGTGAGAAGTAAAGGAAATAATTATACGTTATATTTAGCTGGTGACTTGCTCAAATTAAGTAATCTGTTAATTGTTACAATGATGATTATTTCATTTCAACAATTTTCATACCAAATCTTAACCTTGAAAGAGGCCTCTGGCTTGAGATGAGCAAAGTTATTTTCAGTATACACTAAAATAACTTTGTTTTAAACTTTGCCCTTTATAATAATAGCCTGAGTCACATTTTTCAAGAGTTCCTTATTCAAAACTAGTTTACTATCATTACTTCTTACATGAACACATTGTGATGTCCACTCTAGTTTTGTACTGTAAACCCAAGATTTCTCAAATATGCATGGAATACATGTACTTTTCAACCTTACATTGCAAATTAATTGTTGAAACATGTAAATCATGCTTTCATGTTTGAGAGCTTTACTTACACGACTATAAATAGTCCTCAGAATTGTGTTTTGCATTTAGCTACTGTTAGGCTTTGAGTAGTCTTTGACTTCTTGTAAATAAAAATCAAGGTTTCTTCAAGTCAATGACCTTTAACAATAAAAAGTCACTTTTACTATCGTAGGAAATTACTAAAGAAAAATATTCCATACCAGGCAGTTGAGAAGATAAACAGTTATAGTATTCTTAGAAGTAAAGTTACTTTGTGTGAAGCTACATAACACTTCCCATCAGATTGAAATAACATGCACTCCCTATGCGGGAACAGAAGTAGGCACAATATGTCTTTTTCACTTTCTTCCAAATCAGGAATGTTTGCCTATCACAAAATTCATAGTTAATTTTAATTACAAATTGTGAAAATATCCGCCATAAGTTTCAGAAAAGTGTAATAGATATGAATATCAACTTTGGAATAATTTCTGGAGATACCAGCTCTGTAATTCCTGGCAAGGTGTTCTATCCTTTTATCTCTAACTTTACACCCCTATAAAATATAAAAAAATACCAACTAATTCAAGTAATTGTGGGATTAAATGAGGTAATACATGCACAATGTTTAGCACGTAAATTGAATAAATTACTGAAATAATTCTCCTCTCTAAAATTATGATTTTTTGTTATCATTTTTTATTAGCTATGCATTGTTCTAGTGCTAAAGATAAAAACATATTAGCTAGACTATTGTCCAAATCAAATGTTTCTTTATTAATTCAATCTTTATATATTTTCTTCTCATATAGTTTCTCTCTCCTCACTTTTATGACCGTTCTGCCCTGGATATTATATGGTTTCTTATGTATCTGCCCCTGTCCTGGAAATAGCAAGATTCTTGTGGTTGACAGTATCCTCGAAGAACTTAAACATTTTTTTTTTCAGAGACAGTCTCACTCTGTCACTTTGGCTAAAGGGCAGTGACATGATCATAGCTCACTGAAGTCTCAAACTCCTGGGCTCAAGTGATCCTCCCAATTAGCTAGGACTACAGGCACCTGCCATCATGCCTGGCTAAATTAAAAAGAAAATGTAGAAATGGGGGTTCGTTTATGTAGCCCAGGATGGTTTCAAACTCCTGGCCTCGAGCTCCTACCTCGACCTCTCAAAGCACTGGGATTACAGGCATGAGCCACTGCACCAGGCTCTATTCTCTCAGAACTTTACCCATACAGCGTTCCTTCCCCTGTAACAGGTCTAGCGCAGCACCTTGTATATGCCATGGGCACAAACACATTTAAAAGAAAAGAGTGGAGAAGAAAGGAGAGTTAAAGAGGGTATGGAAACAAAAGGAGTGGAATGAAATAACATGAAAAGATGAAATGAAAACAGACTAAATAAGGAAGTCCTCAGTTATAGAAAGAAAAAGATTCTAGTTCCTTCTCTTTCTCTCTTTCTTTCCCTCCCTCCCTCCCTCCTTTCTTTTCTTTTCTCTTTTGTTTTATTTTCTTTTCTTTCAGAATTCTTCAAGTATTTATTTAGGAAGTTCTCCTAAGATTAGAAGTGCTTTTGAACTACACATCTCAAAACAATTGATCTCTTTAAATTACTCCGATTAGGAAGAAAAAACGTTTTCATTTCATCGTAAGTTTACAGACATTATGCTTCAAAAATATAACATGAACTAAAGCTGGAAATATGATTTGATGATTAAGATATGCCCTGGTGAAAATGATTATCTCATGTAACAGCTGGACTTTAAAAATATTATACTTTTGAGTTACTTTGATTTATTTTTATTGTTATTTTTGTATTAATTGCGTGATTAACAATTGCATGGCTGTAGAGGGGTGTTGCTTATCCAAAGACAATTTCCCCTTCTGCCTTGTTAATTGCTCTTTGATTTCTTTATGTGTTCATAATTGTTTACATTCTTCAGAAAAAACATTATTATCCCCAGCCCTAGCCATTAAAAGTGAATCTTAATTAACCTAAAACAATAATGATAATTAGAATCTCCTTTTCCAATGATTAAATTAGATAGCCAATCCAATGCAATTATTACTTATGAGGGCTTGGGGAAATTTTCTGTGCTTCTAGGAGATATATCTTAGTTATTAATGAAGAGCTTTTTGAAATAAAAAGGAAGTTCTGTTTTTGGCCTCTGGAACAATAGTGTACATAGTTGTAATGCTGGGAGCTGCTGCAGCAATCTGGATGCCAAGAGGTGAACTAACAAACCTGCTGAGCCTGGGAGGATAAAAAGACAGAAAGAACATGAGTTTCTAGTGACATTATTTGGATATAAATTCACCAGCAGAACTTTTCATTATGTGAGATAATAAATACTATTTTTACCTAGTTATCTTGACTCTGGATTTTTTTAGTTACTTGAAAAAAAATACGTAATATAATAGATCATATTTGTGGAGAAAACAAAAAGACATTTTAACTAATAGATACTGGTCTACAGAATTTAAAAGTAGCAAATTATCAGTGAAAATATTTCTAAATGTAAATATCATTCCCCAAATGAATTAGTTGGTTTTCTTCTCTATTTTCTTGACTTATTTTCCAACCTACCCTTTGTTATTTTCTTCCATGCTTTTATAAAAATCTTCCACAACTCCCTGAATGTAAATCTTTTATAAAGTAAACAATTTATAACTGCAGAAAATAAACTGTGTTTTTTACACTGTTTAATACAACTTTCAAAACACATGCTAAGGCATTTTCTGGGGATAATTAGCTCTAAGAAATTATATTTTCATTCTTTGAAAATTTGCATTAAAGAAATATTCTACTTGTAACTGGCGCATGAAAGTAACAACTTATTAAAGATAATTCTAGAGGTATTTTCAAAAATTCTATTAAACCATAAATGAACCATCTCTTTAATATCGTTGTTCTCTCCAAGGGTAACACACTGTCAGAGAATTCTTGTAAAGAAATAACAAGATATGTAATTATGTTTTAATTTATGCTTAGACTCCCATAACAGCCATATATATGAAAATGCATTAAAACACCTGGGCCACAAATATAACATAAGGCTGGGTGTGGTGGCTCATGCCTGTAATCCCAGCACTATGAGAGGCCTAGGTGGGCAGATCCTGAGGTCAGGAGTTCAAGACCAGCCTGGTCAATATGGTGAAACCTCATCTCTACTAAAATACAAAAACAAAAACAAAAAAATTAACTGGGCATGGTGGCACACACCTATAGTCCCAGCTACTTGGGATGCTGAGGCATGAGAATTGCTTAAACCCAGGAGGCAGAGGTTGTGGTGAGTGGAGATTATGCCACTGCACTCCAGCCTGGGCAACAGAGCAAGAATCTGTCTCAAACAACAACAACAAATAATAATAATAATAATAATAATATTTGAGGCTAGGAAAAAAAATCTAAAGAAATGTACTTGAGGAATGTACTTGGACTCTAATCTGATCTGAATGACATAAATGCTGAAATCTCACTGTGTTTCAAAAGACATACAAAATCAATTTCCTTAGTGATCAAAATAAATGTATTCCTATTCTACAAGTAATTGACACTCAGTGGTTAGAATTTAATTGCGATGCTTATTTAAATAACTAATTTTAATGAAGGTAAAGGGTCATTTTTAGTAATCTTGAATTAAAAGAATAAATAAGAAAGTAAATTAATGCTTTGAGTTTTCAAACTTTTTGAAAGGAAATAACCTCAACTCATTTTGTTGGTTTGAATAGAAATGTAAAGGCAGACTGTCACTAAATTTAAATGCTTCTTATAAATGTGAGCATTTACTCTAATGAAGAATTCAATTTTCAAAAAGTAAACTTAGAAATAATATTTTACAAGCAAAATATGTGTATTTTCTAATCTGTTGTATAAATTAACTCACTGCATTTTATAATAAATAGTCTCTGATGGCTGAATATTGCCCCATGCCCCCTCATAATTTATTTTAAATATCTTTTCTTTCAAAATTGAAACATGCACTTTTGGGTTTTTTTTTTTTTTTTTTTTTGGTGTCTTATGTGTTAAACTACAAATAGGCTCACCTGAATTTTGTGTGAAAAACAAAAATTTCACATTTTTAATAGCAATATGACCTTGTGGGCTATAACAATATATTTATCAGATAGGTCAAGTTATGTCTATACTTACATTGTGAAGCAGATCACTACAAATGGCAAAACAATTTCAGTATTACCCTCTTTTAATGGCTACTATAGGCTTTCCCTGTTGTGCATATAAGATAAAACCATGCAAAGTTTTAATATCACCTTTAAACATATGATATTTAATTAAAACAAGAAGCAAAAAAATCTTAAGATAAGTAAGGCCAAAAATATAAACATATTTTATATATGACTGGGTGCAGAGCTGTAATTCCCTGTTAACTGCCCATTGTGTCTCAAACTTTTATTTTTAAACCTAAAACCATCTGACTTTAAGGCCACATTTTTGCACCGTTCAGAATGGAATTTGACTCTCTTTCTCTCTCTCATTCTGTCTCTCTTTATATTGACTTAAAAAAAACTCTTTAAAAACTATAGAGCTTGGAGATAAACTACTTCCAGACAGGGTGAAACTTAGAGGTTGATCATGCTCTTCCACTACATTGTTGTAGTAACAGAAACTCAGCTAATAGCACTGCCTTTGATAGACATTTGCTAGACTTCCTTGATATAGGAGAACACTAATTTACACTCTGTTGGAACATACTTACATAATATTATATTCTAAGACAATATTATATTCTAAGATTCATTAATACTAGCTCAAGTGGTACTCAGCCTGTGGAAAACGCTCTATTCCAAAATATTGCAGGATGAAGTTAGAAACATCTGCAAACTTTGTGACTGTTCTTCCTTGCGCCTTTATTGGGCATCCAACAGGAAGATAAATTTTGTCACATGATATTCTTTGTAACTGGTAAACAGGTGTACTATTCCTTGGAAAGCAGGTGGTAGAATATGCTGCACAGAAGTAGAGCAGGTAATTGTCTAAATTTCATGTGTTTTAAGAGCTGATGAGTTGACGGACAACATGGTCACCTGGAAGCTACCATGATGTCTAAAATTCTCTCTGTCACAATATTGACAATATGGTTTCTTAAGCTGTTCCAACACACGTTTTTGTGAGTAGAGAAGAACAGTTAACACCTCAGCAAAATGAAGTTTTCTGATTAGCAAATTTCAGAATGAAAGATTCCTTAGTATATTTATTGCATAATAATAATATAATACAGTCCGATGGCATCTTCTAAAAATATCTTAACTACTTTAATCTCAGATATACTCACAGCATTTTAAGCAGTGGTATAGGCATAGATGGCAATTCAACCAAGTTTAAATTAGTTCTAGCTCTTCTCTTCCTAAGCTTTCTTCTTTATAACTTACTGCTCAGGATAAAAAGAAAATTCCTGAATAGAGAATGATTGAAGCAGAGGGGATGCTTGCAAAGAGACTGAAATGGGAGGCTTGAACTTCTGTATCAGTGAAAAGACTTTGGTGTACCTTGGTGATGAATATTTCTTGGAATACGAGGTCCCTGAAAGACCATTTGGGATGGAAGAATAACAAATATTTGCTTCTTCACAGTTTGGTTAAACATAGGCTTGCCAGGCAAAATACAGGATGTTCAGTTGAATGTGGGTTTCGATTGTATTAGTCTGTTCTCATACTGCTATAAAGAACACTGAGACTGGATAATTTATAAAGGAAAGAGATTTAATGGACTCACATTCTACATGATTTAGGAGGTCTCAGGGAATTTACAATCATGGTGGAAGACGAAGCAAACATATCCTTCTTCACATGGTGGTAAGGGCAGGAGAGAGAAGTGATGAGCAAAGGGGGGAAAAGCCCCTTATAAAGCCAACAGATCTCATGAGAACCCACTCACTATCACAACAACATCAGCATGGAGGTAACTGCTCCCATGATTCAATTACCTCTCACCAGGCCCCTCCCATGACATGTGGGGATTACGGGAACTATAAATCAAGATGAGATTTGGGTTGGAACACAGACAAACCATATACAGATCAACATTGAATAATGATTATTTTTAGTAGAAGTATATATTTATATACTTGTACTAAATAATTATATAGTTATTCTAAAAAATATTTTTTGTTAATCTGATGTTTAAATTTAACTGGACAAGCTGTACTTTTATTTGCTAAATTTGCCAATCTGTTTTACATGGCCATTCTGTAAGACATTGTTAGTTTACTTAATTCACAGAACTTCCTCCACTTTTCTTCCAATTGTTTGATAAGCCTTGAAAAATTAATCATAATCAGGCTAAGTCAGTCATAAGCCATTTTGCTTCCCTTGCCATCTATTGGCATAAAGTGAACATATGATATAGCCAATGAGAAATAAGAAGAAGCTAATAAGGACTTTTGTAGTTCTTCATAGTTAAAAAGACAATACATATAGTCATCCACAAGAGAATAGTTATTTCTAACGACTCCGAAGAAACCAATCACCTGGTCCTTTGTCTTCCCCACATAAACTTACTAGATGGCTGCACTAATGACATGACTAACACCAAGTATTGGAGATTAAAGTTTATAAATGCTCACACCAATGGGGAAGAAGGGCTTCACCAGCCAGAGGTTGGTGATGATGAGGTAATTGAAGAAATAGCAAGGTTAAAGGTGAAAGTTATTTTTTAATTAAAGAGAGGCTACATTTTGTATGCATTCACCTAACTGGTTGGATATGAAATCTAATCAGCAGTCATAGGTATTACCGAAAAGAAAATTTGTTTTTCTACATTTGTCACAGCATGTCAAAAAGTCACTGAATCCCCTAACACACATAGAGCATTTGAGATATTATGAGAGGAGGGAGGGCACAAGGAGGAGCAAGTTGGAGGACTTTCACAAGCACCACTTGGTCAAAGTGTACTTCTATAAACAGTTGTCACTTGAATATCACAAACTAATGGGCTCCTCTCATTACAATATTACAAGGAAAAATAACACTGAACCACTGTTTTGCTTCTTATTTGGCCATTTTTACCTAAGAATATAATATTGGCGACTGTGATGGTCATCTTGTAGCAATGATAGAGAAAGCCTGAATTCTTTATACAAAAAGTAGGTTGACATACAAAGCTTGGATTGTGTACCTCTTGACTCCTTGTTATAAAAAAAAATCATAAGAATTTTGTTTTTATTTTTTACAACTATATTCATATCACCAAAATAGTAAAAATTCTTAATTTCTTAATTTCTCTCTTTTTTAATTGCACTTTAGGTTCTGGGGTACATGTGCAGATCATGCAGGATTGTTGTATAGGTACTTAATTGGCAAGGTGGTTTGCTGCCTTCATCCCCCCGTCACCTATATCTGGCATTTCTCCCCCATGTTATCCCCTCCCCCAACTCCCTACCCTCCACTGTCCCTCCCTTAGCCCCACCAACAGACCGCAGTGTGTAATGCTCCCCTCCCCCGTGTCCATGTGTTCTCATTGTTCAACATCCGCATATGAGTGAGAACAAGCAGTGTTTGATTTTCTGTTCTTGTGTCAGTTTGCTGAGAATGATGGCTTCCAGATTCATCCATGTTCCTACAAAGGATACAAACTCATCAATTTTTATGTCTGCAGAGTATTCCATGGTGTGTATGTTATTTCTGAGAAAAGAAGCAGCTTTAAAGACACCTATGGAGTTTCTTTTATTTGAAAATATTTGCTTAGTAACTACTATGACAAAATACTTATTTAGACAATACATATAGTCATCTATAAGGCTAAGTTTTTTTTGCATTAGGGTAAAATCATTAGAGTTAAAGAAGAAGGAGGGATTCTAAAGTTTAGCTAGAACACTTAGATGAAATAGGAAAAATCGATTAAGGATTAAGTGGAAGATAGAGTAAAAAATTGTGTACATAAAAATTCTATTATGACTTAGACATTCAAGTATAGTAATTATGCAGCAAGTTTTATATACAGTTGGAACATCAGGAGGCACTAGAGAAAGATACATATATTGAGAGTCGCAAGCACACAGGGGGAAGTTAAATATAGGTGGAATGACCTTGGGAAAGAATGTGGATAGTAAAGAACAACAAAAACTGAAAGGGACTCAGGGATGTTTCCTAAAATAGCCCAGAGTTTAAAGTCTATTCAGAACCAGCAGCTATTAAAGAACATACAGAAGCAGTATCCAATGAGGAATACCAGGAATTTTTTCAAAGAGCTCAATTATATTAAACACTGCTTCGTGGTTGCTTAAAATGAAGACAAAGCAACTTCTATTGATTTTAGCCATGAAAATGCTCTCTGTGACCTTGACAAGAATTCTAAAGTGTATGTTGGAAATTGTATTAGGTAATTTAAAATGTCATTGGCAGGGGGAGAAAATCCCAGCACTTTTTCATGTGAAATATGTTCTTGCAGTAACTAAAAGAAGAGAAATGAGGCAGAAGACCCTATGTTTGTGTGCTTCCAAAACAGCTGGAGTATAGTTCATAAGTAATTAAGAGAGGATGAGCTCCAGAGCAAATGTGAAAGAAATGGCCTTTGACAATAACTGATAACAGAACAATTTTACATGGTAAGGTTAGATGAAGAATACAGGACCACATATAAGAATGACTATTCAGTTGGTAATAGAATACTGAGAGAGGTCATATTGATTGAGATTCAATTTCAAAATGAGTTTTGAGTCAAGATTATACAGTCTAAGTGAAGACTGGAGAAAGTATAGGTGGTTTGAGGAGACACTTGAATATACAAAATAATTATTGAGATCAAAATAAAACACACTAATGGAGAAAAAATTGTACTACTTGGTAGCATTACCCATTTTAGGATTGTCTTTTTGAATTTAAAGATGAATTCAGTCAGTTCAATGCATGCATTTTCCATAGCAACTTTAGGAAAGAAAAGTGGGTTCAACATTTGTTGGGATTCTATATAAGCATGGAAATAAAAAGCAGAAGAGTAATGATCACTTTGAAAATCTCATGTTGGAATTTTGGAAGTATTAATCTGATAAAGGATTTGCTACAATATGGTTCTTCACATAAATTAACTAGAACAGAAGAGATATGAAAATGTTTGAAGTTATGAGAAACCAAGGTTTTGAAAAAGAGAGTTATTGGGCATAGCAAGTTCCAGATTGTGAACTTGTATGTAGCTTCTTGCTGTAGAAACCATTGTTTTTTTCTGGCTGAAATTTTATTTTTAGCTTCTACTCATTCACCCTTTTATTCAATTCTCACTGTTAATTTGAACAGATAATTTGGAAAGACTGGTGAAGCACAAAATGTGTTTGTCTTGTTAATTTTGTTAACAATTCAATCTACAAGGAGAGTGCATTTTCATAAATAGCTATGACAGTTGGGTAGTTAAAAGCATGAATTCTTCATTCAGAAAATATTCTCCAAAGTGAAGCTATAATGACTGTTCCTTATTTTCATAAGTCTTTGCTTTAAAAAATAACAGTATTCAAACCATTACTATTATGAGTGACATCCATCCATTCAGTTTAATTTCCCATAATTTTTGTCAGGGCCATTTAGTAAAATTGAGAAAAGATAAAATACCTAGACAGTAAAAAATCATAATCTTGTAAAAACACTGTAATGTTATGATTTCCTAAATACTCGAAGTTAGTACATAAGACTTACTGCATAATCTCCTTGTAGATATAATTGTTAACATAATTAACAACACAAATACACTTCTGTATACACAAGACAAATACTTCTAGAGTCATCTAAATTAGACAGCCCATATTTCCTTTTTGAAGTCAAAATAGGTTCTACAATCTCTCTTAATATATCATTTCTTTTTATATCACGGATGGTAAAGAAGTTAATCATTGCTATGGCTCAGATGTGTCATGTGTCACCCAGAAAGCATGTGTTGGAAACCTTATTGCCATCTTAACAGTGTTAAGAAATGGGTCTGTTAAGATGCGATTAGTTGAGGTGGGCGGGATCACTTGAGGTCTGGGGTTCGAGACCAGCTGGGCCAACATGGTGAAACCCCATCTCTACTAAAAATACAAAAGTTAACCAGGCGTGGTGCCACACACATGTAATCCCAGCTACATGGGAGACTGAGGCAGGAGGATTGCTTGAACCTGGGAGGCGGTGGTTGCAGTGAGCTGAGATCATACCACTGCACTCCAGCCTGAGCAACAGAGTGAGACTCCCATTCAGAATAAATAAAGATGTGGTTACTTCACAAGGGCTCTGTCCTTTTCGGTGGATTAACACCATTATAGTGGGGGTGCGTTCTTCATAAAAGGCCAAGTTTGCACCCCACCATCCCCTCCACTTTTCTGCCATGTGAAAAACAGTATTCCTTCTCTCTGGAGGATTCAGCTTCAAAGTGAAGAGGACACCCTAACCAGACACCAGTCCTACCAGTGCCTTGATCTTCGACTTCCCAGCCTCCAAAACTTTGGGAAATAAATTTGTATTTTTAAATAAATTACCTAGACTTAGGTATTCTGTTATAGCAGCACACACAGTCTATGACAATTATATTTCAAAGCTTTTTTAGGTGACATTATAACTCTCACACCATCAATTCTAGCAATAAAAAAATCTCAAACCAGAACATCATAATTCTAAGTAGTGCTTTTGTCTAATTTTTTCTTACAGTGTTTCCTATTTTAAGTTCTAAATTCCAACTCTTTATTATGATAGTAACAACATTAGAAAACATAAAAAACATAATTAATAAAACACCTAATTATGTGACCTAATAAAATAATCATTAGAAACATACTTTCTTCTAGCTTTTTTCTATGTATTTGTAGCTATATATGTAAATGCATATGATAGTCACCTTATGACATGTATAATTTTCATCCTGTGACTTTTTGAATGATTATGCTATGAATTATTAGTATAATGGGTTACCCAGTTTAGTGATTTTAAAAGATGTTTTAGTATCTATTAATTCATTTGTTTTAATAGCTACATGGTGAATATCTGGAACTTGTGGGCATTTTATAGTTTTTGGAATGGTAGATGTCAATTCTTGAGAACGACTTTCTTTTGGAAAAGATAGCAGAATTGGCCCTGTCTCATAAGTTTTATAAAGCAAAATATAAAGTCCAACCACTTTTTACAAAGAAAATAGTCATTCTGTATCTAAATGCAAACGTTTCAAACTAAGATGGTAAGTATGTTAAGACATGTAAATTAGATTGTTCTTAGCCTACACATGGAATTAGAATATTCACATCAATTTTTAAAATTACTTCAGATTTTCACAACTTTGCTAGTGTTCACTGTCAACCACAAGTGTTATTCAAATTTTAATTATCCAGGATTTTAGAATATTTCATGATGATTAGGTGGGGCTAAGGTTACCCTCTGAAAAAAATTCATATAAGTGGCAGTCATTTCTAGATGTAAATAAGCAGGACTCTGGCATAGTACATTTGCCTCTTTTGCACACAGGCCATTGGAAACACATTGAGCATTTCCTTTGCTATATGGGATCCTTCTAGGACCATAAGACTTTCATATCACATTAAAAAATTGTGAATTACTTTCTCATGACATGCATTTTGTTTTAGTACTGAGGCTGGTTAAGTAAAGCTTTGGTAAAAGTAGTGTTTTGAGGAGTTGAAAGAGATCTATATATATATATATATGATGAGAGAAAGTATATGAAACCATCCTAAAGATTTCTGCGACCTCTGGGTTGGCAAAGGAGAGAGAAGTAGCAGAGGCAGCAAATGGTGACCAACATGACTGATTCTAAAGCATGTAAGCAAAAACCCCAGACTCAGAAAACAAGTGTTACAAAAATTCTGAAAGTATTCTCACATCTTCGCAGGACAATTACTCCCCTAAGCAGCAACCAAACCCATTTTTCATTTTATATCTCTCTCTCCTGAGATATTTTTATGGGATATTTTTTGTCATAGAAATAAATAGTAAAATATAATTTGCTTTAGAGAAAATTGCAGTATAGACAGTTTTCGCAGAACTAATGTACTTAGTACTTTGAACAAAGCTATTTGGGTTTATACATTCTAAAACATCAATTTTTTAAAAATTTAGTCTAAAATTTATGACTATAAAATATAGCCTTTGATTCTTTGAAATAATAAAATGCTTTTATCAGAATCTTTAAATAACTGTTTAGTTTTTCTCTTTAGCAAATACTCATACGATTATAACCGAATAGAAGTCCATCTATTGAAAAAAAAATTGGAATTTCCTTCAGATGTTTGGAATCATATCTACATCACCTTTCTTGCTTGTTAAAAAATATACTTCTACTTAAGATATATTCAAAATCTCTTCTATGATTCTACCATTTCTTTAATCTCAACAAGCTTTAATGACATGGTTACCACCTCTTCAGCCTAATATCAGCTAAAACATAAAAGAAATATGGAATGATGTCTTTCCTCTATAAAAGATTAGAAATCTTTAAATATGGAGTAAAAAACTAGAGAGGATTGCTGGTAATTATTTGCTTGATTTAAATTAGTTATTTACAAGTGCAAATTTTTAAATGAGAACCCCCGACTACTTTATTTTTTAAGACTAAATTATATTTAGTTTTGTAATATTACCTTTAAAAACTCTTTTCCAAAGAAGGTAAAATAAAATCTATAGTCTTCCACTTCTTTTTAGTGGAAGCCATTCCTTTCTTCCTGTCAACATTCACTAAGGGTCTGAAAGATAGGTCCCCTGTCTAAATTCCACCCCAACATTATAGAACATAATGGTTTCAGTTCCTCTGAAGGTCACGATAAAGCATTTGTTCAACTTCTTCTAAGCCTTTTGGAACCAGCTCACCATAATAAAATTTTATTTTTTGATGTTTTGGTGCCAAGAAACATGCAATGTATTTTTATGAGTTATATAATTTGTAGGAAAAAAAATTAAGGTATATTTGCCACTTTTAAAACCAATCACTGAAAAATATTTGTCTATTTGCCAAATATCCTGACACAAGTTGGAGAAAGAGGCAAAATTGGGTTCTAGTACTATCTGATTACAGAGCCTGTCCTTTAAAAATTTGTTCTATTCCGAAACTTTCCTCAGTCCCTTGGCATCATTAAACACAAACATCTTGTAGATACAGCTTTAAAGTACCAGAAATAGGCTTTCTGTTGAGAAATAAGTTCCTACAGTATCAAAGTCCCCTTGCCATGTGTCTCCCCTGGTCGGAGTCTCACCTTGGTGGCTCTTTTCTAAACTGACTTTTTTTTTATGAGCTCAGGTGTTGGCTCGGCTTCTGCATATTCCTCAGCATTCCACTAATGCTTTCCAGACACTCAGATTGACGGGTGAAAAGTCTAGGTTATAAATATTCTAGCCACACTCCTCAAGAAGTCTCATATGCCCCTGTCCCAGCATAATCTTTTGATGAATGCAGTTAAATCAATTCCAAAGAGTAATTTATTTACATTTGGAACAGCAAAACTTTCAGTCACATTCATTCAATCGATCTGTTATTTCATTGAAAATACTCTAGGCTGTGAAACTGTGCAGAGGCTTGCCTAACATTGTCTTGCAAATGCCAAAATTAAAAGCTTAGTGCTCAGGGAGAGTAAAGGACAGTAATAATAACCTCCACACCAGCAAGAAAAACTGTTTCTTGGCTGACTTTCTGATTTACAATGCAAATTTCCAACTGTCCATCAGTGAAAATCTCAGTAGCTATATTTTTGCTCTGTCAGAGACAATTTAAAATATTTTCTGCTTACATGGACACGGTGCTCTCACTCTTACAAGCCTAGAATTTACATCTTTTAAGATTTAAATACATCACCGATTGCAGCAGGGAAAGTGATGTGAACTTCACTGCATTCTCCAAACTGCTGCTCTGAGCCTAGAAAGAGGGGTGGAAGGTTCAATCTCTATTTATTTGATTTTAAAGTTTTGCTATTTCAGTGAAAAATAATGTGGTAGGGGACAGAACACTCAATCTGCTGCTGGCCAGCATATTGATTGTATACGCTGTGATTTGCTATCTGGATAAAGAAATATTTTGGCATCACAGCTGGAGTTGGATATTGGCAGATTTATTGAGAAGCAAATTCAATATATTAGAGGATTTACTCCATTCTTGTTCTTTACAAACTATGACCTGCAACTATAGTTATGCAATGTTGTTTTTCTGGGGAGGGTGAGTTTTGAGGAATTTACATCTTAACATATTCCTGGTTGTAACTTTATTTTTCAGTTCTAAGTCAAGTCATATACCATTTACAGATAAATCTTGGAAAATACGGCAGAGTTTCATTGCTTAAAGGATCCTTGTGAGCATCATTAACTTACTTTCTGGTAAGATAAAAAGGTATGGAGAAGCACAGCTAGTTAGTGGAAGTGCAGGAACAAGATCTGATTTTTCTCATTTGAGGTCGTTCATTAACAACTCAAGACAGCAAGCAACATTTGAGAACTGAAGAGCTTTTTATGTGTTGTCTCATTCAGTATTATCATTTACACCGTTTGAAGTTTAGTAACTATCTCTGCAGGAGTGAAATATTTGTATTTTTTAAATCAAGTAGTCTAATAGAGACTATTCGTTATGAAAAATTCATGAGTAATTTCTGTTCTGTTTAGTTGCTGTGACTCAATTTCTTCATCTTTCAGTTGTGATAACACTAATATCTACCTCACAGATTTGTAACAATACCTGGACCACATGGTAAGTGCTACATAAAAGTATTTGTTAGAGTGTCCTTATTCTAGAAAATAGAGCTTAACCAGTTGAAGCATGATTTTATTAATGTAACATAAAACCATAAAGTTTTCTTCATGAATCAGATGACTAGTGTTTCAGCTTGGAAGGAAGCAAAGTGTCCCAAAAATATAAGTAACTGTTTAGACAGGGGCTTATATAACACAAAATAGCCTCAGCTGTGATTTAGTGGAAAGTCTGAGACAGAATAATGAAATAGAGAAGCCACTTCTATGACTTTCATTCTTGTTTGTCAATGAGTCTATGATTCCAGGTCCTAAAATTTTATGTAAGATTACTTTTAATTGTTTGGAGGGGGGAAAAAAAGGGCAAGAAAAACATGAAAAAAAACTTCATTAAATTCCTTGAATTGTATATTGAAGATATTTTTATGGAATATTGGCATCCTGAAAGTAATACTTAAATAATTTCCCAGCATGGTATAATCTATGCCTGCACATATTTTGCATACGTTATTACCTTCCACCAAGGAATGAAAATGAGAATTGTTTAAAATGGGATATGCTTGATAGTGAATCAAATTTTCCTAGTATGTAAATTATTTCCTGGGAGTGAATAAGGCACATTGGGAGCAATTTAATAAATGATACCCTGGAGGTCTGAATGGATTAATGAAGCTGATTATCCTTTTCCTGCAGAAGGAGAAAACTGTCACTCTGCAGTTAGCCTAAATGAGCTCTCCATAGTGTCACTTGAAGGTATTTTTGCGTGGAGAAAGGAGATAAATATAGGTGCCCCATTTAATTCTTCTTGGGGTACAGCGACTTTATATGATTACTTTCTTTCTCTCTCGGTATGGTGTCATTAGCAAAGAAGAATTTAGCCTTGGAGAAAAAGAGTGAGCTGGTTCTGTTAAAATAAAACATATCTGCCCTGGTGGTGTGGAGCCTTGCCCAAGGTGAATGCCATAGTCTTTCTCTTCTAAATACCGACGCTGACGGCTGGAGCTGGCCTCCTCTGCAGTGGTTCACAGGTGTTTTTCTATAAAGCACTTCTATGGAGAAGGTTTAGTGCTCTTTACACAGCAACCAACAACAGGTGAGGTGCTTATAAGTACCAATCAGAAAACAGAGTCTTACCCTTGTATTTGAAATCACCGTATTAGTTATCTACTGTTGTGTGACAAAGTATCACAAATATAGAGGCTTAAAACAACAAAAATGTATGATATCACTCTCTTAGTCAGTTTGGGCTGCTGTAACAGAAATTCCATAGACTGAATGGCTTAAACAATAGGAAATTATTTCTCACAGTTCTGGAGGCTAAAAAGTCAAAAATCAAGGTGCTGGTCAACTCGGGTCCCACTGGGGGCCTCCTCCTTGTGTACAGATTGCTGCCTTCTTGCTATATCCTCACATGGCAGAGAGAGAGGAAGAGGGAGATTGGGTCTCTTCATCTCCTTATAAGAACACTGACTCCATCATGGAGACCCCATCTTCAGGACTTCACCTAAACCAAATTATTTCCCAAAGGCTTTACTTCCTAATACTAAACCACTGGGGGTTAGAGTTTAAACATACAAAATTGGGGGAGATATAAATATGGGATTCATAGCACTCACACTCTCCTTGAATCAGGAATCTGGGCACTGGTTTGCTGGGTCCTCTTCTCAGGGTCTCACAGGCTGAAAGCTGGGTATCAGCTGAAGCCACAGTATTATCTGAGTCTTAGCTTTCTCTTCTAAGCACATTCAGAATAATTGTTGGCAAAATTATTTTCCTTGAGAATGTTGGACAGAGTTCTTTATTTGCTTGCTAGTTGTTGGCTAAGGATGTTTTCAGTTTCCAAAGCTGTTTCTAGAGGCCATCATCAGGTCCTTGCCATGTGGTCCATAGCATCTGGCTCCATCAAAGCAAGGGGTCCCTCATTTTAAGGCCTCACTGATTCAGTTTAGTCCACTCAGGATCATTCTTTATTTACATAACTCAAAGTCAATAAATTAGCAACTCCAATTACAACTGCAAAATCCCATTAGCTATATATAAGGTAACATAATTACAGAAGTGCTTTCTCATTATATTTACAGGACCTGCACACACTCAAAGAAGAGGATTAAATAGAATATGAATCATTGGGAGTTATAATTGAATCCTGTGTACCATAGATAGACCATTTTTCTCATCTGGGTATACACATGCAGAAGTACAGGTGTGCACACACATTCACACCACGTATGATATGGATATGGTATACATATATTAAAGTTTCAGGCTTACAAAAATTTCTGTGCTGCCAATTTAACTCTTTTCTTTCCTTAGTAGTATGACATTTCAAAAAAATAAACAGATATATATATGCCTGTTGAAAAAAGAAACAGAATGACTTGCTACCCATCTAAGAATTAAGAATATAGTAGTATTATCTCTACATTTAAACATTGCAGTGCAGACAATATTCAGTGCTGTAATCAAGAAAGTGAAAAAAATATTTTTTATTTAGAGCAAAGACAGATTAATTTCCTTTTTTTTTTTTTTTTGAGATGGAAATGTGGAGTCTCACTTTGTTGCCCAGGCAGGAGCGCAATGGCGCAATTTTGACGTATTGCAACCTCCGCCTCCCAGGCTCAAGTGATTCTCCTCCCTCAGGTTCTGAATAACTTGGATTACAGGCATGCACCACCATGTTCAGAGATGGGGTTTTGCCATGTTGACAAGGCTGGTCTTGAACCCCTAACCTCAGGTGATCCACTCGCCTCCGGCCTCCAAAAGTGCTAGGACTACAGGTGTGAGCCACCATGCCAGGACAGATTAATTTCAAGAGATTTTCAGAAAAAAAGAGCAAATCTTAGACACCCTGTGGTGGAGGACAAATTAAAAACTAGGCTATCAAAGTTGTCAAAATATTTTAACTAAGCTTTGGAGTGGATATGTATAACTTTTCAGATTCTTTATCAAATTAATCATTGTTTATTTAATCGGTATTATTGAGCACTGAAAATAGATGAGGTGTTATCTTTGTCAGTGCTGAATATATGCCCAAAACAAGTGGCTAAGTAGGCCATATATGTTAATTCATGTAATACCTACAACAACCCTAAATACAGAATAATCATAGGAGAATTAGTTATGAATGAAACAGAGAGAGAAAATCTAGAGGTTTCCTTAATGATCTGGTTCTTGAGATGAAATCTAAGGCTGTATGGAAATTATTAAGCTAACAAATATGAAGTAGAGAAATTAAGTATATAAGGCAACCAGGCACTGGAGTGCATGGCATATTTGGGAACTACAGCTTGTTCAATATTACCAGAACATGACTGTGGGTTTAAGAGAGTCCTACAAGGAAATATGACAACTAAATTGCAGAAAGGTGCTTCTTCCTTTGCTCCATCCCTAACCAGGATAGAGGACTTGGCAAGTAGAGTGATGGCATAACTTCAGGCCCAATGTTTCCTCACATTAGGATGCTCAGAAGGATAAGTCTTAAATTTATCTAAATTTATCTTCCCAGATGTTCTGATCTGGGTCAGGAGAGAGGTAAAGGAATTCAGAAATAAAGTTCAACGGAATCAAATAAGTTAAAAGCTGATTATGCTTTGTGATAAGGAACTATGTGTACCAAGATGCCAAAATTCATTCTAAAAGAGGTACACATACTACAAAAATATATAATAAGTATGTGGATATTAGAATAATAACTATGTTCTGCTTCTCAGATGGGTTCCTGTGTTGGATCACAACCTTGTCAAGAACTTCGAGTCACCTTAACATAGAAGAGTAGATTAGAAGAAGCAGTACCTTGTATGAAGCAATTTTATAGGGCTGATTTCATATTACAGAGTCTCAATAAGCCCTAGTTTAAATTTTCTGCTCTTGAGAGATATGAACAAGACCTTGAGAACCATCAAAGGGACATATGCATAAAGGAAGCTTGTAGGCAAAATAAGTGTAGATTTGCCAAACAAATAACAAAATGGACTATCAAGCCTGCTGATGTCAACATGGATAGATGACCAGAATTAACCCGGTGTTATCCTCTCTGTCCCATTCCATGAAGAAAAATCTGTCCCTGGAACTTAGATTTAATCTTCATGTAAAGGCAAGTAGAGGAATTTTAAGTTGGATTTATTATAAATAATTGAGTTTCATGGGGAAACTAAAAAGATAAAATAAAATAAATAGAACATAACTATTACTGATATGGAATTCCAGTGAATTAACTAAGGCCCTACATAAATTGAAAGCTGTAAATAGAAACTGAGTTCTACTGAACTCATGATTTACTGGATCCAAATAATGTTCAAATCCCTTAGTATTCATACATTATCTTTTAAGAATTTGCTGTGTCTACCAGAACAGAAAACCAAACACTGCATGTTCTCACATGAACAATGAGAACATATGGAGACAGGGAGGAGAACATCACACACCAAGGCCTGTCAGGGGGTGGGTGGCTAGGGGTGGGGATAGCATTAGGACAAATACCTAATGAAGATGATGGGAAGATGGGTGCAGCAAACCACCATGGTGCATATGTACCTATGTAACAAACCCGCACATTTTGCACATGTACCCCAGAACTTTAAGTATAATAATAAAAAATAAAATAGGAGAAAAAAAAGAATTTGCTCTGTTTAATAACATAGTTCTTTACTTGAATTCTCTTGCCAGTCCTAAAGTCTTCTGTCACAAATCTCATGTCTAGAAAAACTATAACATTGATGATCTTTATCTACAAATGAGTTAAAATCAAGTAAAAATAATAATATAGAATATGTGAAAAATCATCAATTGTATAGTATATAAAAATTATCAATGATATGGTATATGAAGATCATCAGTGATACAGTATATAAAAATCATTAATGATATAGTTCTTCCACACATGAGAATGGTGATAGAAGAATTTAGGACAGGCAAGAGAGTTCAAGTGATAAACTCTATTATTAGATACTGGCTAATTATTAAAAGACAATGTTTGAATACTAAGGAATTGGTGTTTTATTTAAATCAGTAATGTCATCAAACAGTTTTAAGCAAAATGATCAGATTTAGATTTTAAAAATATTCTATGGCTGCAGTAAAGATGAGGTGCTGGAGGCTATTTGGATGAAAGACAAAAAGCCTTTATCAATGGATTCATGTTAATCCTTTGATTAGGGTGATTCAGAATAAAAATCAAAATAGTATAATATTGTTTACATTCTTATAAGTAAATAATTAGTTATGTTGATTGAGAGAAAAGGAACAATCAAGAAAGAGATCCTCAGGTAATATAAGTTAGATTGAAAATAATGTCTTTTGTTCAAATAAGAAAGGTAGGCAGGAACCAACAGTGGTGATGAAAATGGTGGCTCTGTATATTTCTGGGCCATACAGATCAGAAAGGTGAATGTTCCTGTACCTCCAGAGAGAAATCTAGAAGAAAACAGAATGGGCTTATCAGCATAGAGGTGGTAGGTGAAGATGAGGAATGATATAACACACAAAATATATAAAGGTAAATAGAAATTGACTATGGAATTCTGAGAGATTGGGAGAGAAATAATACTTTAAAAAAATGACACACAGAAAAGAGTGAACCAGGTCACATAGAAAACATTACTTTCTCAAAGATAAGAAAGGAGACAGTTTCAAGAAGAAAAGACAAGATCAACAGTGTAAAATGTCAAAAAGAGTTCAAATATAATAAGGACCAAAATATGTCTATTAGATTAAACAAAGAATAAGACAGTGATGACCTTTGTGAAATATTCAATAACATGGTAAGGACAGAAGTTAAATTGTAGAAACTTGAGAAATGATAAGAGGGAAGACCTCAGTCTTTCAAAAAAGTTCATCAAGAAGAGAAGGAAGGTTGAATGGTAGTTAAGAAAGCAAGGTGACCATAGTGTAGAGCATGTATTGTTAGTGAGGACAATATCACCCCCATGGGGAAAGTTAGGAGTTTTTTTTTTGGTAGGTGGAAATGAAAAAAATCTTATTAATGTGCAAAGCATTGATATACATGTAATCAATAGACCGTGTATTTCATGGGATGAAATTAAGGAAAAAATCTCTAAAAAGATTTCTTAAAAGGAAAATGTTAATAATAATTTTTTTTTAAATTTTGAGGGAAATTTATGTAAACTAGTAGTATGTGCTGAAAAAAAGATAGTATTAAAAGACAGAAGATAAAGAAGACTATAATTAATATAAAAGAAAATAAGAAGAAGAGGGACAAAAGGATCCAGATTAAAAGAAAAAGATGAACCTTAGAAAGTGTCAATGATAATATTTCCTTTGAAAGGAGGAAATGGGTAGAAATGGAAAGACACATTTTATAAATTGAAGTGTCCTGTTTGTGACTTGTACCACCTTGTTCCAAAGAAATGAAGTCATTTGCTAAGAGTAAAGGATTAAAAGATTAGATAAAATAGATTAAGATAAGGATTGATATTTTCCTGCAGAGGTGTGCACCAATCAAAAGAGTCTTTGAAGATGTTTGGCTCTTCTTGAAGGAAGAGGTTCAAAATGTGAAATCCTTCCTGCTGGCCTTGAGGAAGCAAACAGCCATTTTGTGAACAATCTACGAAAAATAGTCAAATGGCAAAACCAGAGAGTGGCTTGTGGGTCAAAGAAAAGAAAGGAGACAGTTTCAAGAAGAATAGACAAAATCAGCTCTAATCTTGGAGCTCTGAACTTGTATCTAGGAGCTCAGAGCCATTCCTGTTAGATATTTAGAAAGACAACGGGAACTCAGTTGTACAAACATAAGAACATATAGTTCTAGATCTCGGCATTTCTAGTTCTAGATCCTTGAGGAATCTCTACACTATCTTCTAAATTATTTAGGTCTAAACCTTTTAGACATTGGTTCAGAAATGTCTGACCAAGAAAACCTCTCAAAAGCAAATGCAACATAAACAAAGATAAATATGTGGGACTTAGTTAACCTAAAAAGCATCTTCAGAGCAAAATATATAATTAGCAGAGTTAACAGACAACCCATAAAGTGGGAGAAAATCTTTGCCATCCATACATCCAACAAAGAACTAATATCCAGAATCTACAAGGATCTCAAATAAATCAGAAAAAAAAAAATACTAATTTCATCAATAAGTGGGCTAAGGACATGAATGGGCAATTCTCGAAAGTAGATATACTAATGACCAACAAACATATCAAAAAATGCTCCACTTGACAAAGCAATTCCATTACTGGGTATATACTCAAAGGATTATAAAACATTCAACTATAAAGACACATGCACAACCCCAAGGCAGGGGTTGAAATGAAGGAGAAAATGCTAAGGGCAGCCAGAGAGAAAGGTCAGGTTACCCACAAAGGGAAGCCCATCAGACTCACAGCAGAAACCCTACAGGCCAGAAGAGAGTGGGGGCCAATATTCAACATCCTTAAAGAAAAGAACTTTCAACCCAGAATTTCATATCCAGCCAAACTAAGCTTCATAAGTGAAGGAAAAATAAAATCCTTTACCAACAAGCAAGTGCTCAGAGATTTCATCACTATCAGGCCTGCTTTACAAGAGCTCCTGAAAGAGGCACTAAACAGAAAGGAAAAACCAGTACCAGGCACTCCAAAAACATACCAAATGGTAAAGAGCATCGACAAAATGAAGAAACTGCATCAACTAATGGGCAAAACAGCCAGCTAGCATTAAAATGGCAGGATCAAATTCATACATAACAATATTAACCCTAAATGTAAATGGGCTAAATGCCCCAATCAAAAGACACAGACTGGCAAAATGGATAACAAGCCAAAACCCATCAGTGTACTGTATCCAGAAAACCCATCTCACATGCAGGGATACACAAAGGCTCAAAATAAAGGGATGGAGGAAGATTTACCAAGCTAATAGAAAGCAAAAAAAAAGCAGGAGTTGCAATTCTCGTCTCTGATAAAATAGACTTTAAATCAACAAAGATGAAGAGACAAAGAAGGACATTACATAATGGTAAAAGGATCAACGCAACAAGAAGATCTAACAATCCTAAATATATATGCACCCAATACAGGAGCACCCAGATACATAAGGCAAGTTCTTAATGACTTACAAAGAGACTTAGATTCCCACACAATAATAGTGGGAGACTTTAACACCCCATTGTCAATATTAGACAGATCAACGAGACAGAAAATTAACAAGCATATCCAGGACTTGAACTCAGACCTGGACCAAGCAAACCTAATAGGCATTTACAGAACTCTCCACCCCAAATCCACAGAATATACATTCTTCTCAACACCACATCGCACCTACTCTAAAATTGACCACATAATTGGAAGTAAATCACTGCTCAGCAAATGCAAAAGAACGGAAATCATAACAAACAGTCTCTCAGACCACAGTGCAATCAAGCTAGAACTCAGAATTGAGAAATTAACTCAGAACTGCACAGCTTCATGGAAACTGAACAACTGGCTCTCGAATGTTGACTGGATAAACAATGAAATGAAGGCATAAATAAAGGGGTTTTTCGAAACCAATGAGAACAAAGACACAACATATCAGAATCTCTGGGAAACATTTAAAGTAGTCTCTAGAGGAAAATATATAGCAATAAATGCCCACATGAGAAGCAAGGAGAGATCTAAAATTGACACCCTATCATCAAAGTTGAAGGAGCTAGAGGAGCAAGATCAAAAAAACACAAAACCTAGCAGAAGACAAGAAATAACCAAGATCAGAGCAGAACTGAAGGAGATAGAGACAGAAAAAACCCTTCAAAAAATCAATAAATCCAGGAGCTGGTTTTTTGAAAAGATCAACAAAATAGACAGACCACTAGCCAGATCAATAAAAAAGAAAAGAGAGAATAATCAAATAGATGCAATAAAAAACGATAAAGGGGATATCACCACAGATTCCACAGAAATTCAAACCATCATCAGAGATTATTACAAACAACTCTATGCACATAAACTAGTAAACCTGGGAGAAGTGGATAAATTCCTGGACACTTGCATCCTCCCAAGCCTAAACCAGGAAGAAGCTGAAACCCTGAATAGACCAATAACAAGGTCTGGAGTTGAGGCAGCAATTAAGAGCCTACCACCCAAAAAAAGCCCAAGTCCAGATGGGTTCACAGCCGAATTCTACCAGACATACAAAGAGGAGCTGGTACCATTCCTTCTAAAAGTATTCCAAACAATCCAAAAAGGGAATCCTTCCCAAATCATTTTATGAGACCAGCATCATCCTGATACCAAAACTCAGCAGAGTCTCAGCAAGAAAAGAAAACTTCAGGCCAATATCCATGATGAAAATAGATACAAAAATCTTCAATAAAATACTGGCAAACTGATTGCAACAGCACATCAAAAAGCATATCCACCATGATCAAGTAGGCTTCATCCCGCGGATGCAAGGCTGATTCAACATACGCAAGTCTATAAACGTAATTCACCACATAAACAGAACCAAAGACAAAAACCACATGATTATCTCAATTGGTGCAGAGAAGGCCTTTGACAAAATTCAACAGCCATTTATGCTAAAAACCCTCAATAAACTAGGTATTGACGGAATGTATCTCAAAATAATAAAAGCTATTTATGACAAACCAACAGCCAATATCATATTGAATGGGCAAAAACCAGAAGCATTCCCTTTGAAATCTGGCACATGACAAGGATGCCCTCTCCCACCACTCCTATTCAATATAGTATTAGAAGTTCTAGCCAGAGCAATCAGGCAAGAAAAAGAAATAAAGGGTATTCAAATATGAAAGGAGGAAGGCAAATTGTCTCTATTTGCAGACGACATGATTGTATATCTAGAAGACCCTATCATCTCAGCCCAAAATCTCCTGAAACTGATAAGCAACTTCAGCAAAGTCTCAGGATACAAAATTAATGTGCAAAAATCACAAGCATTCCTATACACCAATAACAGACTTAAAGAGAGCCCCGTCAAGGACGAACTACCATTCACAATTGTTACAAAGAGAATAAAATACCAAGGAATACAACTAACAAAGGATGTAAAGGACCTCTTCAAGGAGAGCCACAAACCACTGCTCAACGAAATGAGAGAGGACACAAACAGATGGAGAAATATTCCATGTTCATGGTTAGAAAGAATCAATATTGTGAAAATGGCCATACTACCCAAAGTGATTTACAGATTCAACGCTATCCCCATCAAGCTACCAATGACCTTCTTCACAGAACTGAAAAAAACCACCTTAAACTTCGTATGGAACCAAAAGAGAGCACGCATAGCCAAGTCAATTCTAAGCAAAAAAAAAAAAACAAAAAACAAAAAAAAAAAAGCAGGAGGCATCACACTACTGGACTTCAAACTATACTACAAGGCTACAGTAATCAAAACAGCATGGTACTGGTACCAAAACAGAGATATAGACCAATGGAACAGAACAGAGGCCTTCGAGGCAACACTGCACATCTACAACCATCTGATCTTTGACAACCTTGACAAAAACAAGCAATGGGGAAAGGAGTCCCTATTTAATCAATGGTGTTGGGAAAACTGGCTAGCCATGTGCAGAAAGCAGAAACTGGACCCCTTCCTAACACCTTACAATAAAATTAACTCCAGATGGATTAAAGACTTAAACATAAGACCTAACACCATAAAAACCCTAGAAGAAAATCTAGGCAAAACCATTCAGGACATAGGCATAGGCAAGGACTTCATGACCAAAACACCAAAAGCATTGGCAACAAAAGCCAAAATAGACAAATGGGATCTAATCAAACACCACAGCTTCTGCACAGCAAAAGAAACAGTCATTAGAGTGAATCAGCACCAACAGAATGGAAAAATTTTTGCAATCTACCCATCTGACAAAGGGCTGATATCCAGAATCTACAAAGAACTAAAACAGATTTACAAAAAAAAAACAAACAAGTCCATTCAAAAGTGGGCAAAGACATGAACAGACACTTTACAAAAGAAGACATACATGAGGCCAACAAACATATGAAAAAATGTTCATCATCACTGGTCATTAGAGAAATGCAAACCAAAGCTGCATTGAGATACCACCTCACGCCAGTTGGAATGGTGATCATTAAAAAATCTGGAGACAACAGATGCTGGAGAGGGTGTGGAGAAATAGGAACACTTTTACACTGTTGGTGGGAGTGTAAATTAGTTCAACCATTGTGGAAGACAGTGTGGCGATTCCTCAAGGACCTAGAAATAGAAATTCTGTTTGACCCAGCAATCCCATTACTGGGTATATATCCAAAGGATTATAAATCGTTCTACTATAAGGACACATGCACACGAATGTTCATTGCAGCACTGTTTACAATAGCAATGACCTGGAACCAACCCAAATGCCCATTGATGATAGACTGAACAGGGAAAATGTGGCACATATACACCATGGAATACTATGCAGTCATCAAAAACGATGAGTTGGTGTCCTTTGTAGGGACATGGATGAACCTGGGAACCATCATTCTCAGCAAACTGACACAAGAACAGAAAATCAAACACCGCATGTTCTCACTCACAGGTGGGTGCTGAACAATTAGAACACATGGACACAGGGAGGGGAGCATCACACACAGGGAGGGGAGCATCACGCTGGGGAAATAGGGGAGGAACAGTGGAGAGTGGGGTGTTGGGGAGAGATAGCATGGGGAGAAATGCCAGATATAGGTGATGGGGGGGGAAGGGAGCACATCACACTGCCATGTGTGTACCTATGCAACAATCTTGCATGTTCTTCACATATACCCCAAAATCTAAAATGCAATTTTAAAAAATCATATAATAGGTTAACCACTGCCCTGCATTTAGACTTTTTATGACTACAGTATTTTCTCTGCAAAAAAAAAAAAGAATATTTTGTATTTGTTAATCTAAGGAATTCATTTTAGTAATTGTCTCAAAGTGAAGGAAGTCAAAGCCTGTATCTCCACAATGATAAAACTGCCAGCCACTTTCATACAGAAGTTCTCCCACTTACAAGGGAAATGAGGGTTCTATCTTTACCAGGCACCCCTCTCAAGGGTAGGGACTTGAAGTTAACCTTGTTGATTCTGAGGAAAGCACCACAAGGTTCTCTATAGTAGTTATAGAAAACCCACTGGACTTGAAGACACAGAAGCCCTCATCCATCTGAGTGCAAATATTATGTGGAGAAATGAGCTCTGCTCTGGGCTTCCAGAGGTAGTGGATCTGGTAG
This sequence comes from Ateles fusciceps, assembly GCA_036589455.1. Taxonomy (NCBI): domain Eukaryota; kingdom Metazoa; phylum Chordata; class Mammalia; order Primates; family Atelidae; genus Ateles; species Ateles fusciceps. The sequence continues at coordinate 274,087 of JAZHEH010002417.1, read as the reverse complement.
CTGAGTCAATGCCTCTACACATCTGCTGCTTCTTGGGAGTGCTCTGGTGTCTATATTTCAGTACAGGTTAGATTTCTTCTATGTGTAATTACTAGCTCTCTGGGTGTTGCCACTGGGTCACTGTAGCAGGTAACACAGAGCTGAATGGAAACAAGTGCAGGAGGGGCATGCCAGCATGCCAGAGGAGGAGCTGGGAAAGGACACATGTCCCCTCCCAGAGGAGGAGCTGGGAAAGGATGCATGTCCCCTGCCAGAGGAGGAACTGGGAAAGGACTTGCAATAGTGATATCCCAGACTTGGGGTTGATAGGGAATGAAATGCCAAGAGGAGTTTGGTGTCAGCCCATCATATCCTGGTGTAATTGAATTGTTAATGTGGAAGGGTCAGTCCAGTGGCCTTTAAAGCAGATGTGCCTACCCCACGAGAGTTCCCAATATGTTTCACTGAGGTTCAGGAAGACGAGGTATAAGACTTTTCTTTGCCAGGTACGGTGGCTCAAGTCTGTCATCCCGGCACTTTGGGAGGCCAAGGTGGGCAGATCATGAGGTCAGGAAATTGAGACCATCCTGGCTAACATGGTGAAGCCCCATTTCTACTAAAAATACAAAAAATTAGCCGGGCGTGGTGGCATGTGCCTGTAGTCCCAGCTACTCAGGAGGCTGAGACAGGAGAATCGCTTGAACCCAGGAGGCAGAGGTTGCAGTGAGCCAAGATTGTACGACTGCACTCCAGTCTGGCAACAGAGGGAGAATCTGTCTCAAGAAAAAAGAAAAAAGATTTTTCTTTTTATATGTGTTATCTAAAACAATGAGATTGTTACATTTAACATTTAATGCCTACATTGATTCTGCCACCCTCACTCAGCACAGGTTAGCTAGACCTTGCCCTGAACAATAGACAGGCATCTCAGGGCCTTCACTTGTCCCTTTGCTCTCAGTATACTGAAAATTACTGCAGATTGAGCCTAGTGAGTGAATTTGTTGATTATACTTTTTTGTTTTTAGCTGCTTTAGCTGAACTTATTCTTTCATAAGGAACCAATGAATAACTTAAGATTTTAAGATCATACTAGTAGTAATATAAGCCCAAATTAATTTTTTAATAGACAGAGCTAACTCTGCCCCTACTGCTAGGAAGATCTTTTTGTTAAATTAGCAAAGAGGAGGAAAAACTAGATTTGACATTGAACTCTATTACTCTCATTAAAAATACAACTGATATTTTTAGTGAGGACAAATAATTTTATACCATTAATAGAAATTATTTTAAAATATTGCTTAGTTTGTTTTCAGCTCATCTTTTTAACTTCAATTTTTTTAACCTTAAAGTAAAAGTGTATTAGTTAAAAAGAATAATGCTCCTCGTCCCTAAAAATATTAAAAGACTTATGTCATACTTGAAAAAAAAGACACATGCACACCTATGTTTATTGTGGCACTGTTTACAATAGCAAAGACTTGGAACCAACCCAAATGCCCATCAATATTAGACTGAATAAATAAAATGTGGCAAATAAACACCATGGAATACTATGCAGCCATAAAATGAGTTCATGCCCTTTTCAGGGACATGGATGAAGCTGGAAACCATCATTCTCAGCAAACTGACACAAGAACAGAAAACCAAACAATGCATGTACTCACTCATAAGTGGGTGTTGAATAATGAGGCCACATGGACACAGGGAGGGGAATATCACACACCAGGGCTTGTCAGGGGGTAGGGGCACTAGGGGAGGGATAGCAGGGGGTGGGGAGATTGGGAAGGGCTAACACTGGGAGAAATATGTACTGTAGATAACGGTGGAGGGGGTGATGGATACAACAAACAACTATGGCACATGTATATCTATATAACAAGCCTGCACGTTCTGCACATGTACCCCAGAACTTAAAGTATAATACAAAAGAAAGATGAAAATAATACGAATCTTGACCAAGATGATCTTAATGAAAGAGGTTTCTTTCTTTTCTAGGCCCCTGACCTTACTTTTCCTAGAGCATTTAATTTAGAAAACTTGCAGTCAATTCTTTATCTACCTCTTTGAGATGTAAATCTTCTCCCAGCCTCTTGACAGTTTTTACAATCAAGGATTGTCTTTCTTAAGGACCTGGGGGCCATTCCTTTGAAATGTAATCATCAAGGAAGATAGTACCCTTATATTCCAGTCTCTGTGGGTTGGGGGAGGGTAGGAGCCTAACTTCAGTGAGAGTCTAGCTGCAGGCTGTAAAACTACCGCTTGTAGTGAAGATAAGAGAAAGTTTACTTTTTCTCTGGGTAACAAGCAGAGGGCCTTATGATATCCCCCATCTCTGCGTGTTGCTTCAGTGCTTCAGTGTTAATGCTGACCTGTCTTTCCTTTGCAGTAGCCTTAAATAAAATCTTCCTTACCTGTTGAAAAGAAAAGAAAAGAAAAATTGCTCAACATCACTAATGATCAGGGAAATGTAAATCAAAACCACAATGCCACAGCACCTTACTCCTGCAAAAATGGCCATAACTATAAAAATCAAAAAATAATAGATATTGGCATGGATGTGGTGAAAATGGAACATTCTTACACTGCTGGTGGGAATGTAAATTAGTACAATCACTATGGAAAAAAGTGAGAAGATTCCTTAAAGAACTAAAGGTAGAACTATCATTTGATCCAGCAATCCTACTACTGGGTATCTACCCAGAGGAAAATAAGTCATAATACAACAAAGATATTTGCATGTACATATTTATAACAGTGCAATCAAAAATACGGAAATCACCCATGAATCAACAAGTGAATACACAAATTGTGTATATGTATGTGTGTGTTTGTGTGTGTATATATATATACACTATGAAATACTACTCAGCCATAAAAAAGGAATGAAATAATGACATTCACAGTAACCTGGATGGAATTTGAGATTTTGAGATCATTTTTCTAAGTGCAGTAACTCAGGAATGGAAAACCAAACATCAGATGTTCTCACTCAAAACTGGGAGTTAAGCTATGAGGCTGCAAAGGCATGAGAATGAAACAGTGGACTGGGGTCTCAGGGAAATGGGGGAGAGTGTCAGGGGTAAAAGACTACACATTGGGTATGGTGTGCACTTATCTGGTGATAGGTGCACTACAATCTCCAAAATCAACGCTAAAGAACTTATTCATATAACCAAACACCACCTGTGGGAATGTGCTTCTCATTGGTCACAGAACCTACATAAGAAGATGAAAACATCAAATAAGTTGGGAGGTAAACACCAAGAACCTATTGCAACAACAACAAAAAAATAATAGGAGTTGTCAACTAAGACTTTTCTATGAGAATGTTGTACAACTGCTAAATTACGAAATTATATCAGAATAAAATTTAAAAATAATAAAATAGACACGTTGTTGACTATTGTTGATGGGTGGTGGTGGGAAGGATGGGGAAAAGTGTGAAGGGGGTGACTGCTAAAAAATACAGTGTTTCCACTGGGTGCAGTGGCTCATGCCTGTAATCCCAGCACTTTAGGAGGCCAAGGTGGGTGGATCATGAGGTCAAGAAATCGAGACCATCCTGGCCAACATGGTGAAACCTTGTCTCTACTAAAAATACAAAAATAAATTAACTGGGCATGGTGGTATGGACTGTAATCCCAGCTACTTGGGAGGCTGAGGCAGGAGAATCACTTGAACCTGGGAGGTGGAGGTGGCAGTAAGCCGAGATCATGCCACTGCACTCCAGCCTGTCAAAAGGGCAAGACTGCAAAAAGAAAAAAAAAAAAAATACAGGGTTTCCAATTGGGGTGATGAAAATATTCTAATACTGTGGTTGCACAACTCTGTGAATATACTAAAAGCTATTAAATTGTATAGTATAAACAGGTTAATACAAAATTCAAAAGGGAATGAGCTACGCTCACTGATAGAGCCTCCCTCATAGAAATTCAGACTGTAGGTATGTATTGAACTGTAAAATTCCTTCCAACACAGATGCCATGTCATATACACTTGCTAAAATAAGGGCAAGGATAGATTGTCTTTAAGTTTGATCACCTTGTTAATCAAGGGAAATTATATCTTCAAAGCTGGAAGATGTGGTAGCTGAAGGTTAGGCGGACGTAGATACTGAGGGTAAAGGAAAAAATGGTCAAAAGGAAGTAAAGGTCAAAAGCCGTGTTTCTTTATTTTCTTTTCTGCTCATTTGACAAGTAGCAGTTAGGTTTGCCTGGTACTGTCCTAAATTCAGCTACTTTTGGGCATGCATTTCTCATCACTCACAGAACTTACATCACAACACTCAAACAGCAAATAAGTTGGGAGATAAACACCAAATAATTAGTGAATAGAGCAAAGGAGTTTATAATCAAACGCTTAGTTTTGCATCCGAGGCTATAAACAACATTAGACCTCAGTAAAAAAGAAAAGATATATAGTGACAACATCAAGGAAAATTTTTAAACAAACTGGGCCTTGAGTTTAGCCTTTAAAGGATAAAAAAGAGGCATTTTTCAAATTCAATTTCCTAATAATCATATCCATTTACCAAGTTTGTAATAACAATGGATAATATTTTATGGCTTAAGTACCAAAAACTCTGTTAGTTTTATGTGTTTATTATCTCACTTTTAAACTCATAACAATCCCATTAGATATGAGTCCATATTTTCCCCATTTTAGAGGTGAGGAAGAGAGAGAAGAAAAAGCTTATATAGTTTACCTAACATTGCATAGCTAGAAATGGCTGATTCAGTAGTCGATCTCATCTGATAAGACTTCCGATCCTAGGTATTTAAATAGAATATCACTGTCTCAGTGCAGAAACTGTAAAAGGCACTGAACTAAGGCTTAGTGGAAGACACAGCTGATTTTTTTCAACTGAAGCTCTAAAGCCTACCATAGCAAAAGAAAGATTGATACAAAGTAAACAAAATACAACGGAAGAAAGTGTGATAAAATTTAAATTTATGTACAAAGCAAATACTAAGGGATCACAGTAGTAGGTGAGATTAGTTTAGCTGATGACATTGGGGGACAACTTCATGGAGGAGGTAATATTTAATTTTGACTTTGAAGAAGAGGTACAATTTTGAGCATTTTTATCACTCTAATAATTTGCTATAGACAGATGATGTTTTGTTGTTGTGGGTTGAAGCAAAAACTCCAGTGGGAATAAAGAGAGAATTTTCCCCCTTCATAAGACAAAGTATGCTCTGCCACCAGAAAAGAAAAATCAGGCACACAATTCTTTAGATGCTGTGGCTATCTTGTACTAAAACAACATTTTGTTTCACACACGCTGCACCACATTAAAGCACACCTCACATGCAATTTTCTTTTAATTGCATGATTTTGATATAATGCTTCTCTGTGGGTTAATAAAATTAATGTTGTAAGAGTATAGTTATGTGCTTTGTTGAGTTCTTATAAAATAACCTATAGAAGAAATTAGACTAACATTATTTTGAGCTAAGGGAACATTTTGCAATGACACTAGTAAAGCAATTTTAAAAAAATCACAATTTTTTAAATCAACTTGCTAAATTATCTTCTTTGATTTTCTCTTCCCTCTCAGCCCTGGACTTGGGTTCCACATCTTAGAATCACTTAAGAAAGCAGGCCCTTAATCTGCTCTCAAACTAGGCTCCTCCTGCACCATCTAGTCACTTGAGTTAAAGCTTTAGCGGTAGAAAACATTGCCAGAATCAGCCTGTGATGTCTACCTTGTAATTCAGTCTCCCATGAAACTTTCAGGGCCTTTTGGGTCAGCTGTTTTATGTGCCACTAGCCTCACACACATCCCAGAAGTGCACCATGCTATCCACAAAATTGACGTCTCTAACTGAATGTCTCATGCTCAGTGACACCTCCTTTATAGCGATATCCCTATGGACGAAGATCTAAAGGTAGGTGGGGGCAGAAGAGGTGAAAATAAAACAAACATTGATAAAGATAGAACTAATTACTGAAAAGTTGTGAATTCTATGCTAGAAAATAATGAACTTTATGAAGTAAATAATTTGAATTTCTTGAAGCTTGGTGTCAGTACCAGGATATGGTACTGTGTTTTGTCACCAGTATTATAGACACAATCATGAGGGGGAGATAATGAAGGAAGGTAAATCCATTGAGAATAGTGTATTGATTCAAATACGTGGTGACAATGGCCAGCAGTGGAAGTTGAGTGGAAATTAATCAAGAGGGCAGATGAGAAAGGAGCTGCAGACACAGCACAAATAGAAAATTGCACCACACCTAAGGGATGGGTAGCAGAAGTGAGTGTAAAATGTTCAGCCTGGGAGACTGACAAGTTTAATTTACTGAAGAAAATTTTACTGAGTATCTAAGAACATGTTTTTCTCAAAAGAGGCAATTGAATATAGAAACAAAAGCTACAGTCATATCATCCGGAAGCTCACAGTTGATCATGAAATGTCCATAGTTAGAACAGTAAAAATGATTAATAATGATAAGCGATGGAACTTCAACAAATAGTTTTCATGCTTATACATAGACGCCATGACATGAAAGTATGGTATTCAGGAAAAGCTTAAACAAATACGTGACTATTGAGTAAGACAAGTGTGTGCATGCCTTTTCTAGACATAGTTGGATGGGGAAAGGACATTCTTGGAAAAAAGACAAATAACTTTAAATGTAGAGAGATGAAAAAACCCTCAACTTGTAATGCTGTAACTAATGCCTAGAAGTTAGAGTTTAGTGGAGAAAGGAGGAAGAAAAAGGGTAAAATATTAAGTGGTCAGAGAGCTTTTCATGAAAGACTTCTGTGAATATTGCCTTGACTCACTGGAGAAACATAAAAGGATTTTAATCAGGGAAGTTCATGGATCAGATTTGTATTTTAAAAAGCTCTGTGATAGCATCATGGAGAATTGATCTTGTGTTGATCAGACTGGAAACAGGAGAATAGTTAGGAAAATTTTGCTGTAAAAGAGAGGAGGAATACTGGGGACCTTTACTAATGGAGGGTAGGGCCAAAGGGAATAGAGATTAGAAAACAGATTGAAAATGGTTTGTTAAGGGAATAAAATTAATATTATATGATGAATAAAGATGTGCTGAAACTTTACTTCTTCAAAAAGGCCTTCCCTACTAAAGCTCACTAACTAGCCACTGATGGCAGAAGCATCTGCCTACCCCCATCTGTTTCCCATGCTTTCTTAATAACACAGTGTAATCTCATTTGAACTAAGGATGAAAAAAGATGATATCTCTTTCAGTATGATGTCTCCAGTTAGAGTTACCTGAGGTTGTTTTGTGGAGTCTCCAGGAATATTGTTAAAACGTGTTAATCTCTTTTGAGAGCCTCTCTTTTCTCTTCTGTGCTTTATGTTTTCTGCTGACTGGATCTTAGACTCAATAGCTGAAATCTCAGCAGACTTCATGAACTAAGAAGTGACCTTGAGTTGAAAGCTCTACATGAGGGTTATAGAGGATTGTAACTCGTGGGTCCCTGAAGAAATTGATGCCACCATATAAACTGTGGACTGCCTAAAAATAAATTTTCTCTACAATGCAAGAAAATTAAATTTTAATATTGCCACTGTTATTTTAGGTTTTCAGTTTTATGCAGCCAAATCTAATCATAAATGATGTAACTCCCCCAAGCATAATCCATATTCTTCATACTTTTGATTATCTAAAATCACATATTTTATTTTACATATTCCTTGTCAACCCTTCCCCAGTGGATTATAAGTGGTATGAGGGAAGAGTTATTGGTCGTCTTGTTATTCTATCTTTAGCACCTAGAACACTGTCTAGCATAAATTGAGTGGCCAGTAAATATCCTTTGGAAGACTGACTGAATGAATAAGGTAGACAGGGGTTATAGGAGAGTCAAATATATCAAATACTTGTTTCTGGCTTTGGAGGATACCCAGATGATGTAAACATTTTTCAAAATAAAAAAAAATAGTTGGTCTGAGGATAGAATGAGTTCCATATTTATCACCTGGCACCTGAGGTATATATTTTATAGCCAGGTTGAATCATACAGTTAGAAAGTTAGGTACATGGACATAGAGCTCAAAAGACTGTTCTGGACTTGGAAATAACTGTATTGTTAAGCATAAGAATACAGATGGTATTGTAATTTAAAGATCAGGGAAGTCACGAGGTTGTAATGTTAAGCATAAGAATACAGATGATATTATAATTTAAAATTCAGGGAAGTCATGGACAGAGCGAAGCATTGAAAGCAGAGCTATATAAACAAACATTATGTTCAACAGAAGAAGAGGTGTTAGAAAGGTAGGAAAATAAAGGCAGACACATCTTGTCTGTGGAGCAGGTGAGAAAAGAACAAAGAGATAAAGATAAAACAGAGTCAAATACTAGACTAGAAGTAAGATAATAATAGCCAACTAAAAAATATTGTAAATATTGGGAAGACAGTAGATTTTATGACGTGAAAAGAGATAATTACATGGAAACAAAACTGAGATATTGAATGTAGAGCATTCATTCATTAAAAGCTGTATCAGGAAAGCAATGAGAGAAATATATGAGTACTGGGAGAGGACCATGGGATTAAGAGGGAGATGTTTTTTTTTTTTTAAATAAGACACTTGATATATTTTTATCTAATGAAAAACCAGCATCAATAAAAACAAAGATATATAAAACACAGGAAGAACTGGAAATTGTTTATGGAGTAAAATCTTTCCAGACTCAGAAAAGTAGATCTTTGGAGTATTTTGTTTTAAAGGTAGGATATAATATTAAAATGCAAGGAATGCTATTTATTACAACTGTGATTCATACATAGAAAAATATTTGAAAAGCATGATCTATTGGTGCATCTTTTCTTCCCCCTCAAAACTCAGCCTTCCTTTGAAAAACATGAGAGGTACCATTATATAAATATTTGGGACCATATATTTTTTCTTGCACCCAAGAAAGATGCTTTATTTTTTCAATAGGTATCAAAATTAAAAATGAAATGAAAAGGCAAGGTGCTAAAAATTGGCGAGCTTAATTAGGATGTAGATAAAGACTCTATGATATAATGTACCAGAATGTTAATTGAATCCAGAATAGTATTGATTACTTTTCTGGATGTTTTAAGACTTCCATTAGAAAAGTCAGTTTGTGTGTCCTTAATGCATCAATTCAGACTATAATAGAGATGAGGTTTTGACTGGCTTGATCTTTAATCTGACTTACTCTGTCATATCACATGAACTTATGTAGAACTTAGGATTTGACTAGAGATAAACTCTCAAACAAATCATCAGAAATTCAGAAGAAGAAAGAAAGTGATAAACTAATTTTCAGAAGACAAAAGAAAGTGATAGAGATGGCTAGGTCAGAGGACCTTTTTGTGTGTCTGTTTATTGCTACATTGCTTTGTATTTTCCTTAGGACATACAGTGTTATTTGACATTACATAATATACAGACATTATTTTAATACAAATTAGTATTATTTTAGACTGTGATCAGCACAGTCTCTGATAAATAATAGGCAGTTGATAAATGTTGGTTCTTTTTTGTGAGAGCTCCAACTTGAATGTCCAAAGAGCTATACAGTTTTTAGAAGTAAAACCTGTGATCTAGTACACATATATCCGATTTATTTTTTTTTCTTCCTGGTTGTTTCTCCATGTTTCAGTTTCTAGGAATGGTTAGTATCAAATGAAGGCTCAAGAACCTACATGTTGATGAAAGAGTAAGTTGTGATTTTAAAAGACAGGGTAGAGGATTAAAGTAATATATGCATATGTGCCTATATATATGTATATAATATATATACATATGTGCCTATATATATGTATATAATATGTATACATATATATGTTTTCTCTCTATGTATATATATTATATACATATATATTATATGTATAATATGTGTATACTCTCTCTCTCTATATATATATATATACACACAGTCTCTCTCTGTATATATGTATAATGCCAATAATGTCAGTACATCACTTTCAAGCTTGAAAAACCACTTTGATAACCATAAGAGCTGGTAGATATTGATCAACTTCTCTGAACCCTGGTTTCTTATGTTTGTCTTAAAGGATTGCTATTAGGTTTAAAATAAATGAGACATGAATTGTTATCTCTTCCAGGATATGTAATGTAATGAGAACTGAATAATTTTCAATTCTTTTTAAAGCATTATTTAGAAAAAAACATCTGACCTCAAACAAGTTACAGGACAGTGATTATCTTTTTAAAAATTTACTATATTAAATGATAATTTTAGTATTATGCTAAACTAATAATTATTTTTTATTATACTATAGCAGACTAACCTATTTAAATTTGCTAATAAGAAGACTGAAGAAAACAAAAGCTTTTGAAAACCATTTATCAAGCCTTTACTACAACTGGCAATTTAAAACTTAATTTTAGTCTTTTAATTAAAGAGAGAATAATTAAGTAGTAGTATGACTACATTCTTATTCAAGAATTTATTGAAAGGAGAGAAGGAGAGAAACAAATCTCTGCTCTTAATCATGGATTTGCTCTCTCTCGTGAAGGAGGGAAAAGAAAGCTGAGGTTTCTAAGAAAATATTTTATTTTTTAATCACATCTTATGTACAGGAGATGACTCTGTATTTATTTTGGCCAAGCCTTATCATTGTTTAAAGGAAACTGAAATCAAGCTTTTTATGTGTAAATCTCTGATTCTTATTTTAAAAAATATTTTGTACACCATGCTAAATCTACAAGTTTGGAATCTAACGTGTGTAACGTACAATACCACAGAGTATATATATATAATATTTTATTATTTATTATATATATATATATATATGAACTATGTGGTACATATACATCTGTTATCTGAGTTTTTCTGGTAGGCATTTGATGATATGTACACAATACTTTAGAAAGAACGTGCTTGCAATTTATATTAATGATAATACCTGTAAAATCTTTGTAATTTGCAATGTCATTCAATCCCCTCAAACCTTACGCCATGCTCTCATTTCCGACCTGCAGAATTCTTCACAAATTGGAACCCCAAATTCAATGGTAACAATGATATTTCCGCTAACAGTCAAAGTTCTACATTTTACTGAATGACTCAGATTATGAAATATTTGGGCCTGAAGCAGGCATTTGAGAAAGGGGTGGAATTTCCCAAGATGTGGCTGAAAGATTTGAAAAGACATCTCTACGAAGATAGCAGAAGGGAGCTGATATGGCAGAGTGAATTTAAAAATTAGGATATACCTATGAATGGATCTCCTTTTGAAGAAATTACTTTTTATGGTCCATTTTTGCTTGTTGTTTTTGTTGTTGATGCTGTTAGAAGCCTGGAAATATTTATTTGGCAATGTTCTCTCCATTTTCCTACTATGATCATTTGTTTGCATTCCTCAGTTTCTTCCTTAAAGCATTTTAGCCGCATATTCTTGTCTTAAGAAGACTTAAAAGCAGAATGATAAATGAATAGGAGAACATGGTTCACATCTTATGTCTTTGTTAGTGCTTATGCAGAGGGGAAAGTGACCTGCTTCAGGAGTTAAGGCCTGTATTCCAAGTAGTAACCATAATCATAAACAATCCGTGGATACATTTTAAAAATAACAAAACTTAGGGACTTAATTTTTTTATAAATGAACTTGAATGTTTTTCATATATTAATTATTTTGATCTTTATAAAACACATCATGCTGTGAGTGTTCATATTCCCTATATTACAGATAAGAAAACTGAAATACAGAGAAGACAATAACCCTATGAATAAGAACAAGAAGACCCAGGGTTCAACCTGAAATGTTTGGCTCTGAAGTTAAGACTTAATCAGCACTCTCTTTTGTTCCACAAGATGCCAGAATGGACATATGATTAGGAGAGAAAAGTTTTAGGTGGATATTCAAGCATAATGTTCTATAGGCAACTGAACCTCTGAAAAAGGAAGGAAGGAAGAGATTAAACTTAAAAAGAGATAATGCTACTAAATACTAAATTCTACCAACATCAGTGCACGTGAGTACAGTGCTTATTATTATTGTTATATTTTGGTACTTACATTTTATTCCCATCTTGCCTAATGAGGGTTTAAAATGTTTCTTTAGAATCTCTAAATGAAACATTACTAGCTGAGCCCATATAAATTAAGCCCATGATTATGTATATTCAAACATCTATGAACACTTTAGCTGATAGAGTAGGATAGTTAAAATAGTAATTAGATGTCACTCTTAATGTAGTGATCTAAACTTCTGGTAGAGTGACAGTCAGTTACATGACAGCAAAAGTATAAGTAATCAAAGCGAAGGAAAGACTATAAAAGACTCTACAAAATAAAGCATGCATTTAATTAAGGCTCATCTAAACCCAGCCCATTTTATTTAATATGTATACTTTATATTTTACTCTGTATAATCTAGGCAAGTAAGACTAAAATTTAAATTTGCAATGTAATTATTTGTAATTTTTCTGAATTACTCTAAAAAACTTTACTTGACATCTGTAATGACTTATCCTTGGCTTTCTGTTGCACTTTGGGGTGTGATGCATCTGTTCTGGGTTTATTTCAAGAGATTGCATAATTTGGTCATTCATTTGATTAATTAACATGAATTTGAAAAATAAATGGAAACATTGAGGAGGCAGTGCCATACCTTTTAAAGAAGGTCATATCATTTAATTTTCAGGGACCTAACCATTTTGGTTGCTTAATTAAAGCACAGTTATCCACGTTTTTTCTTTGCTAAATTTATGATCTAAATAATGGTTTACTGCTTCAAATTTTCCATAAACATTTTTGTTGTTAAAGACATTTTAGAATGTTAACATTTGACTCTGTTATCTATGCTTCTCTTCATTTTTCATACGTGTTTTTGCCCTTGCATAATTGGAAGTGTATGTTAATACAAACTTATCTGTGACTTCTTTTTGTGATTACTTTTCCATTTCAAACATTTAAATGTCAGTTTTGAGGTTATTATTTATAATAAAGAACATTACTTAAAATATATATTCTACCAGTATGAGGTCTCATAAAGATATTTTAAAATTCATTTATTCACATATTTACCACTTCGTATAAGTAATGTAGACTTATCAAGTGGATGTGATTTTCTGAAGAACAACAAGAGAATCTCAGACTTTCAGGAATTTCCAAACAATAGAAGACAGATCATTAAGAAAACAGTTACAATCACAGATATGTTACAGCTCAGAGAAAGGAATTCACAAGATGTCATTAATGATATTTAAACACATGTATTGAGTAGAGGCTGAGGGGAGTTGTTTGCTGAAGTCCAGTGTTTGAGACCAGCATGAGCAACATAGCAAGATTCCCATTTCTAAAAAAAAAGAAAAAAAAATTTAATTAGCTGGATGAGAGTACATTCTATTTATTACAACTATGTCTTCTTCAAACTTTTGTAGACATTTTGTGACAGTAAGTCTTATGATAAAACAAACTTTACATTGATGCTATGATTAAATTTGAAATTTAACCTCTTTATGGATTTTCCAGGCACTGAGTTGCTCTCAATATTTGGAGGAGTTACATTAAATTAGAACAGAGTGTTTTGTAACAAAAAAACATTAAAAAGTTGGTAGATAAATTAATCTTGGGTATAATGCACATCTAAATAGGGATACAATAGCAAACTGATAACTCTGGTCAGTGTGACAATGTAGGCATAGATACTAACAGTATAACATAGGTAGATGATATGATACAAAGACTCTAAAGAGAAAAATTACAGACATTAAAACTAAAAGCAATGATTTCTTGAAGGGTGGAAAGGGAAAATTAAAAGAAATAGGACATCATCTTAGATGAAGAAAATAATTCTCTTCATGAAGGCTATGTGTGACATTTAGGGTAATTTAATAAGCCGACCACACAACCAGGAACACATTCGTATTAGTCAGGGACCTCTAGAGGGACAGAACCAATAGGATATACATATATATGAAAGGGAGCTTATTAGGGAGAATTGGCTCACACAATTACAAGGCAAAGTTCCACAATAGACTTTCTGCAATCTGGGGGAAAGAGAAAAGTTGGTAGCCAACAGCAGAGTTCAGGTCTTAAAGCCCTCAAGACCAGGAAACCCGACAGTGCAGCCTTCTGTCTGCAATCAATGGTCTACGAGCCCCTAAGGAAGCCACAGATGCAAGTCCCGTAGTTTAAAACCTGAAGAACCTTGAGTTTGATGTCCAAGGTCAGGAGGAGAGAAAGCAAGTGTTTGGCATGGGAAGAAGAAAGAGCCAGAAGACTCAGCAAACCAACTAGTCCCCCTCTTCTTTCACTTGCTTTGTTCTGGCTGCACCGGCAATTGATTGGATGGTGCCCAACCATTGAAGGTGGGTCTTTCTGTCCTAGTCCACTGACTCAAATGTTGATCTCCTCTGGCAACTCCCTCACAGACACACCCAGTACCAATATTTTACCAGCTGTCTAGGCATCTGTCAATCCAGTCAAGTTGACACCTAATATTAACCACTGCAACACTCAATATAGTTGAATGATCCACAAGTTGATAATAGAAGATATGCTTACTGCAGTATGTAAGACATTGAGAAACATGATAACAGATGCCATAGGATGCAGGCTTTACCAGAAGCCATTGCAGCAAGATGCCTATGTATTTGTATTCTTACTTCTAACAAAAACACATTAAAAAAGTTTAAGGTTTGGGTACTATTGGAGGTGTTTGTTTCCATATGTTATCTTTAATTTGGTGTTGACAGCAATATTTTTTGTTAAGTATATTTATCAATAATTATAAAAAACTGAATGTCTAATAATTGCTGGATATGTTGAACATTTTCGGAAAATCTGAAAGGGGAATTTGCCAAAAAAGGCACATGCTTATTAGGTAATTGCTTGTATTGTGGACCTCAACTTTACATTACCTTTTCTTTTATTACTTTTGTTTCTGTCACAAGACATATTGTACATACAAGAAAGTGTGTGTGTGTGTGTGTGTGTGTGTGTGTGTGTGTGTACATGTGCACCTGGCATTTAAAAGTAATTAGAAAGGAGACATTAATGTGATTATTACTCAGGTACAAAAAGAGAACATCACAAGAATGTCAGGAAAGGTCAACATCCCCCGTTCTTCCAGGGAAACTCACTGTCATAACTTTTGTGATACTCATTTTCTAGCTCTTCTATGTAAGTATATGACTTATAAATGTATATCTATTGTATTTTAATTTTGCCATCTTTATATTCATATAAACACTGTGTATATGTTTTCTATCTGGAGTCCCCTTCCACACTCTCCCATGGAAGCCTGTCTTCCCCTCCTAAACTCCATCTCCCTCTATTCCCTTCTACTCAGTGTGGAAGCTGCTTTCCTCTACTGGATTCTATCTTTCTGGATTCTCTCACTCAGTGTGAGAGTTAGCTGTTTCTTTCTTTCTCCTCCTCCTGTTTCTCTCTCTCTTTAAAATTAATCACTTCCTACAAACAAAAACAAACAAACACACAAACAAAAAGAGTATCTATTTCTTTTCCAGGTTCAAAGATTACCTTTTCCGTCTTCAGAATTGAAAACACTCTTTTACCTATTTATCTAAATAGGGCTGGCTCCCTCTACAATAGTTTCAACTAAGTGATTCTAACATTGCTCTTTACTTTCACTTAATTTTTTCTTTCTTCTCAATGAATTCACCATGCTATATTTTTCACAATCTATTTCCAACCCTTTTCCAGTTGTTTCTTTGTTTGATCTTACTGTCTTATCACCTTGCCTATGGCATTCGCCTTTCTTCTCTCTAGTTTATGATATAACTAACATTTATGTCTAGGATAATTTCCAGGAATCTTTATTTTAACTCTATCAACATTTCTTTCTTGCTTTGCTTTGCTATTTGAATTATAACTGCCTTTGATTTCTTTAATTTATCTGTATCTTCTGTTTTTCTTTTTCTGCTAATAGTCATCTCTCAACACCTACATTTATAAATATTGTCAATAAAATCATCATATCAATTTCTAAAGTGATTTTAATTCCTATATAATCCTTACAAATATGATTTATCAACTTCCCTCATTGCTATATTTCTCCTATCTTGTGTTTCCATTTATTTTTTCATAAAACCAACCTTTCAGCGAGTGTATTATTGGGTGACCAGAATAGACCATTTAGAAGGTAATTGGTAGGGTATCTCTTATAAGGTGATCAGCAAGCATTTCAGTTTATAATACAATGTTTAATACTTGTATTTCCTATATATGTATTCCTACCTCCAAGAGAAGAGAATAAGAGAATTTATGTACAATGTAAAACAAAAGTATTTAATTTTTGTATTTTAAGTATTTGTTATGCTCAAGACAATTACTGTCAACCAATCAAGTTTATTTTTAAGCAAGTGTGAAAAGGCAATATAATTGTTCTCTCAAATAGCCAGTTTGAAATAACAGAGACAATGTAAACCATGAATGGGTGAATTGAGATAATTTCTTATACACTTAGTTCTGGGGCTCTATAATTAATGTTTTTTTTTCCAATTATCTGCAAGTTATATATATTTTTGTAAATAAAAAAGGAGTAATTGATGATTTAGGGCTGTGATTTCAGAAATATGTTAAATAAACAATCCTTAACTAGTGGGAACAAAATAATTACATTATTGAGATTTCACACATATCTCTCACAAAATTATAAAAGTGTTTATTATTTGTTGTTTTGTTTTAGGATACTATTATCCTTTTTAATTTTCTTGAAAATATTTCTTTTAGTTTGAAAAATGCATTCGTTTTTCTACTTTAGAGAAAAAGCTATAACATTTTCTCTGATGTAGAAAAGCTAAGCCATTGTTTTGTTTTGGTTTTCTCTTATTTGTTTTTATCTTGCTTGGCAAAAATAAATGTGCAATATTTTGTGAAATCAGGTTGGGCCTCATGACTGTGTTAGTACAGGGTATCTAGAGGATTTAGCATATGTTACCCCATATGTCCTTTATGTGTTTTTTCATTCTAAGCACACTGGGATAAATAGTATCTTTCAAAGACTGTAATAAAGTTCCTGTAACAGTGGAAGCCTGTGTGGCTTTGACAAGTGGGGGCAGGGGATGGCTGGGTTTTGGTAAGAAATATCTGAAGATAACCTGATATTCAAATGGCAATTATTTGCTTTTATTTCCGTTCTCTTGCATTCTGGCACACACATAATCTACTTATTGTAATAGTATTGTACTATGTTTCATAGTATGTGGATTAAATCTATACACTTAAAAGCATCAAAGGATTCAAATCATTTTCATTATATAAAACTAAGATTTTAATTACACAATATTTTCTGCAAATAAAAATGATGAAAGACTAACAATAAAACAGAACTAGATATACTATTCATTATAATCCTAAAAATTTAAGCCTTCATTATTTCCATAAATATGAGGGAAACAGAAAAACATATTATCCAAATAGAAGTATTCCTTTGAAAACCAACGTTGTAATCTCTGTGACTATTTATAATATATGTTTAATATGTTTTTGTTCAATGACTAAAATTATTTTATAATATGAAAGCAATTAAGTTTAATTCTCTTCATTATTAAACAAGCATTTAATATGTGTTACCCTGGAAACAAGTTGACATTAACACAGAACCTGCCTTTCCTTTAAATAGCACCAAATACCTGGGCATTTAAGTTCTGCATGTGGACTATTAGTTGAAATTTTCCACCCTGCTTTCAGATGTTTGACCTTGTATAAGCCTTAGGCTCACATATAGTTCATAATTTAATCAAATCGTGTCTTTACCTTTTTATTTTTATCTCCCCCTAAAATTATTCTAAATAATAAATTGCAAAAAAAAAAATAAGAAAATTAAAAGGAAACAAGGAAGGAAAAAATAAAAAAGATGAAAAGGGAGATGCCTGACATTGAGCAGGTTAATCAATCCTACTTTAAATTAATTAATATAAAATTTAGAATAAAAAAGGGAACCAAAATATACTGAACTTGACAGTTTTATTAAGCTTTCCCCGCTTCTGTTTCTTTCTCTTTCAGGCTCCTTCAACATACAACTTATGACCTTTGTATACAGAAGATATTTTCAACATCACCATCATCAAAATAATCTCCCAGGGACCATTTAGATGAACTTTGCAAAAGGCATAAACATGTATTAGGTTCAATCTGTTTGTGCTTTGTCAAAATTTATAATAATATGAAAATTCACCTTATCTTTATAACAACTGGTTTATAAATGAAGAAGGATGGAGAGGCAGTTCATATAGTCGGGTGGTGGGCAGTAAGGTGGTATTTCTTTCTGAATTTTATTTTAATATTCTAGTAGGCTTTAACTTCTTATGTATATAAAAATAAAATGGGTTGTTATTTGCATAATATCCCGGTTTTAGAAATGGGAGTTATTGCATAATATCCAGGTTTTAGAAATCCTTACTTAATAATTTTACATATATACCACCGATATGTGTAAGATCTAGCTTAAATACAAAAAAGACAATAAAAATATACAATAAATAACTGAACTTCAGATTTATTTATTTATTAAACACTTATTACTATCATAGGCAACAGGTTATTATTCGTCTTCCAGCCAAAATGCAAAAACACTTTGGGTCAGAAACGGTGGTAAAAGTGATTGTGAGAGATACCAACAAAATGAGGAAGGTTGGGGAAATAAGGTGAAATGGAGGCAAAAAGGAGGTAACTTGATGATGGAGCAGGATTAACAGTCAGGAAAGAAGGGCTCCTGGACCCTCAGGACGTGGTCAAAGCATCAGAAGCATCCATTTGCCTGCCCATTTGTACTTTCCCTCTGTTTTTGCTGAGCTTGAAGCCACCTTATTTTTGACAATGGACTTTCCAAATGTTCTCTTTTTGTTATGTTGCAACATAATTAAACTTTCAGGACTGTCTTTTTGACTCCTTATGCCAGTCTGACTATATCCAGTTGCATATCACACCAAGTCTGTTTTCACACAACTGGTATTTACAGTGCATGTATTCTGTCTGTGTATTCTTCCCTATGGTAACTAACAAACAGAAAGAATGTTACCATTATGCTGTAAATAATATGAGGCATGAAAAACTAGCAATTTATACACAATCCTAAAAACTTATTCTTCTTTGGGTGCATACATAAAGAATTAAATTATGAAAAATCATGGCCATGTAAAATTACTTAAATTAAGATACTGACAATAGTATTCTTTAAACCAATGAAAAGTACGATTCTAATTTTTGAGATTGTGTGTATATACAAAGATGGCTTTTATTAAGGCATATTATCAAATTATATGTCATGACAGCATTTGATTTACATTCAACTGTTGCAAAGATCTCTCTCAATCCACTGTTGACTTTATTAATTGCTTCTGTGAAATGTAAGCAGAGGTTTAATGGGTAATTATACTGCAAGGTCTTTTTCAAAGTGGTTCTATACTTGATCTTCTCAATTCATCTTGAATTTGTGTTTATTATTTCAGAGTTCAATGTGTATCTCTCTGATTAGATTGGAATGTGTCTGGTGTTTAAACTATTTGAGATGATAATTGCCCTTAGCAAGACCACATCTAAAAATAAAATCAGAAAATCAAATAAATCTCCTTGTTATTATTCTAAGAAAAAGTTCTTATATTTAATATTTAAAAGAGAAGCAGTTCAAAACTCGTTTTTCTTTGTGTTCTATTCTTTGATAAACCACGATTTCAATGTTATTCTACAGGATGTATCACTAAACTTATTTACTCACAAAACCTGGTTTCCCCTTAAATTCTTTCTATTTAAAAACAGTTGCAATGTTTGCAAGTCCTACTTTGTTCAGTTTACTACTTTTCACTTTGGATTCTCATATTGCAGTCAATCTAATTTTTTTTAATGGAATATAGTTTGAATTACAGGAAACTAGAGACACAGTACTCAAAGATGAGTGAGAGTTGCTAATTTTCTTCAACTTGATAGTGGTTCAATGTCAAACATGTAACTAATGATTATAATTGGGGCAGAGGCTTGTAATAAGTATTTGGAGAATTCCCCTAAGTTTCAGAATAACGTGGCTATGCAATCATCTATAAAATATAGATTTCAGGAGGCCCTTAAAACTTTATTTTGCTTCATCTTGTTTTTCTAATAGTTTCAATTTATTACTATTTGTGAATTTTAAATTTATAGTCTCAAATATTTGTTATTTCCCCTTCACTAAATACATCATGACATCCCTCTTCTCCTTACATGTTTAACTTGTAAAGGACTTCACAAAAGGAAAGGTAGCAAAGGAGATGAATTAGAAGTGGGAGACTTCAGTCTTCAGGGTGGCAGGAATGAGCTCAAATGTTCAGAACATTACTGAAGAAACAGCAACATCAAGTCTTAGTTTTCTAAGTTAATTTTTCTCTTGTCTCACTTTGAACTGGGCTTAAAAGCAAAAGCGAGACCTAGAGTGGATTTATAATCCTCCACTCTCAAGGATTGTGGGTTTCTGTTTAGTTTTGAAAAAAAGAAAACAAAGAAAAGTATTTGCAATTAATTTTCATGAATGAAGAAGCTGACTTTTGATTTTGAATCTGGGTCTAACATGTTTGAAAGAGTGTATAGTAGCATGACAAAATGTCAATTAGGCCAGTGCCCACTTAGCTTCAGCCATCAAAAAGTATCGTTATTAATGTATCCATTCATTGAAACAATATTTTTTAAGTGCTTTCACACTGATCAATTACCGTATCATAAAATCTCTGTGAAAGCAGCATGGAGTTTGGTGTGAAAAAAAGTGGGATCGATTTTATTAATGGCTGCAACACTTCATTCTTCTCTTATCTATCCCTTCGCTATGTGTGTTTTTCTTTGATGTAGGGTATGGCCATAAGTCATGATTTGGTCAATGTGATGATAGTACATGTGACAGCTTTCGTCTTTGGAGTATCCTCATGTGCTGTCTTAATGAGAATTACACATCTGCAAAACTTTCCAGTCCAAGAAAACTGAAAGAGACATGGAATATCTAGACCTGAACAGCAGTTTGAAGCCAAGCCCAAGGTAATCCTAGATTATCTGACATCCCATTGACGCAATCTTCAAATTCATTAATGAGAATAATGACTCTTGTTTTAAGCCATTAACTTTTGTTGTGTTTTCTTTTTCTTTCTTTTTTGAGACAAAGTCTTGCTCCTTTGTCCAGGCTGAAGTGCAGTGGCTCAATCTCTGCTCACTGCAACCTCCGCCTCCTAAGTTCAAGTGATTCTCCTGCCTCAGCCTCCTGAGTAGCTGGGATTACAGATGCACACCACCACCCCCAACTAATTTTTGTGTTTTTAGTAGAGACGGGGTTTCACTATGTTGGTCAGGCTGGTCTTGAACTCCTGACCTTGTGATCCACCCACCTTGACCTCCCAAAGTGCTGGGATTGCAGGCGTGAGCCACCACACCCAGCCTGTGGTGTTTTTTACTGGCGTTGTTGTGGAAATAGTTGACTGATAAAACACAGTGATGTAAACTATGAATTAGTAAGTGCTGTGACAGAAATATACATGGTTACTGTTGAACAAAAGGAAAGACTGCCAATTTATTCTGATGTAATTAGAGAACACTTGAGAAAGAAGTAGTTTTTTACCTCTGTATTAAAGGGAGATAATTCTGCAGGAAAGATATGCAGATGAAGAATGTTTTGAATAGGAACAATAGTTTGCAAAAAGTTATGAAAGGTGTTCAATTGCAAACAAAATTTAGAGAACATCAATATTTCTGTGTGTTTTATTTCATTTTTCAATTTTTATTTACACTCGGGATGGGGGGCTGTGCCCATTTGTTACCTGGGTACATTGCATCATGCTGAGGTTTAAGGTACGAATGATCCCATAACCCAGGTAGTGAACATAGTACCTAATGGTTAATTTTCAAACCCTTGCTACCCTTCTTCCCCACTTTAGTAGTCTCCAATGTCATGTCCATTGTTGCTATCTTTATGTCCAAGAGTACTCAATATCTAGCTTCCACTTATAAGTGAGAACATGTGGTATTTGGCTTTCTGTTACTGCATTAAATTCACCTAGGATAATGGCCTACAGCTCTATCTATGTTGCTTCATAGCACATGATTTCATTCTTTTTATGGCTGCATAGTGTTCCATGGTGTATATGTACCACATTTTCTTTTGTAATCCATGACTGACGGACACCAGGGTTGATTCCATGCCTTTGCCATTGTAAAAAGTGCTGCAAGTGACATGCCAGTACATCTGTCTTTGGTAGAACAATTTATTTTCCTTTGCATATATGCCGTGTAGTGGGATTGCTGGGTCAAAAATGGTAGTTCTAAGTTCTTTGAGAAATCTCTGAACTGCTTTCTCTACAGTATATGAAGTAATTTACTTTCCCACTAGCTGTGTGTAAGCACCCTCTTTCTCTGCAGCTTTGCCAACAACAATTGTTTTTTGACCTTTAATAATGGCCATTTTGACTGTTGTGAAATGGTATGTCATTGTGATCTTGATTTGTATTTCTCTGATGCAGAGCGTTTTTTTTTTCATGTTTGTTGGTTAGTTGTGTGTCTTCTTTAGACAAGAGTCTGTTCATATAAATTGCCCACTTTTAAATAGGTTGTTTGTTTTCTGCTTGTTGATTGATTTCTGCTTCGTGTAGAGTCTAGATTTTAGATCATTGTCATATGTATAATTTGCAAATATTTTCTTCCATTATGTAGGTTGTCCGTTCACTCTGCTGAGTTTCTTTTGCCATACAGAGCTCTTTAGTTTAATTAGGACTCATTTATCAACTTTTGTTTTGTCGAAATTGCTTTTGAGGACTTATTTATAAATTGTTTTCAAAGGCCAATGTCCATAATAGTATTTCCTAGGTTTTCTTCTAGGACTCTTACAGTTTGAAGTCTTGCATTGAAATCTTCAATACATCTTGAGTTAGTTTTTGCGTGTTGTGAAAGGACAATTTCATTCTTTTGCATATGGCTAGCCAGCAAACCCAGAACCATTTATTGAATGGAGAGTCCTTTCCCCATTGCTTATTTTTGTCAACATTGTCAAAGATCAGATAGCTGAAAGTGTGCAGCTTTATTTCTGGGTTCTCTACTCTGTTCTATTGGTCTATGTGACTGTTTTTGAACCAACACCATGCTGTTTTGGCTACTGTAGCATTACAGTATAATTTGAAGTCGAGTAATGTGATGCCTCCTGCTTTGTTCTTTTTGCTTAGGGTTGCTTTGGCTATTCAGGCTCTTTTTTGATTTCCTATGAATATTAGAATAGCTTTTTCTAGTTCTTAAAAAATGACATTGGTATTATGATAGAAATAGTGTGGAATCAGTTGCTTGCTTTAGGCCATATTACTATTTTGATAATACTGATTTTTTTAATCCATGAATATAAAGTATTTTTTAATTTGTTTGCATCGTTGATGATTTCTTTTAGCAGTGTTTTGTAGTTACCCTTGTAGAGATTTTTTACCTACTAGGTTAGATGTGTTCTTAGGTGTTTTATTTTCTTTGCAGGGGGATATTGTAAATGAAATATGCTCTTGCTTTGGCTCTCAGCTTGAATATTATTGGTATTTAGAAATATGCCTGAGATTTTTACATTGATATTTATCCTAAAACTTTACTGAAGTTGTTAATCAGTTCCAACAGCCTTTTGGCAGAATTTTTGGGGTTTCCTGGGTATAGAATTATATTTTTCCATGAAAAGAGTTAGTTTGACTTTATCTTTACTATTTGGATACCTTTTATCTCTTTCTCCTACCTGATTGCTCTGGTTATCAGTTCTAGTATTATGTCAAATAGGAGTGGTGAGAATGGGTATCCCTGTCTTGTTCCAGTTCTCAAGATGAATGCCTTCAGTTGTTGCTCATTCAGTATGATGTTGGCTGTGGGTTTGTCATAGATGACTCTTATTATTTTGAGGTATATTCCTTCAATATCTAGTTTCCTGAGGGTGTTTAACATGAAGGTGCATTGCATTTCAATTTCCTTATGAGGTGAATCATATTTATTGATTTGCATATGTTGAACCAAACTTGCATCCCAGGAATAAAGCCTACTTGATCAAGATGAATTAACATTTTGATATGCTGTTGAATTTGGTTTGCTAGCATTTTATTGAGAACTTTTGTATATTCCATCAATTTTTATATATTCAATATATTCATCAAGGAATATACTAGGCTGTAATTTTCTCTTTTGCATTTTGTGTTCGTTAGGTTTTGATGTCAGAATGATGCTGGCTTCATAGAATGAGTTAAGGAGGAGTTGCTCCACCTTGATTTTTGCAATTTTTTCAATAGATTTGGCACCAACTCCTCTTTGTATATCTGGTAAAATTCAGCTGTGAACCATATTGTCTAGGAAATTTTTTTGACTGATAGGTTTTTCATTACTGATTCAGTTTTGGAAGTTGATATTGGTATGTTCAAGATTTCAATTTCTTCCTGATTCAATCTTGGAAAATTGTGTCCTTCCAGGAATTAATTTATTTTCTCTAGATTTTCTTAGTGTTCATAACAGTTTCTGAAGATCTTTTGTATTTCTGTGGGATCAGTTGTAATGTCACCTTTGCCATTTCTGATTGTGCTTGTTTAGATCTTCTGTTTTTTATTCTTTATTAATCTAGCTAGCTATCAGACTATAAATATTGTTTATCTTTTCAAAAAACAAACTTTTGGTTTTGTTGATTTTTATATAAATTGTCGAGTCTCAATTTCATTCAGTTTCACTCTGATTTTAGTTATTTCTTTTCTTGTTTTTCTAGTTCTTCTAGGTGTGATATTATGTTGTTTATTTAAGATCTTTTTAGCTTTTTTGAAATAGGTGTGTATAGCTATAAGCTTTCCTTTTAAAACTGCATTTCCTGCATCACAGAGATTTTGGTATGTTGTTTCTGTTTTTATTTATTTCAAAGAATTTTTTTTATTTCTGCCTTAATTGTTGTATCCCTCATTTTGTTGTTTGCCTAAATAATATTTAGAAGCAAATTGTTTAATTTCCATGTAATTTTGTTGTTTTGAGAGAGCTTTTTGGTATTGATTTCTATTTATATTACACTGTGATACAAGAAAATGGTTGGTATGTTTTCAATTATTTTGAAATTATTGAGACAAGGCTTGCTTTGTGGTTGAGTATATGGTTAATCTTGGAGTATGTTCTGTATATAGATACAAAGCATGTATATTCTGTGGTTCATGAGTATCGTATTCTGTCTTTTAGGTCCAATTGGTCAAGCATTGACTTTAATTCCAGAAATTCTTTGTTAGTTTTCTGCCTCAGTGATCTGTCTAATACTGTCAGTAGGGTGTTGAAATTTCCCCACTATTATTGTGTAACTTTCTAAATGTATTTGAAGATCTAGAATTACTTTTATGAATCCGGCTGCACCAATATTGCACCCAATATTGCACCCAATATTGGAAAAGCCAGATTCATAAAAAAGTAATCCTAGACCTTCAAAATATTGGGTGCAATATTGGAGCATATATATTTAGGAGAGTTATGTCTTCTTGTTGAATGAAACTCTTTATCATTACGTAATACCCTTTTTTGTCCTTTTTTAGTGTTGTTGGTTTAACATTTTTTTGTCTAATATTGGAATAGCAACTCCTGCTTTTTGTGTTTTCCACTTGTATGGTAAATCTTTCTGTGACCTTTTACTTTAAGCCTATGAGTGTTATGCATGAGATGCATCTTTTGAAGACAGCAGACCAATGGGTCTTTTCTTTTGTAAATCCAACTTGCCACTCTGTGCCTTTTACTTTCAAGGTTAATATTGACATATGAGGTTTTGATCTTATTGTGAAGTTGTTAGATGGTTGCTGTGTAGTTTCTATTGTGTGGTCACTTTACAGGGTCTGCAGTCTATTAAAAAAAAAGTGTGTTTTTGTGTTTGTGATAGAAAGTATTGTTCTTTTGTTTCTTTGCTTAGAACTCCCTTACAGATATCATATAAGGCTAGTCTAGTGGTAGTGAATTCCCTTAGTTCTTGCTTGTCTGGAAAATCTTTTATTTCTTCTTCACTAATGAAGAAGCTTCGCTTGATGGAGAATGAAATTCTTAGTTGAAATTTATTTTTTTTAAGAATTCTGAAAATAGGCTCCCAATCTCTCTGGGGTTGTAAGTTTCCTGCTGAGAAGTCCACTGTTAGCCTGTTGAGGTTCGCTTTGATATGTGATTTGACCTTTTTCTCTATCTGCCTTTAAGATTTTTTTCTTTAGTGTTGACCTTGGACAGTCTGGTGACTATATACCTTGGTAATGTTCACTTTGTATAGAATCTCACAGGTGTTCTATGGATTTATTTCATCTGGATATCTACCTCTCAGAATATTAGCAAAGATTTTTTGAACTATTCCCTCAAATATGTTTTTGAGATTGTTAATTTTTTCTCCTTCTCCGGATTGCCAGTAATTCCTAGGTTTGGTCACTTTACATAATCCCATATTTCTCAAAGAGTTTGTTTATTTTTAAAAGTTCTTTTTTCTTTATTGTGTCTGACTGTGTTAGTTCAAGAGACTGGTATTCAAACCCTAAAAGTATTTTCTTTTCTTGGTCTAGTCTATTGATAAAGCTTTCAAATGTACTTTAAAATTCCTTAAGAAATTTTTCAGTTATAGACACTCTGGTTGATTTCTTTTAAAGATGTTTATCACTTTCTTCATTTCCTGGATTGCTTTAGACATTTTTTTTTGCTAAATTTCAGCCTTATCTTGGATCTCATTTAAGTTCCCTGAAATCCATGCTTTTGAATTATTTGTCATTTCTGAGTTTCCACTTGGTTACAGTTCATTGCTAGAGAACTAGTGTGATCCTTTGGTGGTGTCACTACATTCAGATTTTTATGGTGTCAGAATTTTTTGTTAGTTTCTTCTCTCTTTTCCTATAACATTATTTTATTCTTTCCCTTTTCTTTCCTTCCTGTTAAGGGACTGTGACTGTGAGAATGCTGGGTAAGGTACTTTTGCTTTACTTTTAGAGCCCTATGTGCTCCTTTCAGCAGATTTTATATTAGACTGTTCTATTTGAACCTACAAACCAGTAGATGGTGTTTATAGATGAGAGCTAGCTGTGAACAATGTGGCTGGTTATATACTTAATCCTTATTTATTGGCAGAAGCTCTCGTTGCCTTAGGCAGTGAGCTGATTCATAAAGTGCATAGTGGTCTGTGCTCCCCTGCTCAGCCCTGTGGAAATGGGGGCCATGAAGGGTGGGGCCACATCAGGTATGTCTGCCTACCGCTTATGGAATGGCAGGCACAAGCATCAGTACTGAAGGAGAATTCAGTGGGCAGCCACCAAGCACCCTAAGGTGTGCCTAGATATGGAGCTGGGAAAGCTGCTCAGCTCCAAGTTCTGTGCTTGGGGATGGGAGGCAGTGTAAACTCCTAATTTTAAGAAGTAAGTGCTCCAGATGCCTGGGCATGGAGCAGAGAGGGCTCCTCACATCAAGATCTCTGTACAGGAGGGATGGAGCAACTCAGAAGGGTGAATCAGGCAAGTAGGTGCTTTATATACCTGGAGATCTGCTTGGGCATATAGCAAAGAGGGCCCCTGCACCAGTATCTCTGCAAAGGAAAGGTGAAGCAGCTCAGGCTTCTGAACCAGGCAAGCAGGTGCTCCAAATGTTTGGACATCTGCCTGGGTGTGGAGCACAGAGTGTCTCACCACACCAGAATTTCCACATGGAAAGGTGGGGCAGTTCAGACTGCTGATGTGGGTGAGCTCTGATACTTCTAATGCCTAGAGATCTGACTTAGCATGGAGTGAAGATGGCTTTGCTGCATCACAGCTATATCCAGGAAGGTTGGGATGGCTAGGGCTGAAGAACCAGATGAGTGAGTGCTCTGAATGCCTGGAGATCTGCCTGGCATGAGGGACTCTCATTCTCCTCATGTAATCTGGGGTGTCCTTCATGATTCTGGTGGCTTCCCATTTTCCTTTTTGAATAAAATCTCAGAGTTGATCTTTGTGTATTATCTTGCTATTTCCAAGTGACTGAAGCATGCTAAAAACCTCTAATACGTCATCTTGGAAAATAGCATTCCTGTATGTTTAGAGTAACCTGTGCGTAGAGTAACTAATGTAAAATGAAACATAAAGCATAACTGGTTAAAATTTAAATTACTTATGAAATTCAAAATACTTTGCATAGATTTAATAACTTGCATGTCAAATATGTATTGAGTATTCCATGTTGGACTCTTTTTTAGGAATATAGCAGTGGATGAGGTCAATGTCGGGGAGGAGACAAAAAGGACAAATCAATAAATATGATAACTTACCCTACGGATAAATGTGATAAAAAATTAGAAAGATTGATGTTTGATCATCTTAAATAATAGTCCAAAATTTAGTGTCTTAAAACAATTTTATCATCTCATGATTCTGTTGGTTGAGCATGTCTAGGCAGTTCTGATGCATATGATACTATCTGGGATTGTAGTTATGTGGGAACTCCATAAGTCTGGGTAGGTTCAATATGACTCACTCATAAATCTGTAGAGATAGCTGAAAGGTTAAAATTTACCAGGCCACTGGTTCTACTGTACCTCTCTCTTTTTCCATATAATCTTTAGGTCTTCTCTAGTCCACATAGCTTCTCCATGACCTCTCCATGACGTCTCTCTAGCAAGAAAAGCAATGGTTTTACATGATGCCTTGGGCCTCCCAAAAGTTCAAAAAGGGAAGGTTCCAGAACTTGTTAACATTTAGATCCACAACCAGTATTGTCTTCTCTGTCACATTCTTTTGGTTAAAATGAGTCATAGGGCCAGTCCAGATGCAATGTAAAAAGGGAACTTCACAAAAGCATGGACATTGATAGGTGTGGTTCAATGGAAATTCTCTTTGGAGAGTAACTACTAGAATTGGAGTTAGAGTATTTCCATGGAGCAGTCAGAGAGCATCCCTCTCATGAAATAACATCTAATGTGAGTGAGAGCTGAGTAAGGGAAAAAGGAGCCAGTTACATAACAAGCTGAAGAAAGAGCACTCCCTGAAGAAGAAGGGCAGTATTAAGGTACCACAGATAAAAAGAGTTTGGTGTATCTTAAGAAAATATAGAAGAACTATTTGGCTAGTGTCCAGTGGTTTTGAGACTAGGAAAGGATTTTGAGAGCTAGTGTAATGGGGTGAGGTTTGTGTACTCAGCTCCCTCCACATTCCAATTCTGAGGTCCTTGGCCTCTCTTACCCCAAGAATGGGGAAAGAGGCCCCAGAGGCACGGGTGAGCTTACCATTTGACTAAATATTGTGGACCAAAAGAGTTTAGCAGACAGCGATTTAATAGGCAGAGAGAGAAAAGAGAGAGAAGAGAGTTCCCACACTGCCATGGGAAGGGATCAAAGGAAGGAATCTGTGTAGGTAAGGAGCAGCAGGGTTTTAACTCTGGAGTTATTCCCTCCCCATTCATGTTCTCATCCAATAAGAGTTCTTTTAAACTTCCTCTGGAGTGATTGATCTTTGACTTTGATCCCGGATTGGCTGCTCCATCCACAACAGAGCCACCTCCTCTCAGAGCTTTCAGTGGGCTTTTTGAACCAAGAAACCGGCCTGGATTTCTCTACCTAGTCCTCACCATGGGAAAGTCACACAAAGAACTTTACATTTGAAACCCCTCTGGTTCCCAGATGAAGGTAAAACCATGCACCTCGTGGGCCCAAGAAGATAAGTTTTTTCCCTTAACACAGTCTCTCAGTCCCTACTCTGAACAGGAAAGTCCAACTGCTGTTGGGACAGGAACGTTGATCCCTCTTTACCTACTTCCTGCTGAATTGGGCATAGAAGGGGCCCTGCAGTTGAAGTTTCCTCCAGAGGGGGAGTCTTCCAGGGGTGCAGGTTGATCCAGAGGTCCACGATAGAACTCATGAGCCAAGAACATGAGGAGTTCCATTTGCAGGACCATTTATGGCCTTATGGCTTTAATTCTAGAAGAAATAAATTTGACAAGAAGGTTAAAGATGAGAGGCCCAAAGGCCAGCAATAATAGAATGATTATAAACAGGCCTAGAAGAGGGTAGAGCCAGGACAGCCAGTTGTTAAACAAGCTCCGTGATTCTGTTACTTGAAGGTCTTTATCTCTGCATTTGATTTATCCCTGAGTTCTTTGACTTTGTTTAAGACAATACCCAATTGGTTTATAATGTAGCAACACTCTTTTCCTAGAGATAGACAAATTCCTCCTCTCTCTGCTGTTAGTAGACTCAGGTCCCTTTATTTTGAGGAGCTATGGCAGCTAAAGAGTTAAGCTGCTTTTGCAGAGTGAGCTGTCATTGCAGAGAGAATTAGCAACATTTTCTATGTTATCATTTAACTCCTGAGATATAGTAAAACTGAGTAGAGATAGCAACTTCTCTAATGCCAGTACCAAGTCCTCCTATTATTCTGCCCCCTCGCACTATGAAAGGAATACTTGAGGTTTGAGTATGGCGTGGACTTGGCAAGAGAAGACTCTGCACCTGAGAGTCAGCGTAAATCATTATGAGAGGACACTAGGAAGGAGAGGAGGAGAGTTATTAGGCTAATCCATAGGGGCAACACATAGAGTCTGGTGGCAAATAGTAAAGCTAGGAGTTAAGTCCTGTTAATGCCAGGATGTAAGTTAGACTCATGAGTAGTTACTTTCCTGGGGATCTTGTCGGAGAGCAAACGTAGATCCTTTAACAACTTGCAGGTGTATAAAGAGTCATCTCCCCCGACAGACCCCAGTGTGTGATACTCCCCTCCCTGTGTCCATGTGTTCCCATTGTTCAACACCTGACAATCTTCCATGTTCTTCACATGTACCCCCAAACCTAAAATGCAATAAAAAAAAAAAAGAAAAAAAAAAAGAGTCATCTCCTGGAATTTCTGGGTGTGGAGAGGAGGGCCTATGATTTTCTTCAGGAGATGTCCAAGGCTTCAGCCCAGTGTGATGAATCCAGGAGTCAATTCCTACCACCTAACTGCCTTTGGGGTATACAGAATAACCAGAAATGCTCCTTCCCAAGATGGGCCTAGACAGGGAGAGTCTGGGGGCGAGACTTAACAAGCACCAAGTCTCCAGGGCAGAACAACTCTTTCCCTTTTTCCCTAGGGTGACCTTCAGGTAAGGTCCTAAGAGTCTGTTGGTACTTAACCAAGGAGGTTATATCTTTTATCAGATCTGCTGTTTCTTTGTCTAATACACAATCATTAGTAAGAAAAGGCCATCCATAAGGCATCTCATAGGGGCTGAGTCTTATTTTCTGAGGAGAGTTTTGAGCCCTTAAGAGAGAAGGGCTCTTGTTAAGGAAGAGCCTTTGGTAATAGAGATGACCACTGGTAATAGAGAAGGTCACAGGAGGTGAGTTTCCTGAGCCAGTTTCTTTAGGTGTCTCTTCAGAATTTCGTTCATCTTTTTCTCTTTGAAGACCGAGGACTCCAAGCACAGTGGAGACGATACTGTATTCCTAATGCCTTGGAAATTCCTTGAGTCACTGCAGCTTTTAAGGGAGGGCCGTTATCGCTTTGAAGACAGAGAGGGAGTCTGAATCTAAGGATTATTTCATTGATCAGGACTTTTTTTACTACCTCTTGGGCTTTTTCTGTTCTACAGGGGGAAAGCCTCAACCCAGTTTGTGTAGGTATCTACACATACTAACAGATATCAATATTCCCAAGACTTAGGCATATGAGTTAAGTCCATTTGCCAGTCCTCACCTGGGTAATGACTGCTTTGCTGTTCCCCAGGAAGAGATTTGCGATGTACCAAAGGATTATTTTTCTGACATATTTCACATCCTTTGGCTATTTTTTGGACGGCCTTGAAGAGACATTTTTCTGTAAATATAGATTTAGCCATTCGATGTGTATTCTCTATACCCATATGGAAGGTGTGATGTAGGGTTTTAAGTACTTTCCACTGGCTGGCAGCAGGTAGGAGTAGTTTTCCCTCCTCAGTAGCTAGCCATCCTGAAGGAAGAAGATTATGTCCCTGGGAGATTGCCTACTCTACCTCTTCTGATGTGTATTGAGGTCTAGTTCCCTGGAGAGGGTTTTCTCATATTATAGGTCCTTCTGTACATTCTTATCTAACTTCCTTTTTGCCTCTAGTTCAGCTTGGTGATTGCCCTCTGCTTCCTTCTCATCTCCTTTCTGGTGACCTCGGCAGTGTAAGACTGCTACCTCTTTGGGTTCTTGGACAGCTTGTAATAAGTCTAAAATTTCCTTATGATATTTAATGTGAGTTCCTACTGAGGTTAAAAACTCTCTTTCCTTCCATATGGCAGCATGGGCATGCAGAACCAGGTGAGCATATTTGGAATCTGTGTATATGTTTATTCTTTGTCTTTTTTCTAATTTTAGAGCTTGAGTGAGGGCTACTAGTTCTGCCAGCTGGGTGTTAGTTCCAGGAGGAAGGGAATTACTTTCACCCACTGTTTGATCACTGGCTACTGCATATCCTGCCTTTCAAACTCCATTTTCCATAAAGGAACTTCTCTCAGTGTGTAGGTTAAGGTCAGGATTGGCTAGAGGAGTTTCTAAGAGATCCTCTTGAGCCGCACAGTTCTGGGCTATAACCTGCTGACAGTCATGTTCTTTGTCCCTTCCTCAGGAAGAAAAGTAGCTGGATTGAGGGCTCCACCTGTGTGCAGCTAAAGTACAGGCCCTTTGCGCATTAAGGCCTGATATTTGAGTAAGCGGTTGTCAGGCAGCTGCAAGCCTCTTTAGAGGCCAGAATTTCAGCTACATCATGTGGAGTCCATACAATTAGGTCTTTCTCTTGAACTATTTTAACAGCTTCTGAGACCAGTATAGCCACTGTGGCTACGACCCACAAGCAGTGTGGCCAGCCTTTTGCTACAGCATCAATTTCCTTACTTAGGTATGCCACCAGTTGTGGCTTGGTCCCCTGAGTCTGGGTGAGAACCCCAGTGCCACTCCTGACTATTCCGTAACATATAGGGAAAAGTCATTCCCTGTAGGAAGGTTTAGAGCTGGAGCCTGCAGTAGTGCCTGCTTCAGGGTCTGAAAGGCCGCCTCAGCTATAGGGTCCCATTGTATTAGATGGGTGTTAACTTTAATCAGAGTGAAAAGGAGTTTGGCTCTTTCACCATATCTGGGAATCCACAATCAGCAGAAACCAGTTATTCCTAAGAATCCCCGCAACTGTTTTAAGCTCTTTGGATGGGGTAAGCCCAGTATGGGTTGTAGACATTCTCCACCAAGGGCCTGAGTGCCTTTGGACAAGACAAGTTCTAAGTATTTTACCTCTTCCCTACAAAGTTGGACTTTTGGTTTGGAAACCTTATATCCCCAGGTAGCTAGGAGGTCTTGGGTAGCCTGCTGACACTGGGTTTCTGAGTTAGCAGTTAAAAGTAAGCTATCCATATATTGAAGAACCAGGGTACCCGGATGTGAAAAATTACTGAGGTCCTGAGCTAGAGCCTGGCCAAACAGGTGGGGGCTATCTTAAAAGCCCTGGGGTAACACTCTCTATGTGAGCCGAGACTTCTGGTCTAAAGGGTCTTCGAAGATGAACAGAAACTGGGAGTCAGGATGTAATGGAACACAGAAAAAGGCATCCTTAAGGTCCAGGACTGTAAGCCATTGTGCCTCTCCGGGTATTTGAGAGAGGAAGGTGTATGGGTTTGCTACAGCTGCATATAAAGGGATCACGGCTTCATTAATAGCCTGATATTTTGCACCAGCCTCCATTGTCCATTAGGTTTTTGCACTCCTAAAATTGAAGTATTGCAAGGGTTGTTATAGGACTTCACTAGACTCTGAGATTTTAAGTTCCTTAGAATATTCTATAGCCCCTTTTTTGGCTTCTGATCTTAGAGGGTACTGTCTTTGGTAAGGAAAGAGGTGGGATCCTTTAGCCTTATTCAAATTGGGCATGCATTCTTTGCTTGCCCAAATTGTCCCTCCATTGCCCAATCCTTGGCATTAATTTCCTCTTTAAATAATGGGAAGCAGAGAGGGATTTCCTCCCTGACCATATTCATATAGATAATAGCTCCTGCTCCGGTTAACAGGCCCTACCCTATTAAGGGGTTGGGAATTTCTGGCATGATAAGGAAGGCATGGGAGAAGAGCATAACTCCCCAGTTACATCTTAGGAGCTGGGAGATATATCCTGAGACTGCTATCCTAAGACTCCTTGGACAGTTAAACACGTGGAGGACCACCATCCAGGACAGGAAAGCAGAACTGAGAAGGCCACACCAATATCCAAGAGAAGATCGATCTCCTGGCCCTCCATGGTTAGCTTTACCCAGGGCTTGGTGAGGGCGAGGGCTTGTGCTGGCGCTTGCCCTGGGCACCCTCAGTCCTGCTGTTGGGTCATCTGATTAGCCACCTCAGGCCCTGGGAATCTTCATCCCCTGGGACAGTGTGCCTTCCAGTGATCCCCTTTGCACAGTAGGCAAGGACAAGGATGTGGTCCATTCATCTGGGGACAATCTCTCTTCAAGTGTTCCTGGTAGGCCACAGTGGTAGCAAGCTCTGTCAGACTGGCGGCTAACCCAAGCCTTTCTCTTTTCTGAGACCCTTGGGTTTCCTTGCCTAAAGGCCATGACTAGGGCTACGGCTTTTCTCTGGTCCCTCCTGTTCCTTTCAGCCTGTTCCTCCTGGTCTCTATTATAGAACACTGAGGTTGCTAGATTTAATAATGATTCTAGACTCTCTTCTGGCTCCGGGGCCAGCTTGTGGAGCTTCCTCCTAATGTCCGCTGCTGGTTGAGTAATAAATTTGTCTTTTAGTATTAGCTGACCCTCGATAGAGTCTGGTGATAGGGGAGTATACTTTCTTAAGGCCTCCAATAACCGCTCAAGGAAGGCTGTTGGGTTCTGTTTCTTTCCCTGAGGTATGGTGGATAACATTGCATAGTTCATGGGCTTTTTCCTAGTTTTCCCTAATCCCTCAAGTATGTAGGTTAATAGGTGCCTATGACTCCAGTCCCCTGTTCTGAGTCAGAATCCCAGGGAGGATCCATGCTAGGGACTGCTTGTCTACCTATAGGAAATCTATCCTTTTCCTCTGGCATCATTTGGTCATGTACTTGACTAAGGTACCAGGTGTCCCCAAACTCTTGAGCCACTGCTAGAGCAGCCTCTCTCTCATTGTTGGTTAGGGTCTGCCTAAGCAACAACATGATATCTTTCCAATCTAATTTGAAGAACTGACTCAGGCCCTGTATAACATCAATGTACTTATCTGGGTCATCTAAAAATTTTCCTAAGCCCGCCTTGATTTGCTTTAAGTCAAAAAGTGAAAAGTGGGTATGTACCTTGGTTGGGCCAAATTCTTCTTCAACTGCTTGTAGGGGGCATAGCTAGGGCATCCTAGTAGCCTGAGGTGCCTTGGCCTTCCCTGACTCCTCTTGGGTTATAGGAGCTGAGGAGACCAGGTCAGCATCTGTGGAGGGAGGGGCCACAGGGAGTCCCATATATGAGGGTAGTCCTGAGGAGGGGCCAGTAGGGTATAGGTTACAGGCCTTACATAGCTGAGTATTATCCCTTAGAGAAAAGAAAACTTGCACATAGGGGACCTCAATCCATTTACCTTCCCTCTTGCAGAACAGGCTTAATTGTAGACGGGTGTTACAATTTATACTTCCCTGACGGGGCCAGGTTTCTCCATCGGCAGAGGGTATGGTGGACACACTATTTGGCAGAGAAAAATGAGCTGCTTCTTCAACGATCATGGGTGAAATTGATCTGTTATCCAGGATACACTTAAAGGGTGATTTTGCCTTGGAAAGAGTAGCACCCATCTGAAATAGAACACAGGGATCCCCACATCCCTGGTTATTCCTTGCAACTGCTAGTCCGGAGGCATCCCTTAGTTATAGTGCCTTGTAGTTTCCTTGCACCCTAGATGTGTGGGTGCAAACTTCTGGGTCCCCCATGTGCCATGCTTAATCACACTTAGTGGCATCATGGACATACTTTCACTGTCTAAATGTCCTTATTGGCCACCATAAGGACATGGGGACTGCTGGGCTTAGTGGCCTTGTACTGGCGAGTCCTTGAAAAACTAGGCCAGTGAGACTTGGGTAATGGGTGCCAATATTCCCTAGCAAGAGTTTAATTAACATAGGCCTGACCATAAAACTGCCCTAGGAGGATAAACTCCTGGAGAGGGACCTCTAAGCACAACAATTTTAAAGAAGGTAATGGATGGCCACGTGGCTGAGGCTCAAACAATGTTCTCAGGACCTGGGCCTCCTTCCCAACCCCACCTTCCATCATAGGAATATGCCCTAGGGTTGTGGGACCTCTAAGTAACTATTTGAGCCTTAGACCAGGTCTGACTATGGTATTCTAAATGGAGTTTTGCCATATGACGAGCCAATCCTAGGCAAGAGAAATTGTACATCATTAAATTCTGGCACCATTCACTTGACTTGGGAAATTGCAGGTGACAAAAAACACCATCTCCTATAGCCTCCAGTACTCACTGATAGACTCTGGCTCCATTAGCATTGTGGACTAAGGGAACTGGCCCTGTGCATTTAAACTGCAGGAGATCCTCACAGGCATAAGCCTGAGGGCACTGCAGGCATGGGTCCCTGGACTGCCACCCCAAAAGCCTCATGTGTAGGAAATATCTTAGAGGAAAGAGCCGGGAGGAGGTTTGCCTCACAGAAATCTGGACCCAGGAGGTTGGGGTCTGAAAGGCTGGGTATGGTTTGCACAGGCGACAGAAGTTCCCGGTGCCTGGGCCAGCCGCTCCAGTGACCCTAGCACAGTCACTGCAGCTGCTGTGGGTCTGAAAGGCTGGGCTCACACAGCCAGCAGCATTTCCCACTGCCCAGCCCAGCTGCCACTGCCATGCACTGCCCCACACAGGCCTGGCCACTCACTTTCTGCAGGTGGCATCTTCCCAGCCTTGCCTCTGCCACTGCACCTGGTCTTTACCTCCTTAACAAATTTAAAAGAAGCAAAAGTACAGATACAGGAAATGAAAGGGGTCCGATACCAATCACCACTCTGAAGTCCGATGTTCCTCCTGGTTGGCTCACCAAAGATGTAACCGGGGCAGGGGTGCATACTCAGCTCCCTCCCCCATTCTGATTCTGAGGTCCTTGTCCTCTCTTACCCCAAGAATGGGGAAAGGGGCCCTGGAGGCATGGTGAGCTTACCATTCAAATAAATATCGAGGACCTAAAGAGTTTAGCAGAGAGCTATTTATTAGGCAGAGAGAGAGAGAGAGAGGAGCTCCCACGCTGCTGTGGGAGGGGATCCCAGGAAGGAATCCGTATAGGTTAGGAGCATCAGGGTTTAACCCTGGAATTATTCCCTTCCCATTCATGTTCTCATCCAATGAGAGGAGTTCTTTCAAACTTCCTCTGGAGTGACTGATCTTTGACTTTGATACCAGATTGGCTACTCAGTCTGCAACAGAGCCTCCTCTTCTGAGAGCTTTCGGCAGACTTTTTGAACAGAGAAACCTACCTGGATTTCTGTACCTAGGTGGCATGTGGGAAAGTCAGACAAAGAACTTTAGATTTGAAATCCCTCTGGTTACCAGATGGAGGAGAAACCATGCCCCTTGTTGACCTGGGAAGAGGAGGTTTTTTCTTCACACAGTCCCTCACTAGGACTAAAATTATAAAAGGCTCTGTAGACCTTGGTAAAATTTAGCAATTTATTGTGGGGGAAAGAAAATGAAAAGTAAATAAAAGGTTTGGATTGGATTTTATTTCTTAAGCAGAGGACAGGCAACATTTAAATTTTATTAAAAATTACCTTCTGAATAAAGCACTTTAACAAATATAATAACAGAAACTGGGATACAAGTTAAGAGATAATTGCCATAATAAAGGAAAGAAGTGTTAGTGGCTTGACTTTTGATTGAAGCAACACAGATAAAGAGAAGTAGAGCGATCCAAGAAATATATTTTCAAGGTAAAGACAATAATACTTGTTGAGGGATTGACATTGGAGGAAGAACTTACAATAAAATCATGACTCACACTGGGTTTTTGACTTGGTGAATAATAAGTGTTACTAAATGACATAGATAATCCCAGGGAACTGTATTTGTCCTTTAGGAGCACAGCATTTTAACCCTTTCTTATGGATGGAGAGTGCCTGCCTTAAAAAGAGAGAACATTTATTCTTCATTAGAAGTAGAATGCAGACAATAATTACTTTCCCACACTCTGTCACAAAAAGGTTAAGCACATATCCTAGGATATCTGAAAAGATGTATGACTTTGATTTGGATGTAGAGATTTGAAGAAACTTGCAACGTCCATTCAAAAGAGAATGTTAAAAATATCTGTAGCCATACATGAGCCACAGAGAAGCAATGAATATAGCAGAGGCATGCAGTGTTTGACAAAACATAACTGGATATGTATATAGCATAATCTGTCCCTATCAGTGACAATGCATATGTTTTTGGTAGACCATATTTGTGACATGATTTTGGATATTGTGTCTGCTTAAACTCTAAACCATGTGTTTTGAAATTCCCTTAAAGGGATGAGGAGTATTTTGGTAAAACACATTCCTATAAAGGGAGGAAGATAAATTTCCTGACTATGTTAGCCTATACAGTAGTTTCTGAGAGCTCAGTGATTTTGCTACCTTACAATATAAATCGCAAGGAGAAGAAAAACTTGCCACATTTTCTTCTCTCTACCACTAAGAAAGAAGGCTATGTTTTTTAGTTTTGGAAAGCAATTTATATATAAAGCATATTGCTTTAACTCATTCCCCAGGTGAGCAAAAGTCTTTGAGTTTTAAGAATGATAAATTGAGAAGACTTTTTGCTTATACGCACAGAAGTGCAAGCAATCCTATCACTTAGCCTTTTTAACCCAGACAATAAAACAATCAGAAGAATCTATATGCAAGTGAAAACTGTAGCAAGCCCCAATAGAATAACGTGCAAGGTTTTCAGTATTTTGTTCTTTTTTCAGTTCTTACTAGTGAAGTCATTTTGATAAAAAAACTTGACAAACAATAATAAACACACATATGACATATGCTGTCCATCTTAAACTGAGTGCAATGTGATCCACAAACCCATCCAGTTTAATGCATTTTCCCTACTAAGTGGAAGTTTACATATAAGATGATCCCAAGCAATTACTGAAGACACAGGTGAATATCCTGAGCAGATGGCTCATAATCACTGTTGTCTACGTCTCCCATTCTGCTGCCTTTCTCTTATTCTGCATCCACAGCTTTATGCAGAATTCCCTCTGATCAGCTGAATAAGATTAGAAAAAATAAAGCCTAGCACATGCTACATTACAATGCATTTTTACCTTAGCTAGATGGCATTCGATGTAAAATGTTATACCTCCACTAAGTAGAGAAAATAAATGACCCAAGTGGACAGAACTTATGGTAGTACGTTGAGTTGTCCCCACTGCTTGGAATGAGAAACAGCATGAGCTAAGGAAATACACAGATGCTTGGGCAGAGACTAGTGTAGCTTCAGAATCAGGGACATAAAAAGACAATATTAGGAAATTGCTAGTAGAACTATGTTAGGGGTTGAATTGCTTCTCCAAAAATGATAGGCAATGAAGTTCTTCTTTCTATACCCATGAATGTCACCATATTTGAGAATAAAGTCTTTGCAAATGGGAGTTAAGATTAAGTCATTGGGATGGGTCCTAATCTATCGCTTTCCTTATGTAAAGGACAAATTTTGACACAGAGACAGATACACATACACACACAGAATATTATGTGAAGATAAAGGCAGAGTTTGGGGAGGTACATGTACAAGCCAAGGAACACCAAAGATTGTTAACACATCACCAGAAATGAAAAAGAGGCATGGAACAGATTCTTCCTCACAGCCCCTGGAAAGAAACAACCCTGCTGACACCTTGATCTTGATCTTCTAGTCTCCAGAACTGTAAGACAATGATTTTACCTTGTTTAGGTCATTTATTCTGTGGTATTCTGCTACAGCAGAACTGAGAAGCTAATACAAGCTTTATGGATGCAACTCACAAGAATTAACCCTTGGCATGAGTGAAATTGTGCCCATTTAAAAGTGCATCCAGAGTCTAACATTGTGGAGTAAGTTACAATTAATCATGAAGACAACTTGATGTGCTCTGTGGGTTGCAGTCATTATTTTTTTTCATCTTTCAGCTCAAATATTGAATCAATGAAATCAAGAAAAAGTGTCTAGATGGTGCATGGACTTTTCTTCACTAAAGCTGACTAGGAAACTTCTAAATCTGTATAATAGCAGAGTCAACACAGTCTTCACAATAGTCCCATAATTCAGAGATGCAAATTAGTCAATTGGTGGTAGGTTCATTACCTTGAATTCACTTGTTTCATGGATGGGAGAAACACTTTAATTTCATCTAAATACTTATTGGGGCAATGTTTACTCTCTCAGACATTCATGCTTTTGTAGTATTACTTCTGTGGACTTCCTGAATGATGTATTTATCATCGCATATACAGCATAGCATGGTAGTGTAAGAGATAAGATAATGGGCAGAGGCTCACAGGGTTCTCTGGCCTTTTCATATGTCCTATTACCAGAAGCAAGAGATGGCAAAATGACTTAATGAAGATTGAAGACACGGTGTTAGAGTTAGCTTGAATCAACTTGCATGGTTGAATGCCACAGCCTCTGATTCCCCTTATGATATTTTGAGAATATGTGCTGTCAAGAGGTCAAGCTTACTTTTACCCAAAAAATGCTTCTTGTCCTTTGAACTGCCCTAGCAGCCAGGTCAAGAGCATACAACCTTGGATCCACCACTGAGATACACTCACTTTTTATTTTGTATCAAAATCTACTGATTCAAGTAAACGAAATGAAGTAAAATCTACTGTGAAAGCAAGGGGAAAACAGTCAAAGCAATAGTCATTTCTAATGACAGCACTGGATGTGGACTGTGGAGGAAATAAACATGGATTTATCAATATTATGCATTCTTTGCCTCTGTCCTTCAATCTCATCAGATATTTTATATTTACAAGAGCTATAAATTGATATAAATTTTCTATTTACAAGAGCTATATTTGTGTTCCTGCCAAAATTCTTACGCTAAAACTCTAACCCCCAATGATATTAGATG
This sequence comes from Ateles fusciceps, assembly GCA_036589455.1. Taxonomy (NCBI): domain Eukaryota; kingdom Metazoa; phylum Chordata; class Mammalia; order Primates; family Atelidae; genus Ateles; species Ateles fusciceps. The sequence continues at coordinate 233,164 of JAZHEH010002417.1, read as the reverse complement.
ATATTAGAAAGTGGGGCCTTGGGAGGTAATTAGGTTTAGATGAGATTATGAGGGCAGATTTTCCATGATGGGATTAGGGTTCACATAAGAAGAGAAAGAGACAAAAGCTCCCTCTCTCATTTCCAGGGGTCTACAAACCAGGAAGATGATCCTCACCAGGAAGTGAATTGGCCCATACATTGGTCTTGGACTTCCCAGCATCTAGAACTGTGAGAAATTCATGTCTGTTGTTTAAGCCACCCAGTCTATGATACTTCTGTTATAACCACTCCCACTGACTAACACAAGAAGATATTCATAAAGACGAGAATCTTTTCTCTGTTCCAAAATTTCACCTTGTATCTATGAACCTTCACTATACCTTGCCTGTCACAACTATCATCATAAAAGAAAACAACATATTGGATATAATACATGTTAGCTTATCAAGAAGGAAATGAGTCTCAATCTGATTTTGATAAGGGTATTGATAAAGGATTTTGAAAGGATAGTAGAAAATGGTAAATCCATTAACCAATTTTGCCAACAAGGGGAGCAGTAGAGCGTATGTAAAAGAATGAGTTCTGAAGCCAAAGAGCCTGGGTTCAAGTCCCAGTTCCAATTCTAAATTATTGTGTTACCTTTGCCAAGTTTCTTGTGGCTCAATATTCCTGTCTCCAAAATGGGGATACAAATTATATCTGCATTATAGTGATGTTAATATGATTAAATGTTACAATCTTCTTACCTTCTCAAGAAGTGTCTAGCTTATAATAAGCAATCAATATTATCTATTTACATTAAGGATTAGTGTAAATAAATGCATTAAAATATTGCCAAGAGAATAACATAATACTATAAAATTATATCATGTGTCCTGAAAAGTCAAGCATTCCAGCTAAAACATTTTTATAAGCATAAATTTAATCACATAATTTGAATAAGAAAAGAGAGTATGGATACTAACTCTTACTTTATAATGGAGAAAATTGATCAATATGAGCAGAGCTGTCCCAATAGCAGCTAGACTGAACTCCCTTACTCCACTACCAATAAAAAAGACAAACAGAAAAATCCCATCTGTCCATATGACAAGTCCAAAATCAGACACCTGTGTGGCAAATATGCATAGCAGTGAGTACTACAGATGCTCTAAATTTAGTACAAACCATATGCTCAATGATTTACTTAAATTGGATTGGGATGACGATCCACTATAGAAAAAGTCCACAGAGCAATTAAGGGACAACATGTTTTGCTGCTCTCATCTCATCTTCTCTCCTTTAGTCCCAGATGTTACAACCACTACAGAGACATTAATCAATTTGTTAATTTATTGTCAGATTGTTAAAGGTTTATGAAGATTTTGACCCATTTTGCTACATTTGTTTTGGCAGCAAGATTAATTTAATTATAATTGTCTTGGGGACAAAGGGAAGACAGTAGGATATCACATGTCGTATCTGAATGGATTCATACTTTTACCAGACAGTCCAAACATTTGTGCATTCCCAGTCTTCAAGTATGTGATTGCCCTGAAGAAATGAAGGAATAAAAGTAGCTAACATCTATCTACATTTCCTGATTGAAATTACTTGCTTCCTTCACCCTTATTTCTCTAAAGGAAAGTCCGTAAATTTACTTGACTTCCAATAACTCTAGTACTTTATTCACAGGATTTTAATCTGCATTACTTTCCTACATTATAAAAGTCAAAAATATTTACATTTTATAAATGGTAATAAAGTTCTAGCTTAAGCCATCAGTATAATCTTTTCAATAAAACGTGATTCATTTTTTCATTTTTATATAAAAGAATAACTCACAACATAGGTTTTGTTCTAATTTTGCTCCAATAAGTATGTCAAACATATTAATCTAGTGATGTTGTTTAGGACATAAACTCCTTGAGTCTAGCTTTTCTCATCTGTTAATAGAGATACTCTATGTCTATACTACGTCACAGGGTTATTGTATAGCTGAAACAGAATAATTGCATCACAGCGTTTTAAATATTTTAGTGGGTAAGGCTCTATTGAGATTACTATTTGTTCATGTATTTTTCTGTCATCAGTCCAGCTAGACTCCTTTCTACAAGGTTAGCAGATATGATACAGACATTAATATGATACTACTATAAATACTTCTAACACAGACTTGGGACCTAGTAAGCATATGTTAAATACATTTGGAATGAACTGATTTTTATTTAATTAAATACTCTGTGTAAATGAAAAAATGCCAGGTACAAAATACAAAGCTCAAAGAAAATAATGACGAATTGTCAAAGATTTGGAAGAAAAATATGTGAATACTCTGAGCCAGGGGTTCTCAAAAATGTCTTCTCCAGACCAGCTGTATCAGAATCACCTGGGAACTTGTTAGAAAGCCTGCAAATCTTTAGTCTCCAGTTCTGACCTAGTGAATCCGAAACTCCAAAAGCAGAGTGAAACAATTTGTAGTTTAACAAGCCTTCCAGCTGATTCTGAGTTATGCTAAAGTGTGAAATCTACCACACTAAACAATAATAGTGAGTTGGAGATGATTATTTTTATAGTTATGTAGAATCTCCTTTAGGAGACTGGGGGTATGAAAGCCAATGTCATTCCATAATAACATACATTTAATTACTGTATTTTAATGGAGGAGCTCACTAAAACCCACATTAAAAATCCCATAAGATAGGGTATTAATCCTCTACTGCAGCACTGTCCAACAGAACTTTCTGCAATGGTAGAAGTATTTTATATCCCTGTAGTCCAATTGAAATATGGCTAGTATGACTGAGACACTGAATTTTTTAGTGTTATTTAATTTTAAAGAATTTCAATTTAGGTAGCTGTATATGTCTATTGACAACCACATTAGATATAACAACACTAGTGACTATTAATTCATTCATTCATTCATTCATTTGTTAGAGATAAGGTATCACTGTCATCCAGGCTGGAGTGCAGTGGCACAATAACAGTTTAAAGTAGCCTCGGTCTCCCCCAGGCTCCCACACTCAAGTAATCCTTCCACCCAGCCTTTTGAGTAGCTGGAACTACAGTTGTCAGCACACCTGGCATTTTTTTTTTTTTTTTTTAAAGCAGAGATGACTATGTTGCCCAGGCTGGTCTTGAACTCCTGAGCTCAAGCAATCCTTCCACCTCAGCCTCTTAAAGTGTTGGGATTACAGGTGTGAGCCACCATGCGTGGCCAATAGAGGCTATTACATATTGCATGAAAATCTTCAATGTTATATAAAATGGAAGAATTTCTTCAATGGTGGAATCAATGAGTGTGTTTAAATCCTAGAAAAAGTGGCATTTGGGTTGGGACTGGGTGCATGGGACAGAATTTCTAAAGACAGAAATAGGAGAGAATGTAGAGAGGGGGATATGACATATTTAAAAAATGGATTGGCATACAAGGTTCAGAAGTTGCCCAAATTGGTTTGTGCAAAAAGTATATATTGGAAAAGCATGGAAAATAAGGATAAACTTTGTTGCATCTAGAAAAAGAAAGGCAAAAATGTTTGTATTTTATTCTCTACTCCTTAAAAAATAATGAGTATTTAGGCAAAGGAATGACAGAATCTGTCAGATGCTTAATTGTTCAGGATGCATTAGTGATGGAAGGAGACAATTTAGGATACTCAATAAAATGAAGCTTGCAGGAAATAAGAGTACAAATTTAGGCATATTTCAGTTTAATTAGGCAATGATTTGAATGCCTATTATGGGACCAGTCTTTGCAAATACACTAATTATCAATGTTATAAAAGTATGTTCTACTTTATCCACAAACACATGAGGCACTAATTTAACAAGCCAATTCCTAGACATCCCATCAAACTCACTAACTCAGAATCTCCAAGTGTCAGGCTCAAGAATCTATAAAATATTCAGCAATTTCAGTGGTAATTATTTAGAGCACAAACATTTTAGAACTACGAGACAAGTGATAAATAAGAAGCCAATTCAGATGGATTCTCTATATAATTAGGTAAATATATAATACATAATGGATTGGCTGCAATATTTGCTGACCTGTGGCTTGCACTGAGTTTAACTTATTTATTTCTCTGTTCTACCATTCTCATAAAATTTAATGAATTCCGAGAGACAAGCTATGTGAATTTTTTCATCTATGGAGTCATCCAAAGTGACATTTCAGATTAAGTCAACTATCGCTATAATTTAGCTTAAAATCATTTTCACCTGAAGAGGCCAGATAATTTAGGAAATGGAATTGGGTGTTAAACTGTTTAAATGATCACATCAGCTCGGTGCATTGCTTCATGATCAGACATATCCCTACTGTGTATTCCCAATAGATTCACACTCTTCATTTTAAGAGTCATTATTTTATGTTCCTTTTGTCATTAGGATTGTTCTTTTCTATTAGGATATTACACTGTGTGGAATATTCTACACCCCTTTCTATGAAAGAAACCCCCCAAACAGTTACATGAGTGCATTTTCAGATCTATCTAACTGTATAGTTAAGAATATAACATAAAACAATATTTTTCTGTGTTGATATACTTTGCATCTTACTAGCTAGTTAAAGGTTTATAATGACATTTTATTTTGTATTTATATACTGTGTAGCTTCTTTAGACTCCAAGAAATTGGGCATGTTGTTAATTCAATGAAGAAAAAGGAGTGAGGAGAAAGACTCTAAAAAGGACAGCGGTTTTGATGCTGTGTCAGTGGTGGAAGTAAGCAAAATGAAATGAGTCACTTCATTTCAGCCACAGTGCAATAACTGACTCTGTTCACAGCCTTCGTTTTCAAGTTAAGTGACTGAATTGTGAAACATGGATATTCTCCAGACTTCATTTTACCAGCAATGAATTCTATTTCCTGCATGCTGAAGTGACTTGTTAATACATTGCTTTTGATATATGAAATGAGAGTAATGGACACACTTTATAAGAAAAGATATGCATTCCCACTTGGCTTACAAAATGCTGTTCCTCTTACCTGCTACAATTGATTAAGAGTAAAGTATCAGTATTCATCAGGGAATTCTAAGCACTGTACATTTCTCTGGCCTCATGGTGCGTTAAAGATTTTTCTCTATATAATTTAAGTCTGTTTACTAACTCTTTGCATATTGCTTATGCAGTGTGGATTGTGAAGAATTGTGACTCTACAGCCAGAAATTAATATATACAATAAACATTTACATTCCATACCTTAAATATTTATAAAATCTCAAAGACCGCTAAGAGCCTCTTCCATTTTAAATTGCAATCATGAAAGTGAAAACTGTTCAGTTATTCTCTGAAGCGATACTCTAATAGGCATGAAAATAGTTTTTTAAAAAATATTACTTAATTGTTATTATTTCCTAATACAACTGTATAGCTACTCTATGCAATTTTATAGTTCAACTATAACAATGAGGGCAAAACACTTAATTTACATTATAATAGCAATAGAGTTATGCATAAAAGTCCATATAAACCTAGTAAATAATAAAACAGCCAAGTTGACTATATTGTAATGGACTTCAAAAAATGACTTAGTTTTCTTTTGCACTAATTTTTTTTTTTTGCATTGTTAAAATTGCTGATCCTTGTGAAATGGAAAAAATGCTCTATTTCTCTGTTGTTCTAGCACACTACTAGTTATACACAGAGTCATTTTACAATGCAGGCATTTCACATACAACCCTTCTCCCATCTACCTACTTCTTCAACTCAGGGCAAACTTGGTATCTTAAAATGAAGCTAAATTACCCAGTAGTAATGGCCCACTCATTTGCTGTGAACTCATGGCCATTTTATAAGAGCAATAAGGTGAGCTCAGCTTTGACTATAAATGATATTTACTAAATAAATGGGACATATAAAATAAGTTGTAAATCCAATCTTGTTGCATGGCATCAGATAAGAATTTTTTAAAAAAGAATTATCATACTGAACTGTTTTTACATACCGATATTTACATATTAAAAATTTTTCTGAAGTATGCATAATTAGCCATGAAAATATGTACAAATGAACCTTCTTTTTAAACATCCTGCTGTTTTCTTAGTCTCTTCATCTAGGTACCTACCATACTCTCCCTGTAAAATTGTTGATCCGGTGTCTGTTTTATTTACCTTCACAATACCACCTTCTGAATAAACACCCCCACCCCAACGTCTATGTTCCTGACATCTGGTGTATGCAAATACCATAGGACTAAATCCAGCAGAAATTCTTCACCCCAGGGCCTGCCCAGTATGGATGAAGCAATCTTGATATCCTAAAGGAAAGAGGGTTTTGGGGGGTAGATCCGTTGCACCTTAAATGAGACTTTAAGGAAGGAAGGCCACCATGCCATTTTATACAAAGCAAGGGATGGTAATGGTTGGAAATCAGAAAGACTTGTACTTTATTAAACAAGGCAGAAGAGTTATTAATTCTGGAAACATAATAAATTTGTCAAGTCCAATAAAAAAGTAAAAAATAAAAACAAGGAAGTGTATTTTAAAGGGCTGCTGTGTGAGAAGCAGAAAATGTACTCAATACTGTGTGAAGGGAAACAATTGGGTTCAAAGGCCTTAGAAAGACTTGATCAAATTCTCTAGTTGCAAGGTGGGATTTAAATACACTGTGGGGGAGGCTAGTCTCTTAATGGACATATTTCTTTGTTAGATGCTTTGTAAATGAAAATATCTCTTTGCTAAATTAATTTTTCCAGCATTTATGTGTAAATAATTAATGACTACTTAACCATGTCTGTGAAATATCTGATGGTTCCCATGTAAGGAGCATTACCATCAGCAATGAGGTATGAAAAAAAATCTTTGATTCTTTAAGGAAATTGAAATAATTCTCTTTTAAAAGAAACGTGCAGGCATTAAAAGACCCACATTTCCCTTAGGGATAAATTTCTTCTAGGGAGTTCCTAAACTACTTTGTGAAACAAATGGGGACTTTAGAGCAAAGAAATGTTACACATCTGCTTTAGAACTTTAGGTTTCTATCCACCAACAATTTACTTCACTGGGACAATTTGAGATGAATTAACCAGTCCTACTTATCTTGTGCTGCTTCTGTTGCTGCTTTAACCTGAATATATTTCATAAGAACTTCAAAAGAAACCCAGAGCAACGGAATATGTCCTTTCTTTTTCAACATGCAGACCCTACTCTTGAGTGCTGGAATTGCATTTTATATCTGGTTTGGAACCCAGTTCTTCAGAGCTGGACATAATCATCCTTAATCCATTTGGCTGCTTACTTATTGCTTTGAAGAGTGGGGGAGAAAGGGGCTTCTATTGAGTTTGCTCTCCAATCCGTGCCTCTTTAAAGAGTGCATGTGAATAATCTATATTTCAAAGAAAGATGACCTTTACTTGATTTAATGGAATCTCTCTTTCAATATCTGCAATGAGAAAGTGATTAAAGCTTTGGTTGATAGGCAAGATGTATTGTAGGAATAGATAAGCATAAAGGTCAGACACTGTCAGAAAGGATTTTGACTTTCTTTAATATTTAAGTACTTCATATGAATCATGGTTTATGCATTAATAGTGTATTTTTAAGTTGGATTACAAGTCCTGTATGTTTTATATAATTCATAATTGGTTTCTGACATAAGGTAAAGATATTGGGCAAAGCAGGTATATTTTTGCCAGGATTTTCATAGAGATTAGACCTATTTTGTTCTTAAAAGACCATAGGAGAAGATAACAGTCATTTAACACACTGCTTTAGAGAGTTTACAATTCTGTTGGGTAAGATTTTAAATTATAATTAATTTGAATTTCAATGGTTATATTTTGCTGTCACCTATATTCAAGGAATTTCTCTCAACAAATTAATGGAAAAATAAATCTAACATTTATTGAGGATTCACTAGATAGCATGTGCTTTTCTAAGTGCTGTGCAAATATCAATTCGTTTAATCTGCCTGTAGACCCGTACTTGACCCACCGTAAAGATGTGTTGAAGAATGAACAACTAACTCTATGGATCAAGATTGTTAGTTGTTCCCGTTTTATAGATAGGGACTTTGTGACAGAGAGAAGTTAAAGAGCTTGCCCCTTGCCCCAGATCATAAAATAAGTAAGTAGTGAAACTGTGTTTCAACACAGGTCCCATGCTAGCACCCAAATTTCTCAACATGACGCTCTTCCATGTGTCTTAACACTAAATATAGCATATAAATTATATTTAAACAGGATTTTGTATAAACACTTTTGCTCACCTCCATTTAATCCTAAAATCAGAGTGTATCTTAAAATCATATGTATCTTATCCACCTTTTAAACGTTGTAATCTACATTAGTTACACTTATCTACACTTTATAGGTGAATGCTTGCATGATTACTTGCTATTGTATATGGTAGGATACGTATGCAATGACAGAATAAACCTATAAAGATAACTCTTAGGGGATTAAAAAAGAGGTAATAGTCTATTTCTGAATTCAGACATATTTTATTGAGGAAGAAGAATTTATGATAACCATTCAAGCAAGGTTTTGACTGTTAACAACATGTCAGGCAGTGAGAACACCACAAAAATGATAATTACAGTGACATTATAAAATACTTCATGGAACTCAACTCACATCTTCAATCATAGTACATTCTAAGTTTCTTCTATGTGAGCAAAAAATGTGACACATTCCCTGACACTCTCAGGGTTGTTAATGGTGCCCCAAATCTGTGACATCATCAGCTTTATCAAAGGAGCTTTAGACTGCCCCTTGTAAAATCCAGGATAGTAAGATAATTCATAATTAACTAGGAAAGAGAACTTATGTAGAATCCTTGTTCTAAAGTGTATTAATGTTGTCATGTTGGGCAAAATAATTAGCTCCTTTGAATCTATTTTCTCATTTGTAAAATGGAGATAAATGTTAATGTTATCTTCTTAAGAGAGTTTTCTGTGAGACTCAAATAAGAACCTTGTAAATTACAATGACAGTGCATCATAAATTACAAAATGTTACCTATCTATTTCATGTAAAATATCACCACCATGGAAAACATCCACTCTATTTTACTTCTACCCTTTCAAGTGGTGTTTTTGTCACTGGAAATACAAGAGCTTTTTCTATGAATACTCTTAGTAATATATGAAGACAATATAGACAGAATTTTCTAAAAGATTTGAAAATAAAAAAGCAAGAAAGTCAGCAAGTATTTTAGGTATTTAAGGGAATACTAGAAATCATAGGAAGATAATTTGAGAAAATCAAAAAAAAAAAGAAAAAATATCTGATAATATCTGCTGAAAACTGAACTCAAATTCAAATCAGCAGGGTCACAGGCAGCAGCTCAGAGAAAGTGCTGTCCACTGTGGCTGCTGCTGAAGCCTCCTCATTCCATTGCCAGGAGGGGATTTCTCCCTGCCCCCCAGGTTCCCCGTCAGTCCTTGCCTAGACATCATGAAGGCCAACTTCATTATGCCCCTGATTCTGGTTCAAGTCAGTCACCATCTGAACCCTGGGATTACTAGATTATTTTCAATTCTTGTATTTTATTATCTTAGATAGCTGTGTACAAACCCTCTTTGGACTATTTTACCTGACCCTGAACAACTCCTCAGTTTTTCCATCTGGAACATACCATTATCGGCAAAATCTCCTGAGGCTCAATTATTTCCCTAAAGATTCTTTTTGACTTCTTGCTCTAATACGGCTTTCCTCCTCAAGACTTGGCTTTATATGAAATCTCCAAAATGCCCATGGTCATATTATTTTCCATGATTCACCTTAAAGAGAGGCTAGGTGTCCTTCTTGATCCTCATGCCCATTTTTGGACCATTTTTTTCCATTTTCCTCCTAAAAGCAGGCAGTATTGAATCTCAAAGTTTCAAGAGTATATCATACATATGGCTCCTCGTTTCAGTCATTTGCCATATGGCAGGGTCAGTGTCCTCACAGGTTATCTTTTTAGTACCTGGATTTTCAGTTTCTTCACTTCTTTTCTATTTATCTTATCTCCTACCCTACCTCAACATCTCACTTTCCAAGCCAAAACTCTAAAACATGTCATTATCAATAATTTTTGGCCCTCCATAATCACAAATTCAAGTATTCAACTTCACTCTCTTTCCTCCATATAACTCTACCCAGCCACTCATAATTTCTTTACCCTTCTTAGAATTTTAATACAATAATTATTTTTTCCTCTTCATGGCCTCTCACCCAGTTTTTGCTCTCACTTCACTTGCTATCCAGCTTAAATTCCATGCTTCAGCAATGTACTCTCTCTGTTTTGCTTGATTTCCATTCCTCAGATATTCATGGAAAATACCCAGCCCTGCTAAAGATCTGCTGGGTTGGCGTCTACACATGCAACCGTACTATCTGGTCTGACTGGCAGATATGAGTTACTACCACTCATACCAATTAGACCCTTAATATTTTCTGATATTCTTACTAAATTTCCCTTATCCATTCACTTGCCCAAGCTCATGGATATTAAATTTCCAGTTTTCTCAGCTGAAACTTCCACAACTTCATTCTCTATTCTCATGGATAGAAAATGATATTTTTTATTTTACTATGAATATAAAAAGACCAGGAGGAAAAAATATTCAGAAGCAACCAACAACCACTCTTTTCATTTGTTCCCATAATCCACTATATTAACATAGATTTACACTTTGTGCTTTTGTGTAAGGCCTGTTCATCTGTTTAGGCATTATATCTCAAATCTTCTCACCTAAATCCAGCCCATTATGTCGATAACACTTGCACTCTCTCTTGCTGTTTGCTCCTCTCCACCTGCATGTAGTCATACTAATATTTTTCCATCTTAAAAATTCAATAAACAGATCATTTTGCTGAGCTCATATCCTTCTTCAGTTACCACCCACGTTTTATCTGCTCTCATTTATAGCAATAATTCTCAAACAAACAACAACAACAACAAAAACCCAACGTGTAAACTTGAGGTATTCATATCTTCTGCTGCCTTAAACTTACTCCAGTCAGGTTGGTCTTCAGCATTCCATGCTGCTCTTACCAGGATTAGCAATAGCTACAACCTTAATAAGTCAAGGTCAACTCTTGGCTCTCATTTAACTTGACACGGCAATTCAACTGATGCAGATGATCTCTTCTATTCTTTGTGACACTATTTTCACTTACACACACACACACGCGCACACACACACACACACACACAAAATCCTTTATTTTCTTTCTACTTCTTGACTGCTTGTAGTTTTTCCCAAACTCTCCAACTTTTAGCACTGGAATATCCAGAGCTGAGTCTTGAACTTCTTTTTGAAGCAGCTAAACCCCTGCCTTGGGAAACTCAGAAACACTGCTTTATGGGCATAAATATAAATGTAGCCCAATCTTGATAGTAAATGCAAATATTTTTATTTAAAATGATAATTAAATGGTGTATATTGAGGTCAGTAAGTGGGGGAGTGACAAAGCGATCAATTTCTGCTATTGTAATAGTTTAACATAAATCCTAGCAGGGAAATAAATAAGATTTTTTCCCCCAGACCAAGTCTTCTTAGATAGCCAGTATGTTGTAGTAAAAAGAGAAATGAGAAAACTTTAGCAAATCTAGGTTTAATTCCTGTGTTAGTTAATTACTATTAGTATAACTCTTTGGTTATCTTTGAGATTTCTCATCTATAAAACATGGCTAGAGCACAATACTCTGCATTTTTACAAGAGATAAAATTAGAGTTTGGCTTGGCATCCAGATTCTAAGAATGAGTTATCTCTTATTTCTTCTCCTCAAAGACAATCATTCCCCCCTGCACTTTTGAGCCCTATTCTCTGTTAACTCTAGACCTTGAACTGTCATTCTTTTGCAGTCTCTTCTCTTTGAATTCCCAAAAGGCTCTTTATTTTAATTTATAAATGTGGCACATATACACCATGGAATATTATGCAGCCATAAAAAATGATGAGTTCATGTCCTTAGTAGGGACATGGATGAATCTGGAAACCATCATTCTCAGCAAACTGACACAAGAACAGAAAATCAAACACCACATGTTCTCACTCATAGGCAGGTGTTGAACAATGAGAACACATGGACACAGGGAGGGGGAGCATCACACACTGGGGTCTGTCGGGGGGAAATAGGGAGGGACAGTGGGGGGGTGGGGGAGTTGGGAGACAGCATGGGGAGAAATGCCAGATATAGGTGATGGGGAGGAAGGCAGGAAATCACACTGCCATGTGTGTACCTATGCAACAATCTTGCATGTTCTTCACATGTACCTCAAAACCTAAAATGCAATTAAAAAACAAAGAAAAAGAAAAAAAAATTTATTCTATAAACTTGCTTGAGTCTCTCAAATCCTAAAAGAAATGAATTCTGTGCATCTCCAGCAGAATGTTCATGCCAATGTCTCAAATTCAGTAAGCTCCAAATCAATTTATATATTATACATTAAATTAAAACCTTCTGGTAATTTCCATGTCAATGTTCAACATTGTTCTTCAAGCAGTCACCCAATATGGAAATCTAGAATCGCACCTTTGAGTTTACCATCTTCCATATCCACCACACCTAATTCGTTACCAAGCTTCATGTCTTGTATTGCCTAAATTTTTCTCAAACCTAGACTCCTCTTTTCAGTTTTATACTCACTGCTGTAATTTAAGTCTTCATTATCTATTTCACAGAACATGGCAAAGGTCCTATTTGATCTTACCAATTGGTATAGCTTCTATATTATACTTGTTCAATCAAAATTTTTATAAAAGAATCAAATCTGACGATCTCAGCTCCCCTGCATGAAGCAGTTATTGCCTTCGTTTTGCAGTGCTTCTCAAACCTTTTAAACAATACACTCCTAGTGAGCAAAGAAGAATAGCTTACCATGTACCTTAAATTTTGTGTATTATATTTTGTAATATTTGTCCTAATTTAAAAAAAAATATCATCATACATTGTAGTTAAGGAAATCTCCCTTTCTATAATCCATTCTAGTTTTCTGTTTGTGGATCTGGCTCCTCCATTAGACTGAGAGCTGCTTCATGGAAAGGGATCTTTCTTATTCGTTTTTGTTTTGTCAGTATGGTATATATTGTTTGATTTATAGAAAGATCTCACTAAATAATAGCCTAGTGAATAGACAAAAGAAAAAAGATAGTATTTACCAGTATAATACCAAAATATTAAGATAGAAGTTGCATATTCAAATGCTGGCTCTGATTGAATCAAATGTATTTCTACTTTCTCCTATTTCTGGCAATTACTGTGAAATGAACAAATAGTCTGTGTATTTGTTTTCTGATTATGTATATTCTTGGCTTTCCTGTTTTTATATAATTGATTGTCTTTCAGATTTTCTCTTTATCACATCAGTTTCTACCATATCCTTAGAAATATCAATTAAAATGATTTGGCAAAAACATTTCATATCCCCGATGTATGTTTTCACAACTTCTGTTTACAGCAATTTCTAGTTTTTGCTAGGCAACTGGTCACTGGGATACAAATAAAGTCCCCATTTTCCATGACAAGCTAGTCATAGCTACATGACTAAATTTTTGACAGAAATGCTCTGAGAAAATTCCAGTAAGTTGTATTAAATGGAGGACATGCTTTTTCAAGGCATCGCTACTTCCTACTGACTGGAATGTGGATGCAATGATAGGGTCTGCAGGAGCCATGAGGAGGCGTAAATCTGTGAGTAGTTGGAGCCACCATAGGGCCATGAGCTACCTACCTTCAGATTCCATTTACATAAGAGAACAATTAACTCCCTGTCTTGTTTAAGTGACTGTTCTCCTCATGTTTCCGTCTACTGTAACTGAACATGATCCTAACTAATGCATCTAAGAGAAATTTATCATATGAACAGATGCACCTGAATTCCTCTTAGAGCAGGGACTGCAATGTACCTGATGTCTTGGATTTGGGGAGAAGTCATCAGCATTAGATAGGAAAGATGAGAAGGAAGAGAGGCAAAAACATGGAAGAAAAGAAAAGATAATGGAAACCTAAAGGGAGAACACAGAGTGAGCTAGTAAATTCTGTCCTGACATCACAAAACTCTTATTATGACTAGAAGGGCAAGAGGTTTGCAGCTGGTTTGACTGGGGCACAAAAGTTAAAGAGGAATTAGGAAGTTTTAGGACATTTCTAAAACAAGGTGTTGTTTTTAAGATTTTATAAGCCATAAAATTGAGAAATTGAGATTCAGTCAGACGTAGCCGTGTGTGTGTGTGTGTGTGTGTGTGTGTGTGTGTGTGTGTCTGTGGTGCCAGAGTGTTCCTAGCTAATAACAGTAATAAGCAGTCATATTTACTTCTCATACTTTATTTAAAAAAATAAGGAAAAGGAGAGGCATGGAACTTCTCACATACAAACATGTCAAACAAAAGCCAGAATTATATTTTTAAAATTAGTTCCTGAAAAATGCTGAGCCAGCCTTAGGACCACTTGAATCCAAACACTTTCTTCCAGTGTACATAAGATCAAGAAGAAGCAAAAATCGTGCTGCTGTTTTTAAAGCTGATACGTTTGTATAAATTACAAAAACAACTTTTCCTTGTAAGAGCTATTCTTAGTGGAAATGCAAATAAAAATTAAGAAGAAATATCTACAATATATGTTAGAGATAACAGATTAGAAATGCATAATATTTATTAAATACGTGTATGTATTTATACAATTTTACAAATTTGAGGGCCAAAAGAACTACAAAATAGTGAATAAAAAGCATAAACATGGGAGGCCAAGGCAGGAGGATTGCTTGAGCCCAAGAATCTGGGACCAGCCTGGGCAATACGGTTAACCCCACCTCTACAAAGAAACACAAAAGATTTGCTGGGTGTGATGGTATGCACCTGTTGTCCCAGCTACTAGGGAGACTGAGGTGGGAGAATTGCTTAGCCCAGGAGGTAGAGCTTGCAGTGTGCCAGGATCCTGCCAGCCTGGGTGACAGAGAGAGACACTATCTCAAAAAATAATAATAATAAAGCATAAATTCTTCACGTAAAAGCACAAAAATGGCTTTAAACACATAAAAATATGTTCAACTTTACTCATCATCAGTGAAACCCAAGTTCAAACTAGAGTAAAATATCATTTCTCACCTATCAAACTGGAAAAAAACTAAAAAGATGGATCTCACAAACTGCTGACAAAGCTGTGGGGGAAACAGGCACTCTCATATATTGCTATGAGAATACAACTCATAAAATATTACTGTAGCAGCATTTACTAATATCTAAAAATTATGTGAGCATTTAGTCTTCATTCCAGGAATACCACAAAGTTAGACTAGGGATTTATTATAAGGATAATCTTCCAGCAAAATAAAAATAAATCTGTACAAGTTTATAGATTGCAACATTACTGAATTTCTAAAACATTGAAAATTACCTAAATGAGAAACATAGGCAATTGAGCAAAATATGGCTTACTGTGATTAGAAAGAAGTATTATGCAGCTGCACAAAGGAAAGATCCTTATTTATTGATAGGTTAATTTCAGACGTATTAAGTTAAAAATGGAAAGGTGCAGAAGATTATATACATTCGTATGTATGACCAATCTTTTGGGTAAGAAAGAAGAAATAAGAAAGCATACAGGTGTCCATTTATTTTGCATATACACATTAAACATTTTTAGCTGGCATACTTCTTAAGAGTTGCTGTGTTCTCTGAGCATCAAAACAGAGGTCTATGATATTTGTTTGCAAATTATTGATGATGTTAATTTTTATTAGTAGATTAAAATGTTTTTAATTTTATTCACTTCACAGTTACTACATTTTCTTTTGTAGTTAACAATGAACTGGAGGAGCGAGCCTTTGGCAAAACATAAATATTCTGTTCTTCAATAAATGATCTCTCCTGCTGATTAAGGCTTTATTAATGATTCTTGGTGGAAAATACTTTTACATGTTTGTTGTTAAAGGTAATTCTCTAACTTGATTGTTTCTACTATATATATTAATTGTTAGCCTGTTGAAAGAATTTTCCTTCTTCTTTTTTTTTTTTTTTTTTTTTTTTTTTTTTGTGACAGTGTCTCAGTCTGTTGCCAGGCTGAAGTGCAGTGGCACAATCTCAGCTTACTGCAATCTCCACCTCCTGTGTTCAAGCAATTCTCCTGCCTCAGCCTCCCAAGTAGCTGGGATTACAGGCACGCACCACCACACTCAGCTAATTTTTTGTATTTTTAGTAGAGATGGGGTTTCACCATTTTGGCCAGGATGGTCTTGATCTCTTGACCTCGTGATCTACCCACCTCAGCTTCCCAAAGTGCCGGGGTTACAGGCGTGAGCCACCACACCCATCATTTTCCTTCGTAATTAATTAATTCATTTACTTTGTACTTGTGTAAGTCAATATGCATGTACGGATGCTCCTCAACTTACAAGGGGGGTTATGTTCTAACCAACCCCTCATAAACTGAAAATATCAAAAGTTAAAAATGCATCTGTTACACATAATCTACTGAACATCACAGATTAGCCTAGCCTACCTAAACATTTGCAAAACAATTACATTAGCCTACAATTTGGTGAAATAAACTAATATAAAGCCTATTTTATGATAAAGTGCTGAATATCTCATGTAATTTATTGAATACTCTGCTGAAAGTAAAAAACAGAATAGTTATATGGGTACTTGAAATATAGTTTCTACATATCACTTCTGGACCATTGTAAATTCAAAAAATGTTGGGATTCACTCGGGGTAATTGGCAAAATATCACAGAAAATATTAAAGATATATTAGGGAAAGTTTTAGATTAGTCTCAAGCCTTTTGGAAGGCCAAAATGTTTTACTGGGGCAGGCCAAAGGTGGCCCACCAGTCCATTAAGTTAGGGAGAGACAGAGATTATCAAAGGCCTTACCCTGCACTCATTTGTCTCCGTTCTAAACTATTTACTCATGTAGATTTTGTGCTGGGTGGTCTCTCCGGGGAAGATCATAGCAGAATTACCTGTTAATAACGTTTAGTCTGGCCCTGGAACCTAAAGCTTTTATCAGTCTTAAAACCATTCTCTTAATCATGTTAATTATCCACAAATGTGTTAACTTAGAACCTCTGTTATGAATAAAAGTGTGGACAGACAGAGGGTCTGGGTCAATTGGCTGCATTTCACCCTCTGAAAGTAGCCAGCAGGGGCCATCCGCTAGCCCACTTGAAACACTGTAATGGTGTGAGAGTGCATTCATTCATCCATCGTTAAGTCAGGGTGTGCAGGTCAGACTTCATCAGCGGTGAGACTCACGTCTCAAAAAAATTGTTAGGTCTAACAACTGTAAATTGAGAACCACCAGTATTTATTTTCAATAGAGACTCAGAGTCTTACTTTATTCAATGAGATAAAATTCATTAACATCTTTATGTATGTTTATGCTCAAATTGTGCCTCTTTGGCTAGTTGAACTCCTTCAGGCTGGTTGCTCTATCCTTCTAACACACTCTCACCATCATTTTACTCACTTTCTGGAACATCATGCAAGAAATTTCCATCTCATTTTGTAGCTTCCTTGTCCCAAAACCTGGAATTAGTCAGTTTTTTAAAAATTCTTAGGTTTTTTGTAGTGTTTAATGGTGATCTAAATCTATGTTGGTGATCAATTGCCATGTAACAAATTACTCCAAAACTTGGTGGTTTAAAATAATAACAAACATGTTATCTATTACAGTTTTTGTGGGTCAGGAATTTTAGAGGACTTGATTGGGCAAGTCTGGCTTGGATTTCTCATGAAGTGTCCTAGGTGTACAATAGAACTCCAGTAATCTGTGGGGGGTTAGGTGGAGGGGAGAATTGTTTGAAAGAGATAGGTGAGGAGTGTCACTTCTCTGAGTGTAATTTTGACTATCCAAATAAATTTTTAGTTATATATATATTTAAATTATACTAACAAGATGGAAAATAAAACTTATATAAATAAAAACAAATGAATACAACTTTATTTCAAACCACAGTAAAGGTAAAGGTTTTCAAATTGAATAGAAGATATTCTATTACATGTTGGATAGATTACTTGGACTATACACTGTCAGACTAAAGAAAAACAGATCAATGAACAAATTTTGAACTTTTCTCAGTAAGACTGAGCATAGAAGGTAGGAATCAATTTTAGGCCTATTGAAGGATTTATCAGATGAATATAATTATACTCAAATGCATTATTTTATAATTTTAACACATATGCATACACATATGCAAATATGTATGTGAGAAAAAACCCTGATAAACAGAGCTAGGAAAGGCTATGAAAGAGAGAGTTCTTATGCTTGTGTGCCTCATAACAAAAACTGTCACAAAACGCTATAAAAATCA
Source organism: Ateles fusciceps (assembly GCA_036589455.1). Taxonomy (NCBI): domain Eukaryota; kingdom Metazoa; phylum Chordata; class Mammalia; order Primates; family Atelidae; genus Ateles; species Ateles fusciceps. Next base: position 214,951 of record JAZHEH010002417.1, on the reverse strand, counting down.
CAACCCTGCACAAAGATAATTGCAAACTTACACAAAAAATACTTCTGCAAGGACATATGCCAAGCAATTGCTTGTGTAACCTCAGAGTGGCACCACCTTTGTAATTGATCTATTTAGCCAAAGATAATTATCATGAAGCAATTATTTCATCCCCTTTATTTTTTTCTTTAAACATCCTTTGTATTCTTTTATCTCCCTGAACACATACACAGTTTACTATGGCACTTGCCTTTCCATTGCAGTGCCCTATTCCAGAATAAATACCTTTTATAGAGACTCTCTGTTTATTATTTAGGCTAACAATTGTTCTATTTATCTATCTATCTATCTTTCTATGATTTATGTATCTATCTGCCTGTATGTACATAGCTCTGTTTACTTAAAAGGCCTAGAAACAATAGTGTACCAGCAGAAATGAGTATGCATAATGCCAGTGAATGTTGGGGTTTCTGTTGAACTCAGCATCCAAGATTCTTTGAATTCTGAATTCTGTTGAATTCAGCATCCCAGTGATTCTTACTTTTTGGTATAATTACCTTTATGTAGTTTATTTTCATACTGAACCAGAGCTCACCTGGCTAAGAGATACCAGAAGTCACTAGTAACTCCCAAAGCTATGCCATAAAAAACATTGACACTTCTGAGACACGCAGGCTGACTGGTTTTCTGTTTTGATGTGGTCTAGAATAAAAGAACAAAAGCCTCTTAATCAAGCTGTAGGCTTACCTAACTTCCAGCCATTCCGCAGCAAAATACCCAAGCGGTTATTAACCACAGATACTGCTTCAGGGGGCTATGGACTCTCCTAGGGTCCCACATACGCAGCGAGACTTAAACTTCAACTTAGAGTTACCTCTTCCTTATTTTAATGCTAAAAATCACACCCAGGGGAGAATATTACAATGCTAATATTACATGCTGTCTATAAAGAAGCATGTTGAACCACTGCACAAGCACTAGAGAAACCTCTTCTACACATGCACTAATGAAACCCTTCCCTATTGAAAGACCCTGTAAAACTAACCCACACACAGTGTTTTTCCCTCGTGCACAAGCTAAATAAACTTTGTCTTTGTTGCTATGTCTGGTGACCTCTCTTGATTTCTGTTGTGGGAGATACAAGAACCCAGGGTTCTGATAACACGTCTATCTTGTTTCCTTGAAACATTCACTCTGGAGAAATCCAGCCACACTATCATGTTAAAACTCAGCCATTCTTGGGAGATGCCCATGTTAGAGAGAAATGAAGGTCTCCCTCAAACATGCCAGCCGTGTGAGTGATCCATGTAGGTCCTTCAGCTCAGCCAAGATTTCAGATCACTGTAGATCCAGTGGACACCTGACTGAGAAAATTCATAAGAAATCTTAGCCAGAACCACTCAGCCAAGCCACTCTAGAATTTCAGACCCATAGCAACTGTAAGAGATAATAAATACTTAGTATTGTTTTAAGTCATTAAGCTTTGGGGAAACTTGTTAGACAGCACTTAATCCCTAATACAGTTTCTAAATACCGTTAACCACTGAAAGAAACCAAGAATACTTGGAAAAATGACCGTTTCCAGGTCCGGGACAGGGAAATTAGAAGATGAAATCAAAACAGCTTGCTATACCAGAAAAGTAAAGAGATGTTTAAAAATAATTATGGTTATATGTCAAAAAGTAAGGTAATTCAGGTTGGCAGAGTTTCAACTAGCAAAACTGGTGCAATTTGGCATCAAAACTTATAAAGATATGAAGTCTCATTGAATAAAATAGGACTCCGTGAATGTAGGTGAAAAAGCAATGCAAGCATACATGTATATAGGTGTGTATAAGTATATAAATAAATATGAGAATAAATAAGTAGTGGAGAAGAAAAATTATTCATTTTATTAAAATATCAGCTGATAAATATAGATAAAATAATATAGTTAGATATAGTAATTTTTTTATAGACAACATATTAAAAATTGATTCTGGTAGGAATCATCAATACTTTCTTTGGCGGGTGGGACTGATTTCACTTTTGTCACTTAGACTGCAGTGCAATGGCATAATCTCAGATCCCTGTAATCTTCATCTCTTGGGTTCAAGTGATTATCCTCCCTCAGCCTCCTGAATAGCTGGGACTACAAGCGTGTGCCACTACACTTAGCTAATGTCTTTGTATTTTTAGTAGAGACAGGTTTTTACCATTTTGTCCAGGCTGGACTCAAACTCCTGACCTCAGGAGATCTGCCCCCCCTCAATACATGTTTAATCAACTAGATGACATTTGATGAGAAACAGAATACTTACATAGTCTCAAAGAATATCTTTTCAAATTTGTTATTAATTACAAAAGGAAAACAGCTATTGTGAAGTAGATACAATGATATTTTAATCAACTAATCAAACTTGGTACCATCAATAAACTGCAATTGGACATTTTAGGCCTCCATTTTGATGCCCTGAGAAGGACACAGCATCACTTAAGTAGTGTGCCAATCAAAAACGAGTAACCTGAATCTAATCATGAGGAAACGTCTGACAAATCTAAACTGAGGGATAGTCTATAAAATAACTGACTTGTGTTCTTCAAGAAATGTCAATGTCAGGAAAGCCAGAGTCAAAGAAAGGCCGAGAAGCAGTTCCAGATTAAAGAAGACTCGAGAGACATGTAAACTTTATTCATTATGGGATTTGGGCTGTATCCTATACTGAAAAATAATCCCTATACAGAACATTATTGGCATAATTGAATAAACTCAAATAAAAAATGAATATTAGAATAAAGTATTATATTATTGCTAAATTTTTTCTATGTATATATATTTTTTTCTGGGACAGAGTCTGGACTTGTCACGGAGGCTGGAGTGCAGTGGTGTGATCTCGGCTCACTGCAAATTTCACGTCTCAGGTTCAAGCAATTCTCCTGCCTCAGCCTCCCAAGTAGCTAGGATTACAGGTGCATGCCACCAGGCCCGGCTAATTTTTTTTATATTTTCAGTAGAGATGGAGTTTCACTATGTTGGCCAGGCTGATCTCAAACTCCTGACTTCATAATCCGCCCACTTCAGGCTCTCAAAGTGCTGAGATTACAGGCATGAGCCACTGCGCTTGGCCCGTATAATTTTATTGCAGAGATTTTTAAAAAATCTCCTTTTTCTTAGCTAATGAAAATCAAACATTTAAAGGTTAAAATGTAATAATTCCTGAAATCTAACCTCATATGTTAAAGAAAGAAATACATATCATATGCATGCTGAACATACATACACACATGTACATACAATATATACATTTAAGAGAGAGAGAAGATCATAAAGGAAATACACTGTCAGGTCTCCATATGCAAGCCTGGAGCCTGAAAGTTTGAAGTCCTGCCTGCCTTGGCCAATCGTCTCCCACCCCCCCACCTGTGTTCGTCATTGTCCCTGATCACCCAGCAAAGCTTCCCCGGACAAGCCCCTCACCCAACCCTGCCATCTTAACTGTTCTTATGATAATGTGAATACCTCTCACCCATCCTGCCATCTTAACTGCTCTTCTGCCTCACCCCCCACTTGCCATTGTAACTTGTGGTCATGTATACTCCTTGCACGTATCCCCTACCAGTTACTCTGCAACATCCCCCACACCCCCAAAAAATACCCCAACCTATAAAGCCAATTCCCACCTTACCCCCTTTCACCTGTCCTTCTCAGATTCGGCCCACTTGCACCTCAGCGAGAAATAAAAGGGCCTTGTTGCCCACACAAAGCCTGTCTGGAAGATCTCTTTATTAAATGCATTTAATATTTGGTACTATTGGACGTGAATAACATACGCCCGTGATTTTTAAAACTGTACAAGGGAGATTTTATTTTTGCAATTTGTACAAAGTTTGAACTTGTTCCAAAATAAAAATTTTAACTAATTACTAACTAGTGTCAGTTGTGTTAAAACTAAAATTTTATTCCTTTAATATTTTATTTCATATGAGTGCCTTTATTTTGAGAGTAGAGACATGGTGAAGATGTTAGATATAAAGGTTAATTTAACAATTGGTGTCAGAGGAAAGTGAGAGGAGCCAGATTCTGGATATAAAAATGAGTGAAAATTTCTAGTAAACAACAACAAAAAATTATGAGCATTGAGGGAGAAGAAAGATGGAGAGGAAAAAACCACAATAAAGAACTTTGTTCTGGAGCACAAAGGATTAGAAAAGGGATTCAGGATTTATTGAGGCAGTTTACAAAGTGAGTTTTAACTATTTTTCCTCCATATTTTTTTTATTCTCTATTACAGTTGGAAATTATTCTAGTGCTATGAATTTCACCTAATCACATGAAAAATGAAAATAGTATTTTTCTAACTGAATCTCATTATATACACTGAATTGTCAATTTCACTTATTTAAAAATTTCAATCCAGGATTTCCCAGTCAATTCAAGTTTCTCCCTTTCCGCGTGTTCTTTTTCCGTCATTGTGATCCAAACACATGGCGGCGAAATGGCAGGAAGTGAGAAGAATCAATAGGCAAAATTGAAAGAGGGAACTCTGATATTCTTTTTATTTAAAATCAGTTTTGGTTTGAGAAACCCTCTGTTCTCAACTCTTCAGACTTTATTCCCACAGCACCACTGCTGAGTTGTCACTGTCTCTCTCATAGTCCTCAAACATTCATGATACTGGCTTTTCTTCACAATGCAAACCAGTTGTTTTAGAGATGATCCACGAGGCTATGGAGGGTTTTATTTTCTCCTCATTCAACACAAGAACATATTAATGCCACTGGCTTACCCTCAAACTTCCTTGATCATTTCAGAGGAAATTATGTAATAATCCATTATACCCCCATAGGGTCATTAAATGTTGGGCGGGAGTTGCGGGGGACATATCTCAGATACTTTCGGAGCAAACACATTTTTTTCTCTACTATAACTTATTTATTTATGTACTAGGAGAAAGTAGAAACCTTCATCTATGATGTTGTGATCTTTTTTGTTCTTCCCTTTTCTATGTATTCTTTATAGGGATCTGCCTAGATTATTTCCTTTTGGTTGAAAATCTGCTCTTCTATAATCAACATATCTCTCCCCTACCCCCCAACACACATACACACACACAAGCACACAAACATACACACACACACACACACAAACACACCAGTTTCTTTAAAGTGTAAACTATGCTCTGATCCACCATATTCTTATCCTTTCAGATTAAAAAAAAAAATTATTCTCAAATTCTTAGCTCTTGAAAATCTAAAGTCACCTGACTTATCAGATGCATGTTCCCACTTTTTGAACTTTACAAAATCTGCTGATATATTCAATGACATTTTTCTTTCTTTTTCTTTTTTAGGTGTGCTTTTCCTTTCCTGGAAAAAATAAAATATCCTATGGCAGGCATTGATCCAGTCAGGACTAGGAAGAAAAGTATCAGAAATGGCAGCTGTAAAACTCTTTTAATATGGCCACAGTTTTATCTCACTTTACAATTTATCATCTAGTTTCTCTTTATGCTATAATGCATTTGTGCACTCCTACTTTGTGCCAGAAAATATTCAGGGCAAATCTGGGTGGATAAACCATGGTTTCTCTCCTCTTGGTATCTGTGGAAAATACAGTGGAAAAATATATTCATAGTGCCTTAAAACATGAATCTTAAGCTAATCACATTTGTGGACCACTGTTAGGGGTCAGCTTAGGAGTAACTTCCAGAGGAATTCTGATATTCTGGACTTCAAGCAAGACTGTACTGGAGCAGCCACTACACCCTAAGTAGGGCTTGCTCATTCTGGAAGTTTCTTATAATTCATCAGGTATAAGGCTTCAGAGTTTGTTTCATCAACCTACCTCTGAGCCCTACTGTATAACAATGAAAGAAGCACAGTCACCAGAAATACAATCCTGTAGTATAACTGATCTGGCAACATTGAAGCAATATTCATCATAGCACAGCTCAACTGACCTGCACATGTGCAGAAGACGATGGCAGAATATCCAACTTCTTCTGTAAAGTGAGCTGAAATGGGGGTAAGCACAAGCAGAGAGGGCAGCAGAAACATGTTAAGGATTCATAGAAGCACAGCCTCAAGCAATGTAGCATAACTGAATACATGAGAAGGGGCATGCTGCCGAAAAAATGAAAGAAGCAACTTGCTCTTAAAAAATATGTTTCTGATGACACTGGACACAGTGTTATACAGCTATGTGAAGCTCTATTCATTTCTAACTTTAAATAACAAAAATTAGTATGGATGCCAAACCCTGTCAGAAAATACATGTGTATTTATCTAGTATATTTTAGTTGCATTACAGTCATTTTAACTTGTTTTCTTAGCTATATTAACAATTAGTTTGCATGAAATCAAAATATTGTATAAATGTCTTAGATGCTGCAAGTTAATTTGGAAGGGCAAGTGTGCACAATATGTGTGTCTCTCTGCACGCAAAGTGTGTCTCTGTGTGCAGAGAGACACATATATTATGCACACTTGAGATCATAAAACATTATTATTGAAAAAATCAGAAAAGAATACAAGAAATAAAAGCATGACGTTAAGAGAGTTATTTTGCTTATATTGTCATGGTATTCCCACAAAGTAATGAACCTACTTTTTGAGGATGGCTCATGAAAATCGTTCTCATGATTTCCATTATGGATATGTATTTATTCAATTTATTCAACAAATATTTACCCTGTATGGTATGCATATATCAGGTTACTCACACCTGGAGACAAGGGATACAGACAGAGGATATCGGCATGTACGTTAAGAGCTTTTGCTTTTCTTTCCAGATTTTTAACTCTGGATAGGTAAAGGGAGTACACTTATTTCCATGCAGGTAGTGTTGCTCACTCCATATAACAAGAAGTACTTAGCTCTCACAGACTAAAATTCCGGCAAACATCCATTGAACCTTAGAGCAACTTCCTGAATCACAATGACTCTAGATATAGAATCAAAAGTCCATCATTATAATGAAAGTATTCTTTTTATTTTTTCCCCCACTTGTAGAAAATTTTGTGACAAAGGTGAGCAAAAAGGTTGGAAATGAAAGAAAATGTAAGGGAATTAAACAGCAAGTAAATAATTAGAAGTGATAATTTAATTTAAAAGGATTACAATGGCACACGGAGGCTTTTCAAGGTCAATTCCTTAGGTAGTTCAATTAGAGTGTATTTTTTTAGCTGATTCAATTGAGGCCATTAAACATTTTGCAAGTTGGCTTTTATATATACTCGAAAGAATTAATGAGGTACTGTTTAGTTGAACTACCTGGAAAGTTAGTGAATTTGATTATAAACACACACAGACAATTACCAAGTTTATGTTACCCAAACGTCATTCACTTCAGTGATGCTTTTATGCACATACCAGGTTCCTTAGCAGCTGTGCGGTCATTGTCTTAGAGGAAACATTTACCAATTCATACTGAAGAAAAGAATTATTGAAGAAGAGAAGAAAACAAGTGAAGGAGTGGTTTCCTCCTGTCTGACTGTAATTCCAGGGACTTTGTTTTCAGGAGTTTTGAAGTATCTGCAAAGCATAAAACTTTCATATTCTTTTTAATAAGTTGGATTATTTTCATTTCCTAATAAAACTTCTTTCCATCTCACTACAGAGTGAACTTTTCAGATTCTGCAAAGATCAAAGGTCGAGACTATAATTCATTCTTTTTTTGAAAGTCTGTTTCCATGGTCTGTGGGTTTTATTATTCAGCCTACAGTGGACAGGTTTTATTGTTTCATAGAGCTAAAGAAATAGAACTTTTAAGAACGTGCAATGCTAATGGGAGAGAAATAATAGTTTAGACTACTGAATTGTTATTTCCTTGCTTGCTATTCTTATTAATTACTCATGTATTTATGCGCAGAGGAATAAACTTTTTTATTTCATAGCACAAATTTATACAAAAAAACTCTGCTTTGGAATGGAATACTTAGAGTAAAAACCATCATTCATCTAAACACTTATTCTTGGGTTTCATGTTTATGTCACTTGAAAGAGATTGCCATCCCTGAGTGAACCAGCCAATAAGTCAGAAACTGTCAGCCTTATTAAATTTAGCTAGTATTCTTGCTCCATTGTGGAATGCTTCCTGGTTGAAATCAATCCCGTGAGAATGGGGAGTATTCTAAGGTGATTAAAATGATGAACTTTTGTGCTGGCAAACTGTTACCCTATGGTAGTCCATTTCTTAAATGAAAACCAAATCCAGCACTACAATTTTGAAGAAAATATTTCAGTATAAGAAAATTATGTGTATAGCTTTTATTGCTGTTTCTATCAATAAGATTTATTCCTTAACACATAATTTAGTATTTTGAAAGTGCAGAGAGTTTCCTTAGACTCTTAAAGTTTTCATTTAATTATTCTTCTTACGGAATATATACTAGCAAGAGAGTGAATTCTTATCATTTTGTCTTACAAGCACATCTTGCAAGTATCAATTTTAACATTCAAATTTCTGCCAATGTTAACAACTTAAGACACTTAGTCTTACCAATGAAGTCATAGCAAATGTTGGGTCCTGTCAGATCCATCAAGCATCATCCTCATTATTTTTGACATCTTCATGATCTGTTAATATTTATTTCATCTGTTAATATTTTCCTTAAAATATGTGTGGTGAGGCCAGGCGCAGTGGCTCACGCTTGTAATCCCAGCACTTTCGGAGGCTGAGGCAGGCGGATCACGAGGTCAAGAGATCGAGACCATCCTGGCCAACATGGTGAAACCCCCCTCTCTACTACAAAATTAAAAAAAAAAATTAGCTGGACATGGTGTTGTGCGCCTGTAGTCCCAGCTACTTGGGAGGCTGAGGCAGGAGAACTGCTTGAACCCAGGAGGTGGAGATTGCAGTGAGCTGAGATTGCGCCACTGCACTCCAGCACTCCAGCCTGGCTCCTGGAGACAGAGCAAGACTCTGCCTAAAAAAAAAAAAAAAACTGTATGGTGAATAGCTTTTCTCTTCTATCACACCTTAACAAATCATATCACTTACTATGTCTCATGTTTAGTTTTCAGCCAAATAATCAAATTTATTTTGACTTTCTCTTAAAGATTTTTATAATCTTTCTAAATTAACCTTTCTAAATGTAAGTAATAAAGAAACATAATACTGATAAAGTGCACAGTTTAGACAAAACGGGAGAGCTTATCAGAAAATTATTCTATGTTCATTTTTATAAGCATTCTTGGAAAAATGTTCATCTTTATCTAAATGTGTTTAATTTACTTACTCTCATTGTCCCAGGCTAGGTCTTAATTACCCATCACCTTGGACTATGGGAACAATTCCTTAAAGTCCTGCTTGCCCCTCACCTCCATCACTCACAAACCATTCTTAGGTACTTACATGCTGCTACTCCCAGTGCTCAGTTTTCTCCATGACTCTCTGCCAAAATCAGAGTAGAACTTGAGCCTGGCATTCAAGGTTGACTTCAAACTCTGTAAAACCTCTCTTTATGATCTTACTGGTCTTTTCTAATCTGCACAGCCTATATGCTCGAAGACAAATCATACAATACATTGCTTTGCAAAAACCCCATTCTTTTACCAGTAGTATTTTTCTTTACCTGCATATTACTATTACTCATTTCAATCTGCTGAAATTAGAATAAAATCCACTAGGTCTTATGCAAATACAACCCACATACTGATGTTTTCCTCAAGCAGACATTATCTCTCTTACTTTTGAACGCCAATATTTTGTGTGTATGACATGTAAAATTCAGTACCTTCTGTTGTTCGTAATGTAAATACGCATTGCAGTTCTGTATTACAATGGAAAGTTTTCTAGAGGTAATGATATTCACTTTATTACTCTTAGCATTTCATTTGTATTTTGTGAACAGTACTTTTGAAATAGTATTTTTAAAATAATTATTTTGCTTTAATAAGTAATTTATTTAGCAAGTATATTATTCAGCAAGTGAAGTAGCTAGGAAATTAATATGAAAAATAATCATAAATTAACAGTAACAATAATGTAAAACTGTGTATAATAATAGCCAATGCATTTTGAACTGTTATTTTGTGCCAGAAAGTGGTTTATTAGTGATTTTTATATATAGATAGATATATACAGGCTTATACTAAAAAAATGGAATGGGTAGTATAACCCCTATTTTAAAAACAAGGACATAAGATGAATCTTTTAAGGGGCACAAACATAATATTGAGGAGAGTGGCATTTTGAACTCATATCTATTTGATGTCAAAAATGGTGCCTTATTTATTATCAAGAAAAACAAAATAGTATTATACAGACTCTTTAAAAATGTATTTAATCAAGGAGGATATATTAAATCACAGTATATAATATTGATAAATAACTGCTAAAGTGTGTGAAAGCACAGAGAATAAAATGTCAAAATTGATACAAGCAAAAGTCTTCATAGAATATATAAGCACTTAGTTGGTCTTGGAATGTAAAATTTAAATATGGACAGGAATGTGGGAAGTGAACATATTAAGGAAGCTACTTTCAGTGTAGTCCATTGCACAAGTGAAGATGCAGACTACTAATAATCAGGCATGCCCACATTACAATGACAGGTCTCATTGTAGATAATTTATGATTACTTCAGCATAAAAATGGAAAAGTTCTTTCATATTGAACAAAATAATAGAGATATTGCACCCACATCCATTGTAACTATGATGTAAACATACATACTTCAAATATTTCTTTTTTAAAGTTTTGATTTTAACCATAGGAAGCTTTGATGATAATTATTCTGAAGTCAACTGGATAAATCCTGTGATAGTCAGCTTTGACTGCAAATACAAAAGACAGCATTGTTTAAGCAGTAGAATTTTTATTTTTGAACAATTCTGGAGGCTGCATATCTAAAATAAAGGTGTCAGCATGTTTGATTTCTGGGGATGCCTCTCTTTAGCTTATAGATGGCTACCTTCTCACTGTGTCCTCATATGGTCTTTCATGTGTGCCTGAAAAGAGTGCTTTCTGGCGTCTCTTTCTTTTCTTTTAAGAACACCATTTCTGTAGGATGAGGGCCTTACCCTCATGAACTTTATTTAACCTTAATTACCTCCTTAGTGGCCCTACCTTCAGATTGGAGTTTTAGACTTCAACATAAATTTGAGGGGGGACAAATTTTGTCTATGCAAATCTAATCTTCAAATACTTTGCAGAGAGACTACAACATTGAAGAATCAACATCTCTGGTGATATATGTATCTGTATGTTCTCCATGCCTAGGAATCGTGGACAGAAAAAATTACATGGTATAAGAGTAATATTTATCTTTCAATGAGTCCACAGTTGTTCAACAATAAGTTATTAATGTAAGTCTCAAGGAAAAGAGTAAAAATATGAAAGTCCTAAATTACGCAATGATTTACGTTTACTGTCCATTTTTTTCTTAAAAAATCTTTCTAAACCTTTTATATTCAGAAATCAAGAGTTAAAAGCTAAAGTATACCAACAAATATCAATAAATTAAAAGAATATTTGAAAAGTCCATTATTTGCATAAGAATACATAGATTTTTTCCCATTTGCATTGTTAAAAATTTTAGAATTCCACTAGAAATTCTAATTGCCATTGGTACTTGTGCAATTAACACTTGTAGATATCTTAAAAGCAAAAAGAAAAAATAAATAATTTTCAAAAAATTGTAAAATATAGAAACATCTGTCACCTTGTAACTTTGGGTATAACTGTCAGTTTATTTTTTTTCTCTTTTCTCCGTATAGCAAGTTATTCACTAAATTTTAAATAAAATTCAGTTTGAAATATGTATTTCAGTAGTAATGTCTTTATAATTCCATTCATTTAACAATAAAACAAAATTGTACTTTAACGAAAAATAAAATTTATTTGGTTTATCCATGCTTTGCAAGATTAATTTTATCACAACTAAAATGTTCCTTTCTATTTTAAGAAACATACCTTAATGACATTTCCAATGTGAATGAAATTCACAAGAAATCAAGTGTTCAAATTAAGCTGATTAGTTTTCCTTCTGAGTATAATATGTGATTTAATCTTATTTCACTCCATTGAAACAAAAGATAAAGAGTATAACATTGTGAAGACCTTAATTTGATGCTGATTTGTAGTGACATCTTATCAATACATTTTTCTTTCTCTTTCTTTCCTTATTAAGCCATTATTTCTAGTTGTGTTCTTTGTTTCAAGATTGATTGTAGTCACCATTTTAGGGATATTTTCTATGCTGACAAAAACAAAATACGAGTAGAATTATAAAAATGTAAATCCTACCAGCCTTGTGTTTGACATAAATTAGGCTGAATCTAAAGGGAATTTCACCTTAACTTTCCAAATTCTCTGTATATAAAATGTATATAATAGTAATATAAACACAATGTAAAAGACGATATTTTACCTTCATAAGAAAACAAACTACTTTTAATCATGTGGAAGCTCTAGCTTGCACTTTCCACAACATAATTTGCACAATATAGTGCGTAATCTGGATGAAAGCATATGTGTGTGTGTATGTGTCATATTAAAATTATATATATTTTCACAGACATGTCATAATTATGATTTTATATACATATGAACTACAAATATATGTATTAAATTTATACATACATATGGCAAAATAAAAATTATTCTAACTTTTCTATAATTTGTTCGTTAAATTTAAAAGCCTAAACCTAAAAAAGACATTAGCCATATAACAAAAGATTAATAAACTGGGCTTTACTAAAATTAATATCTCTCATTCATCAAAATATGCCATTTAAAAAGTAAAATGTCCAATTCACAATTTGGGAAAGAATATAGCTATGGATAAAGCCTACCAAGCACTTGTATCTATTTTATAACAATAACTTCTACAAAATAAGAAAAACACAATCAAATTTTAATACAACTAATTTCTGAACAGGTGCCACACATGAGATGCCCAAATATACTGAATGTATGAAGTATGAGCACCATGATTAGTCATCAGAGAAATATAAATTTAAAATCTTCATTTAATAAATAATAAAATCATACCCTACAATTACAAGAATGAGTAAATTAAACTACTGAAAATACTGATTTTAGCAAAGACGTTGAGCAATTTCAAGTCTTATAGTATTGTGGCAGTACAAATTGGTACAGTCATTCTGAGAAATATTTGGCATTATTAAATAAAATTAATCCTGCATGTTTGATAAGACTAGGCAATGTACTCATGGTATACCCCAAAAGAAATGAATGCCTAGGTATGCCAGAAACATGTATAAAACTATTCATAACTGTTTCAAATTAGGCACAATTTAATTGCCATCAAATGGATAATAACAAAACAAATTTATTTATTTATAAAATGAAAAGATCATTAAAAAAACAGAATTTCTGATAAGTACAATGAAAAGGATGAATTATTCTATGGATGTAATGTTGAGAAAAGAAGTCAGATACAAAAAATGTAGACCCTGCATGGTTTTATTTGTGTTGTTTTAAAATAGACAAAAGTGTTCTATTTATTATAGATAGAGGTCTGAACTTGGATTCCACTTGGGGAGGAAAATTAATTGGAAGGGATCATGAGGATGCACTCTGGAATGCTGGAAATATTCTACATCTTGCTCAAGGTAGAGTTTTTTGTTTTCATTTTTAGACGGGGTCTTGCTCTGTCATCCAGCTGGAGTGTAGTGGCACAATAACGGCTCACTGCATACTTGATTTCCTGGGCTCAAGTGATCCTACCACTTCAGTCTCATGAGTAGCTGGGACTCCAAGTACATGCCACCATGCCTGGATAATTTTTAGCCACTATGCCTGGATAATTTTTTATTTTGTATTTAATTTTCTTTGTAGAAATGGGATCTCACTATGTTACCCCGGTTAGCCTCTAGCTCCTAACCCCAAGTGATTTCCTGCTTTTGCCTCCCAAATCAATGGGATTATAGGCATGGGCCACTGTGCCTGACCTAGGTAGAGTTTCCATGGTCTATGAAAACTTTTCTTTTTTTTTTTTAACTATACTTTAGGCTCTGGAGTACATGTGCAGATCATGCAGGATTGTTGCATAGGTGCAGACATGGCAATGTCGTTTGCTGCCTGCATCCCCCCTGTCACCTACATCTGGCATTTCTCCCCAGGTTATCCTTCCCCAACCTCACCACCCACCGCTGTATCTCCCTTGGCCCTCCACAACAGACCTCTGTATGTGATGCTCCCCTCCCTGTATCCATGTGTTCTCATTGTTCGACACCCACCTATGAGTGAGAACATGTGGTGTTTGATTTTCTGTTCTTGTGTCAGTTTGCTGAGAATGATGGTTCCAGATTCATCCATGTCTCTAGAAAGGACACAAACTCATCGTTTTTTATGGCTGCATAGTATTTCATGGTGTATATGTGCCACATTTTCCTTATCCAGTCTATCGTCAATGGGCATTTGGGTTGGTTCCAGGTCTTTGCTAGTGTAAAAAGTGCCGCTATGAACCTACGTATGCATTTGACTTTATAATAGAATAATTTATAATCCTTTGGGTATATACCCAATAATGGGATTGCTGGGTCAAATGGAATTTCTATTTCTAGGTCCTTGAGAAAGTGCCACATTGTCTTCCACAATGATTGAACTAGTTTACACTCCCAACAACAGTGTAAAAATGTTCCTATTTCTCCACATACTCTCCAGAATCAGTTGTCTCTTGATTTTTTAATGATCGCCACTCTAACTGGCGTGAGTTGGTATCTCAATGTAGTTTTGATTTGCATTTCTCTAATGACCAGTGATGATGAGCATTTTTTCATATGTTCGTTGGCCTCATATATGTCTTCTTTTGAAAAGTGTCTGTTTGTATCCATCTCCCATTTTGGATGGGTTTGTTTGTTTGTTTCTTGTAAATCTGTTTTAGCTCCTTTTAGATTCTAGAAATTTGCCCTTTGTCAAATGGATAGATTGCAAAATTTTTTTCCCATTCTGTTACTTGCCAGATCAATCTATTGATTGTTTCTTTTGCTGTATGGAAGCTCTGGAGTTTAATTAGGTCCCATTTGTCTATTTTGCCTTTTGTTGCCAATGCTTTTGGTGTTTTAGTCATGAAGTCCTTGCCTATGCCTATGTCCTGAATGGTTTTGCCTAAGTTTATTCTAGGGTTTTTATGGTGTTAGGTCTTATGTTTAAGTCTTTAATCCATCTGGAGTTAATTTTAGTGTAAGGTGTCAGGAAGGTGTCCAGTTTCTGCTTTCTGCACACTGCTAGCCCGTTTTTCCAACACCATTTATTAAACAGGGAATCCTTTCCCCATTGCTTATTTTTGTTAGGTTTGTCAGAGATCAGATGGTTGTAGATGTGTGGTGTTGCCTCCAAGGCCTCTGTTCTGTTCCATTGGTCTATATCTCTGTTTTTGGTACAGTACCATGCTGTTTTGTTTACTGTAGCCTTGTAGTATAGTTTGAAGTCAGGTAGCGTGATGCCTCTGGCTTTGTACTTTTTGCTTAGGATTGTCTTGGCTATGTGGACTCTCTTTTGGTTACTTATAAAGTTTAAAGTGTTTTTTTTCCAGTTCTGTGAAGAAGGTGGTTCATAGCTTGATGGGGGATAGCATTGAATCTATAAATTACTTTGGGCAGTATAGTCATTATCACAATATTGATTATTCCTAATTATGAGCATGGAATATTTCTCCAATTGTTTGTGTCCTCTCTTATTTCCTTGAGCAGTGGTTTGTAGTTCTCCTTAAGGAGGTCCTTTACATCCTTTGTTAGTTGTATTCCTAGGTATTTTATTCTCTTTGTAGCAATTGTGAATGGCAGTTTGCTCATGATTTGGCTCTCTGTTAGTCTGTTATTGTTGTATAGAAATGCTTGTGATTTTTGCACATTGATTTTGTATCCTGAGACTTTGCTGAAGTTGCTTATCAGTTTCAGGAGATTTTGGGCTGAGATGATAGGGTCTTCTAAATATATAATCATGTCATCTGCAAATAGAGACAATTTGACTTCCTCTTGTCCTAATTGAATACCCTTTATTTTTTTTTCTTGCCTAATTGCTCTGGCTAAAACTTCCAATATTATATTGAATAGAAGTGGTGACAGAGGGCATCCTTGCCTGTTCCCAGATTTCAAAGGGAATGCTTCCAGCTTTTGCCCATTCAGTATTATATTGGCTGTAGGTTTGTCATAAATAGCTTTAATTATTTTGAGATATGTTCCTTTGATACATAGTTTATTGAGAGTTTTTAGCATAAAGGGCTGTTGAATTTTGTTGAAGGCCTTCTCTACATCTATTGAAATATCATGTGGTTTTTGTCTTTGGTTCTGTTTATGTGGTGGATTACATTTATAGACTTACCTATGTTGAATCAGCCTTGCATCCCCAGAATGAAGCCTGCTTGATTCTGATGGATAAGCTTTGTGATGTGCTGTTGTAATCGGTTTGCCAGTATTTTATTGAATATTTTTCCATCTATGTTCATCATGGATATTGGCCTGAAGTATTCTTTTTTTGTTAAGTCTCTGCTGGTTTTCAGCATCAAGATGATGTTGGTCTCATAAAATAATTTGGGAAGTATTCCCTCTTTTTGTATTGTTTGGAATAGTTTCAGAAGGAGTGGTACCAGCTCCTCTTTGTTTGTCTGGTAGAATTCAGCTGTGAACCTGTCTGGACATGCACTTTTTTTGGTTGGTATGCTATTAATTGCTGCCTCAACTTCAGCCCTGGTTGTTGGTCTGTTCAAGGTTTCGACTTCTTTCTCGTTAGGCTTGGGAGGGTGCAAGTGTCCAGGAATTTATCCATTTCTTCTAGGTTTACTGGTTTATGTGCATAGAGTTGTTTGTAGTAATCTCTGATGGTAGTTTGTATTTCTGTGGAGTCAGTGGTGATAGCCCCTTTATCATTTTTTTATTGCATCTGTTTGATTCTTCTCTCTTTTCTTTTTTATTAATTTGGCTAGAGGTCTGTCTATTTTGTTGATCTTTACATAAAACCACCTCCTGGATTTATTGATTTTTTGAAGGATTTTTTGTGTCTCTATCTCCCTCAGTTCTGCTGTGATCTTAGTTATTTCTTGTCTTCTGCTAGCTTTTGAGTTTTTTTGATCTTAATCCTCTAGCTCTTTCAATTTTGACGATAGGGTATCAATTTTAGATCTTTCCTCGCTTCTCTGGTGGGCATTTATTGCTATAAGTTTCCCTCTAGACACTGCTTTAAATGTGTCCCAGAGATTCTGGTACATTGTGTCTTCATTTTCATTGGTTTCAAAGAATATCTTTATTTCTTCTTTCATTTCATTGTTTATCCAGTTGATATTCAGGAGCCAGTTGTTCAGTTTCCATGAAGTCATGCAGTTCTGAGTTAGTTTCCTAATTCTGAGTTCTAATATGATTGCACTGTGGTCTGAGAGACTGTTTGTCATGATTTCTGTTCTTTTGTATTTGCTGAGGAGTGATTTACTTCCAATTATGTGAAAACATTTCACGGTGGTTTTTATGTATGTCTCATCTTGGTTGTACATTGAGTTGGACACTGAAGATTTCTGTATATGGCTTTACATAAGTAACACTTCAATTAAAAAAATAAAGAATATTTGGAATTCCTAAAAGTCTTTCATTAGGAATGGTAGAGGATAACCAAATATTGAAATAAAAACATAAATGTGTGTTTACATATGCACATATATATGTATGTCTCTGTGTGTATATGTTTACACACAGAGAATATGTTCCTTATCCTTTTCTCCTTAATTTATAACTAGTTTTCATCTTTTTTATATTCATAAGATTCTAGGCATTTTACCCAACCTTTCTAAGTGAGTAATATTATCTAATGAATGGTTATATTTCTTTTTTTGTTGCTTAAACTCAAAGAATTGTTGTTGTAATCAAATGAAATAATGATAACATTAACATCTGTTGAGCTTTAACTATCTACTGGGTGCTATGCATGTTGAGACCCATGTACATTCCTGTGCTGCCTAATAGATTTTCAGTCAAGGACAGACTATACACTATGGTAGTCCCATAAGATTATAGTACTGTGTGTTTTTCTGTAGCTTTTCTATGTTGAGATACATTTAGATACATTCATACTTATCATTGTGTTACAGTTGCCTACAGTATTCAGTACAGTAACATGCTGTACAGGCTTGTAGCCTAGGAACAATGGTCTATACCACATAGCCTAGTTGTACAGTAGGGTATACCATTAGGTTTGTGTAAATATACTGTATACTTATACAAGTGCAAAATCACCTAACGATGCATTTCTCAGAGCATTCTTGTTGTCCTGTTAAGCAACAAATAACTGTATATAGTCAATAATATCCATAAAAGCAAAGTAACCCATTTCAGATTCATCCATTCATCCATTCATTTAGCTTTCATATCTCTATGGTTTCCTTCAATTGTAAATAATTTCTCATTCTTCCTTTGACTTTTATGATCTTGACACTTTTGAATGAGTTATTTTATAGAATGCCCTTCGATTTGGACTTATCAGATGTTTCTTCATGATTAAATTCAGGTAAGGCATTTTTTGAAGAAATACCATGAAAGTTGATATCTATGTATAGGATGAAATTTATTAAAGTATTGACAACCTTTCTTTCCTACTACTTTTCTCAAGAATTTGGTTCAGTTTTTTATTCTCCCTTCACATAGTTTCCAAGAGGCCTCAATCCAGTTTTAGAGGATCTTTTGTGCTTTGTGACATGGAAATGGAAGTAAAGAAAAGATGGAGTGGAAGTGCCATAAAGAAAAAGAAACAAGGATATTAAAGAAGATTGACAAACAATTTTGAAGCATGACCTTCAAAGTATAAGAAAAATGTTCCAGAAAGTAAAGAGAGAATTTAAGAGAACTTTTTTGTGGCTTTTGCATATTATTAATGTTTGGGAAATACAAAGGAAGAACTTGATTACATGGAAATGTACGTAATGGTTTCAGAACAGTCTTCCTTTGCACATAGCACTTGTTTAATATTAAAGGCTATCAGATAATTATTGTGCCCCTCCACAAAACTGCAAAGAAATTATTAATATTTTTTATTTTCCTGACAAGGCAAGTGAGGCTCTGAATGTTTTAATAATACTTCTAAGGTTATTTGGCCAATGAAAGGCATTTCAACCCAAGCCTATAAACCTCTAAATACCATTTTCTTTGAGTACATAATGGCTTTCGTTTAAATCATCTCATAAATAGCAAAGTGTATACAATACTATTTTCCTCAAGAAAACAATTATAAGAACAAAATTAAGTAGGATATCTTTAACAAGCTAAATAGTTTAAAGATATACTCTATGATTTTTATCATCTAAAATAGTAGATGAGATGCTGTTAGTGAAAGCTAATCATGTGTTCTTCATAAATAAAAGAAGCCATGACCCTTTTATTACACTCTTTTTGCCTGCCGAGCCAGCGAGAATTATAGTAATTTAGATGCCTCTGCCACTGAATTAAGAAAAGGTAAAATAAGTTTAATTCTTAAAAAGATAATACACATGAATACAGTGTTTTAGTTAGAAATAGTTTCAGCTGTGAATGGCAGAAAACATAAAAAACTCTTAAAGAGTCAGGATTAAGTGACAACATGCTATAGCCACAATAATTCTATAAAACAAACTGTCTAGAAATTTAGTGGCTTAAAACAACAAATTTTTAGTTCACAAGTACACATTTGTGCATTGGGAAAGGTCAGCAACTCTTCAGTAGATGTTGTTTCTTACAGAAAAAGGGAATACAACTAACAAAGGATGTAAAGGATCTCTTCAAGGAGAACTACAAACCACTGCTCAAGAAAATAAGAGTGGACACAAATA
Organism: Ateles fusciceps; assembly: GCA_036589455.1. Classification (NCBI taxonomy): domain Eukaryota; kingdom Metazoa; phylum Chordata; class Mammalia; order Primates; family Atelidae; genus Ateles; species Ateles fusciceps. The sequence goes on along the minus strand of JAZHEH010002417.1, from coordinate 195,236 downwards.
GATGGAAAAACATTCCATGCTCATGGTTAGGAAGAATCACTATCATGAAAATGGCCATAGTCCCCAAAGTAGTTTATAGATTCAACGCTATCCCCATCGAGCTACCAATGACCTTCTTCACAGAACCGGAACAAAACACCTTAAACTTCATATGGAACCAAAAGAGAGCACACATAGCCAAGACAATTCTAAGCAAAAAGAACAAACCTGGAGGCATCATGCTACCTGACTTCAAACTACACTAAAAGGTTACAGTAATCAAAACAGCATGGTACTAGTACCAAAACAGAGATATAGACCAATGGAACAGAACAGAGACCTTGGAGGCAACGCCATACATCTACAACCATCTGATCTTTGACAAACCTGACAAAAACAAGCAATGGGAAAAGAATTCCCTGTTTAATAAATGGTGTTGGGAAAACTGGCTAGCAGTGTGCAGAAAGCAGAAACTGGACCCCTGCCTAGCACCTTACATTAAAATTAACTCCAGATGGATTAAAGACTTGAACGTAAGACATAACACCATAAAAACCCAACAAGAAAACCTAGGCAAAACCATTCAGGACATAGGCATAGGCAAGGACTTCATGACTAAAACATCAAAAGCATTGGCAACAAAAGGCAAAATAGACAAATGGGACCTAATTAAACTCCAGAACTTCTGTACAGCAAAAAGAAACAGTCATTAGAGTGAATCAGCAACCAACAGAATGGGAAAAAAAATTTGCAATCTACCCATCTGACAAAGGGCTAATATCCAGAGTCTACAAAGAACTAAAACAGATTTAGAAGAAAAAAACCAACAACCCCATTCAAAATTGGGAGCGGGACATGAACAGACACTTTTCAAAAGAAGACATATATGAAGCCAACAAACATATGAAAAAATGCTCATCATCACTGGTCATTAGAGAAATGCAAATCAAAACCACATTGAGATATCATCTTATGCCAGTTAGAATGGCAATCATTAAAAATTCTGGAGACAACAGATGCTGGAGAGGATGTGCAGAAATAGGAACACTTTTACACTGTTGGTGGGGAGTGTAAATTAGTTCAACCATTATGGAAGACAGTGTGGTGCATCCTCAAGGACCTAGAAATAGAAATTCCATTTAACCCAGCAATACCGTTACTGGGTATATATCCAAAGGATTATAAATCGTTTTATTTTAAAGACACATGCACATGTATGTTCATTGTGGCACTGTTTATTTACACTAGCAAAGACCTGGAACCAACCCAAATGCCCATTGACAATAGACTGGACAAAGAAAATGTGGCACATATACACCATGGAATACTATGCAGTCATTAAAATTGATGAGTTTGTCTTCTTTGTAGGCACATGGATGAATCTGGAAACCATCATTCTCAGCAAACTGACACAAGAACAGAAAATCAAACACCACATGTTCTCACTCATAGGTGGGTGTTGAACAATGAAAACACATGGACACAGGGAAGAAGCATCACACACTTGGGTCTGTTGCGGGGGTAGGAGAGGGACAGCAGAATGTGGGGGAGGTTGTGGAGGGAGAACATGGGGAGAAATGCCAGATATAGGTGATGGGTGGACGGAGGCAGCAAACCATTTTGCCATCTATGTACCTATGCAACAATCCTGCATGATCTGCACATGTACCCCAGAACCTAAAGTATAAGAAAAAAGAAAAGAAAAAGGGAATAAGTGTACCTTGACATTTTCCTTGAAAAGTGAGTAAGATAGGTCATGGTGATGACAAATACAAAAGTATCAAGTCTACCCTGCCAAGCACATTTGTGGCCTCAGCATGAATCAAGTCTGCCTGATCCACATTAGTCAGAACACAGTCACATGGCTTCTGCTGGTAGTAAAACAGGCTGGAAAATGCAACTGGGGAAGATACTCTGTTTAGTCAAGGATCTGACTAAATATCATTGGTTCTTTCAGTAAGAAGGAATAGGATAATTGGATATTGGGAGCAATGAGCATTCAGTATCACCTTGGCTGATTCAGGTCATCATCATAGAATCAACAATAAATTTAAAGAATGTATAATGATGGCAAAATCATGCAGTGTCAAAACAAAAATTACTAATGCTGAGATACAATCATCTGTTTTTTTTCTTTCCTCATGGGGGTAGACTATTTTGATATTAGAAGTGAGCACTGTGCAAATGCAAGTTCTTGGTGTCAGATGTGATACAATGGGTAATAGGAAGACTATGTCCCAAAGAGGTTGGTGGAATATTGATTTGTACTCTTAGAAGGTATGAGTGGGTTTGTGTGTTCATGCATGTGTATACATGTATGTATGTACTTATCTAGGGTATATTCTCTAGATGCTCTGTATATCTTGAGTATCTTCCTTATCATTTAATTATTAAAGTTTATAAATCTACACTTAATTGGCAGCACCAATTATCTCCATAGTAATCTGAGAGTTTAAGGTGTCTTCAGCACACAATTCCAGGGTATATCATCTTCAGCACACAACTCCAGGGTGTACCATCTTCAGCACACAACTCCAAGGGGGTACCATCTTCAGCACAAAACTCCAGGGTGTACCACTTTCAGCGCACAACTCCCGGGTGTACTAACCACTTAGTTCTGCTCCAGGTATCTCCATTCACACATCGCACAAAGTGACCAGAACCCTCTAGACTTGTGCAGCACTGTCATTCTAAACTAACAGCATCACATTCTTATTAAGAACACTGTTTATTTATTTAATTTTTACATAATGTTTACATTGAGAATAACCTGTAGTCCTTTGATTCTAAACTTTAGCTTTGTGTTATACCAGATTATTAAAGACAATATGGCTTTTTCTCAAAAATATAGTTTTGCCTCAAAAATATGTTTGCTTGTTTTACGTTTTTTTGTAACAGTGTAAATATATATTGAGTAAATTAATATTCCCTATAAAAAGTGTGACAGAAATATATGGTTATTATGGCATCAAATCCATCTTTTCATTCTCTTCTAATCAAAGGCAGGACTTAACATCTTTTTCCAAGAAGAAATTTTTTTGTTGCACACACACATACACACACACACACGCACACACACACACACACAAACCCCATATAATACAAAGTTATCTTGAGAGATGGTTTTCCATACCACAAATACTTGCAAAAAAAAAGTATATATTTGATATGCCTAAGATATGTCTGATATATATCTGATATCTATATAAGATATATATCATAATATGAGATATATATCAGATATCATATATGAGATATATATTGGATACCTTACATATAAATATCGATAGAACATATAGATTCTATATATAGATATAGAGATAGAATATATAGATTCCATAGATATTTACGTGTAATATATAAATGTATGTAAAACAGGCTGGAAAAGCAATAAGATATTTATATATCTTACCTATAAACAAGTTCAAGCTCTCATCCATTCTACTAACATGTCTGTTAGTACATTGATTAGCAAAGCTTGTGTATCTAAACAGAAGTGCCAGAATATTTTTATAATATTTTGTAAAGTAGAGGGATGAGAAAAATACTACAAGTGCTGGTAATGGAGATGAATCTTTTTACCCTTGTATGGAAAAAAAAGGGAAAAGAGAATCTCTCTTCCACTGCACACATTCTTTGATGTTAAATAAGTATTTGAGATGATCATTTACATGTATTACATAAGATTCATGATATACATACAACTTTTTCCTTCTGAAATTAAGTTGTTTGTTCCCGGAATTAGAACAAAGTTCTCACGGAAGACCTATAAAAGTGCCTTTTCCAGTCTTCTACTACTAATTTTTAAGCATATTCTAGATCTTTCATCAGAAGGGAAATGATAACTTGCATGTGGAATGAAATATTCCATATTTCTAATTTCAAGGAATAATGTCAATCTACATGCACACTCAAACTTTACCTGTTATCTGCCAAACATACAAATAAAAATAGTTACCACATCCATATAGCTCCTACAAATTTCTAGAAAACAGTGTATTAGTCTTAAATATTATATTCAAAGACAAAATATAGCTGAGAAAATAACAGAAGGCTTATGGTTAACAGAGAGGAACTACTGTGTTTCCCAAGCACGTATTCAAGGGTCAATGCTGGTTGGTTGAGAATGAAATTCTCACGTATGTAGTGTAACAAGGAAAATAAGGGCAATGTAATGAATTCTTATGACAGATATTTCTAACTATGCACTGGATGCCAATTTGCTCTTCTTCCTTACTAACAAAATCCTAATTTTGTCTCGGTTATACAAGTTACCTATACAAACTTTATATTCCATAATTATTTGCAAATAGATTTTATCATGCAATCCAGACATTGGCAAAATTGGATAGCGTGAATATGGAGCTTCTGAGAAATATAAAGTTAGAATGTGTCTTATATATTTCTCTTTTAGTTTTATTTAAAATGTAGAGGTAATGCCTGCTGGTACACCAACCATTTTAAAATAGTGAGAACTAAATTTTAGTAGAGAATGAAGCTAAAAACAAACTTGAGTTCCTGAAAAATTTTTTGTAGTTGCACCCTGCCTCAACTACATCTTCCAGGTATTGTTTTTATGGCCAAAAAAATCATATTAGCCTCCCTAATATGATTTTTTAAATGCTGCCAAAGCTACTTCTAACTAGTACATTTCTTATTTAAGCCAAATGAAGTTCATGTGAATTACTGCTTTCATTCTTAGGATGTTTGAACTTTTGTGTCAATGAATATATTTTTAAGAAATAATGGGAGTAGTGGAATTAGATGACAGTTTTTTATTGCTCATTTATCTTTGACTGCTCAAAAATGAAAAGCACAACATTGAAAAGACAAATTTATTCTCAGGTTTGAAATGTATTTCATTGAAATAGACAATTTCCAGGTTTTTTTACTTGTAACTTCAGTCATCCTTGTGAAGTCCATTGACTCCAATTCCCAAGAGTAAAATATACATAGTATGGATTCAACTCACAGAGTTATTGTGAGGATCAAGCGAAGTAAAGGATTTTATCATCTGTAGAGCACTAAGAAACTTTCCATGTTTATGGCCAATAGAATGTGTATCACAGCAATCACATTCCATTCTAAATTTGCGCCTGAATGAAATAAACACCATAAACACCAGCAAATGTGATTTCAGTATATCCCATAGTTATATCATAATTCTATTTCTTGATTTATGATTCTGTAGTGAAAATTGTCAGTATAAATGTAATATGAGTCAGCTCAATATCTCCTCTTGTATTGCCATAATGGTCATGATACTGATGAAGAAAAAAGGACATCTGTTTGCATAAGTTCCATAATGTGCAGGTGTGTGGCTTAAGCCACAATGTATTGGAAACAATGCAGTGTTTCCTTGTAATAACATTCCTAGTTAGATGTCCTGGGAGTAATAATCTGGTGTGTTTGAATATCTCAGAAGACTCTTGGGGAAAATAACAGATCTGGCCACCTGATACACAAACTTTCATGCAAAAGGTGCTTGGATACAAACATAATAATTGTAAGGTGGATAGAAATGTAAAATGGGGTTTATTAAGAAAATCTTGGAAGGAAGGAAGGAAGGAGGGAGTGAAGGGAGGAAAAAATGAAGGAAGGAAGGGAGGAGGGAGGGAAGGAAGGAGGGAAGGAGGGAAGGGGAGGAGAGGAAAGGGGAGAAGAGGGAAAAGAAATTACACAGTTCCCTTCAAAAAGGTTTGCAGGCCTTAGCCGGCCCAGGGACCTCACAGTGGCCTATGGAGTAAAAGTCCCTGCCCCCATAATTCCCTAATATATTTCATGAGAAATGAGGGAAGACAATATATAGACAAACATCTACCATGAAACTTGGGTCAAACACATTTTCTAAATACAAGGGCATTTTTCTGAAGTGCAACGTACTCTATCAACACATATCCGACCTACTTAGCCAGTTCCTTGCTGTTTTGAAAGTGATTGAGCCTCTGGGAACAATAATATTTGCCTTTTCTCACGTCATGCTGAATTTGTTTAGGCAATTTCTAAGCTTTAATGCACAGTGCTCCTCGTTGTTAGCAACTTTTTCTTTAATAGCTAGAAAAAAAATTATATAAATATGAAATCCCATTAAAGATTTAAGAAAAGGCATTACCTGTCTTCTAGGACAGTAGTTCTCAAACTTTAATGTATGAACACCTCACCTGAGAATCTCCTTCAATACTGCAAGCTCTTAGGACAGAAAATTATTACAGATGATTAAATTCAGGGAGCCTATATAGCATATTTCACAAATATGAACAAGCTATTAAAGATTTTATTATAAATAAAACAGATAGCAACTGACTAACAGAGACATAGTTTCACACATTCACTACCCTTCAAATTAGTCACCTTAGCAAGCTATATACTTAACTAACTATGGGCCACCATTCTGAGCATTTGATAATTGCTTTACAAAAACTCCCTTATAATTTTGGTATTGTCCATTGCATGAAAACTGTCATCCTTTTGTGTGTATATATAAATACATTTAGTGGTCTCACTCAGTTAGTGAAAAATATGTATAGTTATTTGTGAGATAATGAGTAAACTCATTTTGCAGGAGAAAATTGGTTAAATGAGAAAATAGAAAAACTTAAAAGGATCTGCATAGATTTCACAGGATTTTTTTCTTATTATACTTTAATTTCTATAATACATGTGCAGAAGATGCAAGTTTGTTACATAGATGTACATGTGCCATGGTGGGTTGCTGCACCCATTGACCTGTCATCTATGTTAGGTATTTCTCCTAATGCTCTCCCCTCCCCCCCCCAACCCCAACCCCAACCCCCCCACAGACCCTGGTGTGTGACGTTCCCCTCCCTGTGCCCATATATTCTCATTGTTCAACTCCCACTTATGAGTGAGTATAGGCAGTGTCTGGATTTCTGTTCCTGCGTTAGTTTGCTGAGAATGATGGTTTCCAGCTTCATCCATGTCCCTGAAAAGGACATGAACTCATCCCTTTTAATGGCTGCATAGTATTCCATGGTGTATATGTGCCACATTTTTTTTTATACAGTCTATTATTGATGGGCATTTGGGTTGATTCCAAGTCTTTGCCATTGGATTTCACAGCATTTCATAATAAACTTTTGTTATTGAATCATACAGTGCTGTGTTGTCTTTTTCATTATGCAGAGCTGGACTTAAAATTACATACACACTGTTTATGTATTCAGAACAAAATAAAAAACTACAAGCAAACCAAAAGTGAAAATGTTAAGCAACTACACAAATACTTAAACCAGCAATTCTTTCTCTATTCTCTAGTGGTTACGTTGAGACCCTGTGGCTGAATTCCAGTTCAAATGCCTAAACTACCACTTATTACCCTTTTAACCTTGGGCAGATTAAACATTTTTTTTTGCCTTATTTTCCTAAGTCAGAGGATTAATGTGAATGTTAAATGAGTCAATTCATGTAAGATACTTATAGCTATTCCTGTTATAGTTTGTACTTAATTCGATGTCACATCTACTGCTGTAGTCATTATTTTAAATATTTTTGCCTGAAATTCTTTAAAAATAAATTATTGAGATTCCATAGGCTACCTCTTTATCTGGACCTGCTTGCAAGTATATAAAGAATCAGTGGAAAAGGAATTTATAAGTAAAACATAAAGATATTATCATAGTCTAAATACTCACTCTACAGGAGTCCACATAATAAACATCTTAGAAAATAACAAAAAGTTGTTACTGCTTTTCTCCAAAATTTCACATAAAAAAGAAAAGAATATTGACATACAATTGTCCTGTATGTTAGTATTTTTTTACTTAATCAATTTTCAGTGTTGGTTATACACAGACATAACATGAGTAACTGAAGTGACATTGGAATCACATTTGATAAAGCTGTGAAATGAAAAGAAACTATTTAAAGCTCTCAGGTCATGAGTCCATCAGAGAAAGAGTTGACATATTATATACCTTTGTAAAGTAATTATCTCTCATGGTGTGTGATCATGTGTGAGTATTTCCTTTTTTGAAAAGAGGTGAACCTGTGATTAATCATGCATTTGAAAACTGGGATGTATTCTTCCCTTACTAAAAAAATTAATAGTTTGGTTCAAGAATATAAATTATAGCACAACAGGGTGACTATAGTCAATAATAATTTATTGTACATTTATAAATAAAATAGTATAACTGAAGTGTTTGTAACACAAACAAGTGATAAATGCTTGAGGTGATGTATATCCCATTTACTCTGATGCGATTACTAAACATTGTGTGCCTGTATCAAAATGTACATCTCATATATTCTATAAATATATTCACCTACTATCTACCTATTATAGTTAAAAACTAAAAAAGAACAAAAAAGAAAATATTGCGAGAAATAGTGAAAATTCACTTTGTAATTGAATATATGAAGACACCATTATAAAAACAAATTAGTCCTAGTTCAAACAGTATGTTTCACACATTTGTAGAGATTTACTCTAAATTCACCCCTTTTTTTCTAGTCCCATGCTGATCAGTTCATAATTTTATTAAATGCATATTAAAATTGTTAATAATTTTCAAGTCCCCTGTGCCTCTCTCTCAAGATAAGTAATTTGTGTCACAGAGGTTTATTATTGAATTCTTAGTTAGATTAAAAATTGATTCTAGTTCCTGTGTTTTAATTACTGCTTAATATCAGACAAAATCATTCTTTTCTATTATACTTTTTATTAACATAATAAATTGCTCTAGATGGTGCTGAGCAATCATCTTAAGAAAAGGCAACAAAGACTATGATACGTTTCTTTGGTAAAATAATCAGAATTATTATTATTAAATTATTTATTGGAGTATTATTTTACCTCAAGGTAAATATCACATTGACTCTATAGTTCCCGTTTGTAAACTTAAATATGATAATTCATCAGATTTAGAATACTGAATTGAATATCTATTGATTACAAAACATCTCTTAGAAATTAAATATGCAGCCATAAAAAAGGATGAGTTTATGTCCTTTACAGGGACATGGATGAAGCTGGAAACCATCATTCTTAGCAAACTAACACAGGTATGGAAAACCAAACACTGCATATTCTCACTCACAGGTGGGAGTTGAACAGTGAAAACTCATGAACACAAGGAGGGGAACATCACATACCACAATCTGTCTGTTTGATGAATGCGGCAAACCGCCATGGTACATATATACCTGTGTGACAAACCTGCACATTCTGCACAAGTACCCCAGAACTTAGAGTATAATAAAAAAAGAAAATAATTTCAGAACATATTGGTAATAAGAAATAGATTTTTAAAAACTTTACCTTTTTATTAAAACATAGGTACATGTAGTGGGAATCAAAGTAGCTCAAAATTGAGGACTAGTAACTATCCAAAATTTATAAACATATTTATATATTAATAACTCAGCTTACAAAACAATTGTTTTAAAACTTACTTCATTATTAATGTTAATGTTTCTCCTAGCTTTCTGCAAAGTACAAAGTCATAGTAAAAATAACATGTAGTGGCAACTTATATTTTATTAATAATTTCCTTTAGATCAAGAGGTTTGACTAGAGGCATCTAAAACCAGCTCCCTCAAAGAACGACTGAAACAGAAATAGATAACCACATGACTAAGAAAGTATCTAAGAGAGAAACTGGAATTCAGCAAGGAAGTGATGAAAAACCTTTGAGGCACAGAAACTCAGGATGGCAGTGCAGAGACAGAGGCAGCATACTCAACTATGAGTGGCTCAGAGGCAAAAGGGACTTGCCATGGTGAGGAAAAGTTAAGCAGGAGATACCCAGCAGTCCACATTTCTCTATGGACACCTGAATCCTAACTATAGGAGAACCCTAAAGTCTTATAAGCCCTGAGCCCAGGATAGGGAGATGCCTGGAGTCCATGTGAGTACTTTATTCCAGATAGAAGGAATTCACATTGGGTCATATCTCATATTGTACAGAGCAATTTGAGAGTGCTATGTGAGCAGAACTCCCACCAGAGTGTATCCTGGTGGATATTCCTGGGACCAAATGTTCCTGCATCTCCACAACCCTGGGGCCATGCTGATATCCTATCACATTCAACCAGAGAACTTAAGCATCACAACATTAGCTGAACCTAGTGGTGCAACTGTGACCCCAGCACCCAAGCCTTTGCAAATCCTTATACCCTGAGGAACTGGTGGTCCACCTAAGTGGGAAGATTGCCTCAAAAACAGAGCTACCCAATGCACCTACCCACCAGAGCCTGAGAGCCACCTGTCTGGGTGGATGCTGCCACCAGTAATCCCATTACCACTAACAGTAAAGGTGCCATGCACTGTGTGTGCACCACTAGGGTCCAATGGCTGGCTTGCTTAGTATCTCCATCCCCAGCAAAGCTGTGCCACAAGCTCAACAACAACAACAAAAACACAGCCTAGGTTACTGAGACACTTCTGATGTTGATGACACCCAAAGAAATCATATGGAGACTACACCACTGCAAAAACCCAGGACCAAAACCAAAGCATTCTACCTAAGTCACATTATTGGATTCATCCACAGGAAAGAAAAAAAAAACTTTCCCTATGAAAGCTACTGCATAAAATGAGAAGCGACTGTTCCACCAGATGCATAGATATCAATGTATAAGCTTAGGAAATCTGAAAAAGTAAGGAAGCATGTTACATCCAAATGAACACAGTAATTCTTCAGTAACAGATCCCCCAAGAAAAGAAAATTTATGAAATGCCAGAAAAAAATTCAAAAGAATGGCCTTAAGAAAACTCATTGAGATGTAAGAGAACACAGACAGACAATCCAAAAAAATTAGAAAGGCAATTAATTCTTCAGATCTGGAAACAGAAGAATTTTATGAATGAAAAAAATATTGAGAGCTTTAGCAATAAGTTAAATGAAGTAAAAAAATAATTTCTAAATTTAAAAACAGATCATTTAAAATAACACAGTCAGACAAAAAAAAAAAAAGAATTGAAAAATGCAGAAAGCCTAGAGAACATACAGGCCACCATTAAGCAAGCATATATTTGCATTATGGGTGTTCCTGAAGGGAAAAAAAGTAAATAAAAGGAATAGAAAACAAATTTAATGATGTAATAGCTGAAAACTTCCCTAGTATTGGGAGAAATATAAACATTCAAATATAGAAAGGACAAAAATTGCCAGTCAACTTAAAAAGATCTACTCAGAAACACACTGTCATACTGTCAAAATCAAAGACAAAAAGAGAATTCCAATCACAGCAAGAAAAAAGTGTCAAGTCATATATAAGAGAATCCTCATCAGATTAACAGATTTCTCAGCAGAAACCTTACAGGCCAGGAAAGAATAGAATGATATATATGAATTGCTGGAAAAAAATAAAGAAACTACCAGCCAAAAATACTACACCAAGGAATGTTATTCTTCAGAAATGTAAGATACTTGTTTTATTCTTCAAAACAAACAAAAACTGAGAGAATTCATTACCACTAGACTGTCCTGATAAGAAATTCTTAAGGGTTTTCTACGTCTAGCAGTGAAAACATAATATCTCCTACTAGGAAAACATACAAAAAGTACAAATCTCATGGTAGAGCAGATACACAAATAAGAAATAAAGAAAAATAAAAAGTTATCAGTGGAAAAAACCACCAAAGATAAGCAATAAGAAAAAAGAACAAAACATACAAAAAACAAACAAAAAACATTAACAAAATGAGAGGATTAAGTCCACACCTGTCAATAATAACCATTAATATAAATGATTTAAATTACTCAAAACATATAGACTAGGTGAATGTATAAAGAAAACAAAACCCAAGTATGCACTGCCTACAAGATGCTACTTTTACTTGTAGAGACTCACATTGACTGAAAGTGAAGCAATAAAAAAAGAGATATTCCACATAAACTGAAACAAGTAAGAGGAGTATCTATATATGAGAGACAAAATAGAAATTAAGTTAAAACATACAAAAAGAGACAATGTCATTATATAATAAAAAGGAATCAATTCAGCAATAGAATATAATAATTATAAATATATATGCATCCAACATTGGATCACTTAGATATATAAAATAGGCATTATTTGAGCTAATGAAAGAGATAGTCCCAAATACATTAACATTTGGAACTTCAGTGTCCTACTCTCACCATTAGACAGGTCATCTAAACAAAATATCAACAAAGACATATCAGATCAAACATAAATTGACAAAACATTTTATCCAACAGGTGAAGAATACACATTCTTCTCAACAGCACATACAACTCTCTCCACCATAGACCATATGTTAGGCTGGAAAACAAATCTTAACAAACTTTTTTAAAAATCAAAATTATGCCAAGTATATTTTCAGAATACAATGGAATGAAACTTGAAGTCAATAATAAGAAAAACTGAAAAATGTACAGACACATTGAAATGAAGCAACATGCTCCTGAACAACCAATGGGTCAAGGAAGAAATTAACGAAGCAATTTTAAAATTTCTTGCAACAAATACAAATAAAAACACAACATACCAAAATCTATGGGATACAGAAGAAGTAGTATTAAGAGATCTTTTTATATGAATAAACACCCACATCAAAAAGTAGAAAAATTTCAAATAACCCAGTCATACACCTTGAGGAACTAGAAAAACAAGTGTAAACCATACACCAAGTTAGAAGAATAAAAAATAATGAAGATTAGAGCAGAACTGAACAAAATCTAGACTAAAAAAGAATACAAAAGATTAACAAAAAGTTGGTGTTTTAACTAATACACTGTATTGACAAGTTATTAGCTAGTCTAAGAAGTGAAAAGGAACAGCCCAAACAAATAAAATCAAAGATGAAAAAGAATACTTTAATACCTATACCACAGAAATACGAAGAATCTTTGAAGATTATTGTGAACAATTATATGGCAACAAGGTAGAAAATCTACAGTAAATGGATACATTCCTGCACACATACAACATACTAAGATAAATCAGACAAACAACAATAAAAACAGGTAGGGACCAATGATGAGTAATGAGATTAAGTCAGTAATAATGTCTCCCAACAAAGAAAAGCTGAGCACTGATAGTTTCACTGCTGAATTCCAACAAACTAACATAAATTCTTTTCAAACCATTGCAGAAAAATGAAGAGAAAGGAATTCATTCTGACTTTTTATATGAGGTTAGCATTATCCTGATATCAAAACCAGACAAAGACACAACAACAACAACAACAACAACAACAAACAGCCATAAGCCAATGCCTCTGATGAACACAGATGCAAAAAATCCTCAGCAAAATACTAGCAAACCAAATCCAACAACACATCAAAAAGTTTATATATAATAATCAAGTGGGATTTTCCTCAGGGATGCAATCATGGTTCAAAATATATAAATCAATAAATATGACACATAACACCATTAGAATGAAGAACAAAAGTAGATGCAAAAAACTGATAAAATTCAATATCCTTTTAATTTAAAAGCTCTCAACAAATTAAATATATTTATTTAGGGAAAAACTCAAACACTTACTAAAAATCTCTGAGAGCCATGAATTCAGTAAAGTTACAGGACACAAAATCAACATACATAAATCAGCAGGGTTCTTATATATGTGTAATGAGCTAGCTCAAGAAGAAATTGAAAGCAATCCCATTCACAATAGCTACAAAAATAATAAAATATCTAGGAATAAATTTAATCAGGGAGGTGACAGATATCTACAACAAAAACTATAAAACTCGAATAAAATAATTTTAAGAGAACACACAAAAAATGGAAGAGAACATATGCACATAAATTGGCAGAGTTCATATTGTTAAAGTGATTATAATACCCAAAGCAATCTATAGATTCAATAAAATATTAATTAAATTGCCAATGACACTCTTCATAGAAATAGAAAAATAAATCTAAAATTTGTATAGAACTACAAAGGATTTTGAGTAGCCAAAGCAATCCTGAGCAAAATGATCAAAGCTTGAGGCATCATACTACCTCACTTGAAAATATACTACAAACTATAGTAACAAAAATAGAATGGTACTGGTAAAAACAAACAAACAAACAATTTAAAAATGTTATATAAACCAATAGAACAAAATCGAGAGCCTTGAACTAGGTTTATATATTTACAGCCAACTGATTTCAACAAACGTAATGAAAACACACATTGGAGAAAGGAAAGCCTCTTCAATAAATGGTACTAGGAAAATAGAATATCCATATGCAGATGAAGGAAACTAAATCCCTTTCTCTCACCATAAACAGAAATTAACTTAAAATGTATTAAAGATTTAAATGTAAAACCCAAACCTATCTGGACAAAGATTTTATGGGTAAGAACTCAAAAACACAGGAAACAACATAAATAGACAAAAGGGATTATATCAAACTAAAAACCTTCTGCACAGCAAAGGAAATCATCAACAGAGTGAAGACAACTTGTATAATGGGCAAAATATATTTTCAAACTATTAATTGGACAAGGGATTAATATCCAAAACATAAAGTCACCCCACCCCACCACACAAATTCTGATTTAAATATGGACAAAAATTTTGAAACAAATAAGGTTCTCCAAAAAGACGTATTAGTGTCTACCAAGCAGATGAAACTATGTTCAGTGTCAGTAAGCATCAAGGAAATGCAAATCAAAACCAAAATAGGATCCCATCTCACCCCATTTAGAATGGCTATTATGGTTGATACTTCTCCACCAAGAGTTAGGGTTTGGGTCTTTTGTACTTGAATTTGGGTAAAGCTGTGACTCTGGGGACATGACACTACTTGATTTGTGAGGCTGTCATTTAAATTGATTAAACTTCGGTGTAATCTTGGGATGAGATGCCCTCTCAAGTAACCAAGCCATGCTATAAGGCATGCCAGGCCATAGGGAAAATTTATGTACAGGTTTTCAAGATTACTGTGCCAGGTGAGCACCCAGACTATATCTAGTATCAATTGTTGACATGAGAGTGAGAAACCATTCCAGAGAACCTAATCCCATCTACTATCTGACTGCAACTGAAACAGTGATGTTGAAGAAAAGTCACATAGATTTGTGAGGTCAACTTCAGTATTGTGGGATATGTCAATGAAATGATTCTTCGTGCTGGAAGCCATTATATTTTAAGTGAAATTTTATTTTATTTTGCTATACAAAAATAACTATTTGCAATAAGATATAATAGCCTATGTCTTTGAATGTAGTTATTTCAATCTGACATCTTCTGTTGTATACGCTTGGTTTAACTTTCTTAACATTCATATTGTTTTCTTATATAAAATTAGGGAAAATATGTTCACTTTTAGAGCTGTCCCAGATAAATACACCCTCTCAAAATTATGCAATAAAATAGAATATTTCAAAATAAATTTGAAAATTTAGACTATCAGTGAAACTAAATAACCAGATTGCTGATTTGTGATAATCTGATATGAAATTTTCACTATAACACTGGTGGAGATAATTGCATATATTAATCCATATGCCATATGAATTAATTTGTATCATAGTTTATAACCTCTGTTATGTACTATGCCAAATAGGCAGAATAGATTAAAAACTATGACAGAGAAAAAAAGGTATTTTTTACATTTTCCACTTCTTTCTCCTTCCTCAGAAAATCTTTTTTACATAGTTCTTTTAGTTTTCATTTCATTGACTGATTTGTCAATATCATCAATTTTATGCTTTTGTAATTCACCTGTGTCATTGGTATAGCTATAGTTTGTTTTTTCCCATGGCTACATATCATTTCACTATGATAATGTATTAATTTTAATTGGACAATTTTGTTGTTTCCATATTGGAGCTTCTATGACTATTACTGCTAAAACATTCTTTTAATGTCTTTGGTACACTCAAAGTGTCTATCAGTAGTGGATTACTGGGTCATATTTGTACTTTGCTATAAGGTTTTGCTAATCAGTTATCAAATCTATACTTCCAGTTGTAGCAAATGGGAGTTTCAATTGCTCCATATCCTTCATAATACTTGATATTATCAATCCTTTTATTTTTGACTATGTGATAGGGATACCTCATTCACCTTTAAATTTTATTTTTCTAATAATTATAATGAGTATCTCTTTATATGTTATTTGATCATATAGATAGACTCTTTTATAGTCTATGTTTCCATTTTTAATTGGGCAGTCTGCATTTTCCTATATTTTTATTGAGTCTGTTAATGCACCGTTTGTGAGTTCTTCACATGATACATAAATTTTAAAGATATTCCCCACAATGTGACCTAACTTTTCCTTTTTGTATGACAACTTTTCAATATTAGAAGGTCATAATTTAACCTATCTTTTTGCTATTTTTCCTTCGAGTTATGGCTTTTTGTGTCTCAAGATGTTCTCTCACGTTACTTTCTAAACACTTTTTGTAATCATGTTTTTAAACAGCACTCTAGATACTATCTAAAGAATATAGGATAGGATAGAAGAAAGTAGGCAGAAGAGTCCTTTATGAAATTGCTGGTAGTATAGGTGAGATATAATCATTGTTAAGACTAAGAAAGCAGCAAAGAGGATACAAGAAGTAAGCTGAAGCGAACTGGGTTTTAGAGGCAAGAGGGATTTTACCGCTGACTTGAAAGTTCAGATTAAAAACAAGGTGTGGCTGAGGATAATATCTAAGGGGATTTTTGTTTTGTTTTGCATTTTTCTGTTGTTTGCTTTTTGTTTCCTTTATGTGAAAAGCTGTGACAATAATGTGAGACAAACAAGTTGTGATTATCATAAAGTTCTACTTAGGATATATTAAATTTCATATTAAATATCAAATAGGTCATTAGGTCATTATGTATGCAAAGCTGGTACTAGAGACAGGAGGCAGCCAAGGATCCCCCTCGAAATCCTGCCTTCAAGCCTAAAACAATCTGAAGGCTCAAAAACAGGACTGCAGATCCAGAGAATCTCTGACCAGCCTGCTCACTGGGAGGAGAAAGTGGGGCCTTGGGAAGCTGATGCTATTTGCAGGGGGAAGGAGACCGGCCTGTCCTGTTCCTGTGTGGTAACCTAGGATTCAATCTATGAGGTGAAGGTCTGTTAACAGGAACCCCTCTCACTTTGCTGAGTTTTTTCCTTTACACCCAGTAAATTGCGTTTCCCCCTCACCCTTCAAAGTGTCTGTGAGCCAAAAGTTTCCTAGTCGTGTGACAAGAACCCGGTTTTCTTACAGCACCTGGGCTTGTACAAAAGGTTAGACCCGGAGATCGAATTTGCAAGTTACCAGCATTTCAACTGTATAAATGAGGGCCAGGGTTGAGTCAAGGCTTTTTAACATTTAAGTCCCAATAGTAGAGAAAAGGTAGGAACAGAGAATGCGAAGTGTCCATTGGGTAAAGGATAAAGCAAGAGAACAAGCATTTACAGAAATTTAGTGGAAAATGTGTTTCAAAAAAGGCAAGTGATTGGCACATGGAATGATCCTGAAGGGGGGACCAAAAGTTTTAGTTTATTGGTGGGAACAGAAAGCAGATTAGAAAAAAATTGAAGGCCAATAGGATTGTAGAATATCACAACAACGAACAGAGCCTATCCTTTATATAATACTTTTTTCTTCCTTTGACAAGTGGCTTAGAGGAATGGGTTGGTATCTACAGGGAATATGGATGGTTAAAAGGTTGTTTTTTTTTTTAATAAAGGTAAAATTATATAAATAAGGACATGTTTAGGCCATGGGAATGATTGAGTTGAGTGAACACCATTAACAATGATGAGTAAAGCCAACCTGAAACAGAGTCCTTGAAAAAAGAATGGTCTAGCATCCAAAGCACAGGATAAAACCTGGTCTTTGAAATTAAGGAATCTTGTTTCATTTTGACAGAAGGGACAATGGATAATTCAGTTATTGAGTTTTCTGTGTAGATTCACTGATGAGAAGATGAGGTGTTTTCTATGTCCTTTTCCTCATCAGAGTGAAGATTAATACGATTCCATTGCCTTCAAGTGAGTTAGGGGAAGGAAATGTTAAGAGTTTTCAGGACAAATGAAGATGGCCATCAGCTTGAAGAGAGAGAAAGTGAATTTACCAGGCAAACAATAAAATATTCAGGTGATGCTGAGAGATTATTTTAGGTCTATGTTTTAGAGTAAATTTTAAAAAAGTACTTAGCCTGGTTTTGTGACATTTGCTGAATGTCCAATTGCTTGGATATAGGCACAGAGAATGTAGATAAAATAAAATAATAGTTCTACCAAGATTTTAGATTTGCCAGCCACAAAAAAATAAATAAGTAAAAGAAAATGACAGCAGCATGGGGAATGGGATTGGCTTGCAAATGACTGGTTTCGATGATGGACCAAGAGTGTACAGTGATGAGGGGATAGAGCAAATTGTCCACTGCAAAAGGATCTTGGTGAGATACAGTCACAAAATATACTTTTGTTATAGTATAGATTAGTAGAAACCTACTATCTGAAATCGTATCAGCTTCTGCATACATATACTTTGAGAGTTTTTATACTTTATGTTTTAAAGCCTTTTGTTACAGTGGACATACATTTTATTATTTAAGAAAAAATAAACTTTTAAAATGGTTTCAACAATACTGATCAATAAAATACAGAATATTCATACAAAGGAAATATGATAAAGCAATTAATATATGTCTACTCTTAAGTATATAATACATTCAACTATTACATATAATTTCCACATACAAAATTATATAAAATATGTCTTAATATAATGGTCAGTCAATATACAAAATGTTCATTTAAGTTTTGTGTGTATTAGTTTACAAAAGCCACATGAGGTATGCATGTACACAATATCATACAGTTGTGATTTCCATTGCATTGCTTAGGAAATTGACTTTCTGGGAGGCTGTGCCATGTGCCCAGTATCCCATAGCTAGTAAGTGGTAGAGCTGAGATTTGAATTAAGATAGTCTTCATTGAGGGTTTTGGTCCATTACCATTATATATCATGTAAGCATAGAGAGATACCCAAAAGGATTCACTATTAGAATAACTTCAATGCTTGCTTCTCTCTGATAACTTTTTAAAAATGTGTTATTTATCTGCCTTTTTTAATTTTTTACAATATGAAAGTCTTGTATGATTTCAAATGAAATAGAATATAATTTTAAAGAGAGGTGAAAATTTTCTATAACCTGAATTAGTGCTTTTTCAAAAGCAAATAGAAGTCATGCAGACATAAAGTGCTTTGTTGGATATAGCATGCTACAGGAGTTCAGACTGAGGAAATAACCTCTACTTTGTATTGAAAACTACAAGACTTCTCTTTCTGTCTTTAAAATACTGAGGCCCATGGGGTGGAGTAGTCTATTATGTCTGTATTTAAAATTACATAGCATGAAATAAAAATCTAACATATAATTGACTGAATACATGCTACCCAATCATGAATGGGATGATTAATCCTAGTGAATATATTTAGACACTATACGAATTTGTCATAGGTATATTATTAGTATAATTGGCTAATTTCTTATCTTTATTCTTTGTACAGTTTTAACTTACTTGCTATTTTTTATTTTATTTAATATATATTTAGAATCATAAATAAATTCTAATGCACTTATAGTCATTCAGATTTTAGGTTTAAAAAAATCTAACTTGTATTTTAAGCATACTTGTTGCAAATAACAGTATATAGTGTACTTGAATCATTATCTGAGGGTTCACAGCAATAGCAGTTCCTGAATCTGAATGTAACTTCCTTATTCATTTATGATACATTTTTAGTCATATAAATGTTTAAATAATCTACTCAACATTGGGAATAAGATAATATAGCAAAGTAGGAAAAAGTCACAAGGTTTCACTCAGAAATATAGGTTATAACTAGGTGGCCATAAAATGTATTAAACAATACTGGGCAATTTGGGGGAGTTAAATAGGTGCAATAAATATTATTCCATGTAGCAGCATAAACACAAAATATCCTGGATAATTTGGGTTGTACACTCAATTCAGTTATAATTCTCATTCTCCCCTGATGATCATTCACATGTATTCATCTTCTTGGTCTCAATTTTCAAATCTGAAAAGTGAGCAGCATGGAACAGATAAATATCCTGCATGTTGATAAATATATGCTATATGGTTGGCATAGTTATATAAATGTTGAGCTAAGACTACAATAATAAATAATACATGAAATGTCATTCTGGAAGACTGAACTTTGTGAAAGAAAGTAATCTATGGACACAATTGGTTCAACACCAGGTAGAGGGGGAGAGTGCCATTCTAGAACCTGGATTCTTCTTTTTTTAATCAACAGTTAATATCAAAATCAAAGATGACTTCAACAAACTCATTTTAAATGTCAAAAATTTCTACTGCTTCAGCAACCTGTTCAATGACCACATTTTAGACCTTGTCAGTACCTGAATCTTAACACCAAAATCCATAAATTCCAACATGCCAATAGCTTGGTTTAACAATAATCTCACAGAATTCCAAAAGAGTGATTGAAACAACGAAGGGTTAGCACAGTGCAATTCTATTTTTAGATCACTTTAGGACTTGAACCAAAATGCAAATAGTCATTGAGAGAAAAAAATGGATTCTAGAGATAAGTGTGAACGTAAAAATTAACCAATTGGCTGGGTACGATGGTTCACGCCTGTAATCCTAGCACTTTAGGGAGGCAGAAGTAGGCGGATCACCTGAGACCGGGAGTTTGAGACCAGCTTGGTCAACATGGTAAAGTCTCATCTCTACTAAAAATACAAAAATTGGCCAGGCATGGTGGCAGATGACTGTAGTACCAGCTACTCTGGAGGCTGAGGTGGGAGGTTCGCTTGAACTCTGGAGGCAGAGGTTGCGGTGAGCAGAGATCCCACCAGTGCACTCCAGCCTGGGTGACAGAGCAAGACTCCAACTCAAACAAAACAAAACAAGACATTAACCAATCACGTCAACTACTACAAGTTTGATTATCTGAATGTCAGCAGTGATTTTCAAAGAAAAGCCAGATGAAAATTCAGATCTAGGGTATAAAATTATCTAGGGAGTGCAATGATTCAAAAGGAGAGAGTTTATTAATGTCAAATGTTTTAACGATTAAAAATGAAATTAATAGATAACAATTTTTAAGAAACTCATACCTTTTATAAACAGTATTGATTAAATAGGGCTTGGTTATTTCTAATGGCATTTTTAAATTTAATAAAATAAATATCACTAATTGTTAACAGAAAAATACCATTTTTTCCTGTCCCAAAATGTTTTCTCAATATTTTTCTTTACAAATTAATGATTATTGTCATTGACTTATATTGTTGCTGTCATCAACAATATTGATGTTTGTCTAAACTAATAACTGAGTAAAAGTGGGAAGGTATTATGGTTTCCAACTGAACTGGGACCAAACATCTGTAAATACAAAGCAGATATGAAACCAAAAGAAACTTTTTTTATGAATTAAGTAATATTTTATTCACAAGGAGAGCTGTTTCAATGTACACATGGCAAAATATATTCTTCTAGATGGGAAATAGGCCATTCTCTAGCTTTTGAAATGAACTCAGCAACACCCGAGCACCCTGAGAACTGGAAACTGTAGAAACATCTGTTGTTACCACCCTTGGCATGGACAATGCTACTCTAATGGAAAGCAAATACAGCAAGGAGGTTTTGCAAAATGACAATTGGGTAACTGAAAAGAAAAAAAGGAAGGTAAAATATGCCACGAGAACACTCTAAAAGAGACTACGTATGAGACACCTCTAAGAGGACTTCTAGGTCTAACTGACAGATACTTTGAAGAGGGCTAATTTATAGAAATAAAGTAAGTGGGGGCTTGTATCTGAATGTCTTGATTTTTAAAGTCAGGAATTTTCTAATTAGAAACCATATCCTGGTGAAGTTTTAAATATGTGAGGTATATAAACAATCTATTTATAAGAAATCTATTTTTAATGAATAATCTTCACTAATTTACAGTTTTTCAAATTGTAATCAAGAAGAAGTGGAATGCTATCCTCAAACCAAGGCTCAAATAAAATAAGAATATTGTCTGTACTGCAAATAGCATTTTAACCACACAAGTTCAGATTTCCTCAATCATTGTGTTTAATAGGTTCAATGATTAGTTAGCGTGTATGTGTATGTAATTTTACAGTTCTGTCTTTGGAGTGCAGAAACAATTTATAGGCGATTTCTAAAATAATATTCTGAATCCTGACAGCAAAGCACAGGCATGGAGGCTCGACTTAAAAACTGAACTGTAACTTTGTAAACAAGGTGAGAAAATAAGACACATCAATGTAATATTTTTACTTTATCAGCTTATAACTCATATCTTCACTAACAGTTCTGCAATCATAAAAGTTTCAAAACCCATGATAGGCATAAATATAGATTTTATTTGCATTTTATTTTTTGATCACCATTCCTTTTCAACATTTTAAAATGTCCTACTCTTGTGTCTCTCTAAGGGAAAAGAGGATTTTCTAATCATAGCCTTACAAATGTGGCCAGATATGAAGAGATAAGAATCACTGAAGATCATTGGCATGGATGAGATTAGATGACAGGGAGCAAACAGAATAGAGAACATTATAAAAATGTTAAAATTCTAAAGAATATGAGTAATTGCAGAATTTTTAAAAAGACACTGACAACTTCTGATGTCATTGTACTTTAATGATAAAACAAAAGTTTTCTTTTTGTAAAGTTTGCAAAATTGCATAAATATAAATAAGTAAAAGAAACCTACAGGTACTCCCTGATTTTTTAATACAGTGCTTCCCTGGAAACTGAATTAACTGAATTAGCTATAGAACAATTTGGTTAAGGCAGGCTGACTCTTCTCAGACAAGCAGTACGAGGATCTCAGGCTGTGTTCCTGCAGATTTGAAAGCAAAGAGATGTAACCAAAAAAAAAAAAAAAAAAAAAAAAATCAAGGATAAAAATCAACATATACATATGATAAATTTGCAAGTCTTTGAAACTCAATGAAGTCTAGGGAAGTTGGTAATGTATTTCCAGGGTTCTTTGCTATGTTAAGGAGAAAGAAATGGAGCTAAGTTTTTAAACAAATCTGTGCTGAAAAATTCATATTTTATTTCAACCGAGTCTCATGAAAATCTTGGGAAATAATTACCATTTTCCATTTAAAAGATGAGGAAACCATCACAAAATGAGTACTACTAGAATTGCAGAACTTGCAGGAAATGTATTTAGGATGGCAATCTATATTTACTGTTCTCTTTCCACTCAGTCACCCTGCAAAGAGTCCTCTGAAATGTAACTGTTCATCAGGAATGAGGGAAAGTGAAACACACACACACACACACACACACACACACACACATACAAGCACACAGAAACAGAGAGAGAGAGAGAGAGAGAGAGAGATAGGCAGAGATGAGAGGGTGACACACAGAGAGAGAGGGACACACACAGAGAGAGGAAAGGATGACAGAGAGAGAGAGACAGAGAGAGAGAGAGAGACACAGAGAGAGGAAATGGTGACAGAGAGGTAGAGATTGGAACAAATGGACCTTTCAATAATAATGTATCCTGTCTACTTCCCAGTGTCCAGTGAGAATTAGCAGGCATCCTCCCCATCAATTCATTACCAGGAAAATGATTTGGCACTAGGGGCAATCATTTCATAAAACCTGCATGCACAGTGCAACTGCTAATATAATAATCCCATAGGGGAATGAAAGGAAATAAAAGATTCACAATGAGGTCTGTTTTTAGCGTGTGCCAAATGCTAACAATTCACTGTAAATGGAGTAGTGTTATTTCCTTTATATTTCATTTGTCCCCCAATATTGCTTTGAAAATTAGAAATTCTTGTGGAAAGGGTTCCAAGTTAATGATCAAAGTGCACTTTGTGAACCAAAATGATTTTAACTCAATTTTCGGAGTGACACTTCTAAAATGTACCCCCTGAGATTCAAATTTTCCTGACTCAAGACTCTTTCTATTCAAGGTCTAAAACCACTTTTAAGGGTAATAGCTAAGTAAACACGATTATATTTTGGTCGATTGAATCTGCATGAATTATTTTTCATTAAATAGCAAAATCTAATTCTAGGGGGAAAAATCTTGCTAATTGTTTTTATGAAGATGTGCCCCAGGGCAGCAGCATTTAGCTTTTCACTAACCATGGGTTTCGGAAAGCTTTTCAATTCTGCCAAATCATTGCTTGCTTATATTAATTGAAAATGGAAAATATAAAAATGACCTTTTATGAGAAGTATATATTAAATATATTTTTTTCTCGATAAAAACTTCTTCCTAATATGAATATTTACTTGTGTTCTATAAATGAAAATGACATGAAAGTCATGTAGACTCACATTGAAGGAACATTAGTAACTGGTGGACAGTTTCAAGTCCTAATGTTGCTGTATAAAAAGCTGGGCATCTTGAGTCACCTATTTGGTTTTCATAATGCTGAAAAGAAAGGAAGAGTCTTGCTTGGAAAAAAATACAGTGCTTGTTGGAGACCACATGTTCTAAACTCCAGATTCTTCAGATTCCTTCATATTCAATCAGTGTCTAATATATATATATATATATATATACACACACACTTATATGTGTGTGTATATGTATGTATATATATGTGTGTATATATGTGTGTGTATATATATGTGTGTGTATATACATGTGTGTATATATATGTCACAAGAGGGAAAGAATGAACAATTGTCCATTGAAACTAAGCAAGATTCTTATTCATGGCTGAAGATTTAGGGCAAGGATACAAAGAAAGCTCATTACTCCACTCTTTAATCTCCAGAAAATTATTTCATAAACACATGCACACTCACACCCACATAGTAGAATGTTAGGTGAAATATTCTCAGCAATATTTAAGTGTTTTCTCTAGACCAATCACAGATTTTTGTAGTGTTATATCACTTTTATAAACTGCTTCTATTTTTACTATAAGTCTAGAATTTTCTTGTTGCAGAATGAATTGATCTTTCTCCAGCTTACAATATTACTCCAAAATGGACTTGATTACTTCAACTTTTCTACTTAAAATGTCATTAAAGGTTGCATGACCAGAGCACAGTGTACTTTTCCTCAAGTACATGTTACTTGCATGCTTTATTTTGTGTTTCCTAATTGAGAAAAATTGTCAGTGGCTGACCTGAATGCTTCTACTAATAAAAATGCAATGTGGGATTCAAGTGACTTTACCTCTCTTATAAACATCCTTCAAAATGTAAAGCATGAAATCTCCTGAAGTTTCAAGGATGTTTCAGTCAAGTGGTTCTACATTCTAGAGTCAACTACAGAGACTAAGATATAAATTCCACACTACATAAAAGAAATACAACATTCAGATACCCTGTTAGTAATGTTATATTCTATGAGTACATTTAATTGCAAGGACATTTTAACTTAATGCTAAAATACATATTTTCAAAATTACCCTAATATTTTCCACATAAGAAAATTTTTCTAATTTGTTTTCTTTTTTTTGCAAGTAGACTTGAATTCTCCCTGCAAGAAATTTGTCTTATTTTTGAGTGAAAACTATAGCATTTATGGTGTACAAATAGGGGGCAAATGTATGTGTGTTTTTACTGTTTTTCCATGCAGATTCCAAACTCCTTAACTGAAAAGAACCCAGGGAGTTATTTTAGAGTAGTCTAATTCTAGACATTGAACAAAAAGCCATTTTATCTCCTAGTGAAATGTTACCAATATTTAGTGAAGGCACCCTAGATTAAAAGAAATTCGCTGTTCCTCTCTGAATCTTACATGAACATGGTGTTCTTAAACTCTCCACACAATTTTCTAAACCTCAGATTTTTCATCAATAAAACTAGGAACATTTTAATAATTAAATAGCAACTTATTAGTAGACTTTTTTATTGATTTGCTAATGAATATTATGTGTTTGTAAAAGCAGATCATTAGTTTGGGAGAGGTTATCTTAGTACTGGAAGTAATGGCAGTTATAAATTATTAGGAAACTTACAAATACTCAGTGTTGAGTGTTAGGCAAATTATGTCGATTATTTTCCCACATTCAAGCAACTTTGTAAGATTGATAATGTTCTCTTTTTTTAAAAGAATGTAAGAAAAGCTAAAAATCTTGAACACTTGATAATGGAAATCATAAATTCAACTCAGGTTCATTCGGTTCGTTCCCAAACACATATGTTTCGCTCTACACTATAATAATAATAGAATCCTTCAATGAATTGAAACCATCTGTTTTAGTGGTAAAACAGAGTGAAACTGAGCATCAGAAAAACTTAAATTAGCGATTAAAATTGAACAATTGAAATATCAAAAGGATAAACTGAAGATTAATAAGATTGGTTACCTGTAGAAATAACCTGTGTTGGGGGCACATCTCCAAATTTATCCCTTTTATAAAATCCTAATTTTAAAAACATTCTAATATCTTACATACTCAAAGAGAGGAAAATTAAAATAAAAAAAGCTTGGAAGAAACCTCTGATATTGAATACAAATGAAAAAATGCTAAAAGAAAAAAACACCCTGTATTTTAAATAAATAGCACAACCTCACTGAAGAGTAGATGGAAAGAACTAACTAGCCCAAATGGACTTTGAATATATTGTTGGACAATGTAAACTCAGGTTAAAAAAATAAAAATTAATTACTCTAAATAATTGAATTATAGTTAGTAGACATATACTTTTTCCAGAGACATGAGTTAGCAATTCTGAAACTACTTTTGTCTATAAATCTTAGGACTAAGCAAATAAGTAGATATATTGTGGATAATGAGAACCAGTGTTGTCACTGTCAGAGAAGACAGTAATGGAAGTGGAAAGGACAGAATGAATCATGTGATGTTGAATTGGAATTGGGGTAATCATTGTGAACTCCTAGGCTCTAGAACATGTAAGTGATTAGCTATAGAGGTAGAAACAGGTGTGTGTGTATGACTTCCCAGCTCTATCAGCAAAGACAACTCACAAGCAATAAAAACCCAGAAGCAATGGGCACATGGAATTCGGATCTTGGTTTCTAAATACCATTCTCTCCAATAAGAAAACTGTGAAGAAATGCCTGAATTAAGAAATAGGGCTAACACAGAAAAAAATAATCCTGGAACATTCTGATGTGTGAGAAAATAAGAAAATGTTAAAACAACAGATGCATGTCAAAGACAGAAGAGTCTGCTTGAAAGACTTATCCTGCTGAGACCTGGGACAATTGAAACTCAAAATAAATAATGACAATAAGAATTATCATATTTTCAACAAAATAATTCAAGGATCAGCACTAATAAATAATAAATGAATAGGGAGATAAACAAACTAAAAGAAAGAGTTTTTCCTTTTGACAGAAAGGTTTCTGTCTAACAAATACAGAAGGAGTGATGGAATTGGAAACTGAATCTCATCTTGTCAACCACGGTAATAAACATCGAGTCAAACATCAGTAAGCAAATAGATGTGAAAACTAATGGGTGGAATTTTGAGTAATGACAAGATATTTACATAATTTCAATGTATTTCTCCAAAAGATATTTATTAATTTAAAAAAGTAAAATGGTAACTGCTATGGTTTGAATGTGCCCCCTAAATTACATGTGTTGAAAATTCAAACCTAGTGGGGTAATATTGAAAGGTGGGGTCATTAAGAGGTGACTGGACTATGAGAAATTAATCATGCTTTTATGAATGGATTAATCCTTTCATGTATTAATGGATTAATTTGTTAATTGATTAATTCTTATCAGGGGGAGTAGGACTGGTGGCTTTACAAGAAGAGGAAGACAGACCTGAGATAGCACACTCAGCGCCCTTGCCATGTGAGGCCATGTGCTCCCTCAGGACTCTGCAGCAAGTGCCCATCAGCAAGGAGGCTCTTAGCAGATGAAGCCCTTTAACCCTGGACTTCTAAGCCTTCATGACTCTAAGAAATAAATACGTTTTCTTTATAAATTACCAAGTTTCAGGTATTCTGTTTAAAAACACAAAACAAACAAATACAGTAACTTACAGTGAAGAAACCTGAATGATAGCAATTTAATCAAGGATTAAAGTTAACATCCTCAATATTTTAACAGACAAATATTTTGTGCCTACTGATATAAGGCACCAAGAAGGGTATAACATCACTTCTGATATGTTCCTCTCCCAAATGTGCATAACCTGAATCTAGTCATGAAGGAGTATCAGATAAACCCAAATTGAAAAACATTTTATTAAATGACTATTCGGAACTTGAAAATATCAATGCAAAAGGTACAAAGAAAGGTCCAGAAACCGTTTCAGATTATATATGTGATATGTAATCCTGGATTTAATTTCACTTATAAAGCATATTATTTTGTTAACAAAATATGAATATAAACTTTAGGTTAAATGATATTACTGTATCAGTGTTACATTTTTAAATTTCAATAATTATATAACAGAATGACTCTGCTTTAAAAAAATTCACATGATGTATATGGAGGTAAAAGGCCATCATGTCTTCAATTTACTGGCCAGTGATTCAGAAAAATAATGGTATGCAAACAGAGACATATAAATAGGTACACACAGAGAGAGCATGCAAAGGATAAAGTAAATGTAATACTACCATAACAGGGGAAAGTGTAAGACAATATGAAATTTTAAGGGTACTATTCTTATGTTTTCTAAAATTCTGCATTTATGTTAACGTTATGGTTAATTTTATGTGTCAACTTGATTGGCTAAGGGATGCTTAGAAAGTTGATAAAACATTTCTTTGTGTGTCTGCAAGATTATTTCTAGATTTGTGCTTTTGAATCAATAGACTTTAGAAAGACAATTCATCCTCACCAGCATAGGCAGGCATCATTCAATACATTCAGGGCCCAAATAAAACAACAAGGCAGAAGAAGGATGAATTCACCATCTTCGTGAGCTGAGGCATTCATGTTCTCCTGCCCTAAGACATCCCAGCTCCTGGTTCTCAGGCCTTTGGACTCTAAGGCCTACGCCTATGGTCCCCTGGTTCTTAGGACTTAAGACTTGGAATGAATTGCACCGCTAGCTTTCCTGGTTCCCTGGCTTGCACACAAATTAACATAAGATTTCTCACCCTCCATAATTGTGTAAGCCAGTTCCTATAATATATGTCCTCTTACATATCTGTATATATCCTATTGGTTCTGTTTTTCTGGAGAACACTAACTAATAAATATTTATGTTTAAAAATGAGCACTCATGCCGGTAATCTAACCACTTTGGGAATCCAAGGTGGGAGGATTGCTGAGGTCAAGAGTTTGAGACTAGCTTGGGAAATATAGTGAAACCTCAACTCTACAAAATAAAAAAATAAAAATTAGCCTGGAGTGATGGTGCATGCCTATAGTCCCAGCTGCTTAGAAGTCTGAGGCAGGATCTCTTGAGCCCAGAAGTCTGAGGCTTCAGTGAGCTATGATTGCACCACTACACTTCAGCCTGAGTAACAGAGCAAGACCCTGTCTCAAATACATATATAATATTTTATAAGTAAAAATAAATAAAAATATGTGATAATGAGCTTCAATTCCTTATCCTGGAAGTTTGTGATGACTTCAAGGAATTTGTATAGATGTAACATTGTCTAATTCAATAGAACATTTAATAAGCCTTCGTGTTAGCAAAATTCTCCTTGATCATGATTCTTAAAACTGAATTCTAAAATTATCTTTATGCCAAACCAACTGTAATATACCAAGATCTTTCAATTTAGAAAACTAATTTT
The DNA here is from genome assembly GCA_036589455.1 of Ateles fusciceps. Lineage (NCBI taxonomy): Eukaryota > Metazoa > Chordata > Mammalia > Primates > Atelidae > Ateles > Ateles fusciceps. The sequence goes on along the minus strand of JAZHEH010002417.1, from coordinate 165,637 downwards.
TCATAATAAGATACATGCTGTGCCTAAATGTCATTAGATAAAATATGTTTACCTGCTGCTTTAAGTGTTTAATATTGCCTTGAAATTAATGAAATTCACTAAAACTTGCTCTTTTTCATTTTTTCAAATCTTATGGTATTAGAATATCTCATGTAAGGCTTATTACTAGGAAAATAATTAAATACAGTGGAGGTGATATGATATGTATTTTTTAAAAGAAACTTTTACCTGCCCACAGTAAGTCAATTTTCACTCTCAACATAGCTTCACGCCTTTGAGTGTACTTGTATGCAAAGTTGCTTTCTTATATCCTGTTTGGGTGTTTTCAGATTTGCTTCATGAATTCAGAGTTTTGAAATGCTTCGAAGACAAAACTCATTATTCTTTCAGTATTTCTGCTCAAGCTGGGTTGATGTTACGTGAATTGCAATTGTTGACACTAATTGGTAATTTTAAAAGAAAAAAGTATATAGACAGCTTCTACCCCTTGAGGGGAAACTTAGATAAATGAAGACATCAACTATGGAATAATTGATACACTTGTGTAATCCTGAATTTGCTGGTACAGCATTAATATAACATTAAAATAATAGACAACAAATGAATACATGTCATTGCCTAATGTTTGCTTATGACCATATGCCATTCTTTCTGTTTGCCTTAAATTACAGACATTTAGAGCTTAAAATGGGCTCTTTTGGGAGGTAGAACAAAATACTTTTTGTGGAGACTTTGGAAAACAAAATATCTTCATACTTCAAATAGCTTAATGACTTTATGTTTTGTTTCAACTTTTATCTTTACCTATTTTTTGTTCAAAGTGTCAATTAATGGTATATGAATACTATAGTGGGATTTTTCTTATAGCAAATGAAACTGACAAAAAATAGAAAAATTTGAGATATGGAGTGAAGAGAAAACAAACTTAGAGAAAATGTTTTATTTATTGTGGGGTATAGTAAACGCACATTACTGACTGTAAACTATCCACCCTGGTTGTGCTTCATTTTGATTGGTTTCAGAGACTAAGATGAAAATATGCATGCCATATTTGTCTTAGAGGGCAACATTTTGCCAAATCCTTTAGAAGCAATAACCACACAGTACCTTGGCTGATAACCAACAAATTGAAAAATGAAAGAGGACATTTCTGAAGTTATGTGATGCTGGTGAGTAGAAAAAGGAGGTAGACAGTGGCAGAAACCTGGGGAGTGTAATGAGCAGATCAAATTTGGAAAGGATCCAAGGAAAGTCAGTTTCGCATTGGTATGTTTTCCCCTTCTCTATTTTATATCTTTGCATTAGTTTCAGTTTTCATAGAACAGATAATTTTTTTTAACATTAGTTTCCCCTACGGCCTCACTCCCTTAGCACGGAAAGCTGAATTGAAATTTGCATGAAGAACTGAGCATGCCCAGTAACCCTTAACACTTTGTATGCTGTCAGCAAGATATTATACAAGATCTTTCTTATCTAATTTTATTGTTTGTAATTTTATCTGATTGCAAAAACGGAAGCTCGTTTTTATTAGAATTTTGGCCAATATCTTGAGTCAATTAAAATGAGGTGCATCAGTCAAGAATTCTCCAGAGAAATAGAACCAACATATTATAATGTGTACACACATACACACATACAGACACACACACACTTGATTTCTGAACAATAAGTGTTTCAGTTGTGAGGGTCCATTTATATATGAGTTTTCCTCTGCCTCTGCCACTCTTAAGAAAATAAGGCCAACTGGGTGCGGTGGCTCACATCTGTGATCCCAGCACTTTGGGGAGGCCAAGGTGGGCGGATCATGAAGTCAAGAGATCGAGACCATCCTGGCCAACATGGTGAAACCCTGTCTCTCATACAAATATAAAAATTAGCTGGGCATGGCAGTGTATGCCTGTAATCCCTGCTACTCAGGAAGCTGAGGAAGGAGAATCGCTTGGACTCTCAAGGCGGAGGTTGCAGTGAGTCAAGATTGTGTCCCTCCACTCCAGCCTGGTGACAGAGTGAGACTTTGTCTTAAAAAAAATAAAAAAATAAGGCCAACCTTTGCTCTTGCTCTTCCTCCTTCTCTTCAGACTACTTATCATGAAGACCTTCCACTCAATGAAGATCCACTTCCACTCAATGAATAGTAAACATATTTTTTCTTCCTTATGATTTTCTTAATATTTCCTTTTAACTAACTTACTTTATTGTAAAAGTTGACTATGTAATATATATAACATACAAAATTCATGTTAATCAACTTTTGTATTTTCAGTAAGATTCCTGGTCTATAGTATGTTATTAGTAGTTAAGTTTTGGGGGAGTCGAAGCTATACTTGGATTTTTTACTGTGTGGAGGTAGGAGTGGCACCCCTGACACTAAAGTTGCTCAAGAGCCAACTAAATCTACTTAAAGTCAACCGATTGTAACTGTTAATCACAGTACAGAATCATTCACAGCAACATCTAGACTAGTGTTTGACAAAACAACTGAGAACCACGGCCCAGAAAAGTTCACACACAAAATTAACCATGATAATGGCAGTTTGGCACTATCCTTAACAAACTTCTTCTACAGATATTTCATAAACCACTAACAGAAACTCTCCCCTTGGCCAAACTAGAACCCAGTCTCCTCTGAACCCTTTACTCATTTGGCCTCAACTTGGCCTAAAAAGACCTTAATAAAACATAACCTCATTTCAATAGGTAAAGGCCACTTTCCTAGAATGATCATAGCCCTCTGTAAAGTGTCTGCCAGAGAAAACTCAGGTTGCCAAAGGAATTTGTTATTTGTTCCAGCCAATGCCTGAAGATAAGATCCCGGTCTCGCCTAAATTCAATAGGGCCAGTTAGCAAACTCCGATGGATTTCATATGGATCAAACTTTCTTCCCTCTTTTTTGTAATTGTTTACTTCCCTGACTCTACTGAGTCCCACTTACACCCTTATCTACACCCTAATTTTCTGTTTAAAATGCCTAGTCACATTTGTAAAAATCAAAGTTGAGTGAAATTCATACAGTGCTCTTTTCTCTACGGCAATAGTATATTAATGGTTAAAATCTGTCCTTACAGCGTTAAACAGTGCCCAGCTTTTTTTCTTTTGGAAACCACTTTTCTTTACAAAAAAGAAAAACAAATAAACAATACATTGAAAAAAATAACAACCAGAATATATTAATTAATTAATATAAGCTAAAAACCTATGATGTCATGATGAAACCAGGAAAAATAATATATTTGAAGACAGAAAACTAAAAGTAAATTTTTGCTAAATGATTTTTGAAAGAAAAAAAATGACAAGGAAAAGAGAAAATATTTTTAGAAAATAAAATAATGTATGCATATTTCCCAATAGAAAAATAAGAAATGACTATGAACTCACTTCTCTGAAATCACCATTTTTACATTTTATGGTGGAAACAAGTAATATCCCTTGAACCATAAAAATCCCAAAGTCCTTGACAACTAAGCCAAAGTTGCCTTCCTTTTTCATAGATTATCTTTCTACACACAAAAGTTTGGCCTAAACTTTCTTTATTCATAGAAATGAATAATATTATATTTCCACTTTCACTCCCATTACAGAGCATCTACCATTTTATTTTACCTCTTTGTTTTTTTTACGGAGTCTCACTCTGTTGTCCAGGTTGGAGTGCAGTGGTGACATCTTGGCTCACTGCAACCTCTGCCTCCTGAGTCCAAGCGATTCTCTTGCCTTAGCCTCCCAAGTAGCTGGGACTACAGGCATGTGTCACCACTCCCAGCTAATTTTTTGTATTTTTAGTAGAGATGAAGTTTCATTGCGTTAGCCAGGATGGTCTCGATCTCCTGACCTCGTGATCCGACAGCCTAGGCCGCCCAAAGTGCTGGGATTACAGGTGTGAGCCATCATGCCTGTCCTGTTTTACTTCTTCTATATGCTAGTCTTATGTGACTTGAGACATAAAAGATGATGCATATCCTCTCACAAAATAAAATGCTGTTTCTTTTCCAAGTAGGAATTACTGCTCTACCTAATTCAATCCATATGTGCAATACAGAATGCTATCTTTCATTTATAACTGCTCCCGAACCAAGAAACAGAGTGCTGTCTCTTATGTTGAGAAGAATAGAGGATAGGAAGTTGAGAAATCCTGAAAGACTGAACATAGACACAAAGATTGACATGAACAAAATAATATTGCTTTATTCCATTTAGAAAAAAAAGGTGCCGCTTCCTTCCAACACTCATTTAATTTTACATAAACACGTTCTTTGAGGCTGAAGCAAATCTGACTAATTTGCAGTGTGAAAATAAAATATAAAAACCATTCTTGGAGTTATTTCTAAGTAGAACTAAGATCAGAATTGTCTCTTTTGGAAAAATCAGACTTATCAAACGAATCTTTGGTGGGCCAACAACTGTTCAAAAAACAATGCTAACATCATGTGTAGGAATGCTATGTTTTCTAGGATTTGACATTTTCAGCAATGGAGAATTACTAAATTTTATAAATGGAAATGCCACTACTAAAACCAGAATGCTATTAATAGAATGATGTCTTTTGTTTATGAAGTTGATATACTAGGTGAAGCAAAATAATAATAAAAGTGAGCTATTTCGTGACAAAGTTATCTTGGGGTGAACGCACAGCCGCAAGTGCCGCCGGCCAGTATTCTTGGGGCAAATGGGGAAGGGTTAAACTAAAAGCTGCTATATCACCTTTAATTTAAGAGTTCACTTTTCAATCCTACATATCACCATCTATCCTCTATGAACTGGAATAGGAATGGCAGAATATCATATAATATCAGCTTTTAAAAATAAATAAGCCTTAAAAAAAAAAACACGTGGGCTGAATTGAATGCATCGTATCTTTGCTGCAGAGGATATCAAGTGTTTTAAATCTATAATCTCAAAAGATTCTTGACTACAACTTAATCTATGCACCTGGTGCTTAATTTCCAACCCCACCCCAACTCCATAAAGGAATATATTTAAAGTATTTTAAAATAATGAAAACATCTTAATTATCAGAGCAAGCCATTTGGCTGAAGTTGTGAACAGAAGGAAGCAAGTAAAAGAAAGCCCACATCCTTTCATTGTAATGCTGTATGATAGACAACTAGGTTCACTTACAAAACATTTTTGCTTTTGTTCAGTAAAATTTGGCTTTCCTTTCACTGGTAATAGTTCTATTGTTTCTAATGGAAAGATAGGGGAAAGAATCAGATGTAAGTATTCCACTTGCTAAATGATCAAAAAGAAAAGACTAGCCTTAGCCTGTGCTGATGATTTCATATAACTAAGCATATAATATTTTCACAAAAGTTTCTTCTTATTTCTGTAATTATCATTTTAAAGGTTGCTAATCAGCTATTTACAAAATATCCAAGTTTCCTATACCACCAAGAAAGATGGAAAATGTAGTATAGTCTCTGCTAAGTGTCTCACACAATAGCCATTTCAAAGCAAGTTTTAAGGAAAGATTTAGACTGAGAAACACTATTTTAGTTTCTAAAGCATACATTGGTAACAAATTCCTTAGCTTTTTAAGGCCTATATAGTATTTCCATGTCTGTAACAGAAGAGGCTGCAACTATCAAATCTTTAAAGTTTTTAATAAGTTTAAAACTATGATTTTAAGTTTTCAAATAAATAGTTCAAGTCTGACATGTTTTACTGGTTCTAAAAATTAGAAGCCAATAATGAAAAATTTTTAAGGCTTATCTAAAATGGTTACCTTTTCTTGATCACATCCTGGCTGATAATTTCAGTTACTTTTATGAAGTCATTGACCTGCCATGAAAGCAACTCCTATGCGGTTCAAAACAACAATAACAACCCTGTCAAGAACAATAATAAAAAATAGCAAAAAGCAATCATACAGATAAGTTCTCAATCCCAGGGGATCTGAAAGAGACTTTGGAATATTAAAAAGGAAAAACACAAACTAATAGTGTGAAGTGGGAAAGTTTGGGGAGGGAACCCTCAACCAATTAAACAATAAACCTAAGTAATAATGAAGAAACCTAGACATACAAACAATACTATTATTCTACACTAGAGAGTTCCTAGTTTGTTTGTTTTATAGGTTTTTAAGTTTTACCACAGGAAATAATGAAAATATCTAATTCATCTTAGAGACATATTTTTGATGAAACAAGGAGACTTACTTAATGTTTTTTGTTAAAACGCATGTATGTTACCAGAGGAATCAATAGCTTTTGTTTCCTGATATTCCACCTTCTAATCATCTGATTGAGTTGAACAGACAACTGAACAAAGCAAGATCAATTCCTTTGCACTCTGTAGCCTTATACTTATGTAAGGAGTAAAATTATTTTCCTCATAATTTTGAACAAAATAAACCTATTAAATCAGTCATATAATAAAATGTCCTCCTTATGGTCAAGTTCACTGGGAAAAAAAACTGTGATGATTTCCTTAATTTAAATTGCAAAAATATAATCCTTCTATATGAGCCAGGTATGAGAAATGAGGTTTAGTTTTAGCATCATGAAGGTTCATCAGATGTGAACTTACATATTCATGAGGGGACAGGGCCCTAAAAGTTTCTAAGAGTTAACGATCATTATTAGAGAGTTGATTTTTGGTAAATTCACATTGCTAAGATATTTTGATTCAGATTATACATAGTGGAGCCAGGTTGTCTGTTTATATCTAAAAACGACTAAACAGCAATTTTGCATTCTGTTCAAGAAAATTGCATTTGGATGTGCCCAATCTTCTGTAGTAAACACAGCATCTTTATAATCTCCAAGAAAATGATTTAGGTTTTTCTGCTTTTAGGTTGTAAGTAATAAAACAATTATAGGTTTTAAAAGAGTAATTTGCTTATAAGTAGGAAATTCCAAGGGTATATATTTTCCAAGGGTATCACTCAGTCCCTGAGCTACTGTTTTCTAGTCTCTTACTATGCATACGCATATCCCTTCCTGCCAGTGCCAAGCAGTCTGGTTTCTTAGCACACTTTTATTTTTTTTTTTCCCATGGGCCAAATCAAGCCGTAGATCTTGAAACCTAGATAGACTTGTTGCTAGAGATGGGGCCAAGGCATAATTCTGAAGCATCTTTCTCCTTAAAATGGAAAAGCGTGAACACTTGTGAAGATTTCTATATTTGCTACGGTAGACCTAACCTAACCTCTCAAAAATTATATTGAATAAATGCTACTTAATAGGGTAATCAACAGCTTCAAGGATTTCACAAATATTTACTGAATTTCCACTTTGTAATACTTTCGATGAATACAGAGATGAATACAGTAGACAAAATTCAGACCTTATTAAACATATGTGGTTACTAAACATGAGAATTTCATAAGAAAGAGAAACAAAACATTTTTCTTATTTTTTAGCCACTTGGCTTATTAAGAATTTGCTGATGGAAAGCAGTTAGAGTAAATAACTAGGCAACAGGTAACCAAGAAATAAGATATATAATTATAAAGGGCATAGTTACACAAAAACATAAGATCAAGGACAAATAGATCAATGTGTTCAGTAGGATTGGGGAAGGTATTGAGAAAAGTAGAAGCAGAGTAACAGTATCATACATACATGGACCGACTTTAAAACAAACAAAAAAAAATGAGCAGACAGAAGCTTATCCACATTAGAATCTAAGCAAAATAATAGAAAGGGGAACAAACTTAGAACAAAGAGGTGAATGGTAAAATGTCTCAACAGACCACGACAATTGTCTGTGTTTACTTAGATGTCTAAATAAGTGACAGGGACTAGCATCAGATAATTAGCTCCCTTAGAATTGAAAGCAAATTCAATAATTAGTAATGTGGCATAACAATGTGACATTTATTTACATAGAAATAACCTTTGTCTTGCTTTTTTTTAATGATGGCTCATCCTCTTCTATACAATTGTATTTCTTACAGTAACGTGATTTACTAAATTTATTTTACATGTATATATTGAGTTCTTCCATAGTCTGTTATGCTGTTGAGTACCGTAAACGTAAACATGAACATAACCGTCTTGGCCTTCATAGAGCTTACAGCTGAGGTTAGCATGATGGAGGACAGCAAAACTGTACAATTAAAGAGACATGTCAATGTGGAAATTCATTACTTTTGCAAGTTAATGAATTTATCTTTGAAAAAAGTTTTCATAGAAATAACTTTGCAATTTGAAAAAAAAATCACATGATCTCAATCCATTTCTAATTAAGAAAAGATTGTCATTATGGAAACAGGCTACAGTGAGGCTCCACGCTCTGGTTTATGAATTACAGGATTATTATGATTATTATACATGCCATATGTTAATCTCCAGATGGTCAAGAGCTCTGAAACACACTCTCTCTATGTACGATATAAATAGATCTGCTTAACTGTGTCTAATGTACATCTTTCTTTGTTTCATAAATTGAACATATTTAGAAAGAAAAGGGTCTTCCCTTTTAAGAAGCCATGGCATGACCATGAATAAATTAGGAGCACTGAAGGCAAACACGCTGCTATCATTAAATGAAGTTCAGAACTTCTTGAAAACAAACAAACAAACAAACAATGACAACAACAACAAAAACACTAAATGCAGAATTCCAAGAGTGAGAAGAAAAGCTTCAGAGAAGCTAGCTATTGTTTCCATTTTGCAACCTAAACAGGGAACTCCAATTAAATAAATAGTAGATTTTGATGCTCATAGTGATTCTAAATAAAAAATGGGAAAAATATAGGAATAATATCTTGTCTGTGTTAAAAGAATGGGAGATATAGCAATGATCTATGCCAAATATCTACACTATTATTTGTCAAAATAGGAGCTAAATAAGTGGTAATTTGATTGAAGTTAAAATTGTTTTAGGTTAATGTTGGTTGCACAAGAGATAATTCATTAAACAGAATGAATTGTTATACACACACACATATATACATATATATATATATATATATTTTTTTTTTTTTTTTTTTTGAGATGGAGTCTCACTCTGTCACCCAGGCTGGAGTGCAGTGGTGCGATCTCGGCTCACTGCAACTTCCTTCTATCTTCAAAGTGCATCATTGCAGCCCTTGCCTCTGGTCACATTCTCTTTCCTCTATCTTGATCTGCTTAACTCCCTCTTATAATGACTCTTGTGATTACATGGGGACCACTTACATAATCCAAACTAATCTCCCCATCTCAACATTCTTAACCTTTTGCAAATTCTTTTTTGCCACGTAAAATGTCTGCAAATTCTCTTTTGCCATGTAAAATAATAAAATCATAGATTCTGGGGAGTACAATGTGGACATCTTTGAAGAACCATAATTCTGACTACCATACAGTCCTTGAGAAATACAGTCTAATTATACACTCAAAACAATACAATAAAGTAAAATTCACTGTCCCTATTTTACAGATGGACAGTTGTAGGCACAAATCTAACAAATAACAGGCTTCATCTGTACTGTCTCTATCTGCAACCTTATCTTTCCACCTGAAAACTCTGCTTATTCCAGTCTTTCCTATTGGGAAATCATTTACCCTTAGTAAAAAATATAATGAAAGATTGCACATTCAATCTTCCCATTGGCTTTCAAGGGTGTATCTTAGGATGATAAAAACAATGGCCAACTGTACCTCCAGAATGGCTGTTTCTTCCATTGCTGGGAGTGTAGTGTCTCTGCAGTTGGCTGATGCTCTTCTCGAAATACATGGGCGGCAGCACCTGTCAACACACAGGCTTTCAGAAGCTGACATTTGCCTTTTTTAGTAGTAGCTTCCTAGTGACTGCTCCTAATGATGTCTATTTAAAACCTCGTCTTCTCCCTAGACCCTTCTCTGGCAAAAAAACAGCTGCTGTTTCGGGGCTCCATGTTTGGATCCCGTTCCACAAACACTCCCCTTCGTGGAAGCTGTTTCTCTATCCGGGATTTTCCTTCTGGAGTCCCCTTCCACACTCTCTCATGGAAGCCTGTCTTCCCCGCCTGAACTCCATCTCTTTCTCTCTCTATTCCCTTCCACTCAGTGTGGAAGCTGCTTTCCTCTCCTGGATTCCATCTTTCTGGATTCTCTCACTCACAGTGAGAGTTAACTGTTTCTTTCTCTCTCCTTCTCCTGTTTCTCTACAAACAAACAAACAAACAAACAAACAAGCTGCTGTTTCCGTGAACTACTCTATAGTGTTGTTCAAAGAACAATTCCTGCTGAGCCCTCTGGTGGTGGCCGCAGGGCAACACAGTCCTTGCAAGAAAAAAAACAAACTTGTTCTGTGCTGCCTAGTTTAGATGCCATCTAACAGCACGTTTAGAGTCAACCCTTGGCCCCATTTGGCTATAACGTTAAGTGGAACATAACTTATAAAAGACTTGGAAGCTCGCGGGAAGCCTTAAAATTATTCTCCTATGACTTTTCCCTGTCACATTACCGCACAGGGATAATTAGGCAAAACAAGATCCAGGTTACACAAGGTTATTCCATTATTTCCTAAAATCAACGTTTTAATTAAACTCTAAGAATGATGCAAAATGTATGCGTATAATATATTACAAAGACACACAGATAATCAGATGCATACACGTACATGTATATTTGGCACACCCACATATATATTTGTATATATATAAATACAGAATATGTATTTATTATATATGCACAAGGATACATCAAGGGATACATTCTGATTTGCTACTGTTAACTCCAGTGGAGGTAAATCTAGTTGAGCCACCCTATTATTTTATCTCAGCTGAGGTAGTACCCTCTCTTGGAACATTTCTGAGCCCTTCCCTAAAGGCGACAGAACTGCCATATATATGGCTCTATCATTGCACTTGCTTAACATTGCCTGCTTTAGTCAATCTGCCTGACTTAAATTACACTATAGGCAACTTGAGGGGACAGACCATACATTATTCATCTGCATAATTCCTGAAACATGATAGAAGTTAAAAAATAATTGGCTGACTTAAACAGGCATGCAATCACACTCTAGTTACCTGAGGTCATGGCCAGCCGTGAAGTGCACTGGATAATCCAGTAAGGCATTTGGGCTTACTCAATGACTTCACACCTTCACTGGTGACAGGCCCACCACATGGCTGTTCGGATTTCTATATTTCCATTGACTTGTATCCCTCTCTAGTTCTCACTTTCCATTCTTCTTTTACATTAGTTTAATATTGTTCACAGAAGTCTAGGACTGTTCAGGTCTAGGGTTAGAAACTGAAGAGGATATTAGAAAAAAAATTCAGTAGACTATTAGGAAGTAATCCAGAAAATAAATTAAGCAAACAATCTTTTTCCCTAGCCCCTGTGTGAAGATTTTTAAAAGGAAGAAAGCAAACAGAAAACAAAAAGAAAAGGCAAAATGATTGCAAAATGCTACAGAAGCTAGCAAGCAAAAACAAACCTAATTCTGTCTTCTTCCAATTTGGAGAAATTTCAACATAAGAACCATGCTGACCAGCTTAGGCCACATGCAGACCCCATTATGTAAGCCCACTGATTACTGGATTCAACCCACTTGAGGCACCAGAATCTTGGCCACAATATTAGTTTGGTTGATTAGTCAGGTAGCTTTCCTTAATAATATCTCAAGGGGTTGTGGCTTTTGGCAAGAATAGAACTAATTCTAGCTTAATTGTCATATAAAATTTTCCCTAAAGCACAGTAGCCACTGACCTTATGCTTCCTCTTATGACACGCTTTCAGACATTCCTCCTGAGTATAATAACATACCCTGGTGTTACTGTTTAACAGCTTAAGACCACAGTAGATGGTCCTGTCGCCACTGTCATTTCACCTCTTCTGCAAAGAGAAAAACGTATCAGGACTATATCCCTCATACCGCTGAACCCTTATTTTATTCTTTCTAAAACAACGTCCAGTAGTGATCCTTTGTCCTTCACAAAATGAAGATTCTTAGCACAAAGCAATTTAAACACCATCTTTTCTTCTCCAAACCGTTTAGAATTTCCAAAGCCTAGTGTATTCTCTCTTCCCTCCAAGCTGTCAAAGAATTCCATGTGTATTTCTCTCCAAGTACAGCATTTGTTTTTCCCCTCTTCCCAAGTTCCTTAAAGATAAGAACTATGTTTTATATACCTTTCCATTTGCTATGGCATTATTTTGACAACTGTATTCTGTTGATTACCTATTTGAACATCAAAGCTATGGTGGCCTCATTTGTTCCCAGACTTGAATAGTATATTATATCTACATGGTACAATGTACAGCATTTAATTGCTGCCATGATGTTCAGTAAATAATGAAACTTTGTTTTCAGAAAATAGAATCAAATTTAAAAATTTTTCAAAGTACCTGGGAGGGAGGATCAACAATTTGGAAAACCATTTTTGCTTTCTACTGGGGAAATGTGTTATAATTCCTGAAGATCTGGCCTTACTCATATGTTTTCCAGTCTCTGACAAAATCCAAAATGCACTGGATGCCTCTGGTTGTCACTGGGTTTCCAGGAAACGGTTTTATCCAAAGGCTTTTCCTGATGGAGCATGGCTCAGGCAGGAAAGTGTTCTTCCAAAGAGGGAAGACATTCTTGCCTGTCCAGAGATAATTCTTTTATAACACATGACAGAAATGCATTCCTAATGATTCATTGTCTCAAATATTCTGGCCTTTTAAATCTTAAAAAGAGCCCACAAGGATGGAGAAAATTGTAATAAACAGAAAAGGGTTAGATTTCAAAGAAACAGGAGGTCAAATTTAAAGCATTGAATAGTTGGTAGTACTTCACATCCTTTATACACAAATTTAAATAAAAACAAAATATAAGGCATGGAACAGCTGTAAGGAAATGAACAAGTTTCTACCCATCTGCCTGCTTACTGTAACCATGTTGAAACTTTTAAAAATATAAAATAGGAGATTATTTTTAATAATTCAACACCATTTGAGAGGTATTCTTTGTATGTACCAATTGGGTAACTGGCATTACTAATATGGACAGGAAATGAAGATAATAATAATATTCATTTATTTCACAGTCTTGTAAAGTCTGACCTTGAACTAAATTTAAACCTGTGTTTGACCACCCTCTAAATACAAAATAAATCTAATTTCACCTCTAATTTCAAACATCTCCTCTCTGTTTTCAGATTATCCCACAAGCCTTCTTTGCTGGCACTCCCTGCTCCTTTCTGTTCTTTGTTGCATTGGCATTCAGGATTTGAAATAATTTTTGGAAAGCATGCTGAGGATCATATACTGTACTATGGATATTTTATATACTACACAATTCTTAGAACAAATGAAGAAACTACAGCCTTGATATGTCTGTGTGCTGATTCTCATTCAGGATCTGTATGACATATTGTGCCTCTGATTTTCATCACTAAAAATAGCCCATTGTAATGGCTGAACAAGATAATGGCTTGTAGTGCAGGACCTGGTAAATAACAGTCAGATTTCTAGCTCAGGCTCACATACTGAACAATAATGTTCATTCTACTTCAGCAATAGAGCAGTTAGATTTTAGTCATGATCCTAAATGCCAGAAAAATTCTAAGTAGCCTCCATTTTCAGCCATATATTCCTAGAAATATTTTTTTTCCACTGCTAAGATATCCTTTTTCCACTGCAAAGATATCTTTCTCTTATTTTTTGCCTTTCTGGAGTGGGAAAAAAGACAAAATGTGGGGTGAGAGTTAAAAGATTTAGCTTCCAAAAACGATAGAGCTTTGCTTCAAATGTAAAGAGTACATTTGAGACTTGTAACTCCATGAAGAGTGTGTTTGAGGCTTCTACACAGCACTCTATATAGATTCACTTCAGAAATATTTAAACATCACAATGTTATGTAGGCAGGATGACATTAACATCCAGATGTTAGAATTGAATGTAAGTAAGCTATTCAATACCAATTACCAACATTAATTCTGTTACTTATTAAGACACTAACTTGTTCCTGAACTGTGAAGCTTTTGAGTTTTCAAATGTATATGACACATTTATATGAATTGTTTTTTCTATGAGATTTCCAATTTCATCCCACAAACATGCTGTAAAAACTATTACATTTTATTGCATTATTTATTAAGTAATTGAGCTCAATAGTTTTATGCCACATTTTATATTCTAAAGACATGTTATATTAGCTTAACCATCTTATACTTTATCTATTTTGTATGCACAGCTTATTATATTTATAGACTGACATTTACATATCTGATCAAGTACAAAACATCAGCACACAATGCAATATGATACCTTAGTTTAATTCAATTTCACTTTCAACTGGTTCCATCTTTAAATATTAATTTAGGTAAATGTGAGTGCACAATAGTGTAATTACTTCAAGCAAAAACACATTTCATCTATTGTTAGAACTATAGAAGTAAAATATATGTGTCTATTTTCCAACTATGAAAAATGTATTGAAAGTTGTCAGGCATTCAACACTCCAAGTGGCTTCACTACAAAACAGAACATGATGATTTTTAATACAGTTTCATAGACACATTTTATCACTTTCCAACCAATAAATTTACACAATCAAGTCTTTCTCTGTAACTATTTATGGCAGAGGTTGAAAACTGCCTGAAAAAGTCATCTAGAGCTGGTGTCTGGATACACTTGTTTTATCCCACATGCAAAAAAGGGATCGACATTTTAACATTAAACAAACCTGCATAAAAGTCAAAATCTGACGTCTTGTACCAACTAGGTCATATTCCTAAAGGGAAACAATTTACTGGGCTTAGGTGTCAAGTCTTTGACTGCCTTTATGGACAAGACAGAGGCACAGCAGTTTGCTGTAGCCACACTGTATTTCCTAATTTAATACTAGTACAATGAATATAGGAGGCATTTGTGTTTGCTATTCTTCATCTGTGATGTTCATATCATGGAAGAACACAAATGCAGAATATCTTTTTGAAGGCGGGACAGATTTGCATAAGTACTAGTTGGGATGATGTCTTGGAAACACCTAATGGAGAAACTCTTCCAAAACTGTCATCAGTTTTTTCTGTTTATGAAATGAAAATCCCACATTTGTTCTTTAGTTTGTTTCACTGTTTCTAACCTCTCCCATCCCCCGCCACCTCAGTCTTCATTGTTCCTTCTTCTTCAGCTTAGGTTAACATGGAACATTGTATATTAACAGAGTAGTATCATTCAGCAAACACTGAGTAAAACAACTAAGGGAATTTAAGAAATAAAGGGCATTTCTTTTCTAACTCCAGGAACCTGCAGTAAAATGTAAATAGAAAACAGGAGATACTTTATACCATGAACATGTTTGATTGCCCTTAATTATTTTAGTGTCCTTTCCCCCCAGCTCATTACATATTAATGTGATTTGAGAGAACATTGTTCAAGCTGTTTTCAATAATAACTATGAGGCCCTAAGTAAGGCATAGAGACTTCGTGAGCTTCATTTTGTTTTTCTGTTAAAGAAGTATCTGGTATAGGTGTTAAGAGCACAGAGTGAAGTATCAGACTGCCTGGGTTTGAATGCCGACCATGCCATTCATTTTGAGACCTAGTGCAAGGCACCTAAAGTCTCTGGGCTTTGGCATCTGTTTCTATCCAATAGAGATGAGCACAGTAGCATCTCCTGCCCAGGGTTAATTTGCAGATTAAATGAGCTATTATTGCAAACCACTCAAAACAGTAGCTGGCATATAATAAATATTATGTAAGAGTTTGTTAACAATAAATGAAACTGTCAATATAGTCTAGATTATGTCTAAACAAATCATCAGCTTTCAAATTGTCTACTTTGATTTCATATCTGTCACTTGATAATAATACATTAATTAAAATATCTCTTTAAATATGTGATATTAAATAACTTACCACTATTATTAATGCTGATTTCAATTTTTTAAAAATTATCATGATCAAATATTATTTAGATGAGCCTGTACACAATACTTGTAATCGTGAAAAATAAAGAGAAGCTTAAATATAGAAATTCACTACTCAAAGGCACATCAATTACTTAGAGTGGAGTAAAGCTTTGGTTCTATTTTAAAACACAAACAACTTAATATCTCTATGTCATTTCCCACATGACAAACATAAGTTAAAAATTGGGAGTTTTATTGCAGTCTTATACTGAGAATTTACATGCTGAGGAAGTAAAATCTCTTATTGGATAACTGTTGTGGCTTTTTTTCCAACCTAATTCTACTATCCACTTTTCTTATCTGTGCTTAGAAAAATTACAAATTTTGTTGTGAGCATCTCAACTTTAAAGAGACTCTGACTTCTTTAAAATGATTCTGACATTCTTTGTACTTACTATGGTTTTAATATCCTTACATATAAAAAATTCATTCCAGAGAGTTTTAATTTGCTGTTTAATTCCAGGGTGATGATATGTTCAAAAATGTTGAAATGTCTTACTAAAACTAGTGACCTAATTCCATATGGAAATGTAATTGAAACCAGTATGGTTCTGTGCTAGAATGTTTCAAGTTTTTCCTCTTTCAAATAAAAATCCATTTTAAACTATACTCCATGACTCATTGAGTGTCATTGCCAAATGAAATTTAATTCAGAAAGAAAAAATATTTCTATAAATGCTTACAATAAAGGAGCAGGAAGGAAATATATAGTATAACTAGTCTAATGCCATTATTAAAAGGGGAAGTCATTTAAAACCAGACGGGTTGTCAAAAGTTTATTCAACAAGGCAGCATAACAGCCCAGACTGGAATTGTGTCCATCCTACTCACTCTCCATTTTGTCATGAATAATCTTTAATGTAAGCCAGAATATTAAACAAGTCTCTAATAAAGAAACGCAAATGAAATTTGCACACTAAGTGCATTATTTTTGTCATTGCTTCTATAAAACACTGAAACTCGTTAACATTGTTGACCACTGACTAGAGAAAAGGCTAATAAAAATTTTATTTTCAATTTATATTATTGGTCCATAGGTTCAAAGTGTTTACTACAGATATTTTTTAACACCAAATATTTTATACTCTGATATATCATGAAATAAATTTCAATTTTTAGAATGGTAAGCATGTTATACTCTGTCAAAAGAGTCAAAAAATAGCTGTTGCCTAAATACAGACATTATTGTTACATCTGCTATCACATCTCAGGATTTGTGAATCCATTATACACCCACAAACACATACACATACACACACATGAGCACAATGCATTGTTTAAATGACATGTGTGCCCTACAGAAATTAAGTGCAATGTGACGGAAACATAAATATTTAGATATTTTATATGATTAATAAAATTTGATGTATAATAATTTATAACAAAATTGTAAAATACAGAAAACTGTGAAGAATTTTAAATAAACTCATACTCTATTAACCTGCTGATAGCCACTGCAAATTTTCTGTGTTTTCTTTTGTCTTTCTAGACTCCTTCTATTCATTTGTGTTTCTGAGTAAAATCTGAGTATATAATAGCTGATTTCTTTTGTTCAAGCTTAGTGAATGTACTTTAAGACATAAAATATTTTAGAAAGGCCAAATATATTTTTTCACAACTTACAGGTTTATTTATAATAATTTATGTCTCTTCTTCATTTAAACATTTTGATTAAATATTTGTAATACTCTACCTTAAAATATAATGGAATTTATGTCTATAAATTTACCTCCAAATAAAACTGGCTAAATTTACTTAATATTAATACAGCTTTATTAAATTTTTAAGTATTTTCTTATTATAGTTTTTGTATAATAATTCAGTAAACAGACATCTGCAGGACAATTCTCTGAGTGACCTTGGACTGACCCATTTCTGTCTCATTTCCTGCTTGCAATTCTCAAGAATAATTGTAAAATATGCTGAGAATGCAACATTTTAAGATGGTGGGGGACTGGCTGGATATCACCTAGAAACGGGATGTCATTGATTGCTTTAGTCCAGCAAGCTATTTGCCTCAGGGCATAAAAGCCAGAGTGGGCTGCTTTCTGGCATCCCTCAGCTGTAGTGCAAGTGAGGCATGCACAGATGAGACTTCACTTGCCCCAGAATGCTTTTTATAACCTTGGCGGACAAGCTCACAATCAATTTTAGGTTTCTGTTGTCCCTTATGGTCCATTGGTAAGTAATAAATCCATTTCATGTAGCTTGTGAGTGTGAGTGTACTGTTTGGCTGGACATCTTGGTAACCAGTACACGATGAACCTGCTCCGCAACATCGTGAAACTGATTTTCATTTATGCATTCAATAAATATTTTTGTGTCCATGGTATGTGTGTATTAATTCTCATACTGGTATTAAGAACTGCAGGAGAATGGATAATTTAAAAGAAAAGAGGTTTACTTGACTCAGAGTTCCACAGGCTGCACAGGAGGCAAAGCTGGGGAGCCCTCAGGAAATTTACAATCATGGCAGTAGGCAAAGGGAAAGAAGGCATGTCTTCACGTGGCCAGAAGAAGAGATTTCATGAAAGGCGATGGAGTTCTACACACTGACAAACAATCAGGTTTCATGAGAACTCTACCATGAGACAGCACTGGGGATGAGGCTGAGCCACTAGAAGCCACCCCCATGATCCAGTCACCTCTCACTAGGCCCTACTTTCAAAACAGAGGATCACAATTAAACACGAGATTTGGGTGGAGACACAGCCAAACCATATAAATATGTGAGCCATTCTCTTAGATGCTAAGGCCAAAAACAATGAACTAACACCACCAAAGCAGCAATAAAGCCCTGCCCTAACAGAATTTACTTTCTGATGGGTAAATATATGATAAATAATTCAATAAGTTGAACTAGAATATGATAGAAATGAGTGGTGAGTGCTATGAATGAAAAAAAGCAGGATAAAATGATAAAAACTAATGGGAAGCATTGTTTCAGACAGAGTAGTTTCTAAAACCTCGAGCAGAAAGCACAATAAACTAAGGGAATCCGCAATGTGTTTACTGTGAATACCACGGTGACGTAGAGTGCAATGCCAATAACCACGAGTGGGGAAGCAGATCCTTTTTCAGTCTGGAATTCAGATGAAATCCTGACCCTAGCTGACACTTTAATTGCCATTTTGTGAAATTTAAATCAGAAGACTAAAGACATGTCCAGATTCTTGACTCATAGAAACAGTGAGATAAGAAATGGGTGCTGTTTTATACTACTATATTTGTGGTAATTTGTTACCCAGGAATCTAAAACTAATACACATTTTAGTACTTGGAAGGTCCTGCTGTAAAAAATATCTAAAATTGTAATGGTGGCATTGGAATTGGGCAATGGGCACATTCTGGAAAAATTTTGAGAAATATTATAGATAAACTCTAAGTTGCCTTGAACCTGTTAGTGTAAGTATGGACTTTAGGACATTGCTCTTGAGGGTTCAAAAATCAATTGAGGAATCCTTGTAATACAGTGACAGAAAGCTTAGCAAAATTGCCTCCTGCAGTTATGTGAATAACAAAACTTCCGAAGATGAGTTTCTTTATCTAACTGAGGATATTTTCAAGCAAAGTATGGACAGTGCCACCTGATTCTATTTATCTTGCTAGATATAGTAAAATATGAAGGGAGATAGATAATCTAAGAGAATAACGTGGAAAAAATAGTTTTAAAACAGCCAGATCTTGATGGTTTTGAAAAATACAAATTCTTTTCAGAAGGCAATGAATGCTAAAGTTCAGAAATGTCTTCCAAAAATATGGCATGAAGACCTAAGGGTACAACTATAAAATCTTTTACTATGACCTCACAAAGATCAAAAGGTCAGAGTATTTAGTCACACAAATGATCCATAAATAAATTGATAATATATCTAACAGGTTTCTATGAATCTCTCAATCAGCCTCAAAACTGAAAGCCTTGTCCTTCAGCAATCTAAATAAGAAGTAGGGAGAGATTATCTCAAAAAGAACTGTGGCTGCAACTTTTACCTAATAAATTAAACTTCATTGAAATCCACAAGAGATTCATAAGGTATTTGAGAAAATGATTTCAGGAGGTTGGCCTGAATGATACACAAAATGTACAACATTAAAGGAGGTTGCAGAACCCCCAAAATTCCACTGGCAGAAAGCACACTGATCAGCTGCTTAAATACAAACACACACTGACTTTTATAAAAGGAAAGACGATTCAAAGAATAGAACCAAGAGAACAAAGGGTGGAGTGGAGAGCGATGGAGAATTGTTCTTAAGCCTGGAAATCTAATAAGGAATTTTCAACATTCTTTAAACTGGACTTCAGAGACTTATTTTTGCTTCCTATTTCTCATTTATTAAGTTGGATGTTTTATAACTCATATCCTATGCCTTCCACGCCATTATATAGTGTTGAGGCTCTACATATGTCTGAAAATAGAAATTTTGTCCCAGGAACCGTACTTGGGTAGTTACACTCAGGAACATTATCTGCACCAGAAATGAACTTAAAGGATGAGATTTTTGGGCTTTGATCAGGTGCATACTGGGATGAGATTTTGGAGGAACCATGGAGAGAATGGATGTGTCTTTCAAGTGGAAGTAATATGGATAGATCTATGTCATGAAACATGATTCAGTCTGGGCTCTTACCCATGCATCTCTCCTATCCCTGCTCCCCTACAGTAGTTAGAAAACCACTGGGCTGGATTATTTTCAACTTTTTTTATCTGGGCTTACGTTTACTTGTTTTTTTCAGACAGGTGCACACACATTCAAATTTAAAAACTTTATCAAAATAATGAGAGCATGTCCTGTGTTCTTATCAGAAATATTGGGTTTGATTCCCAACTGCAGCATTAACATTGTTAAAGTCTTGAAATTCTCAAAGCTCAGGTGTTATTTAAATACCTGAAGACAGAATTCATGTAGAATGCTTAGCTCAAAGAGAGGCTGGTGTGTAGTAAATACACTCTACGTGTTCAATATTATCACTGTCTCATTGTTATGAGTTTCACAGACTACTTATTCTGGAAATAGAGGAGAAACACCACCTTCTCATGAAAAAAAAAAATACAAGATGTGATGAATATTAAGCCAGGCTATTTAGAAACCAGAAAACATGATATCATTATAAGTATTTCTGTCATTGAAAAGTGTTTCTCCTTAAGTGATACATTAGCCTGAAGAATCTAATACTTTACCAAGTAAATGGAGATAGTGGTCAAGAAGTTAACTTGTTCATGGGTACTTTCATCCTTCTCTATTTATTATTTTCCCAACCTTCATGGCACTATAGCAGATTTTCCTTTTCCCTTGAGTCCTTTCCTGGCCACTGTAGCAAGAATTGTTCCAAATTAACTCTGAACCTATTGCCCTTTTATCCTCTCGCAGGGCATTTATCACTTGATATAATGTAATTGAGTCATCATGCTAATTTATTTTACCCTAATGCCAATGAACTTGTTAGAACAAGTATTTTTATTCATCTTTATCTCACTCTCTGTACTTAGCACAGAATTTTGCAAAAGATCGGTACACAGATGTTCATCACAGTGGTTTAAATACTGCCACAATGGCACAGGCTTATGGGTTTTCTTTGTGTTGTAGCAAATGATTTCTTAAAAAGTAATCACAATATGTACTTTCTATTCTCTACATCATACGATACAGTAGCAGTGAAAAGTATAATTTAACTTCTCTGAAGTTCCCTTGCATCATTGGTAAAATGATATGATGTCATATTTTAGAATAAGAAAAGCACAAACCAAAAAAAATTGTTCAAGTTCTTGGCCAGTCTTATATTTGATATATGAGGACTTTCTGAACTTCACCTAAAATTTATGTCTCCTGAAGTAGAAAGTTATTTCTCTGCATTGTTCAGAAGAGAATTATAAAGATTTATAAAAAACTACCAGTGACCATTTTACATCGTTATCAGGATTTCCAGATGACTTTGTTGTAAAGGGATGTATTTACCCCTTGCCACCCCCAACAACAACAACAAAAAAGTGTTTGCTAGAGGTAACAAAGCAAAGTTATAGGATTGGACATAAAAGATACACCCGGCACTCTCTCAGTTTAATTTCAGAGTGAAAATAAGGGCTTAAAGTAACTAAGATAGGATTCCGTAGTAGAAAAAAGACTGGTATCATGCACATAATCAAGCTTTATCAAACCTAAATCACAACTAGGAGGAGTACTTGAAAAATTAGTGCACCTTTCTAAATATAGATCTCAGAAAGATTTTTTAGGATGTGTGCAACACATGAGAACACACACACAGCTTTTAACTCACTCTTTAATTTTTATGTGATGGTCTTTGATTTGGTTAAATGAGTGAGACTTAGGTAATTTTGGCTGGTGAAGAATTTTGCAATTTTACAATGAAGAGGAGTCTTAGTAAGGGGAATTTAGAGGAATTCATTACTTACCAGTGTTTTAATATTAGTTCTCTTACGTTACATTTCCCATTCCCCTGTTAGCATCAACCAGAGAACATTCTCTGCTTTTAAAAAGTAATTTGTTTAATTGTGGTAAGAACGTTTAACATAAGACCTGCTCTCTTAACATTTTCAAGTGTATGATACAGTATTATAAACTACAGAGATAATGTGTTACAGCAAATCTCTAGAACTTATTCATCTTGCAAAACTGAAATTTCATACCCACTGATTGGCATTTATGAAACCACATCAGGTCACGTAGATGATCTTCCTATCTTAAGTTCAATGATATTACACAATATAATCATAGGAATCAAATTCCATTATATTTACTAGTTCCAGACACACACCAAACGGGGCAATTATTCAAGACTGAGACTACTGCTGAACAGTATTGGAAATTCTGCCTGACACAGCAGAAAAAGAGTTCAACCACGGCCCAGATTCACAAGCTTTCATTAAGTGCAAAAAGGAGGCCACTTATTATTTACATTATATATATTGACTGTTACAATACATATAGAACATGTTACTAATAATAGTGAAAATTTATACAGAATGTTTCCACAAATACTTTTACAAAAAAGAAAACCTAGGTAACTTTTATTATACTGACTTTCCCAAGGTAGAAACAGAGCATGGAGAATTTTAAGTAAACTATTTTCAAGTTCTCCTAGAGGAAAATTTAAAATTCAAAGAAAAATCTAATTCTAAATGCATTATATTTTACTCTACACAGAATTGTTTATTGTAAGTAATTTATTGTTACCAAAATTATCAAATATGATTGATTTTCACTGTCAACAAGTAGAGTGATTATATCCTGATGCCTCATGGTTTGATATAACTATGTGAGTTACAAATAATATAAATATTAACATAGAGATATGGTGCAAGTTGATGTGAGTAATGTTTATGTACGTCTTTGAAGCAGCAATGGTTTTGAGTATTAAAGATGAGAAGACAGGATAAGGACTCTCGATTCTGCGCTCTTCCCGTCTTCAGGTGAACTGTGTCTCTTTAGGAGGCTTTCCAACTGCTTGAGTTGTGGAAATTAAGCTTTCCTCTTTCCTAAACATCTGGAAGCTTATTGTGACCTACTTAGATTTGCAAGTATATTTACTTGGTGTTATATTTCAGGAATTGTATCAAGGAGAAAAGAAAAATGCCACACCTCATACTCCCTTAACCTGCTCAAGACCCAGGCTATTTAATGTCTAAAGAATTGTGCTGGTTTCTTTTCTTTTCTTTTATTCTTTTCTTTTCTTTTTTTTTTTTTTTTTGAAATCAGGTGACTGTTATAATGTAGCTTCATTACCAGGGGAACTATGTAAATGAGGTATCATTATATGGAGATCCACAGGGACATAGGAATAGTTTAAGACATAACCCCTGCTTCAGGATATTTTTTAAACAGAAATTTTACCTCTGGTATTTTTCTGCCAAGTTAAAGAAATCTACAACTTTAGTAACTAGTTGGCCTCAATATATTGCTTGCAGAAACTTGTACAAGGAATCTCAATGATCGTCCCTGCGAGAATTATGCTTGAATAAGATTTAGACTTAAATAGTTCATGCAAAGTTGATTTTTCTGTGTTGGTCTTCTGAGGAAAGAAGAGTACTTTATACAACATGTACTCCAGCCTTGGTGGCCTTGGAATTTCTTACAGAAGACATCTTTCTTTTATATGTTATTTAGCACAGAGTTTGATTATATAGCACACTTTTCCAAGAGTTCAGGTGTCAAAGTGAAGAACCCTAGAGAAATTATTGGACATTACATTTTCAAATGGAAAGCTAATCGTATCTAAGAACAACAGGGCAGCACACAGCAGATATTTAAAAAAGATATGAAAACAATATATATGTATACATACATAATAGATTAAAAAGATAAAACAAGAGGGAGAGAGAAAGAAAAGAGGTGAGAAAATGGAGTTACTAACTTTTTTCTATTACAATTTTGAAATTTTTAGATTTAGCAAG
Organism: Ateles fusciceps; assembly: GCA_036589455.1. Classification (NCBI taxonomy): domain Eukaryota; kingdom Metazoa; phylum Chordata; class Mammalia; order Primates; family Atelidae; genus Ateles; species Ateles fusciceps. The sequence continues at coordinate 141,418 of JAZHEH010002417.1, read as the reverse complement.
GTAAAGAAAGTAGAGATTTTTTTCCTTCAATTTTAACATCTGGATAAGACAATAAAAAATAGATACATAGATGGATTTAGTAGAGTACTTCTAACTATAAATCAGAGCATGCATACTTTGCTTATATGAGCACTACATTTTAATCCACAAATTTTAAGTTAATACATAAAATTTAAAAACAATAGCAGTTATGATTGGTGTCTTAGACTTGGTAAGAACAAAGAATTTTTCTTACTCAAGAAATACTAGAGGATTTCTGATCTTTATATTTTGAAGAAGAATAAAATGGGTATTGTTGAAAGAGAGTAAGTTAAAAGTTATAATAAGAGTTTTAACGAATTCACTTCCATTTATACATATAGAACATTTCAGGTAAAACATTCCATATTATAATTCTCATTCTGATTTATTATATTATTACCAGCAAGATATCTGCCAAGGTTTATTAGAAAATGGTAATAATATCTCAACAAATTTGACTCTGAATTTGGCAATTTTGATATAAGCCAAAATGTTGGTATGTTAAACCAAGTTTTCTCAAAGTATGTCAAAAAAAATCTTGGCTGAGCATGATGGCTCACACCTGTAATCCCAGCACTTTGGGAGGCCAAGGCGGGTGGATCACGAGGTCAGGAGTTCGAGGCCAGCCTGACCAACATAGTGAAACCCTGTCTCTACTAAAAGTACAAAAATTAGCCTGGTGTGATGGTGTGGGCCTGTAATCCCAGCTACTCAGGAGGCTGAGACAGGAGAATGGCTTGAACCAGGGAAGGCAGAGGTTGCAATGAGCTGAGATTGTGTCACTGCACTCCAGCCTGGTGACAGAGCAGGACTCCACCTTAAAAAAAAAATAACACAACATTGGATTTAATTAATTTAAAATGATCATTTCTATTGACTTTAGCATAAGTGAAAATACGTCATATTAATTCTGGAACTTTATTAAGGCATTAATTTTGACTTTAGTAGATGTATATATATTTTTTTCCAGCTCATTAAGGTCAATTGAATCATTTCCTCCTGCTTTGATATTGAATCACTAATTACTTAACTTGGTACCTGTCAAATAATATGTAACATTAAGTTTATTTTTTCATTTTGAAGCACTATGTAAGTGAGACCAATGGCAGGAGTCTGATACTCATTTGGCTTAACTTATTTTTGAATACAAACAGAAATGTCTTCCCTGAAAAATGATTGCTTTGAAAATTGTGATTAAATGAGTTCTGTTATATTAATCATGAACAATAATATATATTTTCTGTTTTATAAAACATGTGGTAGATGCCTTATAACGAAAAACCCTTTTTGTCTTAAACTTTAAGGGGTCTGTGTTGAAGAAGTTTTAAGTTCCTCATCAGCGAAAAACCAGTAGATTAGTAGACAGATGTTACTTTAGGTTATAAATTTACTTCTAGGTAGACATGCGACTTTACAGTTATTTATTTTCTTCTGGAAATCAGTTTCTTACTTAGAAAATTAGGCAAACTAACTGGGCTCTCAAAGGATCCCAATATCTTTTAGAATAGGCAAAGTTGAGGTGATGTTGGTATTACGCGGAAAAAAATCAAAATATTCCTGGTACTTTTTTTGAAGCTTACACAGATGTTTCTGAAGATCCAGGCCACTTTCTAACCCTAAAAGGCTACTGTCCATGCTGCTACCTGGCAGCTGGCCTGCAACTTTTGTCGTATCATCTGGAACATGAGACTTTCTTGAATAATGTAGCAGAGAAAGAAAATGCTGGTGGGTCTCGTCTAAGCAAGGATATGCTTTCGGATGGAAGTGACACATAAACTCTTCCCCATTTATTTCTTTGGTCACAGTAGGTCACAGAATCCTGCTTATTTAAGAAAGCTCGTAGAATAAAGGTGAGGAATTCTGAAAGTCTTTGTGGGCGCTAATTATACCTAACATATTCCCTTGTAACTCTGACTTCCTATGATTACCTTATGAGATTCCCTGATGCCTTGACATTTCCCAGGGAAAAAGTACAGAACTGCGAAAATTTTACCAGTAATAAAAACTTAAGACTTTCGGCATTTTCTCAAGTTATTTTCACAAAGAAACCCACTCTTGAAGTTAGGTATGACAGACATCATTCATATCTCTCAAATGAGCAAATTGAAGTACAATGTAATAAGATAAAATCATAAAATTGCATCTATAATGTACACCCATCTTCTCAAAGGCAAAGTTTAGAATCTAATCTGAATCCCAGTGAAGCATTCTTATTCATAAGATGACATTCTATGTGAATGCAAATAACTGGACAATCCTAAGAGAACTCATTGTCCAGGAAAATCAGCTTGAGATCAGTTCAACTATTTGGGTGAAAACACATAGTTTTATTTATCTTTAATAAGAATATGATTTTACCAAAGAGAATGTATTCGTCATTTTCTGTTGGCTTCTTGCACAAAATTCAAGACGGGACAAGGCATTGTTACTCAGCTGCCCTCACTGTGCTCCACTCGTGCCCACAGGCAAATCTGTTTCTCCTGTGTTGTATTAAAATAAATCTGCACAACAATTAGTGATAATGTGCCAAATTCCTCTAAAAAACTGTAACTTACAAAATATTTGAAAAAGCAGATCTTCAGAGAATATCTGGCCTAAAACCCTGATTTTCAGGTAAGATACTTGAGACTCAAAGAGATCAGTTTGTTTTTTTACTGCTGCAATACCTGTCAATATTAACATTGCAACATAGATCAACCCTAAACTTGAACCTTAATTCAATAAAATGTATGCAAAATTGAAGAAGGCATAAGAGATCATTTGGGGAGTTGGTCTTTGATTGTCTCAAATAATAAAATTCATATGGGTTGATTTTTAAAATAAGCTCTTTGCAACTAATCTTCCATTCCTATACATGTTCCATATTTTCCCCAGTTACCACAAAATAACAAATATAATCAAATAGCCTGCTTTCTGGAAGATCTCAGTAAGTTTGCCTCTAGCAGACGCAAATTCTGCAGTGTGGTCTGTTGAACTTTGCAGTCTGGTTTCCACTTGCTTCTTCAGATTCCCTCGGCGATCTTTACAGCCCATGCCACAATCACACAGAATTCATTAATCTCTGCACATATGATGATATTTCACAATTCTTTGCCTTTGTTATTGCTATCGGCTATTCTCTGCTTTCCAGTCCATCCAGGTCTTATCATTAGCCATCCGTCATCTCAAACAATGCCTGTCAGTGACAGTTCTCTCATCTCCTTAGGGGTAAATCTGTGCTCCTACAGCATATTGTTCATATCACTATTAAAGTCTTGAAACTCTTCTGCAATTTTCTTCTGTTGCACCCCAGCAGACCCCTTAAGGGCAGGCAGCTCATTTGAAGCATCTCCTTTCCCAGTGGTATCAGAGTATATGGCACCTGATGGCTGCCTAATACATTTTGTAGAAGAGTGGAACCATTTGTGAATTAAAACTCCTAACATAACACAACACTTTACAAATCATGAAACATTTGCCATATTATGTCAGTCCCTCACCACAGAGTGCTCATGTATTTATACTTCTTAAATGGAGTTTACCGTGTGTGTGTGTGTGTGTGTGTGGCCAGGACTTCAGGGGGTGAGGAGTAGCAAGTTGGGTTTTACTTTATAAGGAGTCCCAGAACTGAAGAAAACAACTGGTATTTGGAAAATGAGTACACTTAATAACATTTAACCCATTCTCTTGACACATCTGTGCCTTTTGCTGACTTACCCAGTGGTGATCCTCTCTACCTCTGAATGGCATCACCACAGGTACACAGCAATAATCTAAACTGGCAGCTAGACACATTTTCTCAAACTGGAGAAAATGAGGATTTCAAGTCTGCACACCAATTTCTCTTTGTAAGGTGTTTCAATCCTTATGTTCACTGACCTTATTTCCACTGTGTTAGTTTATATTGCTCTCTGCTCTGAGGAGTTTAATGAGTGCGTCAATTCCACTGGGTATTCTGATTACAATATCCTTGCATATGTGCACCTTTTTAGAATAAAAAGATTACCATGGGTCTAAAAATGGTAGTTTGAGGTCTTCTATCTGGATATTATAGTTTTTCTTCAATTATTAGTTTCTCAACCTGAAGTATAATATTTGGGACAAATATGCTGTTATATGAAGAATAAATTCATGAATTCGATGTCGGCCCAGCTAGAAGTGGAAAGAACATGAGATTTGAAGTGAAACAAACTGTTCCCACCTCCACCACTTACATTTTGTTTGACATTGAAGAAGTCTCTAACTATGTTTAGCCTCAAGTTCTCCTACTAAATGTAGATACTAATTAGATACGAATTCTGTCAGAATCAAGGGAAGGGATAAAGGTAAATGTGCCTTTTTGTATTCAAGGATGTATATGAATTTCACAATACGAAATTATATATGCACATTGTCATCCGTTCTTCTTAATCCTATTCAGGTATTGACCTGCTGCCTTGGAATGCAGTCCAGAATGTAATTAAGCACATCTGACCTGTATCTCTGGCTTTTTAGTCAGGAGCCTTCATGGGTGACATTGGGCAGCTCACATTAACTTCAACCAAGTCCGGCTTCCATCTTTAGAATGAAGAGATTCTGAGAGCCATCCCTGTTCAAAGTTACTGGATATAAGAATGACACTTGATTAAGGAACTAGGGGGAAGAACACTGCAGACAGAAGGATCAAAACCTCAAACCCTGGCACAGAAGCATGATTGAGGTTTTCCAGGAAAAACTGAGTCTAGTGGGACTGTGAGAAAGAACTTGAGAGACCTAGGATTACAGTGGTAAGAAATAAATTCAGAAAGTTACACAGGATCCTTTAAGTCCTTGCATCAGTAAGACTTTTTTTCTTATAAAAGTCCCACAGTCTGGGAATTACAAGTGCTTTCAGATCATGTACCAAATTCAACCACATTTTGTCAATTGTTCAACTCCATGTTCTATAATAGTGGTCACTGAGTATGGAAAAGGTCAATAGCAATTTTTTTAAAAAAGAATAATTCTGAGAACCTATATGTGTGGTCCAAAATTAAGGGGACAAAGAAAACTGTACTTTGTTCAAGAGTCTCAAAGGAAATAAGCTGCTCTTCACCGATGATAGTGGAAATGGGGGCATTTGCGATGTGGCCAGCTGTGAAGCCTTTGACGGGAGGCTTTGAATAACATTGGAAAAGTCTTTGCCTAAGAGGATTTCTTGCCAGGTGTAAAGAAAACTCAGAAAGTGGCTGAAGGTTCCTCATCATGAGTAAAGCAGGCATAGGTCAGTGGAGAGCGAGAGAAAATCAGAGCATTGAAAACAGGAAAAAAAAAAGTGGCATAAAGCCAGATTACTGCTTTTCACATGTAAACACAAAAATCCCAAAATGAGAGTAAAATACAATTCTATTTATTTTCATATGCGTTTACAGTTTCATTGACCCTTTGAAATGTATTCATGAGTGTAAACCCCATGCCACTGAATGGAAACTTCGAAGAGCTTCCCAAACTCTTAAAGTAGGCAATACCATTCTTCCTTTATGATGCAAACCAGGTCCCCATTCAGAAATTATATTATCTTGTTAAAGATGGTAATTGATACTCATTTAATTACAAGAAATCTCCCAGCAAACACACTCTCTTCTCATTGTGAAGGACTGAAATTGTCAGCTCTTGGCATTTGAGAAAGATACATGGTCTTTTTTGTCTTTTCTTCCTGGTTACATCCTCTCTCATTATAGATAGGGAAGGGATAAGGGATGGATTGCTTGGCTGTATCCTCTCCTGGCCTGACAGTGGTTAAAATAGTCTCTTTCTTATGGTTTCTTCAGGAAGTCCCATCGCTGGACATCTGTTTCTTATACTTCTCTTGTCCAGAGTAGATACACCTCTATTTAGTCTGCTTTTCGGTCCCCAGTAATTTGGCATTCACTGCCAGTTTCTTGTTGCTGAGGTCTCTTCACTTCTCTCTTTGAATCTTTTGGACAGGACACTGGACAATCCTATACCAGCTTTCTCTCTTGCAGAGTCACTGCTTATCTATGGAAACACGCATAGTTTGGCCCAACTAATGCTGGAAGAACATTCTACCTCAATCTGCATACCTTTATCTTAATGTTTCCTTAGTCACTGCCAATCCACAGTCCATGATGACCTCAAATTTATGGAAAACAAATCAGGCTTTCTGAAACAAATTAAAAAGGAGCCTTTTAGAAAAGAAAATCTTAAACTTTTTTAAGCTTGATACAAACCACCAATATTGGTGTCTGCTGAATCATCATATCAAATAAACTAATTCTTCTGAATCTTCAGTTCCTAACCTTGGATGAAATCTTGATCAAATCTCCATTTTAATGGCCACCATTAAATATGAACTAATAGTCTGATTGTTCAGGCATTAAAAAGTCCAGGTCAGTCCAAATCTCAAACTGTCTCTCATTATTAATGTCTTCTTCCCTCTCTTGAGCCTAACTCAGGTCTAAATGCCTCCAGAGGGAAAAATGCATTTTCATTCTTATGTTACATTCTCCCCTGCTCATTAGCTGCTCTTTCTTTCTTCTGCAAGGTTGATCTTTGCACATTTTAGAGGTGTAGACAAATGAGGAGTTAAGAATCCAGAACAGTATTTATATAGTGGATGCATTTTCAATACTATCCCAGCTGTGGATTGCTCTCAAATGTGACAGAATTTAAAATATTGCCTCTCTTTTCTCCTGTGGGGGGTGTGTGTGTGTGTGTTATATGTGTGTGTTGTGTTTATTTAGTGTTTATTCTTAGAGGTATTAACTACCTGACTTTCCTTTTTCTAGACATCTGACTTCTAACCTCCATTTCAGTCCTTGGATCTCAATGATCTACTTTACAAAGATTCTTTATGTTGGAAATGCCTCATTCTTTTGTGAATCTTTTGGGGAAGGTGTCCTTTTCTGATGACTCTAGCCTCAGGTACACTCCATGGAGCCTATGTCTAACCCACAGTAGTAACTTGCCTATGTGTTTCGCTGTGAATTGCTCCAAATCTCTCTTTCTACCTCTTCTGTTTTTGGAGTTGCTTCAGGCTCATTCTTGCTTTTAATCTTTTCCAAAATAGAGTAAGTTACTAGTTCTGTGCCCATCAATCTCTCTCACATCTGTCAAATAATATGACTTAAGTAGTTAGAGAATGGAGAAATCAATGCCACTTAAGAAATTCAGAATTCCTGGAGAGGGTGATATGTGAAATTGACACAATTTGGGCAGAAGCAGAAGAACAGAAAAGCATGGTAGGTGAGCAAGTTTGCTAGGTTTGAGAGTAAACTTAATAATTATGCAGACCTACATTTGAATTTAATTTCTGATACCTATTACTTGGTTAAATGGAACAGCTACTTTAGTTGTTATGGCCTTCATCTCTTTTCTGTAAAAGGGCATTAATATTTGATATTTCATAAGGTTATTATGAATATTGAATTATTTAAGGCTTGAAAAGACTTAATACCTAGTTGATAGTAAACATCCAATAAATTATAGTTTGTAATAAAATTTGGTAAAGTACATAATTCTGGAGTTTGATTTTAGTTCATGCAACAATATAAAAAAACATTAAATAAATGTTATTCAAAAGTAAGAGCTACCTTTGGTTAGCAATGACCAGTTCATTCTCAGATGCTAGGTGCTCCCTTAGTACATGGTACATTATCTTTTGATATGTTTTACGTTTCTGTTTTCACAGTTACTGGTCTTCTCCAAAATACTATGGGCTCTTTAAAACAGAAAACATATCTTGTTCATCCTCTGCCTTTGGCGCCTGGCACCTAGTATCTTTAAAAGGAATTTCCTGAATGAACACATTAAGATCTTATCTACTGAGTATTCTCACAAGTTAAAAATTGATACAATTATTATTAATAGGTATTGAGCAAGAGAATTAAATAATGAAAGTGGTAAATTGGAAAAACAGCCCAATGTTTGAATGCAGAACAAACTCAGTGAGATGAAGATGAGTGATTACAAACTTATTTCCCTAAATTAGACCCACAGTGATGAAAACCCAGACAAATGTAGCACTGAATGCAAAGGTGAATGTAGTCATCCAGGAGATAGCGTAAAAGGAGAACAGGTTGTCTTGCATTACAGAACAATACATTTAATATAAGAGACAAAAGAAAAATAAAAATATGAAGTTCTGCTCCTAAGAACTTTGGTAAAGAAGAGAAGAATAATAGTATTACTTAACACACCTGTGGAAGTTGAGAAGCATATTGACTTAGGAATAAAACATTGTGTATTGGTGTTTAGATTTTGAGAAAACACTCAGTCATTTAAGAGTAAACTTATTTTTGCACATGTGGTAGTGTAGAAATGATTCATTAAACTAAAAAATCCACTTGCTGAGATATCACTAGAGAAGTGATAGCTGTAATATGAGCTTAGATTAATTGGAGGAAATGCAAGTATATATAAATGTGCTGTATTACATCCTCACTGTATCTCAAAATGCTGTATTTTTTTTTCTCCACCAATTATAGCAAAGGTAACATAGATGGAATAGTCTCAAAAAAAAAAAAAGGTAAATCCATGTTTAACGGAAACGAGTGCCTTAAAAACGGGTTATTAAAACTGCAGGTTGACATGAAGAAAAAGTTGAGGATGATAAAAATAAAATATGATAAAAGATTGAGCTGCCAAAACTCTCCTTGAATGACCATCCTTGGAAAACAATGACACACTGCTTTCTGGCCATCATTAACTAACAGTTTTGTTATCCATATATTTTCTAACGATTAGAATCCTTAGATTTCATAAACAGTTTTCCCCAGCAGTGCTTCTAGAAAATTTGTCTTGAAAGATTTCCATAGCCCTGCACATTCAAGGTCTCATGTAACTGACAAGATAATGACAGAGGCAATTTTAAACTGTTAAAGACTTTCCTGCATTTGATCTTTTCCTGGGCTGATTTCAGCAAAAGAGGGGGAAATGTTCATTATGTCAAAGAGAATGTAAAACACAAAATATGATGCCAGTTTCTGAGACTTTTCAATCCAAATGTTCTTCTACCGTAATGACAGGAATATGTCAAAAATACAGTCAAGGAAAAGAAAGTGTATGTTGGTTGATCTCAAACTAAGAAAGCAGTTACTGTTAACAAGCTTTGCAATTTCACAAATCTTCATTTATGTATAACAGCACATGATTTTATATTAGCCAGAAGACATGACAGGAAAAAGGGCAATAGTCACAGCAATAAAAATGCTATTTGCTTGTATGAGATAGTTTTATTCTTTGATTTTCAATTTGATTCAATGCTCAAACTAATGAAAATGCTACAGCAAGTAAAACGCATTTCCATTGCACAATCATTTGTGATTTGCTTGGACTAGCTATGAATAACTTGTTTTTTATAAATGTGGTTATTTAGTTTCCCAACATTAAATTGTTTGTTGTATTGCTAACAACAGAAGAAAAAAGGTTAATTTAAACCAGCATTAAGAGAAAAAAAAAAGCTCAGCAAGAGAAATGCAAGGTTTAGTCAAAACAGACAACTGAGAACAAATGGCAAGGAGCAAAATATAGTAACTGAAAACCAGGCAAGACATTCTTCCTCTTCCTTCTTTTTTGAGTGCACTGATTAAAAAATAGTTAATTAGCACACATCACCAGATCTACTCCACACTGGGAGTTTAACCTTGTAATTTTGTCATTTTTCAGAGAAGTAGGGTATTTAATGAAAAGCACCATTAAGTTATAATGCATAATGATGTGTATTGTCCATAGCTGAGAGACTATTCGAAACACTCCTTTGTAAATTTTGCATATTTCTAGCATTTATCTACAACTTTATGTTTGCTAAGTGCTTTATTCTGGTTCAAAAATCTATTTTTCAACATTGTGTGAAAGTATTTTTCTTGAAGCTATTAGAAATATGCAATGATAAATTTTTTTCTTAACAGTTTATATCATTTACATTGTTTAAACACAATTATTCTCAATTACACAGGAAAGTTGCTCTCAATTGCATAGGAAAGTGTTGCAAGTTTATGGCGTTCACTAGAAATTCCTGATTCAACAATTATTGATCAATTGCCTACTATGTGAAGCATAAATGTACATGAATGTCCTTCTTTTTTCAAAGTTTTTATAATTTATTGGAGAAATATTTCTAATCAGGAATAAGACTTCTAAAATGTATTGGAGGAACAAGGCAGTTGGAACTAAGATGCTTAGACCTGCACTAATGCAAGTTTTCTTCAGGCTTCTCCCCCAGCATTCTCCACCGCATTCAAAATATATTCTACTCCAAATTATCAGGGGAAGGAATAATGACACCCAGATGAGTCACAATAATAAAAGGCTGCGTTAGTTGAGTGTGTGTTCTGCCTCAGGCACTGTGCCTAGCATGCTTATGAATTATTTACCATTTTTGCCTCATAATAACTCCATAAAGCAACTATTATAATTACTTTCCTCTGTCAGAGGGGAAAACTGAATTGTAGAGAGTCTAAATGATTTGCTAAACATTAAATAACTCCATGCTATGGAGCTGGGATTCACACTCAGATAGACTTCGACAGACTCTCAACTTCTGCCTAGTGAAATACACTTTCTCCCTATCACACTGGGGACTTGTAACACCTTACGTAGTAACCATTTAAACAAGCCTTGCTTTAGTTTAGCTGTTCTCCTATCACCCAATTTTCCATAAAAGGGGGCAAGCAGAGCCAGCATTATTCTGTCAGGTGGAAAAAAATCACTTCCCATCTACTCCAGTCCATAGGGATTTGTGCCTTACCCTTTGACTTGTGATGCACCTGAGCCAACACAAAATAAGATAAAATGATCTAAGCAGAACTGTTAGAGCTTTGCCCAGCTTCTGTACATAGTCAGAAGGGCAGCTGTTCCTGTGATGGCCTGAATCTCTGGGGATGCCTTGGCTGTAACTACCCATACGATTATGATTGCATATTTCATTCTGGCAAAGAGAAAACATATTCTGACCATAGCAAGTAAAGGAGATAGTGTTATGCATCCAGAGTATCAGTACATTATAACATTTTGGAGTTGTGGAGGTCATAAAAGTCACTTTCCTTTCATGACAACAGTGTCTGACCCAATGCAAGGTCATTATGCATTCCATCACAGCTGAAAGAGGAGGAAGCCTTTATTAAGCAGCTGCTCAGAATATTCTAGTAACTATCGGTTCTATCATATGTGTTTTCTTTGTGGTCTAATTTTTATATGTTGCAAAAGATGAGAGTATAGTTGCAATATGTTGCATAGAAAGATGCAGATAGTCTGGTGACAGCACTGACTTGGACAAAAAATTTCAGTTTGTGTTGGGCACCTTGCTCCAAATTCTTTCTCTTGCTCTAAATTCTGATACATTCTTCCTTCTAAATCAGTCCACCCTGGGTACCTAGCCAATCCTAACAAATTTGGAGGCATTACTTTTAGCTCCATTGTATCCCATGGTATTGTTATGGTTCGCAATATACCTACAGGCTAACGAAGTTGCAGTTGTTATCCTTGCCATTTTATTCTTGCCAAGCTTCATTCCCTTGCCAGTGATTCATCCTTTGCCATTTTCATCCAGTCTTTCAAATAGGGCTGCTGTCTGGTATCCTTAGTCTTTATGAGTTTTTATCTTAAGTGTGAGTCTTGCCTTAAACATCATAGCACTTGACGAGACACCCAACAGAAGACTTCTCTTAGAATTTGAACTTTTGTTTTTCTGATGTCCAGTTCATGTTTATTGATCAGAATTAATAACTTATATGGGCCCATCATACCGTAACTGTCTCATCTCATTTGCAATATTTATTGTTTCAGCCATACTCTACTCATTACACTCTAGCACTTGGATAGAGAACCAGAGCAAATTGGGCAACACTTCTCCTTCAAAACCTGATCTAATGTTCACCCGCTTTTAAGGCCCTTCATTATGGCAGCTCATTCTCCTACATCCATTTCTAGATTCTTCCCCTCCTCCCAGTCATTCGTCATTTTGATTTCAACATGCTTTTCAGTTGCTGTTCTTCAAAATTGATAGTAGGCAGTTTTTTATTCTTCTTCTTCACAATAGGAGCTTATTTTTAACATTCTCCTGGACATAAAAAGAGAGTATTCAACCTCAGGAAATATCTAATAAAGTATGTCATACCAAGATGCAATCCACACAGAGATTTTGACAGCAATAATTCTTTCATTTTGAAGTATATTTCCAATATTTTGGAATAATCTTCTTTCTATCTTAAGGAAAATCCTTAAATCTTGTCAGCTAAGAGGATGTAATGGATGGCTTTTAAGCCCCTAGTATTATTCAGAAAAATAATCTATTTAGGAATAAAAGTGGCATCAGAAAAGTGGTTGAAGAGGCTTTGCCTGGACTTTCCACAGTGCATCAAGTCTCTGTACACTTAAAGAAATGAACTGTCTTTAAATAGTCTAATGGCTTTTAAAGGCACTCTCATAAAACAACACTTCCTTTCAGTTATTTGATGCACTAAATGTGTTGTTGCTCTAGTAGTTTCATGTTAAATGTTATCTTTCTCCTAAATTGTTTTTATATTTGCATATATATTTTTATAGCTATAGAAACAGAGTATATTTTGTACTATTAGTGAAAAAAGTGTATTAAATCCAGACAGTTCAAATTCAGAGAGTGTAGTCTTCTACACTTCTGTTAAAGCAACCCTTTAATATGTCCTTCTAAGCTGTTTTACTCATGCAGGATTTCTATTTATACCAAATGGTCTTTCTTGATTTATACGTTTATATGGATTACTCTCGGATGTTCATTTATATACTTGTCAGTAATAGTTAATATTTAATGAGTACTTTATTAGGGACTGACACTGTGCTAAGTATTTGCATGTATTAATGTACTTAATACTGTACTCCCAATAGTCCTCTAAATTAGGTGTTATTATTATCCTAATTTGATAGATGAGAAAATCAAAGGAAAGAAAAGTAAAATAACTTTTACATAGTTGCACTAATAGATGAGAATACTGTGTCACATACATCACACAGGTGACAAATCCAAGTATCAAACCCAGCTTTAATGACAGAGCTCAAGTGTTATCTCCTACCCTATCCTGCCTTAATTGAAGTTTGGAGAATCTTAATACCTCACCCCAGGGTCACCTAAGTGGTGTTTGATATAATAGGAATTTCAATTCAAGTCTTAGAACTCCCGTTCCAACATAGTATCTATTTTACTCCGGTAGAACTCTTCTTAATAAAGTGTTTATCACAAATGATGTAAAAAACTATGGCACCATAGCATGGTCATAGCATTTGGTGCTTTGAAATGCTTCTGTCAAGAAGTAGTTTAACATACTGTTTCTCGCACTTTTCCCATTGTAAACACCATGACAAAAGAAAAAAAGCATTTCTGAGCTATTTGCAATTGGAGAAATTCGTTGAACATTTTCTCAGCATAAAATTTTTGCAGAAAGATACATATGTCTAAATAGGGCAAAAAAGAACACACTTATTTTTCTTATTTGCTGCTGTGTTCTGTATTGGCCCTTTCTTGCTAGTAGATATTGTAGGTAATTGAGGCACATTGACAGACTTACTATGCTTTAGATCTAGTTAAAACTAGAAGAAGAACATGAAAACAAATGAAATTATTTCTTACTTGTTTCTAAAGTAAAGCATGATTCTCAACACGGAAAGCAAAATTCGGCATCAGTGGTCTATGCTGTCATATTTGAGATACTTTCAACATGACACCATTTTATATATTTAAATGTCTAGTGTGTCTTGGGCATTGTGCCAAGCACTGGGGGTGGAAAAAAAGAGATTGACAACAATTTTACTCTGCTTCCATTAGTAGAGTATCGAGGGGGAAAATATTAAGTTTGGAGTAAGGCCATGCTGCCCCTGGTAGAGAATAGGATGAAATTATACACTTAGAGGTAGACATTTTATCTACAGGCCACACTAGCTGCTCTTTCTCAGTCTCATTTGCTGGTTCTTTGTCTTCTCCCTCACCTCCTGCTGCAGGATTAGGTCTTGGAGAATTCATGGATTTAAATACTATTGATTTGCTTTCACTTCACAATTTTATCTCTAGCATAGATCTTTCCTCTGTATGCCAGTCTCATACCTCCATTTTCAAAACATAGCCAAACCTGTATTCTTGAACTTACCCCTACACCCAAAATTTGCCTCACCCACGGTCTTCCAATTGTCCAGTTTCTCAGTTAAAAAATCACTTCTTTCATCTTCCTAAGCACTCAATGATCTTGTGTCTTTCCTTATTTTTATTATACTTATTATACTCTATTACATGTTAAATGTTTAATACCGTTCTAAGCATACTGAAGTAGATTATTCAATTTAATACATACCACAACTCTACTAACTGGAAACAATATATTGTTTCTGATTTTGGGGTTCAGGGGAGCCCTCAGTTCCCCCTGAGAGGACGTTTCTCCAGGTTCTTGGTCTATCACTCCCCCAAGAATGGGAGAGGAGACCACCGCCTAGTGCACAGTAAATGCCGGACTCAAAAGTGTTTGTAGAAAGTGATTTATTTAAGTAGAGAAAGAGAAATAGGAGGAGAGAGAAAGAAACAGCTAACTCTCACACTGAGTAAGAGAATCCAGACACATGGAATCCAGAAGAGGAAAGCACCTTCCACACTGAGTGGAAGGGGAGAGAGAGAGAGATGGAGTTTAGCAGGGGAAGACAGGCTTCCACCAGAGAGTGTGGAAGGAGACTCCAGAGGGAAAATCCAGGAGAGAGAAAGATGGCTTTCACAAGGGTGGAAGGGGATCCAAACATGGAGTCTGAAGGGGTGTAGAAGAAGGGGACTTTTAACCTGGGAAGAACCCCCACCTTCTCCTAGACCTCTGGCCAATGAAAAGAGTTCCTTAGAGCTTCCACTGGAGTGATTGACTTTTGATTCTTCCTGCACCCGTGAAAATTAAAACAGAGACTGTTAAATCTCCCAGGATGGAGAGAGATGGGAGGGGGGCATGGCGCTGGGAAGTTCTTGTCCTTAAAACTATGCCCCCTTGTGGATTCGGAAGAGAACACCTTCCCTTACTATCATAAGCCTCACCTAACAAATACAATCATAGTGACATAAAAAGATTAAGCATCTTACCTAACTTACATTGCTGTAAGTGATTGAACTGGAATTTAAAGAGTCTGACTTGAGGTAGTGTTGTCTGAAATACTATTCTGTGCTGCCCCTAGGGGGCATCATGGAGCTTGCCACACTATAATCAGTGCTGTGAGCAGTTACCATGGAGACATCAAGAAAGAATACCTAAGGGAGGCGTCAGCTTCAAGTTTAGAAATTAGCAAGGAGGCTTTCAAAGGATAAGTTCACTCTTGAAAAATGCAGTAGTATTAGGGCAAAAAATAAAATAAAATAAAAGGCATCACAGAAAGATGAGGCAGCATAAAGACAGAAAACTTGGCATGTTGGGAGATCTGCATGAGATTACAATATTATTTAAGCATAAAATGACAAATTATAAAGAGCCATAAATTCGACCTGCATGGCCAGCAATATAAAACTGCTGAGGACTCTGAAGCAGCATTGGTATTATAAGTTGAGTTTCCTTGGGCTAGCCCTGAGATAGGTATATGTAAAATAGCAGAGACAAGAGGAAAAGAAAGGGAAAGAACAATCGAGGGTGGGCATCAAGTCACATGTATTGCGAATTGGGGCCAGACTCACAAGAGAGCTCAGACCAAAGAAAGCCACACCTCATAACTTTTGGCATCAGAGGAAAGGGAGCTGAAGTATCTATGCTCCCATTCATTAGTCACTGGTTGAGGACTGCCAGCTGGCAGGCTCACATACCCAGGCCCTGCAGGCTCCAAGGTGTAGACAAACACATCTGTCAGCTTGAGGGCAGTTTCTTTAGGAGGGGGCACTGGTGCTGGGAATAAAAGCTGGGAGCACATGAGCCCAAAAATAGTAATGAATCTGGGGCACTTGGGTGAAACTCTGATAGTACCCACAAAGCCACAGGGTTGGCAGGGGTCTAATTGACTTCTAGTTCCAGTTATATTTGTGGTCAGAACAATACACTGGCCCAGAAATATCTTCTTTTCAAGTTGTTAGTGCTCACTTTTACCCTAATTACATTGTTCCCCACAATTGCGGAGTGAATAAAAATAACCATTACTTTAATTGGGCCTCCCATAATTACCAAAGTATAATGTTTGGAACTTTTATTTATTTCATCATATATCTATTAAATATATGTATTAATTACAAGAGAACTACCTTAACATAGGAGTAGCTGAAAGTGAAGAGTTTCACAACGTTTGGGGGGAAAGTGATAGGGAAGAAAGTTAATTAACCAAGGCAACGCTACAACAGATGAGCAAACAAGTTTCTGGGTAACTATTTTCATAAGGGTGATCTGCACAAGATAGCACTATTCTTCCTCTTACCAAGAAGAAATCTAAGTTTCAAAATATGATTTAGCAACTATTCCTAAGGTTGCAGAGCTGGTCTGGCAGCTCTGGCCTGCCTGACCCCACAGCCCAGACCTCTCATCATCTCTCTCTATTATTGAAAATCCAGACCCAGGGGCCACACCTCTTGGGCCCAATAAAAGGTTTTTGTCTACTCCTATGCTCATTATCAGATAGTTTAAAAGAGTTAAAAAAGATTGTGCATAATTGGCTTTCAAGTAAACAATGCAATTTTTAATTATAAAAGAAGTAAATTAATTTACCTCTAGGATGTTTTAGGAAAATGTTATTAAGCTTCAGATGCATTCCTAAATATATATAAACTGCATGGATATTAACAGGTTTGACTATTCACTAAGAAGAAGAAAAGTACCCATGTGTGAGGAAAATTTTGCCTTCAACTCTTAAGTACATCCTTCATGTCTGGCTAATATGTAATGGACATAATGATGATGAATAAGATTAAATAATAAGTTAGCAGAAATCAGTGGAGATTTTTTGAGGGATATGTGTTTTTAGTGACTAAGAATTGGAGAGACATAATTTGGGAGTAGAAAGATTATTGCGGAAAGAGTAATCTTTATTAAATATTTAGCAATTTATGAATGATTCCTTATCAGTAAAATAGGCTGAGATCTACCTAGCCAACTTATAGTATTATTATGAATATCAGAGGGTAGAAAGGATATAAAGAAACACAAAATTGTAAAGTACACAGTTTCATAAACATAAATAAATTTGTGACAGTCTGTATCTAGAAATTCCTATTGCAGACCCTCTAATAGGATACCTTTATAAATTTGCACAGAATATTTGTGTGTCTCTCTCTGTGTGTGTGTATATGTGTGTGTGTGTGTGTGTGTGTGTGTGTGTGTGTGTATTCAAGTTTTCTTCTCTTTCCCATAGTGGTATGCAGAACACCTGCCACGAAAAACATTCTGTGTCTTAATTCCCAGAACGTGCAAATATATTATGTTACATTGCAAGCTAGAATTAGGGTCACATATGACTTTGAAAGGTTATTAATCAGGAGACTTCAAGATCAGGAGATTTTATTGGCTTATCTGAGTCCTTTAAATGTAATCACAGGGATCTGTAAATGTGCAAGAGGGATACAGAAGAATAAGTATCACAGTGATGCAGTATGCAGAAGACTCAACTGGCTGTTACTGCCTTTGAAGATGGAAGGTGTCCATGAGCCAAGGAACATAGGTAGCCTCTATAAACTGGAAAAGCAAGGAAATCAGTTCTTTCCTAGAACTCCAAAAGAAACATAGCCCTGCTGACACCTTGAATTTAGACTAGCAAAACCCATTTTGTATATATGAACCCCAAAACTTTGAGATAATACATTTCTGTTATATAAAGCTACCAAATTTGTGTTATTTGGCACAGCTGTAGTTGATATCTCAAACATATGTAGATAAAATAATCATGCACATTAATTTTGTATCACATACTTATGAAAAATAAATTTTTGACAATGTGTTACTATGTAAACAGATGAAATATTTTTATAACTATTTCCTTAATCTAGAAGAGTAAAGGCAGAAGAATCTAAAAACTGCAGAGGCATTGGGAACGCCAAACCGAAACATTAATGAATGAGCCAATGTAAATAGAATTTACTAAGCTCTTAAATATAAGTTTAAGGACATTTTATTGTTATTATTATTCTTTTGTAGAAAGGGAATACTTTTCTAGGAAAAGGCCCATATGTAGTGTTTAACTGCACAGAAAGTACCTACTTTCCTTTTCCATTAAGGCCCCAGAGAGAGAAAAAATAGCAGTTGTGAAGGAACCACAAAAATACATTTATTCTTTTATCCTTAGTTACTCTAATGGATGCTAAACCCTAGTTACTAGTGAGCAAAGAGAATTCATTGTATATTGTAACAAAAGAAAAATAGTCAATGTTGAAAGACCACTTTTTTTATTATTTTCAATCCAATAAAATATTCAACTGTGATGTTTCAATGTTACTAACATAGTGCTCAAAAAAAATTAACACTTCCAAGCACGATTATTTTGTCACAAATAGAGAGACGGACTGGGAAAGAGAAGAGGAAGGATGGAGAAACAGACTGAAAGAGACAATGGTTTCTGGCACCATCTGTCAATATGCTAATAGTTGCTTTTATAACAGCAGCAGGTTTAAGTCAAGAAAATCAAGCATTTGGATGGTTCAACATTGCATCAGCTGTTGTCGTTTTCATTTTATTTGTTGCTCATTATCTTTATTAGGTAAAGACATTGAAAATCACATTGCTTATTAAAAGCGATTATTGAGTGAGGAGGAAAAAATAGATTCCATAAATAATATTTTAGAGCTCAATAAATGACAAAGACAAAAAGTAAAAACGCTAAAGTCATGACATATTTTTGGTATATTTTGGAATTAAAATTTTGGAAATAAGAGAGTTTGAATATAGGAGAGTTCGCATATAGAACTGGGATTATTATAAAAATCGACTGCTTTTTTAAAATCTAATATGAATTACGCTTAAAAAATTATCAAACTTGCTGGGTGTGGTGGCTCACACCTATAATCCCAGCACTTTGGGAGGCTGAGGTGGGTGGATCACGAGGTCAGAAGTTCAAGACCAGCCTGACCAAGATGGTGAAACCCTGTCTCTACTAAAAATACAAAAATTAGCTGAACATGGTGGCAGGCACCTGTAATTCTGGCTACTCGGGAGGCTGAGGCAGAGAATTGCTTGAACCCAGGATGCGGAGGTTGCAGTGAGCCAAGATCACACCACTGCACTCTAGCCTAGACAACAGAGCGCTAGACAACAGAGTATGTCTCAAAAAATAATAAAAAAAAAAATTGTCAGACTCAATTTGTATGGCATGGCAATAGCTCACCTATTATTTTCTTTCCTTTCATAATACAAGCTTTACACTCTAGCTGGGATGGATCAGTAAATGCTTCAAGTTGGGCATATCTTTGTGCCTATCTGAAACTTTCTTCTACAAAACCATCCTGATTTCAAATCTACACTTCATTTAAGGGCATTTTAAAAAATTACTGCTTATGTGAAATTGTGTTGACTTGGAAGACCGGTAGGTAATAAAGAGTTGTGGAGGCAAGAGAAAGATGGTTAGACACCGAAACATACACAGAAACTGAATGTGAAAGGAGAAGGGAGTGGTCAAGAAACCACTAAGTGGATGAATGATACAGTGTGTTTTAAAGTTAGCAATAAAATCAAATAAATTAGAGGAAAAATAAATGAGCTTTACCAAACTTCTGCTTCCTTGCATGTAAAACTCCTTGTAGTAGTTTTTTTTTAAGGAGCCATCACTCTATGTGTAAGTTTGAAAAGGTATTCTCAATTATCTCGTTACATTCACATACCAGGAAAGTGACATTCTTTACCTTCATAATCTCATTTTTAACATTTGTTATTACTGAACACAAACTATTACTGTAGTTTTGTTTTCACAAATCCCTGAAACATAAATGATACCAATATCTTTGATAAGAATGGCTGCTCTGAATTGTAAGCATCTTGTTGCAATAATGTATAGTAGACACTTAAAATGTAGTCATTAAACGAATGAATGATAGGTTGAAAGAATGAAAGTCTAAATATTTCTCTCTTTGGTTATTGTTACATTTTCTTAATTAGCAAAGGAGCAGAACTAGGTTTCATATGGTCAGAATTATAGGCTGGATTATGAGCAGTCATAGAAATTCCTAGTGACATATAGGGATGTACATCACCTAAAATTAAGGATACTCATAATATAACATGAAATATAAAAAGAATGCAGCCTCTGTAACCATTGGCTCTAATCCTGAAAGGTGATCAAATCATGTGTTACCAGAGTGTGTACTTCTTTATGGAAGGTAGCCAAAATATGTGTATGTTTTAATTTTATTTTCCTATAGTCTCTATATGAACTTATTTATACTAAGAAATCAAATATCTTTGCAAAATTTCAAACACAATGAAATGAATTTTATAAAATGAAAACATATAATGTTATATTGTACATCTTTAAGCAGAGATGGCAATTTCATCTGTAATGTTCTCCTGATTTAGGTACCTGAGGTAGCTAAAAAGGTAAGCTAATAAATTGCCATACATTGCCTGGCCAGTTCTAAATAAATAAATTCAAAAATAAAAAATATATAAAGTGGTTAATAAAATAGTCACTTAGTAGTTAATAAAATAGTGGTTAATAAAATAGTTAATAAAATGAATAAACTACACATTTGCCAACATTTTCCCCTACACTTTACAGGCACAATAGGGGCCTATTTATCTAATGCACTGTGACAGTATTTTATTATAGATTGGCTTACTCCTCAGGCAGCGAGAAATAAGGCCAAATGATGTTTTTGTTGTTACTCAAAAACAACATTGCAATGCTATTTCCATGCAGTTATTAATGTGTGTACACACACACACATATATGTATGTACATATATACACACACTCATATATACGCGTATAAGCATATATATACACACTTATGCATTATACACACACATATATATTATTTATATACGCACACCCACACAAAAGAAAGACAAATAGCAGATAAAGTCTTCATGTAGGTGATGGCTGCATCCATTCACTGTATGACTGCTAGTGATTAGCCTCTCAGGGAGCACAATAAAGATGCTTAAAGGACATAACTGCACACGTACTGTTGCATTACACTGTACTTGAAAAATATACTTTACATTTTGGTGACATTGTCATGATGTTTCTTTTAAAACACTACGCAAATTTTATCTCCTGTAAGTAACTAGTGCCCTACTTTTTATAAGCAACTAGTGTGCTATCCGGAGGCCAAAATGTGAACCTTCAATTTGTAAAAATGCAGCTAGGCAAGCTGTAGTTCTCCAAAATAAAGAATATAACTCCTTGACCTAATGGGAAAAAATACAACCAAGTAAATGAGTATAACAACTAGAGTACTGTACTTTCTGCATCCTGTAGTTTCTCAAAGTGTGGCATCTCTTAGATACACCAACAGATGAGAAAAAATTCCAGCTATCCAATGGGTTTTTTCACAAAAAGCCCTGAATGAGGTCCTCCAATCTAACTCATGGTATTTTTTCTTTTCCTGGCTTAGCGGTTCCTCAAATCTTACCTGTAAGTCCACCAAATAATATAATTTTGTTTTGTCATTATTTTTATTATTTTTTAATTTCTATCCTCTTTTTTTGCCATTATTTGGCATTATTTTGATCTGTATTATTATTTGGATCACCATATTATTATTTAATGAAGGTCTGCTGTCACAATCTCACTTAATTCTTATTTATTTCTTGCAGCAAATTTTCCAGGTGGTTATTATTTCTATTGTAAATAGGAAAAAATTTGGTCTTTGGAACATTTAATAACTGGAAAAGTGCACACATTTCATAAGCCACAGACTTAGGATTCAAGCCTAAACGAATGCCACTCTAAAATCAAGCTAGACATGTGGATCCTGGGTTTCCCTTCCATTTTGCAGCTTTAGGGTGCTTTCTTTGAAGGTTGTCTCTTTCCGGGACCTGGAGCATGCCACAGTCAATGCTGTCATCTATGTATGGATACCAGTCTTGATTCTTTTCTTTAGGGTACTTTTAAAACCCTTCCTTCCTTTATCCCACTCACTTTTATTTAGGATTGGCCATATATCTGAAGAGCTTTAAGACTCACACCAGTGGAGTTCTGGTTCCAGCATCCTGGCCTGAAAAGCAGATATCTTTCACTATATGGTAAGTTATTTCTTGCACAGGATCACTTGAAATTGGAACACCAGGATGATGCTGACATTCTAATTTGAAGTCATGTTCAGTCATTTTAGACATAGCATGAGGACAGCTCTCTAATCTGTAGTGCATCAGTCACCTTGGGCTTAAGTGAAGCTCTTTCCTCTTGCTCATCTGTGTTCTGTCATTGGTGATCCTCCACTCTACAGGGCTTACACCAAAGATCGTGAAAGCAGACATCATCTTGGATCCTGTGGGTCTCTACCACGGCATGCAAGAGAGTCAGCTTACCAAAATTGCAGGCTGTATGCCTTACGTCAGGTAGCTTCTGAAAGCACTTATTCCTATCACTTCTATGGCTTTGCTCCTCAACGCCCATGGATCCTTACTGTTGATGTCTTCTGACTTTGATGCATGTGGAGATTTCATGCTTTCCTTGGTTGGTATTGAGACATGCCAGATGAGGGAAGGATAATCTTTGTACAAATGAAAGCATTGTGTGGAAGGCAGGGAAACGGCCAGCATCAAAAGAGATCACATTCTAGAATGCAATGTTGATTGCCTAAAGAGTTTAAAAGGTGATATGGAATATGCGTTCTGCATTTATAATAAGACATTCGGAATGGTTAATTTAACATCCCCAGGAAAAACAAATTATTGTTCACATTTTTCCTTACAGTCTAGGCAAGATTTGCATTTGTGTTCTTCACCAATGATGCACAACAACAGCCCTTGCAAGAGTCACTGCAAGTCACTAATCATGCTGGTACAGTGGATCTTGATGCATCATCATGTGAGTAATGATACAACCAGCAAGAAATAAACTACAGAGATAAGAAGGTCTATTTCATTTCAATAAAAGCTAGTTCCAAAGATCCACCTACATATCATTAATACTGTTGCCGTCTTTTCTTGTAGTGGGAGACATGAAATTAGCCAGGAATTGTGAATTGTCATGACGAATAGAAAGAATCGGTTCCTGGGCCCAGGAGCAGAAAGAGTTGGCTAAGGAGGCACTTAAGCTAATTGGAATTAAAAAAAAAAATCTCCTTTCTACCCATTATTCAAAATCCTCTTTGGCAAATCACTATAATTCACATAGATTCATGATTTTTTGTTTGTTTGTTTGATCTCAGTTCACTGCAACATCCACCTCCTGGGTTCAAGCTATTCTCCTGCATCAGCCTTCTGAGTAGCTGGGACTACAGGGGCATGCCACCACACCCAGCTAATTTTTATATTTTTAGCAGAGACAGGGTTTCACCATGTTGGCCAGGATGATCTCTATTTGCTGACCTTGTGATCTGCCCGCCTTGGTCTCTTGAAGTTCTGGGATTATAGGCGTGAGCCACTGAGCCCAGCCAGATTCACGAATTTTAAATATAGTTTCTCTTCAAATTGTTTGTATAGACTGAGGCCCCAGAAAAGATTTGCCCAAGTTCTTGCATGCCTACTAGTGGCTTTGTCCCAAGATAGTCTTTTTTTTTTTTTTTTCCTGAAGTCGAGTCTTACTCTGTTGCCCACGCTGGAGTGCAGTGGCATGACCTTGGCTCACTGTAACCTCAATCTCCAGGGTTCAAGTGATTCTCCTGCCTCAGCCTCCTAGCAGCTGAAACTACAGTTGTGCGGCATCACGCCCAGCTATTTTTTAAAGCTATTTAGTAAAGACGGTGTTTCACCATGTTGTCCAGGCCGGTCTTGGACTCCTAGCCTCAAGTGATCTGCCTGTTTCAGCCTCGCAAAGTGTTGGGATTACAGGCATGAGCCACCATACCCATCTCCTAAGATATTGCCTGGTCTAGACCTTCTGTCTTACTGCTCAGACATTTGTTCCTCTCTTGGTGCTACTTCTAACTTGTAGCTATTATTCTATACACCAATCAATGTCGTGGAAATGGCACCATAACTGTAAACCTCATTTATTTCACACAGTATTCTATGCGTCACAGGATACTCAGACTTCTAAAATCATTAATATTTTAAAGATACTTTAATTATAAGATTCCTTTTAATATTCTTACCAACACTTTGAAAGCTAGTTCGGAAATAATCTAACCAATACATACATTGTTTTGTGGTGGCCTCGAACGCATTATGGAGACATAAAAGGCCCAAGACACAAAGTCACACTTTTCCCCCTGAGTTCTGAATCAACGAAGAGATAAAGTAGGAGAAGACAAATGGAGATAAGCATATTA
This sequence comes from Ateles fusciceps, assembly GCA_036589455.1. Taxonomy (NCBI): domain Eukaryota; kingdom Metazoa; phylum Chordata; class Mammalia; order Primates; family Atelidae; genus Ateles; species Ateles fusciceps. The sequence goes on along the minus strand of JAZHEH010002417.1, from coordinate 117,115 downwards.
TCTTTATTACTGGGAACTACCAAATCAAGCGTTACTAATTCTAACCTTAGAATCAAGAAGAATTATTGATCCAGTCTCAGGGAGACAATTCTAGACTGTTTTCCACCATGGCACAATGCCTTGGAAAACATGACATAGAGCATCTGCTTTCTAAAGTGCAACTGTCTATAAAACAGAAAAAGTGCAAGGCTGAACTGCAGGTGCACAGCTCCCCAACTAACCGAAATCACCTATCAGGAATTTTATATTTTCCCTGACAAAGGCCAACAAGGGTCCCTAGGGCCAAGAGAATTATTACCTAACGTCTTTTTGAGTAGTTTTAGAATTTCTATTTATAGAATATTAAAATATTTTTGATAGAAGCACTAGTAACAAAACTGGGATGTATTTAAAGGTGAACAAAGTATACACAGCTCTCTTTACCACAGCAAGAGGCTAAAATGATTCAACAAGTTTTTGAGGTTTCCTTATTTGTCATAATTTTCATCTTTAAAAGAATAATGCCCTCACCAAAGACATCAATGGAGTTGTGAAATTAGATAATCTATGCTAAATAACTTTCTAAAATTCATGTGAGAAGAATTTTAATGTGATAACAGAAGCTGTCAGAAAGGCTTGATAAAAAAGGAAAAGAAAATATTACTTACTTCAATTCTCATATTCCAAATGAAGATGTGGCAGTAAAATAAGCAGTAAAATGGATCAGAAAATAACCCCCCACCTCTCAAAAAAAAAAAAAGAAAAGAAAAAGGAGGGCAGGAGAAAGAAAGAAAAGAGCTTAAATTGTAGTTACCAACTGCCATTCAAAGAGTCCTCCCTCGTTCACTGACTAGGCTAGCATAATTCTACAAATCCAACATCAAAACTAGTGTTTTTAGTCCATGGAGCTCCATGAATAAGTAATCAATGACATTATAGCAGAAAACTTGGAAATGTATCTGTGGCCTGTACCATGCAATTATTTCCCACAAATAGCCCTAAAATATAGGTATAAAATGTGTCTGCTGTGATTAAAATTGCAAACAGGCAAGAAAAAAAAAATAGCCAAAATTATGCCTTTCCCTGCACCTACATGCACCTTCTATTGCCATCATGCTAGTGAAAAGAATCATCAACATTGTCCTTGTGGTTCAACAAAGAATAATTACCTAGAAAATACATTAAATGGTTTTGTTCCCCTGAAAATGCTTTTCTTTCTAGACAAGCTATTTTTTCATCACGGATTGAGAATTTCAGTGATTGTCTTTGAAAGCTTTACAATCCTAATAGCACCATTGGAATAAATCACTGTACATCTGGGTATGATCTGTTGATTCTTTTCTAATAATCCTAAATCTCATATTCAAATGGTAGCATTACTGGATAGTAAGTCAAAAAGAATACACAGCACAATGCTGTCATCAAATACGAGGCAACATGACTGAGCATGAATTATTGATAATGAGGTCGTCCTTCAATTTTTACCAGGTCTACTTACATGGAATGAAAAATGTAAGACAATTTATCATAGGAAAGGAAGCAAACACCACAGCTGAAAATTCCTACATAGAAAATATTTAAAATAGATCATCAATTAGAGGAAATTGCTGTCTAAATTATCATAATATCACTGTAATGATTAAGAGTTTAGTTAGCTAAAATTTCTAACAGAAGGTATATGCAGAAAGTTTGTAAAAATGACCTTTTTATTTTAAGGAAGCCATTCCAAGGAAGGAAGATTAATATCATTTCTTGTGACATAGATCGTTTATATTTTCCATGCCTGGTCACTTAACTGATATTAAAAATAATTCCAAACTCTACTGATTAGACAATTATTTTTACAGTGAAATGTAAATTAGGACACATTAATATTATCACAAGATATTTCATGCGAAACTTCCAGTTTCATTTGTATAACTAGGATAAGAAAAACTATTGTACTTTTGCCAAATGCCTCAGGGTCTAGATATCAAAAATAATAAACTCAAACAGAATTATAAAATTCCCAGGAAATATAGCCAATCATTTGGTTTTCTTATAGTGCTGACTGAAACAAATATTACTAATTTAACATGATATAGGTATAATCTACTATAAGACATTTGGAAAATTGTACTGTATTATGGAGGTCTTTAAGTACATTAAAATATATAGAAAAATGATTGTTTTGAGTTTTTGTTATTTCATTATTCTTAGGCTTAGATCACAAGTCTAATTGAATTACAAATAATTAGAGTTGATTTATAAAAAGAAAAATATATAGAATCTCCCCATTTGTTATCTCAGTTAACTTATGAAAGACTGCACTAATAAAGACCTTGTAATCACAAGGTCAGGAGTTTGAGACCAGCCTGGCCAATATGGTGAAACCCCCATCTCTACTAAAAATGCAAAAAATTAGCCTGGCTTGGTGGTGGGCATCTGTAGTCCCAGCTACTTGGAGGCAGAGGCAGAAGAATCGCTTGAATCCTGGAGGCAGAGGTTGTGGTGAGCTGAGATTGAGCCGCTGAGATTGAGCCACTGCACTCCAGCCTGGGAGACAGAGTGAGACTCCTTCTCAAAAAAAAAAAAAAAAAAAGGAAAAAGAAAAAGTGAAGAAAGTGTGAATGTCTAAGCCAAGAAATTCAGTCTGATGTTGTTTCAGTTTTGGTTTTCAAAATGAAAAATAAATATGAGATCCAGCCCGAGAGAGTTAACAAGTACCAAGTGGGAGAGATAGTTGCATAACCACAACAAGGCTGCTGGCTGCTGTGACCATGGCTGACTGAGCAAGGGAAAGAGTGAGAGAAAAATCAAGTTGGAGTGGGCATGAACGTGGTGCCCTTGTTTTCTTCTGTATCACTTACCCACTCCTCCTCTAGTCACCTAGGCCCTATCCTGTAGATAAGCTGATGATTATTATTGTTAGATGGAAGGCCATGAAGTATCTTTGGGTACAAACTCTGCTGAGTGATTGACAGGCAATGTGAAGTCTTCTGTCAATTGGTGATCTCATCTGACAGCAGAAAGGAAAATTAGATCCTGACCTGTCTTTTCCATAATCCCGAATCTTGGTGATGGATCCTGTATTTTTTCTGTTGATTTTCTACTCTTACTCTGTGCAGAGTTCTCTTTCAGCCTGTCCAGCCTTGTACATTTTTAAATTTAATCTGGGGTTAAATTCAATCACTGGTTTTTAACTCTAGTAGGTAAGAATCTGTTTTCCAAGTATGCTACTTTGGCTTACTTCACTCAAAGCAGTAAACAACTATGTCTACATATCTAAGCTGAGCAGGCAGTAACTGGGGAAGAATTCTGATGTATGCAGGACATTAGGCAGGAAATTGAAGCGCAGGGCACCTATTCACACTATGAAAGAAATCTTACCATTATTTACATAAAAGTTCTGGAAGAATGTATGTGAAATGATCATTGAAAGTTATCCTTTGCCAGTTCTGGAAAGGTAAATAGATGTGTTTTTCATCTTATACTCATTGTTACTTTTGTGATTTAAAAAATGCCCCCATGCATTAATTTTATAGTAACAACAACAAAAATAATTTAAATATGAGAATGCTAATTAAATGCAGTATTAAATATCCCATTGAAAATGAAATCAACCTAAATAGTTAGTGGTAAGCGGAACAAATATGTATGTTTTAAAGCATATTATAATTTGTTAAACAAATGTATAAATTTAAGACAGAGATAAGGTGTTGGTAATTCTAATCGATCTAAGTAGAAAACAGTAAAAAAGAGAATAGAGGTTGGTAATATTTTGTATTTAATGTATATTAGATAAGTTTGCTAATCATAGGCAGTGCTGAGGTAATATAGACTGAATGTGTACTTGAAGAGATATTTTGTGTAAAATCTACTGTTAATGTGATGTGGATGGCATCTGGTTATGAAGTAAAGTTAGTCAAGATGTACCACATAACTATTTATAATTTTTTACATGCATTCATGCACATAACATACATTCTAAGAGAGAGTGGGAAACAGAAAAATTAGCAAAAACTAAGAACCATGTACCTCTGGAGGTGTTGGTGCCTTTTTAGCATCAAGTGGAAGAAGCTCGCTGAGGAATTAAGTCAGCACAAAAGCAAGCAGTGCTGGGATACAGAAAGAACAGCGAGATGAGATAACAGTTTTGAAATCCTGGATACATTTGTGTGTGCGGAAGGTAAAACTACCCTTTTGAATGTCCCAGTCACAAGCCAAAGTATCAATGCCTTAAAGGAGGTCTTCATAATTGATTGTATTTGTGCCTGCATTCTTCTATTAATATCACCTAATTAAATGTCCTTACATTTGTTTCCTTCAGTATTTAACATAGAATTCTTATATATGTAAAAACAGTTTACCTATGTTGAGAAAATAAATCTTCTGCACAGACTTGGGCAGATACTTTTTAGAATTGTCTCACGGAATCCTCATGTAATAGATTGTTGTTGTTATCTGTATTTTACAAATAATGTAACTGAGCCTTAGAGAGTTACGAATGTAACTGAGGCTTAACTTGGCCAAGATGAGACAATTTGTAGATGTTAATTTTCAAATCCATGCTTCTTAGTACTAAGTTAATCTGCTTCTTTGTAGCACGTGAAAAACATATTTGTACTACTCAGGAGAGATAATTATATATATCTCCACTTATCCAAAATATTTATAGTTAGATGGAATGATACTAATATTTAAAAGCATTTTAGAATAAATTATCCTAAAATGGGTACATTAATGATTCAAATATAAAACCTGCTATAAAAGAAAGAAGACCAAATTGTAAACTATTTTTCAAAGGTAAAAACATCCTTCTTAATATAGAGAGTATTAAATTTTAAAGCCCTCATTAAGTATTTAAAAGTCATAAAGCTAAAAGAATCTCTTAACTCTTAGCAAATTGAAGAACGATCTCAGAGATAATTGGAGAAATCAAACATAATGAGGAATTAGAAAGGGTTAATTCATAAAGAGAACAGCATTTTAAGAAAAATGCACATTTTAATAATGTATACATTTTAATGAATAGTGTGTACTTTTAAAGCACATAAAATTCACTATAACAAAGAGATAAAAATTATAATCATCTCTCAAGAGAAAAACGCTTGTGAAATTAAAAATATACATACATAATTGAAATCACTGAATTTCATCATCTATGAAATAGAATTACATTGCAATAAGAGAGTCTCATAAAATGCATCAGCTATACATATATTTTGCTACAGGCAGCAAACAACATCCCACAAATGAGAGGAAGGATTATGCAGTTGCCATGAAAAATTGACCATATTACTTCCAAAAATACTACTAATGTATAATGAACAGTTAATTTTGGAGAAACAGGTAGCTATACAGCAATATGATGGAATAAGTAAGTTTCCAACACACATTTTTTTATCCCAGGAATCAAGATAAAAACATTAATTTTTGCATAATCTATGGTAAATAGTATTAATTTTAAAAGCCACTGTGTGATGTAACACTACATACATAATAAGCAAAGCCCAAGCAAATTCCATTTATATATATTTTAAAAGTGCTAGTTCTCCTTGTAGAGATCTTTTAACTCCTTGGTTAGCCATGTTCCTAGGTATTTCATTTTTGTGTGTGGCTATTGTATATGGGATCTGTTCTTGATTTGGTTCTCAGCTAGAATGTAATTGGTGTACAGAAATGTTATTGATTTTTGTGTATTCATTTGTTTCAGAAACTTGGCTGAAGTGATTTATCAGGCCTAGAAGCCTTTGGCAGAGTATTTAAGGTTTTCTATGTATATAATCATCTCATCAGCAAAGTGATATTGTTTGACTACTTATTTGTCTTATTTGGATGCTTTTTATTTCTTTTAGCTTCATTGCTGTGGCTCGGATGTTCAGTGCTAGATTGAATAAGAGTGGTGAGTATGGGCATCCTTGTCTTGTTCCACTTCTCAGAGTGACTATTTCAAGCTTTTGCCCATTCAGTAGCAGTGAATCTGTCATAGATGGCTCTTATTATGTTACAGTACTTTCCTTCAATGCCTAGTCTGTTGAGGATTTTTTATTATGAATGAATATCAGGTTTTATCTATAGTGTTTCCACATCTATTGAGATAATCCTATGGTTTTGCTTTTGATTTTGTGTATGTGGTGAATCACATTTATTGATTTGCATATGATGAACCAAACTGGCATCCCAGGAATCAAACCTACTCAATCATAGTGAATTAACATTTTGATGTGCTGCTGGATTTGATTTACTAGTATTTTGTTGAGAAATTTTGCATCTATGTTCATCAGGGCTTGTAGTTACATCTATTGGCTTGTAGATGTATTTTTTTTTTCTTTTTTTGCTTGTGTCTTTGCCAGTGTTTTTTTTATCATCAGGATGATGCTGGCTTCACAGAATTTATTAGGGAAAATCTCTTCCCCAATGTTTTGGAATAGTTTCAGTCAAATTTGTGCCAATTCTCTTCTTTGCATGTTTGGTAGAATTTGGCTGTGAGTCCATCTGATTCAGGGTTTCTTTTGGTTGATAGATTTTTTCTTACTAATTTAATATTACAATGTGTTATTGTTCTGTTCACATTTTCACTTTCTTCCTTGTTCAATCTTGGGAGGTTGTGTGCTTCTAGGAATATTTCCATTTCCTCTAGATTTTCTAATTTGTCTACATAGAAGTGTTCAAAATAGTTTCTGCAGATCTTTTGTATTTCTATGGGATTTCCTTTATGTCATAATTAGTATTTCTGATTGTGCTTATTTGTATATTCTCTTTTATTTCCTTTGTGAATATACCTAGTGGTCTATCAATCTGGTTTATGCATTTAGAATATTAATTAACAATTTTATTAATATTTTATATGGATTTGTATGTTTCAATTTTGTTCAGTTCTCTAATTTTAGTTATTTCTTTTCTTCTCTTAGATTTGGAACTGGTTTGTTCTTTTTTTCTAGCTCTTCTAGGTTCAATGTTAGATTATTAATTTGAGATCTCTCTAACTTCTTGGTGAAAGCTACGAAACACTGTTAGAGGAAGTCAGAAACAACAGAATTAAATAGAAAGGCATTCCATGTCCATGGATTGGAAGAATCAATATTAAAATGGCCATACAGCCCAAAGCAATGTACAGATTCAATGGTATTTCTATAAAACTACTATTGTCATTTTTCACAGAATTAGAAAACATTTATTAAATCTATATGGAACCTAAAAATATCTTGAATAGCCAAAGGAATATGAAGCAAAAGGAACCAAGTAGGAGCCATCACATTACCAGATTGCAAACTATAGTATAAAGTTACAGAAACCAAAACAACACGGCACTGGGACAAAAACAGACACATAGACCAATGGAACAGAGTACAGAACCCAGGAATAAAGCCACACACCTACAATTATCTGATATTCAATAAAGCTGACAAAAATAAACAATGGGAAAAAGTCTTCCTACTCAATAAATGGTGCTAGATAACAGGCTAACCACAGGCAGAAGAATGAAACTGAATCACTATCTTTCACCATATAAAAAACTAACCCAGAGTAGATTAAATATTTAATTTTAAGATTTTGTAGCATAAAAATTTTAGAAGAAAACCTAGCAATTATTCTTCTTGACAGCATTTATTTGTCTTGACATTCTTTACCCATCTCAGCAAAGAATTTATGGCTAAGTCCCCAAAAGCAATTGCAACAAAAGAATTTTCAAGTGAGACCTAATTAAACTGAAGAGATACTGCACATCAAAAGAAACTACCAACAGAGTAAACAGAAAACTTACAGAATGGGAGAAAATATTCACAAACTATGCATCCAACAAAGGTCTAATATCCAGAATCTAAAAGAACTTAAACAAATGAACAAGCAAAAAACAGTGTCATTTTTAAAAAAATGGGTAAACAACATGAACAGAAACTTCTCAAAAGAAGGCATACCTACGGCCAATTAATATATGAAAAAAATGTTCATCATTGCATTTCAGAGAAATGAAAATCAAAAACACAATGAGATATTGTCTCACACTAGTCAGAATGGCTATTACTAAGAAGTCAAAAAATAATAGACGCTGGTGAGATTTCAGAAAAAAAGAGAATGCTTATACACTGCTCCAGGGAACACAAATTAATTCAACCACTCTGGAAAGCAGTTTGGAGATTTCTCAAACAACTTAAAACAGAACTATCATTCAACCCAGTAATCTCATTATTGGGTATATACCCAAAGAAAATAAATTGTTCTACCAAAAAGACACATGCACTCATTATGTTCATTGCAGCACTATTCACAATAGCAAAGACATGGAATTTACCCAGACAACAATGGGAGATTGCATAAGGAAAAAAAATAATACATATACATTGTGGAATAATATGCAGCCTTAAAAAAGAATAAAATAATTTCCTTGAAGCAAATTGGATGCAGCCAGACGTCATTATTCTAAGCAAATTAACATGTTAACAGAAAACTAAGTATCACATATTCTCATTTATAAATGGGAGTTAAATGTTGAATACTCAGGTACATAAAAATGGGAACAGGAGACTACAAGAGGTGAAAGGAAAAGAGGGGTGTGTTGGCTAAGAAATTACCTATCAGGTACTATGCTCACTACCTGGGGTGATGCAATCATCTTTACCTGAAACCTCAGCAGCACACAATTTACCCATGTAACAAACCTGCACATGTACCCCCTGAATCTAAAATATAAGTTGAAAGTATTTTTAAGTGCTAAGATTACATGTAATAGGAGGTACAACTGTAGTATAAATCAACAGACTCATATTTAAAAAACTTTCCTAAACACTTTATGTAAAGAGTACCTGAACTTGGGCTAGTTACTTTCCATCACTGTGCCTCTGTTTGCTTAGTTATCAAATAAAGATAATAATAGTGCTTAGCTTCAAAAGATACTGTGAATATAAAATAAAAATATAAATAGAAGAATTTATGCATAGCTCCAGAACATTGTTCTTGTTCAGTAAATATTAGCAATGAAACTCATTAAATTATAATTAAGGGGCTATAAGCATGGACTAGAGAGTTAATAAAAATGAATGCTAATTACAAACTAAACTCAAACTTCTTCAGATATTCAGAAGTATATGTTTCCAATCTGGAAAATAATACTTGGTGAATTTCTTTATCTTCAGACTATACATTTCCACCTGCTTTTGAAATTGTTTCTGTAGATTGAACTGACAAAGTGACTTATGAACCATGATTCTAGGATTAACAGTGTTGTATTTTTAAACTCCCACTCTTCAGACTTATTTAATAATTTTAGTACCTTATATTATAGGATACAGTGATAACCATTGTGGTATGTTTTATGTTTAAAAAAATGCTTGCTGTTTCTCTCTTACATCAGAGTTGAATATATGACTGGCTTTGGACCATGTAATGCTACTTATGAGCAGAATCTTTATAGCAAGCATATGGTTTGTGAAGTTCTCCTATTCTTCTGCCGTGAAAACAATGTTACAGCTAGAGGTTGCTTCCTTAGTTTGACTCCAAAAGTCCAGATGACTTGGAATAAAATTAAACCAGAGTCATGCTGAATATGAAAAAATAAATTATTGTCTGCCATTATTGTTTATAGGCTAGCAACATTATAGTATAATCTAGCTAGTGGTTACTGAAATAGTTATAATAAATATTCAATTTTCTTTTACTTCCCTAGCATTACTCCTCATTAGCTGTTTGTAATCCTGCATCCATCTGTAGCTATTAGCATTAACTAGTAGACAAATAACAGAGAGAAATAAAATCATCTATGTAGTAAGAGAAGCTCCAGGACTCAGAGTGTCCCAAAAGTTAAAGGGACTTTATGTGACCAAAGGGTCAAAAGCCCACAGATCACTTCAGATGAGCCCAGCCCAATTCAACTTTGGTTGAGCACATTGCACTGTGTCCAGGACTTGCCTAAGTAGTGGAAAAACTGAGGAATAACATAGTCCTCATGTTCAAGGTTCTTTCAGTCTAATGAGAAAATAAAACATTCTAAATAGAGCAAAAGATCCTATGTTACAGTCAGATCGGGGAATCAGCCTGTTGTTGTTGCTTCTTTCATTGTACTGTTACGATAAAAGAAGTGGTCATCTCTATACAGAAACCATCCATAGAAGATAGTAGCGAAATGAATCACAGCAACAGTAGAAACGAGATACTCAAACCGGGGGAAGGGACTGAAACCAAATCACTGCATTTGACAGTTAGTGAATACCAGTGAAACCATACTGAGAATATTTTCTGACTAGATATGAGGGCAACAGTTTGATTTTAAGCAGAATGAGGCCTCAATGGAAAAGAAAAGTGGATCAAATTAATGCAGCTATTTTTTTGGGGGGGTGATACTTGTTTATAAAATATGATGCAGACTACAGATATATGCCAGGTTTGGTAAAATGGAATGGTTTATTAATTTAGCATTTTGGAAAAAAAAGTAGAAAAAGTACATAACTGATAAATCGTAGTTGCAGATAAGAAATCAAATGATGGGATCAAGAGTCCAGGTCATGAGCAGGGCCAGTAATCACTCATCTGAGATTAGAAGCAAAGATATTTAAACAGTCAAGTATAAAAGTAGTGGAGAGTTGATGTTTTAGAGATTTTATGCTTAATGGGTAACCACATTTTGCTGGAAAATTAGACCCCAGTTTCGTCTCTGTGGGTAAAGATGACAGAGGTTATAAAGGCCTGAGGTGAATGGTAAAGCTTGAGAATAGAAAAGAACATAAACCAAATAAAATAATTGGTAAATCTATAGCAGAACAGTTGAAATATCCATTTCTTTTTTACACTGCAATTCTATCTACAGAAATTTATTCAAAAGAAATAACCTGAAACATACAAAAAGTTTTGAGCAAATTTGTATATCACAGTTGTATCTTGAGAAAAACTAAAGATATCAAAACTATGATGATGGTTTTAAATTACAACTTCTTAAAAAGAGCTTACAGTGATATGGAAAAATACTTGTGTGCAAGATTAAATATGTAGACTACCCATGTATATGATATATTCATTTATTAAAGATCGATAATAGGTCAATCGGTAAAGGGCATAAATACTATACATATGTATGTATAAATATTATATGTCATTATATATTATATTAGTTTTTTCTACATTTTCTACATTTTTATACTGAAAATAAAGTTATTTTAAATAAAATAAGATACACCTTATGTTAAGTCATAGCCAAATGGCAGAAGATTTTAATAGATTGTTGAAGCAGAGCAATAAGCTTGGAATTTGTGTGGTTATTCACTACTAAGAGTTTTACTTCACATACCCAAAGTCTCAATGTATTCTTAATTATGAAAGATAGAACATTCAGCTTGGGGAACATAGGGAGCTCCCATCTCTACACATAATCTAAAAATTAGCTAGCACAGTGACACATAACTGTGGTCCCAGCTACTAGGAAGCCTGAAGCAGAAAAATTTCCTGAGCCCAGGAATTTGAGGCTACAGACAGCTGTGATTGTGCCACTGCACTTTAGCCTGGACACCAGAGTGACACCCTGTCTCAAGAGAAAAAAAGAAAAGATAAAAAGTGAAAGAGAAAATAGTCAAGTTAACCAAAATTTTCATGGAGGTAACCATAGATTAACCCTATGAAGTCCAGTACTTCTCAATTTATTATTCACTAGACTTTCTTAGGTATCTGTGTCAGTCAATTTTTGTGCTGCTATAAAGAAATACTTGAGGCTGGGTAGTTTATAAACAGGTTTATTTTGGCTTATTGTTCTGCAGGCTGTACAGGAAACATGGTACTAGTATCTGCTTCTGGTGAAGGCCTCAGGAAGCTTAAAATCATGGCAGAAGGTGACTGTGAGACAAGCATACCACATGGTGAAAGTGGGAGCTAGAGATAGTGGGAGGTGTCACATTCTTTAAAACAATCAGATCTCACATTAACTCATTACCACAAAGATGGCACAAAGTCATTCATGAAGGATTCACCTCCAAGACACAAACACCTCCCACCAGGCCCCAGCTCCAACATTGGGGATGACATTTCAATCTGAGATTTGGAGAGGACAAGTATTCAAACGGTATCATTCTTCTCCTACCCCACAAAATCTCATCTTTCTCACACTTTATAAAATAAAATAATTAATTCCCAGTAGTCCCAAAAAGTCTTACCTCATTCCAGCATCACTCAGAAATCCCAATTCCAAAGTCTTAAGTCTCATCTGATACTCAAGTCAAGTTCATTCCACCTATAAGCTTGTAAAATCAAAAAAGTTATTTATTTCCAAGAGACAATGGTGGTACAGGCATTAGTTAAACATTCCCACTCCAAAAGGGAGAAATCTGTCAAAAGCAAAGGGCAGTAGTCTCGGAACAAGTCTAAAACCCAGCAGGGCCTACATTAGACCTTAAAGCTCCAACATTATCCTTGACTCCAAGTCCCATATCCTGGTGATACGGTTTAGCTAAGAACCACCCAAATCTCATCTTGAGTTGTAGCTCCCGTAATTCCCAGGTGTTGTGGGAGGGACCTGGTAGGAGGTAACTGAACCATGGGGGTGGGTCTTTCCTATGCCGTTCTTGTGACAGTGAATAAGTCTCACCAGATCTGACAGTTTTATAAAGAGGAGTTCCCCTGCATGAGCTCTCTTGTTTTCCACCATGTAAGACGTGACTTTGCCTCTCATTCGCCTTCTGCCATGATTGTGAGGCCTCCATAGCCATGTGGAACTGTGAGTCAATTAAACCTCTTTTCTTTATAAATCACTCAGTCTCAGGTATGCCTTTATTAGCAACATGAGAACAGACTAATACACCTGGTGTGAGGAGTACACTCCCAAAGCCTTGCACAACTCTGCTCCTGTGGCTTTTCTGTATGCAGCCAATGCTACTGTTCTGATGGATTGAAATCCAATGCCTGTGGCTTTTTGAGGCTGAGATTGCAAGCTGTTGGTAATTCTACCATTCTTGGGTCTGGAGGCTGGCAGTCTCATTCCCACAGCTCCACTTAGCAGTGCCCTTGTGGGGACTCTGTATGCAGCCTCCAACACCACATTTCTCCTCAGCATTGTCCTGAGAGAGTTTTTCTGTGGGGGATCTTCCTCTGTAGCAAGCTTTGGCCTGGGCCCCCCGCCTTTTCAATACATCTTCTGAAACTCAGGGGAAAGCTGCCAAGTCTCCTATATTCTTGTATTCTGTGTACCTGTAGGCTCAACACCATGTGGAAACCACCAAGCCTTATGGCTTGCACCTTCTGGAGCAGTAGGCATGTAAAGTGCAGCCTCCTAAGGTGGCAGGACTGACCCCCTAAAACCATTCTTTTCTCCTAGACCTCTGGGCCTGTGACGGAAGTGATAGCATTGAAGATATCTGAAATGCCTGTTAGGTCTTTTTCCCATTGTCTTGGCTATTAGTGCTTAGTCATGCAAATCTCTCTAGCAAGTGGTTGCTTCACAGCTTGCTTGGATTGTTTCTTTACTACAGGGCCAGTCTGCAATTTTGTATGCTCTGTCACACTTTTAGACACCAGTTCCAACTTTATGTCATTTACTTGTTCTCATAATGATCATAATCTGTTAGAAGCAGGTCACACTTCAAACACTTTGCTACTTAGAAATTTCTTCCACAAGTTATATACCCTAACTCATCACTCTTAAGTTCAACTTTCCACAAATCTCTAGAGCATGGATACAATGCAGCTATTTTTTTGCTACTGTGTAACAAGGGTGACCTTTGCTCCAGTTTCCAATAAGTTTCTCATTTCCATCTCTGACCTCTTCAGTCTGGCCTTCACATTCCATTTCTCTATCTAACCAGTCTCTAAGAACTTCTAAACTTTCCCTCATCTTCCTGTCTTCCTCTGAGCTTTCCAAACTCTTCCAAACTCTGCCTGTTATCCAGTTCCAAAATTGCTTCCAGATCTTCAGGTACCATCTTTAGAGCAATGCTTAACTCCGTGGTACCAATTAGTATCATGTTAGTCTATTTTTGCATTTCTATAAAGAAATACCTGAGTCTGGGTAATTTACAAAGAAAGCAGGTTTATTTTGGCTTATGGTTCTACAAGCTGTACAAGAAACATGGCCCCAGTAACTGTTTCTGGTGGGGGTCTTAGGAAGCTTACAGTCACGTGAAATGCGATGGGGAGCCAGACATATCACAATGTGAGAGAGAGAGAGAAGGGACATATCACACTATTTTAAACAACCAGATCTCACATTAACTCCAAGAAAGAGCTCACTTATTACTGTGAGAATAGTGTTCACTAGGGACCTGCCCCTAAGACCCAAAGACCTCCCACCAGGCCCCAACACCACATTGGGGATTATATTCTAATGTGAGATTTGGAGGGGACAAATATCCAAACCATATCCGTACCTAAAATGCAAATTACGATTAAATGGAGTCAGGGTGACAATTTGTATCTCTAATAAGTCCCTAGTTGATGTTCATGTTACTGGGAAGCTTGGGCCACAATTTGAGTAACAAGGATCTTGTCTATGTAAGAAATTCATTAAGAATTAATTCTAAATGATTATGACATAGTCATTTGGATGTTCAAAAATAACAGCAAGATAAAACTCAAAGAAAAAGTGATTTCCCATCAAAGTGATAGAATAGTATAGAATAGTATGGAAGCTATCTTAGGAGAAAGAAATTTTCAGAAAGAGCTTCCTATCTCCTCAGGATTAGTAGAAATAGCAAACTGAACATCAAGGCTAGTGAATCCAGCTATAATAATTTTTCTTTCTCACTTTAATTTTTATTGATAAATATATTACCAGTAGGATTACTAATATAATAAATATGCTATTTAGGAAGAGAGAAAAAGCATTGAATTCAATCTCATTAGCCCTAGGTATAGATTTAATTAGGTCAATGGAATAACTTAAAATACCTGAAGGAATATGGAGGGAATTAGTTACAAACAGAAGTAGATTTACCACAAAGCTAGTGAAGCTTATACTTCAAGGACAATCAATTGCATAGTCATTTCTGGGGTCCTGGTCATAGCAATGTATTCCATGTCACAATATATTTATATACAATTCCCAAAATAGGATAATTTAATAAAATTGGTTTGATCCATTGTCTTCTTTATCCAGATTTCAATTCTGTCTTATTTTTCTTTGTATCATGTGGCAGGAATGTTTCTCTGTACAGCTGAGAGGATTGTTGAATTGGAGATGCATTTAACTAGGATTTGGTGGGATACGTTTATATAGTTTATAGTAAATTTCAATCATAATTATGTTATTTCTAGGCTTACTACTATAGGAGTTCTCTTCCAATACCCCACCCCTGACTCACCCAGCATCATTTTTTAAAGGTACAGAGAGTTATAGCATGATAACAATTTGAATTTTTACACTTCAAAATCATACAACTCAAATGAAAAAAAAATGATACAGATTTCCAATTTGACCATAAACAAATTTGTTAAAATTCAAAAATAAAATATGCTATTAATAATTTTTAACAAATTGCTTTGATGCAATTTTGCCAGAAGTGACAAAAATTATCTTTATCTTATATCAATAGAAAATATTTTAAAATTCTAATTTGAAGGAAAAAGAAAAGCTTGTGTATTACCCAAAATATGGGAAAGGGATTGTGAGCGTTTATAATTTTGTACTTAGTATTATAAATTATAGAATTTATTTAATTTAAGCAGTATGTTTTTATTTGGAGAATACATACATAGGTTTTAGTTTTATAGAATTTATAATTTATTTTGTTTAATTTTCTCATTAGAAATACATATTGATTTTAAATGTAATTTTGTATTTATCGTATTTAATTTTTTGTCTTTATTAAACAACCTTCGCTTTATAAAATATACAAGTCCCACAACACCTGGTAAGCCCTGGATGTAATCACATCATTTCTCTGAATTTGTTTTCTCATTTATAAAGTAATAACTATCACTCTGGGCTAGAGGAAGGATTAATTGAAATAGTAAATGTGTTCAGTATATGTCAGTAAAGGTCAATAAATGTCAGTTGTGTTTTTTACCATTACATGTTTATATAGTCAATATTTTAGTTATTGACAGTTACTTCTTTCATCCATCCAGCCTAACTTCCCTGCTCAGGAAGATATCTAACATCAAAATCAAGTTGTTCTAACCTCTGCTAGAAATTCTTTCAGTGATCCCTATTTTCTACAAGACTCATTTATAAAACTATTTTAATTAAAACTTTTGATGTGTATATTTGAGATTTACCACATGATGTATTGGGATACATGTATATGTACGTGTGTGTGTGTGCACGCACGTGAGCGTGTATATGTATATATATATATATACACATATGTATGTATATCTTTTTTTTTTTTTTTTTTTTTTTTTTTATGGTTACTTTTCTAGTGAAGCAGAATTACATATCTATCATATCACATACTTCTTTTGATGAGGCTCTTTACAATTCAATTTCCTCCTACTTCTCTAACTGCATCTCTTAAAATTTCAACCTTTCACAATTTTCAGATACAGTACATGTTTACATGTTGGAGATCCAAGCCATGCCCTTTTACTTTTCTCTCCTTTGTATATGGAATCCCTTTTTTTCAGAACTCTTTCTCTCTTTCATAACAATACAAATGTCTACTCATTCTTTAACAGTGATCTTAAATCTAGATTGTATAAGATAAGGATTTGCACTTATCTTGTGTCTTAGTCATCTTTCTGCTGCTAGAACATGACAAACAGTAATTTATAAAGAATAAAAGTTTATTTGTCTCATATTTCTGGAGGCCAGGAACTCCAAGAGCATGGTGCTGGCATTTGACAAGTGTCATTCTATAAAAGAAATGGAAGGGCCTGGAAGACAGAGAGAAAATTGGAGCTTAACTTATGCTTTTATCAGAAGCCAACTTTCACAAAATATGGCCTTCATTCATTCATGGTGGCTCCACCCTCATGACCTAATAACCTCTCAAAGACCCCACCTCTTAATTCTTTTACCATAGCATTCAAGTTTCCAACACATGAACTTTTGGGGGAAAAATCAAACATAGCATTGTGTATCAATCATATTCACTTAGTGAAAATATTGTTAAATATAGTAGGCAACATCTCATGAACCAGGTGTTCCAAACCAACAGCAAGAAACTCTCAAACTCTTTATATGAGAACATGCTCTATGTAGCATTGTTTGTGCAGAACATTGTTGAAGGCCACATAAATGAAACGAGTAGATAAAATATACAAGGAGCACACAAAGAAATATTTGGAACAGTTAGGCAATTTATTATGTTCATTTTTATTGTTGAACAAAAAAGTAGAAATGAACTCCTACAGCATGAATTCATTGTGTAAATTAAAACATATACAGAACAAACATTTTCACTCAAAAACAAAAATGTTTAATACATTTGAGTGAGTGCCTGTAATGAGGAGAAGAGTGGGGCAGTCCTGGAAATGCTACATGAAATCTCTAATGCCTGAACTCATGCAAACACAAGATTATGTTTTCCCCATTGTTATTTACATCTCTTTCAATATATTTTGTCTGGGGTGTTGAAATTTACTTAGTGTCTTAGTCTGTTTGTACCGCTATACAAATACCTGAGACTAGGAGTTTTATAAAGACCAGAAATCAATTTCCTCAAAACTCTTAAGTCTTGGAAGTCCAAGAACAAGATACAGGCCTGTTTAGTGTCTGGTGAGGGCCTTAGTCTTAACTTTCAAGATGGTGCATTCAACATTGCGTCTTCACATGATGGAAGAGCAGAAAGTCAAAAGAGAACTATGTGACTTCTGTCTAGCCCTTTCATAAGGCACTAATGTAACATTTCCAGAACTGCCCCACTCTTCTTCTTATTGCAGGCACTCACTCAAATGAATGAAGGCTGATCCTTCATGACTTAATCACTTTCCAAAAGTCCTCACCTCTTAATACCAGCAAAATGAGGGTTAAGTTTCAACATGAATTTTGGAGAGGACACAAACCATAGTAATTAATGGATTCAATGTCTCTCCGAAGGTAGAAACACAACCCTGTCACTGTCATCCAAAAATACTTATTTAAAAAGCAGATATTTTAACTGTATTTTAGAATTACTGAATGAGAATATATTCTAATAGAGCCTAGAAATACATGTTTTGAAGAAGCAACCCGGGTGTTTTTTTTTTAAATGTTCTTTGAAAACGATAGACATAAACTGTGGGACACATGAAGTCAGAGTCACCAGAGTCTCATGGACACAAGTTCTTCAAGAGATGCTATCAACCATTCCTGACATTGGTTAAACATCATAATTACATAATTATTTAATAAACATTTGTTTAAAGACTAACTGGATTAATGATTTAATGAATGACATTACTTCATAGAGAATAGATAGGTAGAAGAAATCAAGACTACAAAAAAATATTATAAATCAAACATATGTAGTTAGAAAAACCTTATTTTACACAATAATAGAGCTCCAAGTTCATTTATCAATGTACAATTAACATATATACTTATATATACACATTTGACCATACATATGTACCATATATGTATATATGTATACGTATATGAGAAACTTCTCCAGTTTCTAACAAAGAAAATTAATAGCATGCATAATTCCAGAAGACTAAATGCTAGCATAATAGCATAGATGTTTGCCTGCTGTGTATATGCCTAAAATTTGCATTAGTTTTTGCATCCAACTTCCTTAATAAGATTGGTAGTCCATTTGGAGTAGATTTGAGCCAGACTTTAAAATAATAATTTGCCCTTGACTATATAGGTCAACTTCTCCTGGGAATTTGTGCCAGCTCAGGAAATTTCAAAATGTTCTTTCATTGAAATAACTGTGTTCAAGCAAAGGGCATGCTGGGATTTGCCATTTTGGCTGCCATTACAATTACCCCTATCAGTATCTATGCACAGATGCTCAGTGTGGGTAACTATTACTGGCAGGTTATGCTGGCAGCTCATACAAATGAATAATCATTGGCTCATGATCACCTCGACTCCCTAGATCACTTGGAATGGCCCAGCTGGGCTAAGTAGGAAATCTAGCTAACGAGAGGGATTTTTTTTACCCTCTAGTCATGATCCATAATATACAGGATTTCACACAACTGTCTTTTTAAAAGTTTATCCTAAAGTTTTTAAAGTTATTTTAAATGTTTTTATTTTTATCTTATTAATTAAAAATTTATATTGGGTATAAGACAATCGTTCAGTGAAGAATTTCGGTTTTGAAATTCACACTTAAATGGGACATTACTTTTTCCTGTGGTGCTTTGTCCAATTGCTAATGAATGCATCAGTCCAGCTGCTCACTGTGAAATTGCCACCCTTGCACTACGCATACAATAAAATAAGGAACACAAGAACTGTTATTAAAGCTGAACAGAAAATGCTATTTTTAAATGATCCAATCTATCTAATAGCAGCTAAGTAATGAAGTAAACATCATTAGTAAACTTTTCAGCCTATATTTACATTTTACTACCTTTCTCCCACCCCATTTCACAGAGTTTCTGAGGATACAGTTTACTCTTTATGCTTAAATTGTCGATTTACAATTTATTGGGCCATTAGCATCAAGAAGATATGTGCACTATATTCAGCGCTCTTACTTCACGCTAAAGAACCACACAGAGAGGAATGGGAAAAAGAATCACTTTAATGTGTCTTCATCAGAAAACATGATGGTACAGTGTTCCTAGATCCTGTGAGAGTGAGGAACTTTTAAGACCAATTAACATCTAACCAAAACATGATAGAACAAGTTTCCCAAACCTTCTTCAAAATCTGACTCAATCCAATGTCTTTGATCTATGGAAAGACATTATACATTTTACATTTGAGATGGTGTAAATATAATACAGAAAAATTCCTAAAGTCTTTTATCTTGAATTTCTATATATAATTTAAAGGGAAATTATAATTTCTAATTAGGAAGTTAATAGGAGTATTTCTTGAAGTGGCTTTATTCTTACCTGAGGAGTACTGTAACTTCTTTATTGACTAAAATTATTACTGTATTATAATCTCTATGGATTTAGATCTTCCTTTTCCTTTTTCAGTGTATGATTGGTTACTTTAGCTTCCAAAATGTGGCAGTATGCCATTGATTTCCATCTCCCAGCCTTTATTTTGCATTCTTCTTCAGCTGCACCTTGAAATTCAGAATTTCTACTATTTGCAGCTTTCTTCTATCTCTTCTTACAATTCTATATATTTGCCCAGGTAATCTCCCATTTTAAGAGTACAATCTTTGACATACTCATTTTAATCTATGTCTTCAGGTCATTTCTCTACCTGAGCTTCAGTCTGAAATAGCCAGATGACAACACAGCTTGAAATTCAAATAAAACCCTAATATTCACTCTGATTATTTTCTCACCATATCTTTTTTTTTTCTGCTACTCTCTGTCATTTTACATCATCACTATGTATCCTGGTCAGCTAAGAAACCCTGGACATATCATTGATTGATCCTACTCTCTCATCTTTGATATCAAATCAACCACTAAGTCAATATGAATCTTCCATGCTTTTGTTTACATTTCACAGTTCCATTTCCCATTAGCTTAGTGAAACACTAGCAACTGTTTTGTACATGAGAGCAATGCAAAATTAAGCTTCCTGCCTTGGTCTCAGCACTCTCCAATTCATTCCCCACAATGCATCAAAAATAATCCTCTATTTGATTTTGCTACTCCACTGTAATAGCTCAATCCCTTGATACTTTTCAATTCTTAGGATAAAATCCAAGTGTCCTAGTATGGATTGCAAGATTCTCCATGATCTGCCTTCTAATCTATTGCTAATCTTGTTCTTAGACTCCACACCATAGATATAATGAGCTACTTTCAATTTCCCAGAGAACCATTCATTCCTTTGGTCCAGGCTTTGTTACGCTGCTGTTACCTGGAACATTTTTAGTTTCTTTCTGTCAACCCCTATAACACTATACTCACTAAGTGTCTGTTCTACACTTTTTCTCCCCATACTCTTCTAGATTTCAACTATTAAAATATTTATCACAATATGTTGAAAATTATTTTGCTAGCCATCTCACCCACTGGGTCTTAATTTCAGTGAGGGAAAGGGTCTGTTTCTTAATGTCTACTTGGTGTCTCCAGTATCTATTTCCCTATATATAGATATATGGGTACTTGTATAGATAGAAATATATATATATATATATATGTGTGTGTGTGTGTGTGTGTGTGTGTGTGTGTGTGTGCGCTAAGTGAATATTTTTAATAAATATACTAATATATGTTTTGGAGTTTTTCCACATGAAAACTAATCTAATAAAATACTTTTTTCTGTTCTGAAACCTAGGGACACCATTTTTAAAAATAAAAGGATTAGTCTATAAATCCCTGTATTATTTACTGTCTCTGGTCATCCTTTATTTTCTGAAACAATTTGATACAAATATATGTGCCTTGAAAACATACAGTGTTTCTCCATTTTTATGAGAGAAGTAAAAGGTGTGCAACAAACCAGAAAATTAGAGAAAAGAAGGAATTTTTAAGAGAACCAGATATGCTGATGATATAAAAGCAAACACCTGTGAAGCATAAGATGCAAATAAGAAAACTTATAAATTTAATTTCATTCAAATATTAAAGACATAAAATATGACTATTTTTAAGAAGTCTTACATATAAACAACAGTATTACATTCAATTTGGCCTGATTTTATAAATTAAAACATTATTTGATTTAATATCTAGACAAAGTATTTAAGACAGTATGTTTTTAGCTCTATCATATAAATGACAAAATTGAAGCACAGGGTAAAACCTTTACACAAATCATGGAGTCAGTAAATGCAGAGGTAGCATTCATACTCAGATCCACAATTCTTAATTTCATTCTTGGTCACTGTAAAATACATCAGCATGTTTTTGTTGTTATTGTTTTGTGTTTTTTATTTGTTTGTTTTGTTTTGTTTTGTTTTTTGAGTTGGAGTTTTGCTCTTGTAGCCCAGCCTGGAGTCCAGTGGCGCCATCTCAGCTCACTGCAACCTCCACATCCCGGAGATTTTCCTGTCTCAGCCTCCCAGATAGCTGGAATTATAGGCATGCACCACATGCCCAGCTAATTTTCTGTTTTTAGTAGAGATGGGGGTTCTCCACATTGGTCAGGCTGGTCTTGAACTCCTGACATCAGGTGGTCTGCAGCCTGGGCCTCCCAAAATGCTGGGATTACAGGCGTGATCCACCATGCCCAGCTATCAGCATGTCTTTAATTAGAATGTACTATACTTTCAACTAGCCCTGGTCACTGGATTAGACAATTATCCAATTCTCTCCACTTATCATTCATACATCAAAGTTCTATTTTATGGTATAATCATTCATAATATATTTAGAAAAATTTTCATTAAATACAGAGTACTAGATTGTTTAAAAATTTAAAAACAGGTTGCTTTTTAAATAAAATTTTTTGTTTTTTATTTCCATAGGTTTTGGGGGAGCAGGTGGTGTTTGGTTACATGAGTAAATTCTTTAGTGGTGACTTGTGAGATGTTAGTGCACCCATCACCTGAGCAGTATACACTGAACCCAATATGTAGTCTTCTATCCCTCACCCTCCTCCCACCCTTTTTCTGGAGTTCCCATAGTTCATTGTATCATCCCTATGCCTGTGAATCCTCATAACTTTTATAAATAAGTCTTTGTCACACAGATATGAGATAAAAGACATAGCACTTATGAAACAAATAGAAACTTTTGAGTTCCTCAGCAACAAAATGATATTCATATTCTTCCAAGGGAGTACCTCTACAATCAATAATGATCTCCTCCAATCCATTTTTGATGCAATAATCAAAGATGTTTTTCTAAAACTCATATAAGTTTATGCCCTTACCAGTTTAGAAAAGGTAAGTGTTCCTTCATAATTACAATGGCCATGCTTTGTTGCTTACCTTGCATACATTTTCCCCCTCTTCTATGCCAGAAGTTTTAATTGGAGGTACTTTTACCCTCTGGGGAACACTTGGCAATGTATGGAGACATTTTTGGTTTTTACAATGGGGAAGAGGATGTAACTATTATTGAGTGGGTATAGGACAGGGATGTAGCTAAACGCCTTCAATGCATAGCACAGTCTTTCACCACAGAGAATTACTGGCCCAAAGTCTTAACATTACCAGGATAGTGAAACCATCTTCTATGTTTGACAATATGTTATTTCATTTATATTAGTAATGTGATTAGTCACAAGAAAGAAACAAAATTCACCAAATTAACATATAAAATATTTTATGATTTAATCCCTGCTGACATCTCAATATTATTTATTGTTACTCTACTTCCTTGTTCTGAATTACTTGCCATTTACAAAAATTATGCATGTATCTGCCAAGATGAGATAAGCTGTACCACATTGAGAAACACCTCTAAAATACCAATTGCTTACGGTCACAAACTTTATTTCTTATGCTACATGCCCAAAGTAGATTGATAAGAGTGTTCTCATTGTACCGAAAGAAATTCAAGCAGATGGAGACTCTATTACCTTAAGAATCTTTTATTTCATGCTGAGTCTTCAGGTTTCAGAGTGGCAAGAGAAGGGAACATGGAACATTGCAACCTGGCCCTTAGTTGCTTCTATCCAACAATAAAATACACGACTTCCACTCATATTGGCCACAACATCTTGGCCAAACTAGTCACATGGTTGTGGTCTTACCAAAGGGATATTTTCTTGGAAGAAAAGAGAAATTAGAACTCTTAGTGAGCATTAGTAGTATCTATTCCTGTGGGTTATTTTTTTCCCCTTGTTTTCATGACTCATATTTAAGTTTAATATAATGCATCACTTTTTAGGTAAAGCCATCCTGATTCATTTATTTTTTCTGGACTTGGTTAGATGTCTCTCTCTGCTGCCCTTATCACAACTTGTACATAGATCTCATATTTAGTACTTGTTATTGTGAAAGTCACTAGTTTGCCTCTGCTTGATGACTGGTCCTTGGCAGTGAAAGTTTCTTATTTATTGCTAATTTCACAAAATCTAGCATACACAAAATGCTTTAATTAAACTGTTTGATACAAATGCACAAAATATCTCTTAGTCAAATTATACAATAAAACACATAAGAATCACTCATTTATTTTATTTTTTTAATCAAACAAGAGCCTCTTGCCTCTCCAGGTACCTGATGATTCATTGACTTAAAGTTCTATCCATATTTTCTTATTTCAGTATGAGAAAATGGTTATTATGTCTTCATAGCATCATAAAATATAATTTGAAAGTATTGTAAAAATCATGTTGTATAAGTTATATCATTTTTAGGATACCCAAGGCTACAATTTTTATTTAAAAAAATGCCATTACTAAGTAAAGATAAGAGAAATTATTGAGGCTAGTCAAACTCTTGTTCAACCTAGATTGCCTTCAAGCAACTCAAGTATCTTCAGTTTTAACTGCAAACAGCTTTCAGCAGTCCCTGAATAAAAAAAAAAATGATCTGGCACACAGTGGTGAATCTAATGGGTCCCAAAGAAATTCAAAATTGTTTGAGAAAGATTGAATTCTCCCCCTCCTGAAGACACAGTTTTTTTCATATTACTGCGAACAATATTTACTTCATCGCTGTTGCAGAAATGGATTGACCTTATTCATATACTAAAACTCTTTCCTAAATAAATCTAGCTGTATAATTCAATTCCAGGGAAAGGTCACTGGACTAAGACTCAGGAGACTCTTTCTTTTCCAAATCTTGCCAGTTTTAGTCAGGTCACTATGATTAAGTAACTAAGATTTTTCTGAGCCTTAGTATTTTTTTTTTTTTTTGGAACAAAAGTCAATTTAGTAATCGTTGTCCCATTCATTTTTATTATTAGCAATGAGTTATTCGCATTAGTGTAGTATAATATAAAATGTAAAACTAAAAATAAATATAAAGTCATTAAAATAGTATTATCATTGATGTAGCGTAGCAGTTAGAATAGACTTGCATTCCTTACAATATAAGCTACTTAACCATTGAAACTCTTTACCCATTGAAAAATAATCATAAAAAGGAGCAATAAACAAATTCGTCCAAAAAATTAAATATACGTTCAATAAATTAAATTTAAGTTCAATAAATGATAGATATGTAAAAGTATAATTCCCAGAAAGTATAATAATAAAGTTTAAAAAAAATAAATTATTAATGTAATTTCAGTGGAATGTTAAGTAAATACATGCACTGTTAGTTTTCCTGAACTAACTAATAAAGGCAGATAATTTAGCTTCGTATGCAAAAATACAGAATATTTTCTTTGGACAAGGGACAGTAAGCCTTCTTCTGAAAGAATATTATTGTACCATTTAAAAATCCAAGATAAAAATAAATTTAATTTAAAAAATACAGGAATATAAGAATTGTTTAATAACTATGCAATTCAGCATCTATTCAACCAGAAAACCAGAAGAAACTATTAGGAAATGAAAGAAATGGAAGGAGACAAAATCATAGCAACGAAGAGAAACAGTGATAATAAAATAAGAATCTAAAAACGTTAAGCCCTGATTCTTACTCCAAAGCAAAAATTGTTTCTAGAGAACAATTTTCAGTTCTAAGGAAGTTAGCTTTAATGCATGATATACATCATGCTGTAAGAAGCAGTATTTTACGGTGCTTTTAAGAATGGGGACGCTGTAACCCAGCCGTGCCACCAAACAGCACTATGCCTAACATCGTAATGGGAACTCAACAAATATTAGCTGCTTTTGCTATTGAGATTTTTGCGAGTGTTGTAATTTTGAACAATAAAGATTAATCTACAAACAAGAAAGATAATTCTGCAGTTTACTCTGAAGCCATAGGTTTACATCCTCAGGAATGACAAAGTAAGACAAAGGAGACAGAAAGCTGAACAGATCCACTTGTTTCTTAAGCTTGATGGAGCTTGCAAGGGCCTGAAGCAGGAGTCAGAGTTTGCTGTAGGATTTCAAACTCTTTTCATTAAATACAGAGCTTGTTCAAAAGTATCACAGTTCCCCTATGATTGTAACTACTCAGTAAATATTAAACAATCAATAAACTGTTAACTTCCTCTCTTCTTCTCTACCCTGTGGATAAAATGCAGGGGTTCCTTGAAACCTACTCGCAGAAACTCACTGAGTTGAGTCCTCTCTTCGTTTTGGAGGGATTCACCTACTGGGATATGTCAAAAAGCTGAAGTAACTGCAGAAACAAATGTCTGAATCCAGTCTTCTCTTATTATAGCCCAAATATCAACTGCTGTTATTTCTCCTGGGATTTCTCTGAATTCACCTTTTTTCCCCCCTTGGTGTTCAGTACATACAAACATCAAATGGAGATAGTTTACCATCTTTTATAATTTTTATTAAATCAAATGCACTGTTGGGGAACCTAAAAGTGGTAAAAATAGAATGTTGGATTATTTGTGAATTCATATCACTTGGAATAAAACTATAATAAAGAAAATTGATGGTTTCCTTGCTCTATCATTTCATATTAATTTCAAAGTGAAATTTTGTGAATTATACTTTGTACAAATTTTATATTTCATTTTTATTTTATATATATGTGTCTATACATGTGTGTATGTGTGTATAATAATATGTATACATATATTTCATTATTTTTCTGAAAGAAAGACCAATGTTAGCAAAGTTTTTTTCTATAGTACCAGAGAGTATATATGATAAGCTTTGTGAGCCACATCTAATCTTTGTCACCTATTTATTCTGTGTTTTTTTGTTTGTTTGTTTCACTTTGTTTTACAACCTTTTAAACATGTAAGCAACATTCTAACATGACCTTACAAAAAACAGGCTACTGCTGAATGTGGCCCTGGGGCTATAACTTGCTGACTCTTCAGTTAGATGCTACATGCACCTTACCAACAGTCATGCTGAGAGTGAAGATGCACAGGGAGTGGGATACATGTCAAAGATAAAACTGGTTTTTTCATTCTTCTGATCTTGTAAACAGGCAAGAAAAAATATGTACTGAATGGACTTACATTTTCTGGCACTGAAAATATATACTTAATGATACTCAAATTTATATACGTACTGACAACTCTACAGTGACTCCCCCAGCCCCCCGCAGTGATCCCTGCTTCCTGGTAATCATCTTGTCCCCTCCCATGAAATGTGTACTAGGTTTTCTGATTTACTTCCAAAAATTAGAATGTTAAAGAAGAGATGGCTGGGTGCGGTGGCTCAAGCCTGTAACCCCAGCATTTTGTGAGGCCGAGGTAGGCAGATCACGAGGTCAGGAGTTTGAGACCAGCCTGACCAACGTGGTAAAACCCCGTCTTTACTAAAATACAAAAATTAGTCTGGCTAGTGCACACCTGAAGTCCCAGCTACTCGGGAGGCTAAGGCAGGAGAATTGCTTGAACCCGGGAGGCGGAGGTTGGAGTGAGCCGAGACCGCACCTAGCGACACTGCAGCCTAGCAGCAGAGTGAGACTCTATCTCAAAAAAAAAAAAAAAAAAAAAAAAAAAATAGAGATTGTATGTCAATCCTGAAATTAGGTTGTGAAAAGACTGTGGCTTTCATTATGGATGTCTTTTCTTGTCTTTTTCCCTCGGCTCTTTCTATCTGGAGAAATAAGCTACCATGTTGTGAACAGACCTACAGAGGGCTTACGTGGTGAGAAATTGTGTCTCTGGCTAACAGCAACTTGGTTTGCCAAAACGCACGATGGTGAACTTTGTAATAAAGCCTTTGCCAGTCAAGCCTTGAGAGAACTGCATACCTTCGATGGTTAATTTCATGTGTCAAATGTCTGGGCCATGGTACCTAGATATGTGGTCAAATAGTATTCTGAATATTTCTATGATGGTGTGTTTGTTTGTTATTTTTCTTTTTTGGATGATATTAACATTTTAGTCAATGGACTTCAAATAAAGCAGATTCCCTTCCATAATATGAATGGGTTTTATTCAATCCATAGAAGGCCTTAATAGAACAAAAACTGACCTTCCCAAGCAAGAAGAAATCTTGCCAGCAGAATGCCTTTGGACTCAAACCGCAACTCTTCTCTGAATCTCCAGCCTGCCTGCCTAGCCCATCAGAATTTGAACTCCCTAAACCTCACATTAACCAACTCCTTAAAATAAATCTTTCTGCTTCTGCCTCTCTCTGTCTCTCTTTTCTCATACAACCCGCACCAACACAGACACACACACCATGTTGGTTTTATCTGGAGAACCCTGATGAATACAGACTAATACAGGCTCCATCTGACAACTTGACTACAAACTACTGAGAACAGAAGCTACAGGCACACGGCCAAGTTGCACCTGAATCCTTAATCCACAAAAAAATGTAAGATCATAAATGCTTTTTGATCTATCTGCTAAATTGTGTGGTAATTTGTTACTTAGCAACAGATAACTATCACAGATATGCTTATATGAGTATATAGATCTAGCTTATTTAAATGTTTTTATTTCTTCTTTTGAGAAAGCATATTCTCAAAATATATTTGCCCCTAGTGTCTAAAACATGTATCAAGAATTTGTAGATATAAGTCAGCGATTTTTTTAATTAGTTGATTTATATTTGGAGATTTCTTTTTATTGATTTTTTTAAACTTTTATTTTTAAGTTCAGGGGTGCACATGTAGGTTTGTTACATAGGTGAACTTGTGTCATGGGGTTCTGTTGTACAGATTATGCCATCACACAGTTATTAAGCCTAGTTCCCAGTGGTTATTTTTCCTTTAGTTTTTGGAGACGGAGTCTTGCTCTGTCGCCCAGGCTGGAGTGCAGTGGCATGATCTTGGCTCACTGCAATCTCCACCTCTCGGGTTCAAGTAATTCTCCTGCCTCAGCTTCCCGAGCAACTGGGACTACAGGCATGACTGCTATATTCTTAAACACTTTTATCACTTAGCCATATCCTGAGCATTTTGCTTTTACATAAAATATAAGAAATTTTTACGGCTTACAGAATAGACTAGGTGGTTATTTTCTCACCATCCCCTTGGACAGAATAAAGGCATCTTAAGGTAGCGGTGGAATCCCATGACATCATCTTTGTGATCAGGCATGGCCACTCAGAACAAAACCTCATGGCATCATTATGTTCTGATCCACAGTGGTACTGACTGAAATAATTATTTTGCCTATACTTGGAAGATAATCAGCTTCAAGCAAGATAATTCAAGACAATCAAATTAATAATAAAATATCTAACTCTCTGCTTACATGGTTAACATTAATTCAACCAATGTGTTTCAGATACTTTCATTAAGCGTTGTTGGGCATTTGACAATGGACAAGTACTTCAAAGGTAAATAAGACATACTTCCTGCTACTAGTTATCTCATGTTTTAGTATGTGGTTCACATACAGGAAACAGGGTATTGAGTAGAATTTTCTAGTTGTTCGAAATTGCTGAGTTGTGTCTCAAGCAAAGAGAAGATGCTGTTTGGTATTCTATATTCTAAAATACTTGCCAACGATGGAAACTAGACCCTACCTTCATCCATACTGAGAAGCAGCCTAGCTAGCTCTCCTATTTTCAACTATCACTTACATTAATCTTCCAGTTCATTTATAAAAATGACTTTTGAAAGAAAGAAAAAAAAACCTGTCAGAATCTTGGTATGTTAGCCTCTTGGTATGTGGAGACTGTAAGAGCTCTCCACACTGACCTTCACCAAAATAGCTAAATTGGTTAAAAGACATCAATAGAAACTTTTAAAGAGATTAGAGGGTGTCAAGAAAGGGGACATTGCCTTTTCACTCCCCAGGGGCATGCTAAAGAGCAAAGACAGTTGAACCTGATTCAGTCATGAAGTCAAGTAGGTATGGTGATGAAGATCTTGGGAGATTTTGAGGTATATATGGAGAGTGAGAGACAGAAAGAGAGACAGAGAGAGAGTGTGTGTGTGTTGCCTGTCAATCAATGCAGAATTATAAAGGCAAGAGATTTCCTGGATCTGTCAGTAGGGTAATTGGTTTATTGTGCCTAAGGAAAAAAAAATGAAGTGACTCTCACATAAGTTTCTTAAAGTCTTCTGCAACTATAGAAAAGGGCACAATGGTTCACCTGGCTTCATGTGAACAATCACAGAGTGAAATAGAAGTGAAATATTTCACATGGAGTGAAATAGCTAAGAAGCTGGCGAGATAGCTCCAGGCCAGTTGGTTCTATGATTCTTTCTATCAGGGCACTGGAAAAATGGACTTCTGGTATGAGATAATAGGTACAAGTACCTGAGAGCATTCTTGGCAAAAGATATGACCAACATAGATACTCTCTAGGAAAACCACATACACTGTGGATATGAAGAATGTCGCTAGATTTGGATTCTCCATGCTGTAAGCAAATACAAACTAACTGAGCAAACAAAAAATAATTCAGGCTTTTGAACAAAAGGTTACCAGGCATATAAAATAACTTTTGCCAACATTCTCATTCTCCCAACCCCCATACTCTCAAAACACATGGTGGGATAGAAGGACACTGCATCTCAGAACCCAGACCACAGGCCCTCAATCTCTAAGGTACAAGCGTGGGAGGAGAAAACCTGATGCAGTGTGTGGGGCTATCATTGCCAAGAGCTCTTGGCTAGCAGTAGTTGGTGGGGTCCAGAAGATGTGTCTTTGAGGGAACTTAACTTAAACCAGCCTCAAGAGAAGGCGATGTCAGAGGCAACCTTAATTTTTAATCTAGAAACTACATTGAGATTCTCATGCTGTGAAAGGAAGTTAGAAATAGCTAAAATTGATCCTTGTCTTTAGCTATAGCTTATGTAAAACTATACACTTCAAAAGGTAGAGAAAAATTCACTTCATCTTTGGCTATAACATGGGCCAAGCTTCCCAATGGCTCACAGACTATATTTACAACATTTTCAGTAACACAATGGGGATAGCAGCTTGAGCTACCAAAATGAGAGTTGGATATGGACTAGGGTCCATGTGGATCAAAGGAGGCAAACACAGAATTATTACAGGAATGAACACAAAAAGAATAGAACAAAACTAAATAAATCTTCTCCTTGAGACAGCCCTGCATACAGAAATTCCAAAGCCCATGAGGAAAAATAAAACTTTGATGAAACTAGGTAAACATTAAGTGGATGACTTCACTGCAAATGAAAGCGAAAATAAAATAGTAACCTTAAAAATGATATTACAATAGTATAGGGAAAATGGACAAAAAAGAATATTTACAAAGAAAAGCAGAAAGGATTAACAAGCAAACAAAGACAGGAAATATATAAATGTAGGTGGATATAAAAAGTAATTACTTAGAAATCCTTGAAATGAAAAAAAAAATCAGTCACTAATTATTTAACTCATTTTCTCCTGCTTTAACTGAATACTACTGACAGGACCATTTAAAAAGCAAAAACAAGAAAAATTTATTTATTTCATGGTTCTAGAGACTGGGAAGTCCAAAGTCATGGTGCCAGCATCTGCTTGGCTATCGGGTAAGGGTCTCCTTGCTGCATTATTCCATGGTAGAAAGCAGAAAGACACGTGAGCACAGTAGACAAAGAGAAAAACTGGGTTCAAACTCATTCTTTTGTTTGGAGCCCCTTCCTGAGACAACTAACCTATACCTGTGATAAAGGCATTAATCCATTCATGAGTGTAGAACCCTCATGACCTAATCACATCCTAAAGGCCCTACCCCCAATACTGTGATAATGACAATTAAATTTAAAAATGATTTCTGGAGAAGACATTCAAACTACAGCATTAGTATATAAAACTCAATAGCTGTTTTAACCTCTGGATACGAGAATTGATAAATTAGAATATAATTCTTTGGAGTGTACCTACTACAACAGATAAAATCAAAAGTATAAATAGGTAGCAAACAGATGGACAGAGATAGAGAAATGAAAGAACAATTTATTGAGGGGGAAACCTTCAGTTTTGATGTTGCTCCATGTTTCTGAAACTCTATAGACTGTTATTCTAACTTCTTTGTTCATTTAGTCATTCCTCCCTAGGGGACGTGCATAGACATTGTATGATTGATACATTTGGGAAGAATAACTAGGCATGCTTTGCTGAGCTCCTACTCCTTTCTCTCAGAGTGGGGACAGGGGAGGGTGTGTGAGATGTTTCAAGGAGCCAGAAATCTTCTTCACTTCTCCA
The DNA here is from genome assembly GCA_036589455.1 of Ateles fusciceps. Taxonomy (NCBI): domain Eukaryota; kingdom Metazoa; phylum Chordata; class Mammalia; order Primates; family Atelidae; genus Ateles; species Ateles fusciceps. The sequence continues at coordinate 85,120 of JAZHEH010002417.1, read as the reverse complement.
AGAGGGTAACGTGCCTCCTCCCGTATGGAGAAGCCTGCCCCAAGGTCAGCACTTTCAGGTCCAAATGGAGAAGTGTGATTAATTCTGCAGTTCATTATTAGAAAACCCATGTGGTTAGCATACACAGTCATGTCCTCTAACCTGGCCTCTATTAGTAAGAGAGGAGTTCTTTTGTCTCCATATGCCATCCATATGATCTATGCCTCAAATGCTTTAGAACCCAAGCAGGAAAAATGGAAGAAATTTAAGAAGAGCCTGTCAGAAATCCCATTACTTGCATGGAGACTATCTGTGTATATGTATTTGTCAATTGAGTTTCTTTCTGGGTCCCCCTCTTCCATCAATATTTTATTTCATTGATAAGTTTGAATAGAGGTCTAAATCTGCTATGTCTTTTGTGGTGTTGGAATAACATATGTTAGAACATTTCTGGCAGCTGTGTCCATTTTTCTTGAGAACCTTGAGGATTCAGTTTGTCAGTAGTTTGATTTCGCTCTCTTTTTGACAAGTAAGACCACAGGGGACATGGTAAAGTTTGGGTACTGTGGGAACATCACCATTTGAATTGTATAAATCTCACGACCCTCTGTTAAAAAGGATTCAGCAGACTCCATTATTTCCTAATGTTTAACAAATGGGATTTTCTCTGAAAGCTACCTGGGTTTCTTTACAGTATATGAGCCTTATTCTCTTGATGTATTAAAACAAATTCAGAGTGAGCAAAGGGTACTCAATCAAGAGAAAACAATTCACTGAACTCTGAACACAGCTGGGATTCCCTAAAGCTAGCACCCTTATAGAGTATTCTGAGATTTTATATTCATATCCATGCCTAAGTAAAGTCGAATGGATGAGTTCTGGCCCATGCTGCCAGCCTGACAATGACTCTGTATCCCTAATATATCTTCACATGCATATTGTACCAAACAGAAAACTTTTTATATAAGTAGACTCATAAGAAAGTTATGTATAGCACAATCATAAATATATAAACTTTAGATACATAACTTCATCTACATGATGCTCCATACATAATCCTATGGATCAGTCATCATTTTTCAATTCTCTGGAGTGGCCTGTTTACCATCCCCAAGCAAATCTCATACCCACATCCCAATTCAATCCACCGACAGCTCAGAAATTGCTATTTGCCTTCAGTTAGGCACCAAAACTACCAAAGCTGCAACACTAAACCCACTAAAACTGACACTTAGCTTTCTCCTTAGTTTGCATTGGACAGTTGATTCTGATATTCAGTCTTCACTCTAATCATATCCTTGGGCCAAAGACTGGCATGGCAGGAAGATAAAACCATAGAAAGCTACTGTGCATGCTCTGGAATATGTGCTGTTATTAAGGCAAAGTCTTGATGCATAAACTGATAAATGTGAGAGATGTGGGAAAGAAGATAAGATCACCTACAGACTCAGACATAAACCATTTGGGTGTTTATTCTGTCTCTTCGATATCTTTTCATTCCAATAACTTGTTGAGCTCAATGAACTCAGGTGCTAAATTCTATCATATGCTTTCCCTTTTGGCTTCTCAGAAATAAACAATGGGAAGATATATTATAATCAGGGGGAATAAACATAGGCGAAAACAATTTCAAGCAAAGAAGTAATTAGAAAAGAGCTGTAGAATTTGACTCAAACAACCCAGATTAAAGACATATTACTCAATAAAAATTAAGCATGTCCCTAGTCTTAAAAAAACAAGAAAAAAAATCTGCTATAATCAATTTACTATGTTATGCCTTATATTTCTGCTTTTTATGATTAATTTGTAAACTCAAGACACAGCTTCCTGGACATAGGATACAGGCTAACTAAATGTTGTCTTTTTTCACTCATTAGCACATTCTCTTTGTATCTCTCTATTCAAATTTCCCTCTCATAAGGACAGCAGTCATATTGAACTTAGGGTCAACTTTAACCAACTATGATGTCACCTTAACCTAACTTCATCTACAAAGACCTTCTGTCTTTTCTTTCTTTCTTTCTTTTTTTTCCTTTTGGGATGGGGTCTCATTCTGTCATCCAGGCTGGAATGCCGTGGTGCCAGATCTCAGCTCACTGCAAATTCTGCCTCCTAGGCTCAAGTGATCCTCCCACCTCAGCCTTCTGAGTAGACCTTATTTTGATATAAAATCATATTCATAGGTTCTATGAAAAGATAGGTCTTGCAGGATACGGTTCAACTGACTACAAGTGTCATACAGAACCTTGTGAGGGATAGCATTAGGAGAAATATCTAATGTAGATGATGGGGAGTTGGATGCAGCAAACCACCAGCATGGCACATGTATACCCATGTAACAAACCTGCACAATCTGCACATGTACCCCAGAACTTAATTTAAAAAATAAGAAATTCAAGTGACCCCCTTTAACATTGTGAATAACTCTTATACCTCCTACACAGGCATAGATTTAAGGGGTAGAAATTTTCCATACTTAGCATGATTTCTCTGGATTGATAGAACTATCACAGTGTGATTCTTTTCATCTGTCATCAAAATTAGGACAAGCAGAAGGGTACACTTTCACAAGGCTTCATGGGAAGGTAAAATGACTGATAGTGCATGATGGTTGAAAGGATCTATGAAAGAAATACCCTCTAAAAGCTTAAAGAAAGACTTGAGAAGATACAGGGAGAATGGAAAGTGTAGGGAAGGGACTATATGTCCATCAATAGAAGGGGGGAAAGAGTGTTGTGATAAAAGAAATATGTATATTCCAATAAGGTGAAAAATATATTCCCAAAGATGATGTAAACCCATTCCTCCTATGTTCTCATTTTATAACTGAAAAAAAAATATACACACAAACAAACCCTGGACATAATGCAACAAGCAAAACTACTCTGAAAGAGAGAAAGAGAAAGCGCATTGCCTAGGGTTATTCATACTTAACTTGCAGAACAAAATGGTAATGAATTCCTTGGATTTCTTTAACCTCCCATATACACCAGAAAGGGGAGCTCTGGAAGCCTTAAATCCAGATTGCCAACCAGCACACACAAATAAATGCTTCAAGTAAAGCCTGTTTCCCATAGACAAAGGACCTGGACAAAGTGCCTTCCCAACACAAAACCACCATGACCTTGTGAATAAAAATTGTTTTAGACCAATTTCTTTTCTGTGTGACAAAGTTAAAAGTCATATCTATCAAAAAAATGTAATATATGTCATTTACCTGTGCTGCAAGGAGGCTTTTACATATCTGTATGTGTATCAGACTCAGCTAGAGTTAAATTTTTGCAGTTTATCTGCATATTGACAGTGATTGAAACCTTGATTGGAAACAAAATCTCCAGAAGACAATAGGCTGTCTTTCATGAAAGAAAAATCCAAGCAAAATGCAACATTTTAAGGACAAGCAAATGAAGCAAATAAGCTTGCAAAAGAGATTATTTGCAACAGGCATAAGTCTATGAAATACCATAAAAAGATTGTGGATGCTAATATTCAGTTAAGTGGTAGTTTATAAAATCTCAGTCAATTGTGCTGGGCTTTAAATATGATAGCTGCTAGGTAAGCATTGTCAGTCAAGACAATAATTAGTCATCTATTTGAAACTAGCTGAAGTAATTTTTCTTTTTTAGAAATGCAGCCATGAAAAAATAAGGAAAATATAAAAGCATCACACATTTTTTAGAAGAAAAATTGAAATAACCATATGAGAGTTCATGTTTTATGGAGCAGGCACAATATATTACTTGCACAACAGAAATAAATGACTAATTTTGCCTATTTCAGTATCAATATTTGTGACTCAAAACCAAAGAACTTAACATACTTTTTTTTGAACTAGCTCACATTCTTATCACAAAAAAATAACAACATTAAAAGAAATTTCATGTATTTGCCTGTAAAGGATATATATAAATATATTAAAGTGTTATATTTAAGTTTTACCAATCCTAATAGTCTAAAAATTGCTACTTAAAATACATTAGAATTTCGTATAAACTTCCTTTGGGTGTATTTAACAGAAAGTGTTAAATCTGGGATATGAGAGCTTGAAAACTATTTTCACACTTTATTCGGTATCTTATTTCTTGCTCTGCTAAACTACTAACAAATAGCTATGATACTCATTTCAAGAGTAACTTTAGAAATGAGTTGTTTTTTATTTATCTCTTTGAATATACCCCAGAGCTTAGAAAATATATTTTCCTGGGCAGAACAATCCCTTTTGGTAAGTTTTGATCAGAGAAACAGTGAAATGTCTTTCCACTGATTAGGCAGAGTGCATAAATTCCTTACCATAGGAGTCTCCTGCTTGGACATTGGCATGATCTTCAAGAATAAGGCTGAAATGCACAAATACAGGATAAATAGCACTCTATTCATTCTAGAGCAAAAATACTTTTATTTAAATGGATGGATTATGTAGTTTCCTGGCTAAATTCTTTGATCTATAAAGATTCATATGGAAAGATTTATTGAGAAGACAAAGAGGTAGGAACAGTCAAGAATGTGGAAAACTAGGGATATGAGAATGGAAATCTCAAAAATTCCAAGAGAAGTTGTATGTGTGTGACTAGACTACAGGAGCATAAAATGGCATTCAAATAGGAAGAGCAAGTGTATTAGTCAGCGTTCTCTTAGGGACAAAACTCATAGGAGATATATATATATAAAGGGGAGTTTTTAAGGAGTATTGACTCACACCCTCACAAGTCGAATTCCCAGAATAGGCCATTTACAAGCTGAGGAGCAAGGAAGCCAGTCCCAGTCCCAAAACCTCAAAAGTAGGAAAGTCTAACAGTGCAGCCTTCAGTCTGTGGCCAAAGGCCTGAGAGCTCTGGCAAACCACTGGTTTAAGTCAAGGAATTCCAAAGCTGACGAATTTGGAGTCCAATATTCAAGGGAAGGGAGCATCCAGCATGGGAGAAAGATGAAGGTTGGAAGACTCAGCAAGTCTACTCTTCCATCTTCTCCTGCCTGCTTTATTCTAGCCATTCTGGCAGCTGATTAGATGGTACCCACCCAGATTGAGGGTGGGTCTGCCTTTCCCAGTCCACTGACTCAGATGTTAATCTTCTTTGGCAACACCCCTCACAGACACACCCAGGAACAATACTTTGAATCCATCAATCAAATCTAGTTACACACAATATTAACCATCACAGAAAGAGAAATTAATGTTTGGGGATAGAGGAAATGCTTCTTCCCTATTCCTTAAATATTCTTCCATATAGCGTTTTCCATCCAAGTCTTCAAAGTTTTTATTTTTCTTTACCAATTCACTCAGTGCTGCCACTGCCTAGAGAGAAAAAATTGACAATAAATGTGAATTAGAAAGGACCATAACATGTGACATGTGAGTTAAAAGAAAAAAACTGGGCTTATATACCCAAACCTCACCTCTCTATTTTTCCTTTTTCTTTTGAGGCAATGTCACCTGTTGTGGCAGCCCAAAGAGATGGGATGGACCCCTATATAAAATCTGGTTTGAATGTTGAAATTTATAAAATCACACACACATACACCAAGAGCGTATGAAAAAACTTGTTACTGACATGATGAGGCTTTCTGTGGAGATCAGGGCAACCTCCTAAGTAATTCCTTAAATTGCCTGAGGAGCCAGGCTAGGTGAGTGGCTTTGGTTTCTATTGTATTCAGGGGTGGGCTTACATGGCACTTTCTGTGTACAGGCGCAAGCCAGGGCAGGCATGGTCTTAACAGTACCAAAGGATAAAGCATCTGGGCTTTACCATAGGTTTTCTTAGATTTGGAACAAGAATAGAAGAGGAATGAGTGGAACTTAAAAGCTGTTAGCCATCGTCAAAAATGAAGTTGGACTTCTTAATACATTTCCACAGGAGCATGTACTTCCATCTTCTCCTCTGTATCAATCTCACAGGGATTGGTCTTGCAGGTGAGAAACCCTGTCCTGGTCCACTATTGCTTGCAATTGGATTGGTAAAGTTTGCTTAATTATGCATTCAAGATAATTTCCTGCAAAAATAGGTGAAATTGTTTAACCTGTTCTTTGTCAGTGCTGAAAGTCATGTGTGTTAATTCCTTGACAACTTCTTTGCCTTATTTCTTGAATGGTTTATATTTTGAACATGGGAGAAGATGCTACTTATTGCCTGTAGCCTCCTCCCCTTTCAGAAATAATAAGATAGAAAGAACCCAACCATAAGAAAAGTTGTAAAGACATGATCAAATAAAATTTCAAATTTTAAATTTTTAAGGTCTATTTTAAATTGAATCTTTTAATTGAATCTTTCAAGTATCTTTGCATGTAATACTAAATTAGGAAATGTGAAAGAAATATTCCACAAGATAGATCTTAACAGATACTCATTTCTTATTTCTTGGACAAGTTTATACTTGAAGATTTTAATTTTCAGAATTAAGTGACACAATTTCTGAGAAAAAGGTAAATACCACATTTGTAACTATTTAGCTTGATTAGGGTATAGGGATCACATTTATTTAATATGTTTTATCCCCTATAAGATCCAGAGAACAGTGATTCTGTTGTTCAAAACCACATCTCCTGTACCTAATGTAGTTTTAATACATAGTAGGTGTTTAATAAACTTCACTGAATTAAATTACATTAAAAATAAGAAACATGAATTAAGCATATTTTTATACTCCTGTGAGTGGAGAAATTGTAAAAGATATGTCTTTTTAAAAATGTATTTCTTTTATCCATTATTCATCAACAATTATTTTATTGGTGTATATATTGGTGTATATATATTTATATTATGTTACATTGTTGTTATATTACAGAGAGATCATCTACTATATTAGTTTTCTACTGCTTCATAACAAATTAGTATGCATCTAGGGGTTTAACAACATACATTTATTATCTTATAGTTCTGTGACTCAGGAGTCTGGGTCCTGGTTAATTAGCTTCTATGCTAAAATTTTCAAGAGGAGGAGATTACACGTGTTGTTAGGATTCATTCTTTCCCAGAGCTTGGAGTCCTCTTCCAAGCTCATGTTGTTGTTGTTGTTGTTGTTGTTGGCAGGAGTTGGTTCTCTGTGGTTGTAGGACTAAGGTCTCATTCTCTTGCTGGCTGTTATTATTTGGGTTCTGCTCTTAGCTCCAAGAGGCCATTCTTGATTTCATGCCATGCGGCCATCTCACAAGCCCTCTCACAACATGGTAGCTTACTTCTCTGAGACAAGTATGAGAATTTCTGCCTATCGTCTGCTAAGACAAAGTCCTATGTAAGACATACAATCACGGTTGTGACTGTCACATCACTTCTACCATATAACAGAATCATCAACGGAATGACATCCTATCAAGTTAGCCATATTCTATTCCCTGGATATAAGCCATAGATCATAGTTACACTCAAGGAAAGGGGATTATACAAGAGCATGAATTCCTAGGGTTCATCATAGTGTGGATCTACCACACTTAGGTGAAGAGAAAACACACGTTTTCTAAAGAAGAAATTGAATGGTGCGCACTATTACAGCATTTATAAGAAACTACAATTATGTATATTTTACTATACAAATACACCAAAAATATATTTGGAAGGTATAAATCCAGTATTCTTGGGTATTAAAAAATAAACATAGCAAATCCACAACTTTTGTTATTTGTTCAACTGATAGTTCAAAACTAAGAACTATTGTATTAGTATCAGGGTTCTCTAGAAAACAAATAGAATGTATATGTATATATCATATATACACGTATATAAGATAAATTACCCTTTTATATTTACACTACTTATACTGATTACATACTATGCTATATATTATATATACATTATATGTATATGTGTGTTTATATATATAAATACAAAGAAAGAGAGAGATTTATTTGAAGGAATTTACTCACACAATTGTGGTGACAGGCTAGTCTAAAATTTGCAGGGCAGGCAAGCAGGCTGAAGTCCCAGGGAAGAGTTGATGTTGCACTGTCCAGTCTGAAGGCAGTTTAAAGACAGAATTTTCATTTCCTCAAAGGGCCTTTGATGTTTCTCTTAAGATCTTCAACTGATTTGAAGGGTTCTATTCAAATTATGGAAGATAATCTATGCAGTCTAAGAATTTAAGTGTTAATTGCATCTAAAAAAATACCTTCACAGCAACACCTATTGATGTTTGACCAAAAACTGGGTACTATAGTTTACTCAGGTTGACACATAAAATTAACCACCATAACTATTATGGAAAGTTTCTCTGTCATCTATATTTTCAGTTAGGGTTGCCATTCTTGTCTACATTTCCAGGGCAGCAGCTGAGAAATAGCATTGCTCCACTAAGCTGTCTTCATAAATAACAGTTGATGATTCTTTCCAGCTCTTCAATTTCATGCTGATTTTGATGATGATATGCTCATAGAATTATATGATCTCTTAATGCTGCAGGAGAGGCTTCTAACTCTCTTCTCTCCTGTTGCCAGTGAAGATTAAAAAATGTTCTACTGTCTAAAACTATGAGCAGGTGGTTATAAGCAAAAGTAGTTAATGTAGATATCTCAAGGCTTATTGGCAAAACCAATCGCTTTACTCATAAAAGTGGATCTTTATCACTGTGGCATCAATGACATAGCATTATGATATTTCACCAGGTGATTGCTTCCGTAGAATATTGTCAAGTTGCCATATTCCTTTTTATCAAAGATCTATTTGAAATATACGATATAAGTCATTATAAAATGGCATTATATTAATACATCAAAAACATACATTATGAATTGGTATATGTAGTAGTATGTAGATTTTGATAACTACTAAGTATTCTCAGCATTTAAATAGTTTATCAAATGACCTAAAATCACCTGTGGTAAGTGCCTCCTATTAATTTCTGAGTTCCCTTTCCTAAACTTTTAGTTTTCTATACTTCCTTAGATACAATGAATTTGGATTCCACATGGCTATATACTAGATACATATATGATATACATATATATATATATACTCAAAACATTATCATTAGACTATGTTATTCATTTAGCAAGACTAGTCTTACATGAAAGCATGTAACATTTTGGGATAAAAATAAATCATTATTTTATTTGTGACAAAGAATCAATCATATATTTTTCATTTGCAACTGGAAAGGAAGAAAGAGATAAAGAATAAAAAACTTCTGAATCTCAGCCTCAGGAAATACCAGGTAAACTTTTAAAATGTTGTTGCCTATCAAGTACATAGTCAATATAGCAATAATATGAACAATGTTTTACTTTTCCTTGTTTTTGAAGACTGAAACAATACCTATTAGCTAAAGCATACACAAAGCCTTAAGCAATTGGAGAGTTGTTTAAAGAATCTCCTTACATGGTTATTCTGAGAATGAATGGATATTATGTGCAGAAAACTCTGAAACTGGGTAAAATCCATTATGTTGTTCCAGTCCCAACTACAAGTTGAATTTAGAGGAAACAATATGGTAGTACCAGTACCTGACCTGGCTCTGGCATATGGTATGCTCACTGTGGTCTTCAGGACTGAATGACTGCCAACACAGAAGGATGGATTGGAGAAGATAACTCATACTAGAGGGAAAGATAAATGCTTGACAATTTAGAATATATCTGGTTCAGTCTCCATGGACAAGAGTCACTGAGAAGTAAATGGGGTTAGGGATGGTGAGTGTTATGGGTAACATTTGAAAGACATATTTCATACAATGATATTACCTTGGGAATTAGAGAACATAGAGATTATTCCAAAAGTTGGGAAAATAAATAATCTGCAATCGAGTCATTATGACTTTGAGAGCTATCCAGATAAAATTCTAACACCAGCACCATGAGGGTGGCAGCAAACTTGGAAATGACTTGGTTGATTTTGTAAGAGGGGGATTTTTATTGAAGGGACTGCTAACATTCACACAACTTGATACCCTTCATATTGGTAGCAAAAAGACATAGATGTTGGGAATAAATCTCAGGGCATGTATAAGACAGAACGCATGGAAAGAGTGTTGTGCTCTGTCTGGAGTTTAGGGAGACAGACTCTCTCATGTCTTCTGTGATAGAATAAACAACAGGTGAGGAATCAATGCAGGTGCTTTCACAAATATTCATAAGCAGTGAAATCAAATGCATGTACAAGCCAAACAGTTCAGGACAGGAGGGAAGGAGAGGAGCTCACACTAGTGTTGATGGTGAGTAACTGAAAATATGAACATTACTTCCTTCAGATACTTAGAATTTAATATGTAAAAACATGAATTAGTATGGGGGAGTATATGAGAAAAAAGAACTATAAAAAGACAGCTTATCACTGTTAACATTACCCCATTTTTTTAATCCCAGGATTTTATGTTCTGGAAATATGGATTTAATTATATTTTTTAAAAGAAATAAATACCTTAACATGAGATCTAAATTATCATAATTAATTATTTGCATACACTAGGTGTCCTTAATGATTCCTTTCCCTCACCCCCCAAGTGTTTGTTAGACACAGGTGTAATTCTTCACTATTCTCCATTTATCCTCCATCAACAGCATAATGTAAAATAAGCAGGGCTGAATCTCTGGGAAAAGTAATAAGGAAATTGATCAAGTCACTAAAATATAAATGTTACCAGATTTTGGGCTATAGAAAATACATGTGTATGAGAAAGTACCTATTCAAATTTCAGTTACTTTTGAGGCCTCTCCCCATTCATCTTGCTGCTTACTAGGATATCTGATGCCAGCGTAATCTTAGTTTAGTTATACAAATTTGAGTCTTGGTTTTCTCATCTTGAAAATTGGCATAGTATCAAATGTCAGCTGTGGACACCTGTTCCTGTTGCCTGTTTAGGATGCCTTTATTTTTTTATCTGGTCACAAACCTCTCTTTCCTTAAAAACGCATAAATTTCTACTGGGAGTGACACTTATGAGCACATAACCCAGGCTTGATTTATTACACAACTCCATCATCCTGGCATAGAGATTAGTTCATGGATAGGTATGTTACACACACTAGTCCAAGAAATGTCCCACTGTGGGGTTTCTGACTAAGCCTTAAGATTCTATTGTAACAACAGGATGAAGGTCATGGCATACCATCATTCACTTCATTAGAAGAGAGCCTGTGAAAGAGATTAAAAAAAGAGTTCTAAAGATATCACTCGAGCCCTGGATCCAACAATGCTTGAAGTTAAACTATCCTTAATTTTTCAGTCACTTAGACCAACAGATTTATATTTGTGTTTATGTTTCCTTGAGGTGTAATACTATATGAAAAATTCTAAGTAATAAAATCTCATACCTTGTTATACTAACAAATGTTTATGTACTGCTACATAAGTAGAAAAACTAAAAAAAATTAGTTTCCTCCTACTTAATACAGCTTTAAAAGTGGTGTTTATCTTTTAAATTCCCTCATTTATGTCTACCAGAGTACTTAGCCCAGTAAGTTAAACATAACGTACCCCATGCAAAGTTTTCGGAGTTCTGATATGAAGGAAATGGTAGCAAAGGAAAGGTGGAGAAATAATTCGTGGTATGGGTGGTGAGGTTCAGTGTGAAAGAGACATTCTGAAGACAGCATAGCTAGAGAATTTACTGAAGGTGAAACTATACACAACAATAAAATGGCAGGTAGTAATAAATAAGGAAAACTTTACTTAGTTGGCAGAGAGAAGAAAGAAAATATAAGACCACATGTATGTCAAGAAGGCTCAGACATAGTTGCAATTCAAGAATTTCAAGATCATACATTTAGCCTAGAGTAGATATATAGTACTGTTTCTTGATTTTACTCTTTTATAAGAAGAGTTTAATATTAGGTTCAGAATGAAAACTGTATTTTTAAGTGTTCAGAAGCCTTATTACCCACACAGACCAACTGACTCTCATCCAAAACACGTTACACCAAGGGTGAATGTGTTAGTCGTCATGTTTGTACATGAAGAAAAGCTGTTTGTGTGCAGCAGCAATAGGCCAGCATCCTCCTGGGTCACATGCTTCACTGTTTCCTGCTGGAAAATTATTGAGTGAACAAGGTATATTCACAGCCACAAAGAGAGTTCATCAGGCTGTGAAGTATGTTTCATCAGGGGTTTTGCTAGAGTGAGAACAATTTTCAGAGTCCTAGTATGTGTGAGATGGACGAGTGACTACATCAGAGAGGCTGTGAAAAGGCATGTAAAAGGGAGAAATAAGAACTAAATATATCAGACCCACACTTGTCTTTTTTTCCTTTCTTTTGACAAGGCAGGTGGGGGGAGAAATGTGGATGTGGACACAATGTACTTTTTAAATGCTGTGTTTCTTAAAAAACATCAAAGAGCCTGAGAGAAAGCAGAAAACTCCAAATAGACTTCAAGAGAGGTTTTTTTTTTTTATTTCTATTAAAAGCATCAGCATCTATAAAGAAAACAGAACTGCATTAGACCTAAATGATCTCAGAAAAATGTCAGAAGAACTGACAGGTAAATGAACAGTCTATCATTATTTTATTTTATTCTCTTCTTGGAAAAACAAAAGCAGGGAAATGTCTGACTTTAAGCCCATCTTAGTAGAACCACAATATTCTATTCTCCTCCTCTTGTTTATCATGTTGAGAGGGTATCTTTTATGCAATCAATTCTGTAAGTGTAAATTAATAACACAACATTCGATTTCATTGAAATGGCATTCACAGAAGACCTATTCCATGCCAGGCACTGGGCGAGGCTTTGCATAGAGGATAAATTACAACATAGTCCCTGGTCACAGAGAACTTAAAGACAAGTAAATCTAAATAATCTAGGACATGAAAACTGTCAAGAAACATGGTCTGTTCCAGAAGTGCATGTTTAATACTGTTAATTTAGATTACATCATGGAGGTTCAAACTAACCAACCAGAAGGTTAGCAAATATTTAATCTTCCAAATGTATTTGTTATTTTAATAAGGCAGTGGATCTGGAAAGTAATTCAGTATCACAGATATATTTGGAACTATTTTACGTGATCCTGATCTTTGTACCAAGACAGCTGCGAGCATATTGCCGTAGACACCCAGAAAATAAAGCATCTTCCTTAATCTACTCCTGATCTCTAACTTTATTCTACCTAAAAGGGAAAAGTTCATGAGTGCAAGAGAGAGGTTTAAAAAAAGTTACTGACCTGCTTTCTTTTTACCTGATTCTCTGGTAGATGCTAGTATTAGAAGAATTTAGAAGAGCCCTCATTTTCGAGGGCAGGCACTCATTGTACGGAGAGTCACCATGGTCAGCGTTACTACTAACAACAGGAAGGTGAACTACAAACAGCATTTTGATGCAAAGTGCTCCAGGGAGATTCTCTGTAGCCACTGGTTCTATCTTCCTACCTACAGAACACGCTAGGATTAGGAATTTATCTTTCCTATATAAGAATGACGACAAAATAGGCAGATGGTGTGAGACTTTTTCTCTTGCCCCCAAAACAGCAGAATTTTATGGCCAATATTCTATCTTCTACTGCTTTTCAATACATAGAGTCTTAATAATCTCATGTTATATAGTTACATTCTCTTTATTTTATTCCCTGTACACAACAGGCAAGTAATTTGAGGGTAGATACTCTGCCCCTTACTTGACACAACAGAGGTAATCAACTATCAGCAAATGTTTGTTCCATGAATCAGAGTATTGTTGGAATCAGCTTTACTAAAATATCCTTTATCAGACATGGAGGAAAAAGAAACAATCTATTTTTTTTACAGTTACATTGGAGACATAGATATATCAAATTAGACTTGGTTGGTTGCTGGAAAATTTCATGAAGTGCCTGTTCCTCTATATGCAATTTTTGTAAAGATTAAAACTTTAACATATATTGAAAAATCCTTACATGTATGTTAAAATTATGAAAACTCTCTTGTGTGTGTTGAAGAGATTATATAGTGAATCTAATAATAGCACTTGTGTAGAATCTTATATCAAGTATAATCTTATTCAATGATACATATGGATATAGATATGTACTTAATTGTGTGTGCGTGCACATGTATGTGTATAGACAAAGGATGTGTTTGGTGTCCTGCCAGTCCCTCATCCATTCTCCATTCTCAGAGAGTAAAATTTAGGTATATAGTTCATTTTATCAGAGATTAATCCTCAATTGAAGCAGATGAATCAGATTCTCTCATTTGGAAAACTGAAAAGGAGATACAGTAATGCCAGTCAGTCTTCATTGTGGTGCACTTGAAATGGAAAGTCATATGTTTGGTTTCCCGTGTGTCACCACTGAGATGGAAAAGACCGAACTCTTATCTGTGAAGAGCATACAAGCCCAGATTCATCAATCCTGGGGAAGAAACTGCTTTGTTTCAGAAAGGCATTCTAGGTCTTGACCCTGAAACTTCCTGAAGCCTGGCTTCCTGCTCTTCAGTGTCTTGGACACTGTGTGCCCTGACAACAATCAAGATGTTTTCCTTAAGCTAATTTGAGTGGACTTCAATTACCATACTGCCTTGATGACAATCTTTCAAATTCAATTCAGCAAGTTCAGAAATACTGATTGAAGACCTACTCTATATTGGGCATTGTGGGAAGGTATGGGTATGGATAAAAAGAAACTTGCCTCTCCCCCAAAATTAATTTTGTGATAGAGAAAAGATAGATTCAAATAGATAAGTCCAATATATGTGTTGTGCTATCTATTATACATAATGATATAAAATCTTCCATAGGCAAATAGTGAAGTCCCTACTAAGATTGAGCTGCAAAAAGAAAGTGTGGGGTTTCAAGAGGAATAAAGACATTACCTAAGTTAGGTATGAAAAAACAATTGAGTTAATCAGGTAAGTGCATTACAGACAGAAAGAGTAACTGGAGCAGGACATGGAGATGTAAAATCCTACATTCAATTGTTCATTTTAAGATTTGTAGAGTACACACAACAGGCCAGCCACTGTTCAAGATGCTTTGGGAGCAGCAGTAAACAAAGTAATTTTAAAATAAATCCCTCTTTTATGATATTTACACTTTTGAGGAGGAAGGCATTTTATATATCTACATATATATATATTATATTAATAAATCACATATTCACATATGTGATAAAATATACTATAATATAATAAAATAAATGAATAAAAGATACAGTACAATAGTTCTTACATTTTAGCATGCATCAATGACATATTTAGAGTGCCGAAGGAAAACATTTTACCCTAGAATAGTATATCCATGGAAAATATTCTCTGAACATAAAGGAGAAATAAAGACTTTCCTAGATAAACGAAAGCTGACGGATTTCATCACCATCGTACATATCCTACCATAAATGCTAAAGAGAATACTTCCGTCAGAGTTAAAAGAACATTAATGAGCAATAAATAATCACCTGAAGGTAAAAAATTCAATGGTAATATTAAGTACATAGAAAAACACAGAATACTATAACATTGTAACTAGGGCATATAAACTACTGTTATCCTAAGTAAAAGACTAAAAGACGAACCAATAAAAAGTAATAACTATGCTAATTTATCAAGACAAAGTTGGTACAATGAGACATAAATAGAAACAACAAAAAGTAAAAAAAAAAAAACAGCGGGACAAAGTTAAAGCATAGAGCTTTTGTTAGTTTTTGTTTTGCTTGTCTGTGTTATGCAGTGTTAAGTTGATGTCAGGTTAAAATAATGGGTTACATAATAATATTTGCAAGCATCATGGTAACTTTTAACCAAAAAACACACAATGGATACACAAAAAAATAAAAAGCAACAATTTAAATCATATAACAGAGAAAAATTACCTTGACTGGAGGAATACAGGAAGAAAAGAAAGAAGGAAAGAAGGAGAGAAGACCACAAAACAACCAGAAAACTAGCAACAAAATGGCAGGAGTAAGTCCTTACTTATCAATTTTAAAATGAAATGTAAATGAACTAAACTCTTGAATCAAAAGACATAGACAGGATGAATTTTTTTTAAAGACCCATTGATCTGTTGCCGACAAGAAACATACTTCACCTATAAAGACACACACAGACTGAAATTAAAGGGATGGAAAGAGATATTCCATACCAATGGAAGACAAAGGAGCAAGAGTTGCTATACTTACATCAGACAAAGTAGATTTAAAGGCAAAACCATAAGAAGAGACAAGGTCACGATATAATGATAAAGAAGTCAATTCAACAAGAAGATATAACAATTTTAAATGCATCTACACACAATACTGGAGAATTCAGATACATAAAAGAAATATGATTAAAACTAAAGAGAGAGATAGGTGTTGATACAAGAATAGCTGGAGATTTCAATATTCTCCACTGTCAGCATTGGACAGATCATCCAGACAGAAAATCCACAGCAAAAATAACATTGAACTTAAACAGCACTATAAATCAAATGGCTCTAACAGATATTTATGGAACATTTCATCCAAGAGCTGTAAAATATACATTGTTTTCCTCAGCACATGGATCATTCTCAAGGGTAGACCATGTATTAGATCACAAAAATAAGTCTTAAAACATTCCAAAAAAACTGAAATGATATCAAGTATTTTCTCTGACCACAGTGAAAAGAACTAGAAATTAATAACATAGGAATTTTGGAAACTATACAAATATATGGAAATTAAACAGTATGCTCCTGAATGACCAGTGGATTGTAAAGAAATTAAGAAGAAAACTGGAAAATTTATTGAAGCAAATGGTAATGGAAACACAACATACAAAATTCTATGAAATACAGCAAAAGCAGTACATAGAAGGAAGTTTATAGCTGTAAGTACCTACATCAAAAAACAGAAAAAATCTCCAGTAAACAACCTAACAATGTATCTTCAAAAACTGAAAAAGTAAGGGCAAACCAAACCCAAAATTAGTAGAAAAAAAGAAATAATAAAGTCCAGAGTGGAAATTTAAAAAAAAAATAAAATTAAAAAAACACAAAAAATCAATAAAACTTGTTTTTTCAAAAAGTTAAACAAAATTGACAAACCTTTAGGCAGACTAAGAAAAAAAGAAACAAGATCCAATTAAATAAAATCAGAAAAGGAAAAGGAGACTTTACAACATACACTGCAGAAATTCAAAAGATCATTTGTGGCTACTATAAGTAACTATTTGCCAACAAATTGGAAAATCTAAAAGAAATTGACAAATTTGTAGATACGTACAATCTATCAAGATTGAATCAGGAAGAAATCCAAAACCTGAACAGACTAATAACAAGTAATGAGAACAAAGTCATAATAAAAAATTTCCTGGTAAGAAAAACTCATAGCCTGATGGCTTCACTGCTGAACTTTACCAAACATTTAAAGAAGAATTAATGCCAAATTTACTCGAACTATTAGGAAAAATGGAGAATGAGGGAATATTTCCAAACTCATTCTACACGGCCAGCATTAGCTTGATACCAAAACTAAACAAAAACTCATTTGAAAGAAAAAAAAAAGAAACTACAGGCCAACAGCTCCGATGAATATTGATGCAAAAATCCTTAACAACACACTAGCAAACTGAATTCAACAATACATTAGAAAGATCACTCATTACGACAAAGTGAGATTTATCCTGGGGATGCAAGGATGGTTCAACATATACAAATTAATCAATGTGATACATCACATCAACAGTATGAAGAATAAAAACCACATGATCATTTCAATTGACAGTGAAAAAGTATTTGATAAAATTTAACATTCCTTCATGATTAAAAAAAAAAGTCATTCAAAACTGGGAATAGAGAGAACATACCTCAATATAATATAACCCATATATGACACACACATAATTAGTATCATATCAAATGGGGAAAAACTGAAAGTCTTTCCGCTAAGATCAGGAACACGACAAGGATTCCCACTGTCACCACTGTTATTCAACATTGTGCTGGAAATCCTAGCTAGAGCAATCAGACTAAAGAAAGGTATAAAAGGCATCCAAATTGGAAAGGAAGAAGTCAAATACTTCTTATTTTCTGATGGTATAATCATATATTTAGAAAAACCTGAAGAATCCACCAGAAAACTATTAGAACTGCTAAACCAATTCAGTAAATTTGCACAATACAAAAATCAACATATAAAAGTTAATAGCATTTCTATATGTCAACAGTGAACAATGTGAAAAATAAATTTTTAAAATCCTATTTACTATAGCCACACATAAAATTAAGTACATAGGTATTAACTTAACCAAAGAAGTAAAAAATCTCCATAATGAAAACTACTAGCCAAAGCCTTCTATGGATTCAATGCAATCTCTATCAAAATACCAATGACATTCTTCACAGAAATAGAAAAAACAACCCTAAAATTTATATGGAACCACAACAGACCCTGATTAGGCAAAGCTATCTTAAGCAAAAAGAACAAAACTGAAGGAATCACACTACCTGACTTCAAATTATGCTCCAGAGCTATAGTAACCAAAACAGCATGATACTGGCATTAAAACAGACATGTAGACCAATAGAACAGAATAGAGAATCCAGAGGCAAATCCACACACTTACATCAAATTCACTTTGACAAAGGTGCTAAGAATGTACACTGGAGAAAACACAGCCTCTTCAATAAATGGTACTGGGAAACCTGGATATCCATATCCTGAAGAATAAAACTACACCTTAACTCTCACCATATACAAAATCAAATCAAAATGAATTAAAGACTTAAATCTGAGACATCAAACTATGAAACTACTAAAGAAAACATTTGGGAAAAATCTCCAGGACATTGGTCTGGGTAAAGACTTCTTGTGCAATATCCCCCAAGCACTGGCAACCAAAGCAAATATGGACAAATGAGATCACATCAAGTTAAGCAGTTTGTTCACAGCAAATGATACAAGCAACGAAGTGAAGATACAACTGACAGAATAGGAGAAAATATTTGCACACTACTCATCTGACAAGGGATTAACAAGCAAAATATATAAGAAGTTCAAACAACTCTATAGACAAGAATCTAATTTGATTAGAAGATGGACAAAAGGTTTAAAAAGATATTTCTCAAAAGAAGACAAACAAATGGCAAACACGCATATGAAAGGGTACTCAACATCACTGACCATCAGAGAAATGCAAATCAAAGCTGCAATGAGTTTAAATTGGCTTATAGCCAAAAGATAGGCAATAACAAATGCTGGTGGGGTTGTGGAGAAAAGAGAACCCTGTACACTGTACTTTAGTAAATTAAATCAGTAAAACCACTATAGAGAATGTACATTAGTAAAACCACTATAGAGATCAGTTTAGATGTTCCTCAAAAACTAAAATTTGAGCTACCATATGAGCCAGCAATCCCACTGATGGGCACATACCCTAAAGAAAGAAAATCAGTATACTGATGAGCTACCTACACTCCTATGTTGCAGTACTGTTTACAACAGCTAAGATGTGGAAGCAACCTGGGTTACCATCAATAGATGAATGGATAAAGGAAATGTGATATATATATATACACAATGGAATACTATTTAGCCATAAAAAGAATGAGATCCAGACACTTGCAACAATATGGATGGAACTAGAGACCATTATGGATTATCCTAGCTGTCCTATTGGGAATTGATGGAAGTGAAAGAAGGCAGGAAAATGAGACCTATAAAGAAGCTATTATAATACTAGCAGTGATAAGCATGATGATGGCTTGGACCAGGTTGCTAGCTGTGATCCCAGTGAAAGCCTGCCAGAGTAGAATAGAAAGATATGTCTTGAAGGTACAGGCATGAGATTAATGGATTAGATTTGGGATATGAAAGAAAGAGAAGAAAAGGGTGAAAAATAATTCCTAAAAGTTTGGTTTTGGCATGTGGAAGAATTGACTTACTATCAACTTAGATTGAAAAGACTGTGAAATTAGAGAGTTTAGTTAGAAAAGTCAGAAACTCAGTTTTACCATCATTTTGAGACATCTATTAGAAACTTCAGTAAGAATGTAGAGCAGGCAATTATATTTAAGTATTTGGAGTTCAGGATAGAAATTTGAGCTTGATACACACACTTGAATCACCTTTGTGTATATTTGTCTTTTGACAGAAAAGATACATCATCTAAGGACTAAGATCCAAGATGATACGAGGGTAAGGTGCTTAGGGGGAACAAAGTGAAGAGAAATAGCAATAACAGCCAGTGATGTAAGAAGAACCCAGGGACAGATGCTGTCCTGAAAGCTAAAGGAAGAGAATATGTCAAAGCAGAGAGACTGAGCAGCAAAAATAGGCAGATATATGCAGGGTTTAAGGAAAAGTTACAAACAAAGATTATTACTATTGACAGAATTTGGTTAGGAGTTGACCTGGGGGAAAAGAGGAAGATAATTCTGTTGTTTCATCTTCTTATTAAACAACTGATCTCTGGTATTATTTCCTGAAGAGAAAATAGTTGTTAGTTTAGAGATGAAACCAAGAACTTGCATGTATTTCCCTTTAGAAACCATCCACCTGTTCTGATTATGGTGAAATTCTTTAGCTCTGCGAGTATAATTTATTTAATGCCTGGAAATAATATAATGAGTGAATTCAGGTACTAAACACAACTAAAGAAAATAGCTTATTTTCTGAGATAAGTAGAATAATTTTGGGTAGTTTTTGTATCTAAAAAGCAGGTTCCATCAACAATTCTTGAAAACAACAATGTAGTTAGCTTTTAAGAAATGAAAATAATGATGCACTTTGAAGCAGACCTCAAAATTATCTGTCTTTAATAGAAAGTCATTATGCACTCTCATAATGCTAGAGCAAGTGCTGACTGACACTTCCAACTGAGAAAAGTTAAATAGTATCCTATCAACTGGCAAATAGCAAGTGATTCTTGGTGATGAAATTAATTACGACATATTATCTATAATGTGTGCCTCTTTGAGAGGAAGGTGATTTACTTGGAATCTATAACAGGAGAACAACGTTTGGGGATGCAAATAGTTCTCTTTAAGATGACTGTTTATGCTGAAATATTAAGTTTCCATTGTGGTAAATGGGAAAGCAGATGGCTAAAGAAAATATTTTGTCAAGTTTGTAACATAAACTACCTAGTTGCAGGAAAAAATGTCTTTCTCATCGCTGGAAAAAGTATAGAATGAAAAATAAACATAAATAGACTGATTTTTCCAGGATAGCATTTCCTTTTGGGTTTTGAGCACCCATTAACTTAAACATCACTCCACAGCTAACGGATTAGTCAATTATGCTTATATTCAACAGATACTTACTGAGCTTCTGCTATGTTCAGGCACTGTTTTCTTGTCACTGTGGGGATACAGAAAGCAATCAGACATACGTTCTGACTTTTAGACCGTAATGATGTGGTAGTAAAATTAAGGCTTGTCCTCAATTTGTTCAGTACCAAATATTTATTGACTGCTTACTCTTTTTGCAGAAATACCAGTAGAAAAAATACATGAAGATGCAATGAATTGGGCACTCTTAAATTAATATGTAAATGGTGTTTAATATTAATATTTCATAGTGCTTTCTGGTTTTAAATGAAATGGTGGGACAATACGAAATGTATTACTTTTTACTTCTGTATTGTTTAATTTTTTAAGTATATGAATTACTTTATTGTTTTTATCATTATCATTAATAATGACAATAATTGTTATTTTTTTGTGTGCTTTCTATATGGCAATCCTTATATGCATTAACTTATTTAATTGTCAAAACAATTTGTGATGAAAGTAATTATAGTAAATTCAACTTATAAATGTGGTAACTGAGACTTAGGATAGCTATTGACCTTGTCAAAGATCACATCCAGTGTCAAAATCACATTTCAACCCTGTAACCCTAGATTATGACTTCAATACTCTGTTTTATTTTCTACTACATACATGCACAAAATAAACATGTGAGGTGGAAGGAAAAGAGATTAAATAAGAAGCAAATGGAAGGTTTTGTGGAAGAAGTAGCATTTGTTGCATTGCCTTTGATTGTAAACACCATTTCAATAGGAAATCTTATAACACGCAAGTCACTAATAAATAGAAATAAAGTTTGATTGGAATGTAGAGTTTTTGAATGAGATATTTATGGAGTTGTATTAAAAACATATTTGGGATCTTGATCATGAAAATCCTCAAAAACAAACCAGGTAGAGGAAATAGTTTCAATGTTATTATAAAGGTTCTGAAGAGATACCAGTGGATTAATCTGACAGCAGTCTGTCAGTGGACTAGAGATGTTGGAAACTGAATGAGAGAAGAACAGTTAAAGGTCTGTTGGCAAATTATAGATCAATGCTTCTCAAATCTTAATGTGCATCTAAGTTCCTTGGGGATCTTGTTAAAATTCATACTCTGATGCAATAAATCAGAGTGAAAGCCTAGAATCTCAATTTATGTCAAGCATCCAGGTGATCCCTTTGCTACTATTCCAGGATAAATTAGTGGTTCTCAACACAGGGCATTTTGGCCTCCAGAAGACATTTCACAATGTCTGGAGACATTTTTGGTTGTCAAAATTCAGGGGGTAGAAGTTGCCACTGCCATCCAGTGGTGAGTGTAGCCAACAATGCTATGTAGCCAAAGGGTGATGTAAAACCTACAATTCACAAGGTGGCCCCCAAAACATATAATTATCCAAGCAAAATATTGATAGTGCTGAGGTTAAGAAATCCTGCACTAAAATCATAACATTTGCAGAAAACTGGTAGCATATGGTTCACAGGGAGATGTTTACAATGTTTGGAGAATGAATTCTTCATTCTTTCACATGGCTGGAGATAAGGTCATAGAGCTGGAAGTGGGACAAAAAATGTCAGCTCTGATGTATGTGCAATTACTAAATGAAATCTAATGCCTCTATCTGAATGATCTCAGGCTAATATTAAGAATTAAATTCCACACATTTCTCCCAAACATAAGGTATCCTTTTTTTTCCTGATTGTTCTTTATCCATGTCTTTTAAATCAATGATTATCATTTGCCTCTACTATTTCCACTTACTTTCTACCTTGGAGGAAAATGTTCCCACCAGTTATTCCAGTTTACCTATTTTCACATTTACTCTAACTTACTACATCTAACTGGATATTCAGTCCTTTTTACCATTATTCGACCCTCTTTTCTTTTTGACAACATAACCTTAATTTTGTGGCAAGCCCAGGACAGTGCTCATGATTGTTCAAAGCCAATGGTAATATTGCCATTACCCACAATTTTTAGTCCTCCGTCAAAAAATGATGTCTATACATATAACCAATCTGATCAATATCACATAATTTAAAGTCTGCTAGATAAATCTCTAGGAAAGTTATTACATTCCCTGAATCAAAGAGCAGAGGTACAGATGTGGCTGTCTCCCCTTCTCCTACCATCAATATCAAGGTGATTCTAGGATTTAACAATCATTCCTGCTGTCCTCTGAGAAGAACGTTGGTCCTTCCTTTACTGAGCCACTGAATAGAGACTTTAATCTCTTATCTCAAGAATTCTTGAAAAATAAGAAAAATAAGGGAAGGGGCTGATGAATAAAAGATTACTCAATAGGTGTAATGCACACTATTTCAGTAATGGCTACACTAAAAGCTCAGACCACTATTGTGCAATAGATCCATGTAACAAAATTGTACTTGTACTCTGTAAATTTATAAAAATAAAAAAAGAAAAAAATTCCTGTTTACTCAACCCACTATAAACACATTTTCTATTTTTGCAGCAAAATATACTTTTATCTGATGTACATTCTCTTTCCACCCTTTCTGAGTCCATGTCCCAACAGTTTTCACCCAACTCTATAAAATTTTCATTCATTTCTTCTTGAATCTTACCTCCCCAAACCTGTAAAGAGGCTCCACTTTCTTCTACCTCCCCCCCACCAACAAAAAAAATATAGCAAACCAAGACATATGTGCGTGTACATCTATACATAAAAGATATACTAGACATACTTACTTGTTTTCTGAGTATTACCTAAAGTTTAAAGCAAAAATCTGTATTTGTTACAGTTCGACACTGAATGGGAAGACAAATGCTTAAGTGTCTCTTCATATCATAATTCTTGTTTCTTTTTTTTTTCTTTCAAACTGAAGATAGGCTTATCCAAATTTCTATGTCCTTACCCTTCAGTTTAAAATTCTACATAGTAACAGATTAATCACTTTATGAGAAAAGAACGGAACATCAAACATCTTTCTTTTTTTCATTATTGAAAAGTTATTTTAAAGAATACCTGCAACCTCCATGTATATTTTCAAATGCCATGTATGATGTTAACTATATATCTCCTTTTGAGAACATCTAGAAAAATTGTGGTACTATGAACAATAACAAAAAAAATTTGATTTCCTCTAATTTGAATTTCATTGTCAAATCTACTTGTCTGACATCTATCTTGTCAACATTCTTTCAGCACATCTTAAAATTACACAACAGTGGTTAAATAATTGGTAAGGCATTTTCAGAATGCCATGGGTAGATTAGAGACATTCTCTCAGATCCAAAACAGAATAACAAGTCTTTGCTCTCCCCCGATGAGAAGCTTGCTAATTCCAGGATTGTGCAAACTCTCACAGGTGCAAGTGTTCCCACAGGGAACTGAGCTAGTGCTGCTACCTTTTTACTTGTGACACCTCATATAATTAAGAAAATTACAGTTATGCTCCTTTCTTCATGACAGAGAGCAAAAACTATCCTTGGACTTTTTCCAAAGATAAATGGGTAATACGTCTCTCCAAATTGTTTTTTTCTTCTTCTTCTGGTTAAGAGGAAAATGAAAAAAACATGCAGGCATTATGTTTTTTAGTATGGGCATACAGACTAGTGAAAAAGTTGAAATTAATGTATGCATGTTGCAGCTCATACTCTCTCATTTAGAATGATGTAATAATGACTGTATTAACATATTCCATCTAAGGTGAACTTTACAATATGTACCAATGCACTCCACAAAGGTGGGAGGCTGGAATAAAAGTGAAAAGAAATTCCTAGAAGATGTCATATCTTAGTCTATGCATGGTATCTTTTTATCTCAAAAAGCAGAGAAAGACAGTCCAGGTACTAAAACTACCAACTCTGCCTCAGGGTGGCTGAGACGCAGTGCGCCACCTCGATCTATTTCCTACCTGGTTCACTGATTTCTTCAGTTACTTGTGCTATGTTGATCACTTTGTTGTATCAGAGCAATTATACAAATGGAGGAGTATTCCTAGTATCGATGTCTACAATTACTTAATACTATTATTTTAAAAAGTTCTCAATCTTAGTCAGCTATAGCTTCATAGCTATATTCTTCAAGTCCCATGACTTAAGAAGGACGTCTCCTTCAGTTTTGACACACTAAACAGAACATATGGTACATGTTCATTTCTAGCAGGATTTCTCCAAGTTTTTCTGTTTTATTTTTATCCACCTGAGAACTCTGAATTGTGTTATAAAGGAAATGGGTGTGTGGAGCTGATGAGTATTCTTCTATCTATCTTTCAGAGAAAAAGCACAGCTTCCAGTTGAGGAGCAACTTAAAAAGATACAGAATCCATGAAACTGTTTACCACTTGATTAAATGTACCATATCTTTCTTTACTTAATCAAGTAATCACACCATGCACTTGGCTATTAACACATACTCAGTACACAGTAGCATAAATGATAAGTGATAATTTTCTTCTCTCATATGATTATTTCCTAATTTATAAGAAGAGAGAATACTTTCTTTTGCAGTTAGAGGATTATTTAATTCAATAATAAATCACTAACCCTATACCACAATACCAAACGCAACTGAAATACTCAGAATTTATATGTATATATATACGAATCAGCAAGTAGATGTGCCTCCTCCTCAGTTAGATGGAAATGACGTGTCATGAGATTGTTTGTGTTCAGCTCATGAGGAATATGCCATGCATGTAAGCAGTTACTATTTAGACCAGAGCTAACCTTATAGAAAGCTGTAGTTACTGCTTGCCAGATTAAATCTTCTAAAGTAGATGTTAAAATAAGTGCCAAGGGAAGTAGAGACAAAGCTGCTATAATATAACATTATTATATTACTAATAAGAAATATTATTTCATTAACTAGTTTAAGTAAAAATCTAGAAAATGAAGTCAAAGGCAGCATTGGCACATTGACAAATTAAAGGTGATTAATGTAATGAAATGTGCAATGAACATAGGGTCATGTTTAAAGTATTATGTAGACATTTAGGGCTCATGTTTAAAGTATTATGTGGGTATAAAGTAGTATGTAGTATGTAGGATTAACAACAGTAAACATTTAAATTAATAACAGTGAATTAATAACAGTGGTGGAAAAATGGAAGCTTCTTTCAATAGTGTCTGCCTCTTTCTGTGAAATGGGAAAGGGCACATTTACCTTGGGGGAAATGTACATTTATGTTAGGAAATGATTTTATGTGGAACTGACAACACTGGCTTGTACAAATGTATTTTAACAAATGGGGTTTCACATTTCAAAAAAGCACTACCACTTGTTGTCTTTTATATAATAGTACTGTATAGAATATATTAAACTTGTATTGTATTTTTTTGACTTATGGGACTAACCGCCACTCTTCCAGTAACTACACCAGGGTTTTTGCCTTATCAAGCTTCCATGAAAGAAGCAAATTTACTTTTAAAGTTATTAAAATTGTTTGACTTTCACTTTCTGTTTTCAATAGTCACTCTATGTTAATATTTGTCATTGTAGTTGCTTTTTAATTTTGACAACTTACACATTTGTATGGCAAAGTATTCAATATGTTTTGTGCTATTTTATAACTATCCTCTTTAATTATAAGAATATAAAAGCAGTATGATAAATGTGATATGTATTTTTAATGAAAATTAAATTCCATTAAAGTAGTTTACTTCCTAAGGTAGATGAGAAGTTCACCTTAATATTAACTGAATGCGTTCTCTTCCTCACATCAGTTGTACCAAGTTTTGAGCCTAACATAGTAAAGAAAACTGGGAAAGAACCCAGGGTTTTAGACTTTATTGCAAGCATTGATCTTACGAAACTTCACCCAGTGTGTCCCATTCACATTTGCAAGCCAAACTTAATAATCAGGACTTACACAAATTTTCTAGATTCAAAATTTATATTAGAGATAATCACACAAGAAAGAAATTTTGGGGTCTCTCAGAAGACTACATTTTCAATTCAAGTTTCTGTCACTCAAGTTTTTCAGCTGCTCTCTTTTCTAATGTCCGTAGACCCACCAATTTCTAGGTTTAAGACTTCACATCTTCCACTTATTCTCTATTTTACTTTTCTTGTCTTATCTATCCAGAGACCCAAGAATTGTTTACAAAAAAGGCCTACAAAGAGTTTCTGTTCAGAGTGGGCCTGTCCCTTTCTGGTAATTTCTCTCTCCACTACAATCTACACTTAAAACAAAGTAAAATAAAACAACAGCAATAACAACAACAAAAAATACCTGATAACTTGTAATAACTGTGAGAGGGGCAAGAAATTGTCTTTTCATCTATTTGCAACTGATGAATACATTTATGTGAAAAAAACAGATATAGCAGAACAAAGCAAAATAAACTCCCTACAATAAAATGCTAAAAAAGCATGCTGTTACATATAAAAATGTGTTCATGCAGACAAATGCAGGCATGTGTGTAAGACAGAGTAGGCACAAAGAGAAGAGTGATGCAGTCAAGTCTGGGGAAAAAATTTGATTCTGGTCTTAAAATTAGGAAGAGTTTTGCTATGCGGGCTTCCCTTGAGCAACTAATCACTTTTGTTACATATGCTATACAATATACAATTGAAAACAATGTTGTTTTTTACTAAATTTTATTTTTATTTCACTTTATTTTATAGACTTGGATTTTTTTTTGCAAAGAGAATGGATAACATAATCAGATAAACATGAACGTAATAGTAGCTGTTCCTCTCATAACTAAAGACCATTTGGTAATTTATTTTTTGGAGCCTTTGTTTCTGCATTCATCAAGTAGAGATGATGATATCCAGTCCGTAAGATTGTTGTAAAATATTTTTACTGAGTTGGTAGTTAGAAATGCTCAAGATGTTTATGCTTTACTCACCCTCAACAAACCATGTGAGATATTAACTTCATTCTTAATTTTTTGTATACAGGTGTGAATGTCATAAATTCAGGGTTTATGTCCAAGTAGTTTTAAATATCCATGAGGAACAAAATGAGATATAACAAAAAAAAGGAAAAGTACAAAATCATGGCTCTTCATTTGCTTGTGGGAAATATGAAACATTAGTGTCTAGTACTAATATTAATTATGCAAGAAGTTGAAAAAAATTAAAAGTAAGATATAATCAATTAAGAAAATGATGATGTTAACTCTCTGTAGAATATTGACAAGATAAATGAGTAATTGATAACCATAGAGTATTGTTATCATAATTTCCTCGATTATTTTACTGCCAAAAATAACTGCTTAAAGTAAGGTTAAATATTCTTTGAAAATAAATAAAGACAGTGGGAGAAAATGTATGATTATAATGTTTCAAAAATGGTATAAAAGATCATACCTATGACACAATTAAAAATAAGAAATGAATTTACATTATTACAGGATTTTCTTTAAATTAAAATAATCCATCAAAACTCTAAGCTTTTGGTGATGATTTTGAAATTTGAAATAAGGCTTCATCCATTGCATTAAAAATCTCTCATGCATTTGATGACCAGCTGCCAGCATGGAGCAAGATAATGTTTCTAGGTTTTAGAATACAATTCACTGGAAAGCTTGTTTATGTTCAAGTGAAGTCTTTTCTTCCTAAGATTTATTAATCTCTAAATAAGTGTAATAATAGTGATGGTGCCACAATAGTATGAATGCACTTAAAGGCATTAAACTGTACTTAAAAATGGTTAAAATGTTAGTCTTATGTTATACATATTTTACAATTAAATTCTTAAAAATAAACACATAAAAGTAAAAAAAATTATCATTTTTTTGGGAAAAAAATCTGTTCATCTTAAATATTCTTTGTAATCCCTTTATCATAATAAATTTGGCTTCTTGTACTTTCCCTCATTTTTTGAAATGTTGAAATCTATGATGATTCAATACCAGAAAACAATGGAAAATAATTTGCCTAAAAAAAAAAAGTTTGCCAAAAAACAAACTCACACAAACTTGAAAGAATTGAAATCATATAAACTGTTTTCTAATCATCATAAAAATATCTCAAAATTAATGAGAAGTAAGTATTAAATAAAGAAATCCCAAAACAAAATTAGACAACATGCTTCCAAATAATCCTCAAGTGAAAATGAAGGATCAAATAAAAGAATAAATTATATTAAATTTAAGAAAAATAAAAGTATATAAAAGTATGTAGGGCACAGCCAAAGCAGGGCTGAAAGGAAAATGTATCATTAATTGCCTGTATTAGAAATTAAGACAAGATCTTAAATAGAAAATGTATGTCCTTACCTCAAGAAAATAAAAAAAAAAGAAGAGCAAAACTAAACTTAAACTAGCAGAAGGAAGGCAATAATAGAGATAAGAGCAGAAATCCATACAATTGAAAACAGGAAAGCAATGCAGTTTATCTATGGGTTCTGCATGGGTGGATTAAGTCTAACATAGAATCTACAGGCTCCGCATCAATCCACTTCACTCCACTACAGTATCTACAGGTTCCACATGGGTAGATCCAACCAAACACAAGTCAATCAACATTGAATAGAAAAATATTTCATGGAAAATAATACAAAACAACAACAGAAAATAATACTAATCTAAAAATACAGTATAACAACTATTTACATAGCTTTACATTTCACTAGGTATTGTAAATAACCTAGGGATTACTTAAGTATACTGGAGGATGTGCGTAGGTTATAGGCAAATAATGCAGCATTTTATTTAAAGGACTTGAGCATTTTTGAATTTCGGTATCCTTCAGGGGTTCTGGAATAAATTTTCCTTAGATAATGAAGGATGACTACACAGAGATTCAATGAAAAAATAAATCTAGTTCCCTTAAAAATTAATAAAATTGATAAACTTCTAGCAAAACTGACAAAGATGAAAAAAAGAAGAAAAAGCATAATTACCAGAAAGTAATCAGTGATATCCCTATAGATCTTGTAGACATTAGAAATATAAGAATATTATAAATATAACAAATAGCCTTGCACCCATAAATTCAACAACTTAGAATCAATCTATCAATTCCTTAAAAAACTAAGACTGACTGGGATTAGGAAGAGGAAGATGGGGAAATGGAAGTGAGTATAGCTATAAAAGGGTGACACAAATGATCCCGGTGGTGATGGAAAGATTCTGTAAATTGATTGCATCAGAGTAAAAGTCAATATCCTGGTTGTGATATTGCACTAAAGTTTTTGAAGATGTTACCCTTATGGCTACTGGATTTGTGGTAGATGTTATCATAACATGATAGTTTCTATAATTGTTCAATAAATTGAGTTTGTAATTAAGTAGCTGAAGCAAAAAACAAAACAAAAACTCTAGGCCCAGATGGTTTCACTAAAGAATGTTGGGGACGGCATTAATGCCAGGGAGCTCTCGGCCAGCGAGAGGGTCCTGATACCTGGAAGACAGAGTGCGCGGAAAACACAGGAGACAGAGAAGCAGGGTCTGGAGGGCTGAAAAGGCAATGCCTAAACAGCAATGCCTAAACAGCAATTTTATTTGTGCATAGGGTACCAATATATACTGTCAGCTTTCAGACACTGACGTCAGTCCACATTGTTTTAACTTAAACATTAAAGGGAACAGAAAATTACAAAGTCTGGCAAAGTAGATAAGATACAAGTTAAAAGAGAACAGTACTGAAGTCATAAAATAATCACAAAAAGATGCAAAACAAGCAGATTCTCTTCTTATTATCTATTGTGAAAGAGTTTTATATTTAACAAAGTAATATTCTTTAAAGGTCAGGCCCACCATAAATTCCAGGAACAGTAATCTTAAAGAATTACATGAATAATAACAGGGTTCAAGCAGTACTTGATAAACAGAGTCACAAAACTAGTCCAAAGCAGGAACCGAGACAAAACACAATGTCTTAGTAAAACCACACAGCCGTCACCAGGCCACTGTGTAAGCACCTAGAAGTTCAAAATAGTCCTTTTACACAATTCCTCATCCTTAGTTCCTGCTTTTCCATAGCTTGACTGCCTCCAGGAGGGGGAAAATGCTTCTGGGCTCAAGCTCACATTACGGCGGAGGCACTTTTGGGGGTCTCTACCCTGGAACGACACCCACAAAAGATTCTTCCAAACATGTTTTTGGGGGACAGGTGTCATTCTGTCACTCAGGCTGCAATGCAGTGAGGCAATCCCAGCTCATAGCAAGCTTCCCCCACCTGAGTTCAAGTGATTTGTGTGCCTCAGCCTCCAGAGTAGCTGGGACTACAGGTGCCCGCCACCACACCCAGATAATTTTTGTATTTTTATTAGAGAGGAGTTTTTGCCATGTTGGCCAGGCGGGTCTCAAACTCCTGACTAAGTGATGTGCCCATCTCTGTCTCCCAAAATGCCGGGATTATAGGCATGAGCCACTGTGCATGGCCTTGAGAATTATACCGAACTTTTAAAGAATTAATACCAATTAAACACAGTACAATTCAAAAACTAGAAGAAACATTTTAAAATTTCTTTTATGAGCAAGTTTTATTCTCATACCAAAACCAGACAGAGTGTACAAAGAGAGATAACTACAGACCAATATGTCTCATGAATTTTGATGCAAAAATCCTCCCAAAATATCAGCAAATAGAATCTAGCAATGTGTCAAAAGAATTATACACCATGACCAAGTTAGATTTATTCCAGGTATGCGTAAAGCTGGTTTAATATTCAAAATCAATCAATGTAATCCACCATACCAGCATGCTAAAAAATCAAAACCAAATGGTTGTAATAATTGATGTAGAAAAAAATATTTGATAAAATTTAACATAAAATCTCTTCAGCAAACTAAGAGCAGAGGTGAACATCCTCAACTTTATAAAAACAACCTACAAAAAAACCTATACTTAACTAATCCTACGCTTAATGATGAAAGGCTGATGTTCATTCTAAGACTGGTAAAAATGCAACAATATCCATCTCACCACTCTTTGTTAACAGAGTATGGGAAGTTTTAGACATTTCAATACCACAATAGAAATAAACAAAAGTTAAGCTGATAAAGGAAAAAGAAAACTGTCCCTATTTGTACATGAAATGATTGTCTGTATAGAAATCCCAAAGAATCTACCAAAAAATAAAATAAAATAAAACAGAACTAGAACAAATAAGTTTAACAACCTTGCAGTATACGAGATAAAGATGCAGAATGTGATCCTTCAAAAATTGCTAGCCGGAACATACACTTGAATCTGAAACAGCTTAGGATTTTCTTATAAAACTAAGCATGCAACCAGCACACTCTTTGGCAATTACACTATTGTTCATTTATACCAGATAAATAAAAATTATATCCACACAATAACCTATAGGCAAATGTTCTTAGCCCTATATTCATTATAACCAACAATCTGAAAACAGCCTGGATGTACTTCAACAAATAATGGATTAAACAAATAGTACATCTACAGTATAGATTACTAGTCAACAGTTAAAAGGAAAACACTGTTGAGGTTTTCAATAGGGGAAATTAAAATGGCTCTCCAGTTAATTATGTTGAGTGAAAAAAAAAAATCCCTAAAGGTTACTGTATAATGTACTGTACAGTCATAAAGGGTTGCAATGTATTTCAATTTATATCACATTCATAATATAACAAAATTATAAAAGTGGAGAGCAGATTACTGACTGCCTGGGATTAGGAAGAGGAAGATGGGGAAAAGGAAGTGAGTATGTCTATAAAAGGGTGACACAAATGATCCCTGTGGTGATGGAAAGATTCTGTAAACTGCATCAAAGTAAAAGTCAATATCCTGGTTGTGATATTGCACTAAAGTTTCTGAAGATGTTACCCATCTTATGGCTACTGGATTTGTGGTAGTTGCAATTCTCCTGTATTATTTCTTACAAATGTATATACATTTATAATTATTTCAGAACAAAAGCTTTACTTAAAAAAGTAAAATTGTTTCCTAGATCTCTAAGAAGGCAGAGTAATATTTTCAGCCAAGTAAAACAGTATATTTTGAGGATATTTGAATAAAAAATAGTGTATGTGTCTGTGTTTGTATTTCACATATTTAAGTAAAAATTAAGTAATTTCTAGCACTAAAACTGAACATACACAAAAAACTGTCATCATATGTCCTATTTTTGTTATATACCCAACAAAAATTTCTACATAATTTTGCTAAAAGCTACATATATGCAACTCATTAAAACCAATATCAGGCATAATTGTAAAAAATGCAAATAATCTGAATTTGCATCAACAGTAGTTAGAATGAATGAATAAGTAAATAGCGCCATGGTCAAACAATGGAGAACTACTCGGCAATAAGGATAAACAACTATTACTATACACAGTAGCATAGCTTAATTTCGGAAACATACTATTTAACTGAAGAAGACAGTCACAAAAGAGTACAATTTGACTTCATTTACAAAAAGTATAAAAAAGGGAAATTAATCCATAGTGTTAGATGTACAGATAGTGGTTATCTAGGGAGAAGTAGAATTTGGAATCAGGACTGAGGAGGCTTCATGGGGAGTAAAAATGTTCTGTTTCTTGATTCTTAAGCTAGTACTAGGGACTATTCTTTTTTGAAAATGAACTCAAGAATAGATAAATCTTCATGTATGTTATATGACAATAAGAAACACACTTAAAAAAGATAAATTCCACTCTATATCCCAAAGTAAATATATATATGCAGTAACATTCTTTCAAATGCTTTATAAATTTCTACATATGAAATAATAAATGGACTGATAGTGACAGAATGGCAAAAATACAAATCACTGAATAAAACAAATGAATAAACAATAATGAAATATCTTTCCAGATAATGCAAAACCAGAACTGAAAAATAAAATTTTGCAGTTTAATTCAATTAATGAAAACTTTTTGAATGTCTCATTTAATAGAATTTTTACACTATTAAAATAATGAGATTATATTGCAGAGCAGATTTATCCATTTGTCTCCATTTGTTCTCCCACCTAGCTGTGGGTGCTTACTCAGTTCTTCCTTAGTCTACATTTCTATTTTACCCTTTTCATTAAGGTATTGTTTTGTTCTTTTCCCTTTTTCTTGGTGATTTGATGGGTGGGTGAGTGGCGAGACTTATTGATGTCAAATTATACATCAATAAGTATTAATTATTATCTTATAAAGAAATCCATACTACATTGTTTAATCTATAAATGGAATGAGTATAGGCTAAATTCTTCCATCGAGGTCATGGAAAAAGATTTTAGGTAATATTTGCCTCAGGGCATATTCCCTATGGTGACTGTAATTAGAGAGTGCAGCTGTGGACTACAAGACTGTTCTTTTCTATAATCTTTCCAGGTGGCGTTCACACAAGAACTTCTTTAGTTTTCAGAGGCAGAGACTCTTTGTCCAAACTCGTGCAGTTTGGTACTTCTTCCAGGTTCACTTCATCCTTGCTGTCTTTGATGAGAAAAACCTCCTGATTTCATAATGCCTCAGGCAAGGTGGGTCTGACATCCACCATTATGCTTCTAACACAACTCCTCTCCTACTTTGGAACCCATAACTTTTTGTGCCTGGGATGTACAATAGTTTTGTCTGTCCTCTCTGTTTTGGCCCTGATCTATTTATACTAGCCACACAGCTGGTAGATTGTCACATTTAGCATTCTGAGGAGTGTCAGAATCATTTTATACCATTTCCATCCTTTAGGCAAGATCAGCTTATCAAATGAGATGTATAAAATGTTCATCATCACTCGTCATTAGAGAAATGCAAATCAAAATCACATTGAGATACCATCTCATCCAGTTAGAACGGTGATCAGAGAGACAACAGATGCTGGAGAGGATGTGGACAAATAGGAACACTTTTACACTGTTGGTGGGAGTGTAAATTAGTTCAACCATTGTGGAAGAGAGTGTGGCGATTCCTCAAGGATCTAGAAATAGAAATTCCATTTGACTCGGCAATCCCATTACTGGGTATATACCCAAAGGATAATTAGTCATTCTATTATAAAGACACATGAACATGTATGTTCATTGTGGCATTGTTTACAATAACAAAGACCTGGAACCAACCCAAATGCCCATCAATGATAGACTGGACTAGGAAAATGTGGCACATATACACCATGGAATACTCTGCAGCCATAAAAAAGGATTAGTTTATGTCCTTTGTAGGGATGTGGATGCATCTGGAAATCATTGTCAGCAAACTGACACAGGAGAAGAAAACCAAATAGTGCCATGTTCTCACTCGCAGGCGGATGTTGAAAAATGAGAACACATGAACATAGGGAGAGGTGCATCACACACTGGGGTCTGTTGTGGGGGGGGTGCTAAAGGAGGGACAGCTGGGGATGGAGACATTGGGGAGGGATAACATGGGGAGAAATGTCAGATATAGGTAATGGGGGGGATGGAGGCAGCAAATCACTTTGCCATGTATGTACCTATGCAACAATCCTACATGATCTGCACATGTCTCCCAGAACCTAAAGTACAATTGAAAAAAAAAAGAAGGAACAACAACAACAAAAAAGTACATAATAGAAGCAGATCATGGAGTCCCAGACAAAGATCACACTGTGTGGTGTGGTTACCATATTCCTTATTAGGCATTTTAAGACTGAACTGCTGCTGCAAAAGAGGAATCTAAAAGATAAACCAATGAGGTTTCTTCTGTGGCCACACACCTTGGAGATGAGGCACAACCCTCCAAAGAAACTCCAAGGTAACAGAGACCATCTGGACCAGCCACTCTTAAGCACCAGTGGAAGAGGAGTCTCCTCTGCTTTGTCAACTATAGCCAAGTCTGTGTGTAATAAGACTGTTTGCTTCCAAGGAGAATAATGCATTTAACATGTACTGAGCACTCATAAAGCACACATGAACTATTTCTAACACTTTATCTGCATTGTCTCATTTAATTCTGTGAAAAAGGATTGAATTATAAAATCTTCATATGCCTCTTCTAAAGGTGTGAAATTGAAACAAAAAGAAGATACATCACGTGCCCAAATCCTACACCACGTAACTTTCGGAGCTTGGATTTCCATGCTGGCAAAGTTGACTCTAGAGTCTGAGTGCTTGGGTGTTTCTGGATGATGAAGGAGAAATGAAACAGATTAACGCTTAAGTCCTACTCTCCTGTAATGAAGACATAAAACTCCTGAGGAAAGATGAGAAACAATCTTTCTCTCTGCGTTATTCCTAGGGCTGTCTCAACAAACTGCCACAAACTACGTGAGGTTCAAAAACTTGCCCAAGCCTTCAGCCTAAGTATTTGAAGACAGGCAGTCTAACTCTAATGCCCTGTGTATTAGTATCCTGTGACTGCTGTAACAAGGGTTAAACTGGGTAGCTTAAAACAATAGAAATGTATTATCTCATAGGTTTGGAGGTTAGAAGTACAAAATCAAGAGTAGGCAGGGACCATCTTCCTCTGAAATCTGTAGGACAATCTTTGCTTGCCACTTCATAGCTTCTGATGTTTACTATTTATTTGTTTTTTCATTTTGCTTTGTCAGTCTTTGGCATTTCTTGGTTTGCAACTGCATAACCTCCATCCACACCTTTCTCTTCATATGGCATTTTCTGTGTGTGCCTGTCCTTACATGGCCATCCTTTTTACAGGCACATCAGTCATATTTGATTAAACCCACCCACCTCCCTACGTCAGTATGATCCTATCTTAACTAATTATATCTGCAAGCATTCCATTTTCCAAGTCACATTCAGAGATGCAGGGAAGTTCAGACTTCAACGTATATATTTGGGGTGGGGAGAGTGCATAACTCAACCCACAACACTCTCATTCAAGCTGTCTTGTTGAATAAGAAACATGTTATGCCTCTTTACAGAAATCAAGTAGTAAGAAATATAAAAGAGACAGAGTGGAGAGCCATTCTTTTGGTTCAATGGTAGTCAAAGTCATTAATTTAACAAAGTATTGTTAGGTAATATGTAGCATTTATTAAGCAATTTACACCAACTTCCAGTCTAAGAATGTTACAAGGATTGTTCGATTGAATACTCAGATTTATCCTATGAAGTAGATACTATTATCATCTCTAGTTTATAAATGAGAAAACTGAAATTTATATGGGTCCAAAACTTTATCTAGTGTCACATAAGTCACTGTAAACTGTAGAGATAAGGTTGAAATTCTGTATAATTTGAAACTATTATCTGCCCTGTTAAATACCTGCTTTGCAAAACAGAATGTGAGTACACACAAAGACTGATATAAAGTTTCTGAGATTCAGATGCTCACATCTATTTGATGTGTTCATAGAGCAAAACTAAGAAATCATCATCAGGTGAAACAATAATAAAGATTATGTTTAAAAGGTAACAAAAACCTCAGAAAACAATGTAACTAACTGTGTAAAACTTATGATACATAGAATAGGAATCTGCAACATTTAGATTTGAGGGGTTCTGCATTACCTTTGACTGATCCTAACTTCATGCTTACTGTTTTACTAATGCCATTTAATTATTATAGAATAAATTTATTAA
Source organism: Ateles fusciceps (assembly GCA_036589455.1). NCBI lineage: Eukaryota > Metazoa > Chordata > Mammalia > Primates > Atelidae > Ateles > Ateles fusciceps. The sequence continues at coordinate 47,673 of JAZHEH010002417.1, read as the reverse complement.
AAATCCTAATTATAAAGCTGTCAGTTATTATTCAAGTCCTAGCCATTTGTGGTCAATTATTACAAAAGTTACTTTTTAGTTTTCTGAATTGTTACTAGAGCTATGCCTGCCAAATATACAATATTAGGTTGGTTTTCCGGCTTGCTTGTTGTAGTTAGGGAGGTTGGTTTACTGGGGAGATTGCTGCAGGGTGTGAGTCAAAGTTCTGTTTTTATATATAGTCCTATCATTATCTCCATGTATGGTTTCTCAGCTACTTGGTTGGGTTTCTCGATTTTCAATCAAAAATCAGAGCATATAAGAGATTGCAAATGCCCATGCTTGAAACAGGAAGTAGCTTTCTGTTTTTGTTGTGTATGTGTAGCTATATCTATATAGTGTACTGGTAATGTTGACAAGTTTTCTCTTTTCAATCTTGAAATTACTATCTTTCACAAATAAACACAGGGAACATTTGCCAATAAAAGAACTTATAATGGTTGGGTAATGTTGGACTGTGTTTCTCCTGATAATAGTACAGTTTGAATCTTTTCTCTTTTGTTTTGCATTTTTCTACATTTGCAGATTGTAAGTGTATGAAAGGAGAGTCTGCCAAAAGAAGGAAGCGTAATTGGATTTAACTTGTCCCCTGAATTGGAAGATGTTCTATTCCCAGAGACTTTCTGAAAAGTTGTAAAATTTCAGGCTTTATGAGTCTTGATTGCTGTAATTAACATATGTGAAGTCTTTCAAGTGTCTTCAGAAGCAAGTGAATCTACTGAAAACTACCTTCAAGCAGCTTTCAAGAAGAAGGAAGTCTGCTCCACAGAGTGTGGCTCTCCATAAATGCATGGCTATTATCAAGGTCATAGGTTAGTACAGAACCATTAACCTAAGCCTAATTTTCTAATGAAATGTATATACTTAACTGTGAGAGGACTAAAACTGCATATTCTTTAGAAAAGCGATTTCATTTCTGCTCTCAGGAAGACAGGAAAATCTACATATGATGAAAAAAAAAAAAAAACTGGCCTCAATGAAAATATGAAAGAAAATGCATCATTCGTAAGGAATTTGGTACCACCTCTCCAAGAAGTTCAGAATTTGAAATTTAGAGCCTTTATCCACACGTGGACCAGCTCTAGGTGTAATTTACTCTATGAGAGAAGGTATGATGTACTAGAAAAAATACCATATTTATTTCAGAATCAAAAGTCCTGGGTTCTAGTGATCCTTCTAACACCATCTGGATAAGTGCCATAGTCCCCATTGATACATAAAGGAATTATATTTGATAATTTTAAATATCTTAAATATTTTTGGTGATACTTTTTCTTGGAGACAGTTTTGCTTTGTTGCCCAGCGTAGAGTGCACTGACAAGATCATAGCTCACTGCAACCATGAGCACCTGGGTTCAAGTGATCCTCCTGCCTTGTCCTCCCAAAGTGCTTGCCCACAAGTATGAGCCACTATTATACCTTACCTGAGACTCATATTCTTAATAAAATTATTAATCTTAAATATTGTTAATTTTTAAATCATAGAGATTCTTTCTAGTATTGTAATTGAGTTCTTGATTTGATTTTCAGCTTGGTCGCTGTGGGTGTATAGCACAGCTACTGATTTGTGTACATTAATATTGTATCCTGAAACTTGGTAGAATTCATTTATCATTTCTGTGAGCTTTCTGGAGGAGTCTTTAGGGTTTTCTAGGTACACAGTCATATCATCAGCAAACAGCAACAGTTGGACTTCCTTTTTTACTGGTTTGGATGCCCTTTATTTATTCTCTTTCTGATTGCTCTGGCTAGGACTTCCAGTACTATGTTGAATAGAAGACAAGGTTGAGTGAGCAACCTTGTCTTGTTCCAGTACTCAGGGGGAATGATTTCAGTGTTTCCCCATGAAGTATTATGTTGACTGGGGTTTATCATAGATGGCTTTTATTACATTTATTATATTTAGGTATACCTTCAATGCTGATTTTGCTGAGGGTTTCAATCATAAAGAGCCGCTGGATTTTGTCAAATGCTTTTTCTGTATCTATTATTACTGGATTAGCTGCAACTGGATTCTCTGGAATTAAGGTTCTTGGCCTCTCCAACCCCAATGAACAGGGAAGGGGGCCTCATTGTGGCGGTGAATGTTACAGCTCAATTTGATCTCATGGACCCAAAGAGTGTGAGGTAGTGCAGTCTATTAGACAGAGTGAAAGAACAGCTTCCATGCTGTGGAGGGTGACCCGGAGTGGGCACTGCTGCAAGCTTGGACGGCTGGAGAGTATACCCCTGAGTTATTCCCTCCTCATTCTTGTTCTTGTCCAATGAGGGATTTTTTTTTCAACCTTTCTCTGGATTAATTGATCTTTGAATCCTTTACTGGATTGGTTACTGTTTTCAAAACCTGAGTTACTGAGCCTCCGCCTCCAGGGGTCAGAGGCAGGAAAAGTCCCTGTCCTTTAATAAAACCGCTAGGAGCCAGAGGCAGGAAAACTGGAAAGAAAACCTCCAGCTGGCCAGTGGTGAGAAATTTCTTGCACTGGAAACAAAGCACTAGCTGACCGTGGAGCTTCCTCTAACACAATCCCTCAAGATGATCATGTGATTATTGTTTTTAATTCTGGTTATGTGGTGTATTACATTTATTGATTGCAGATCTTAAACCATCTCTGTATCCCTTGTATGAAACTGACTTGATCATGGTGGATTATATTTTTGATATGCTGTTGGATGTGGTTAGCTAGTATTTTGTTAAGGGTTTCTGCATCTATGTTCATTAGTTGTTGTTATGTCCTTTCCTGGTTTTGATATTAGGGTAATACTGGCTTCATAGAATGATTTAGGAAGGATTTTCTCTTTCTCTGTCTTGTGGAATGGTGTCAATAGAATTGGTACCAATTCTTCTTTGAATGTCTGATAGAATTCATCTATGGATCTATCTGAGCCTCGACATCATTTTGTTGGCAATTTTGTTTCATTACAATTTCAATCTCACTGCTTCTTATTGGTCTATTCAGAGTTTCTATTTCTTTGTTTAATACAGGAGGGTTGTATATTTCCAGGAATTTATCCACTCCTCTAGGTTTTCTAGTTTATGTGCACAAAGGTGTTTATAGTAGCCTTGAATGATCTTTTGTATTTCTTTTGTATCAGTTGTAATATTTCCCATTTCATTTCTTCTTACTATTATGATTATACTTTAAGTTCTGGGGTATATGTGCAGAATGTGCAGGTTTGTTACATAGGTATACCATGCCATGGTAGTTTGCTGCATCCATCACCCTGTCATCTACATTGGGTATTTCTCTTAATGCTACCTCTCCCCTATCCCCCAACCCCTGCTATCCCTCCCCTAGCCCCACACCCCCTGACAGGTCCAGGTGTGTGATGTTCTCCTTCATGTCCATGTGTTCTCATTGTTCAACACCCACTTATGAGTGAGAATATGTGGTGTTTGGTTTTCTGTTCTTGTGTCAGTTTGCTGAGAATGATGGTTTCCAGCTTTATCCATGTCCCTGCAAAGGACATGAACTCAACCTTTTTTATGACTGCATAGTTTTCCATGGTATATATGTGCCATATTTTCTAATTGAGATTATCTGGATCTTTTCTCTTCTTTTCTTTGTTGGTCTTGCTAATGATCTATTAACTTCACTTGTCCTTTCAATGGGCCAGATTTTTGTTTCATTTATCTTTTGTATTTTTTTCTTTCAACTTCATTTAGTTCTGCTCTGATCTTAGTTATTATTTTTTTCTTCTGCTGGGTTTGGATTTGGTTTATTCTTCTTTCTCTAATTCCTTGAACTGTGACCTTAGATTGTCTAATTGTGCTCTTTGAGACTTTTTGATGTAGACATTTAAGGCAATGAACTTTCTCTTAGTACCATCTTTGCTGTATCTCAGAAGTTTTGATAGGTCAGGTCACCATTATTCAGTTCAAAGAATTTTTAAATTTCTACCTTGATTTAATTGTTGACCGACTGATTATTCAGGAGCAGATTATTTAATTTTCACATATTTGCATGGTTTTGAGGGGTTCATTTTGGAGATGATTTCCAATTCTTCTGTGGTCTGACAGTACTTGCTAAAATTTCAATTTTCTTAAATTTATTGAGACTGGTTTTGTGGCCTATCATACAGAGAATCTTGGAGAATGTTCCATGTCTTGATGAATAGAAGGTATATTCTGCAGGTGTTAGGTAGAATGTTCTGTAAATATCTGTTAAGTCCTTTTTTCCTAGGGTATAGTGGAAATCAGTATTTTTTCATTGACTTTCTGTCTTGATGACCTACCTAGTGCTGTCAGTGGAATATTGAAGTCTGCAACCATTATTGTGTTGCTGTCTATCTCATTTCTTAGATCTAGTCATATTTATTTGATAAATTTGGGAGCTCTAGTGTTAGGTGCATATAGATTTAGGATTGCTCTATTTTTCTGTTGGTGGAATCCTTTTATCATTATATAATGTCCCTCTTTGTCTTTTGTAACTGTCTTTGCTTTAAAGTTTGTTTTGTCTGATGTAAGAATAGCTACTCCTGCTCAATTTTGGTGTCCATGTGCATGGAATATCTTTTTCCATCATTTTCCTTTAAGTTTATGTGAGTCCTTATGTGTTAGGTGAGTCTCTTGAAGACAGTGGATACTTGGTTGGTGAGTTCTTATCTATTTTGCCATTCTATGTCTTTTAAGTGGAGCATTTAAGCCATTTACATTCAGTTAGTATTGAGATGTGAAATACTATTCTATTAATTGTGCTATTTGTTGCCTGAATACTTTTTTTTAGTTGTGTTTTTGTTTTACAAGCCCTGTGATATTTATGCTTTAAGGACATTCTATGTTTTGTTGTATTTTGAGGGTTTAAGATTTAGAGTTCCTTTCAGCATTTCTTGTAGTGCTGGCTTGGTAGTTGCAAATTCTCTCAGCATTTGTGTTTCTGAAAAAGACTGTATCTTTCCTTCATTTATGAGGCTTAGTTTCACTGGATACAAAATTCTTGACTAATAACTGTTTTGTTTAAGGAGGCTGAAGTTAGGTCCCCCATCCCTCTAGTTGGTAGGATTTCTGCTGATATATCTGCTGTTAATCTGTTAGGTTTTGTCATAGTTATGTTAAATTTCCCCTCAGTTCTAAGATATATGCCATATCCACATCTAGTTCTGATGATTGTTTGCAATGTGTTTTTACCAATGGGCAGGAGTGTTGGTTGGATGGTTGCCTACTTCTCCCCCACAGTCTCATACATTATAGCTTTTTTTTTTTTTCATGAACAAAATAAGTTGGATCTAGAGGAAGTTTCTTGCATTGCCCACATTATATCTGCTGTTTTCCTTCCTCAGGTGTGCACCACAATATAAATTTCTCAGGGTTTTCTTCAATTATTTTATAAATGCCTAGTGAAGTTAGTAGAGAAAGATCTTGAAACATATAGATTCTCCCAGTTTTTATAGCCCCAAATTTTCAGACTGTCTTCTGAATTTGGCATTTAAAAATTGTCAACTCTTCTTGTTCAACTCTTTTTATTGGTATCTGGTTATGTCTATTAAAGCGAACTAACACTTTTTCTCTCTTCCTTCTTTCAATATATTATGAGGCAGTTTTCCTCCCACTTTAGCTCTGTTTTGTATACAGTAAACTCATGATATGAAGCATGAGAGTGATACTACTTCTAGTTTTCTACATCTGGAAGATGAAGCCAAATACCATGGATTTTGAAGTTAAAATGAGGTAACAACAAGAACCAAGACCACCATGGTAATAAATTTTATGCTTACAAAAGGAGTGCTGTTCTAAGTGCTTTAACTTCATTGTCTCATTTATTAGCATTGTAATAAAATAAAGTAGATATTCTTTTTTATATTTTCCAGACAAAGTAAAAGGTACATATTGAGGACATGTATTTACTCAAATTGCTACACGAAAAGTAAAAACTTAAGCAAAATACTGACCCACAATCCATACCAGTAAGCATTAAACATATTTTGTTCCTATTATATCAGGGAGCAAATGAAATCATCTAACATAATATCAAACAACATTTATGGCTATACTTGGTAGATGCTCAGCAAACATTTTCCTCCTTTCTCTTCTATTCTTTGTTTCAAGTGTTTGCTGACATTTTTATTGTCATCTCAGGAATGCCAAAGTCCATTAAAAACAATTCGTTTTCTTTTTGCAAACCGTTTACAACGTTTGTCTGTTTTTTTAACACTGTCACATTGTCTGTGACACATTTTATTCAGCAGCTTGAGCATTTAAGTTCACAAACAGAACCTGAACTGTTATTGATTTCTTTTTCTCCTACTTAGGGCAAAATAAACTTTCCAATCTGTGTTTATTTTTAGAGGTTAATAAGCTGATTGAGTGGTTAGTGGTGATGCTTACTTTTTGTGGTGACTGTGCACACAGCTGAAGCTTCCGGCCATTTAGGAAAGCATTCAGTGTTAGTGTATGCTATTTCCCCTTTTGAAGCTAAGAAATGAGTACACAAGCAACAGAAAAAAAAATAATCTGAGAGTATTTATAGGAGCTACACTATGCAGTTTTGACCTAAGATATTTCCCAGAACAGCAGCTCAATCATACACTGATGATTTATAACGGCTTAGATTGGCCTCTTGAAACCACAAATCTGTTACACTGATATCTTTAATTTCCTTTTGTTCTGGCCTAGGCTAACCCTATCATTGTCAAGCACCAACAGGCCACAGAGAGAGAAATCCAGGTGGGGAGCATTCAATTTAACCAGAAAGTACTCAGAGGCCCCACTTGATCTAATCAGAATTCCAGACATTTTCTTTCAGAACAAGGCTTTGTCTTCATATCTTGTCATGTTAAAAGACTCTTGAAGTTCTTATTAGAAAACAGTTCAATTTTAACCTTTTGAGACACAATGGTCTTTGATTAATTAATAAGCTAATGGACTCCAATCATTTTTTTATTCACTTTGACAATCAGTGCATGGACATCTGATTTTAATTTGAATGGCTTATTTTATAAAGATGCTGATCTCTGTGATTAGACTTTTTGTTTCAGAACAGTCGTATTTTATACATTTACCTTCTTAATATCTCATATTTTTAAAAAGGATTTAGGACTGGGGCAAGAATTTCTTACCTAAAAGTAATTTGCCCAAATCTAAACAATTATTTCACATACATTCTATATTTATTTTATGTAAAACAAAAGGATAATTTAATAGTTTTAGGAACACTTGTGTGGGAGGTGGAATTCCAAGATGACCCCAAGTGACACTCATCCTTGTATATAATCTCTTCCTCTTGTGAGAATGGAACCTATGAATATTATAAAATGTCATTCCTGTGATTATGTTACTGTTATAGAGCATATTTTTTGTCTCCTCCAAAATTCATATGTTTCACTCCTTACCACCAATGTGATGGTATTAAGAGGTAGATCTTTTGAGAGTTGATTAGGTCATAAGGACCACTGATGAACAAGGACGCAGGACTTCATCAGATACTTGATTTGCTGGTGCCTTGATCTGGGCCTTCCCAGGCTCCAGAATAGTGAGAAATAAATTTCTGTTGTTCATAAGTCATCCAGTTTATGGCACATTCCTATAACAGCCTGCACTAAAACAGATACTTTCTGTGGCAAAAAGAGGCTTGAAAATATAACAATGCTCCAAACTGATTGACCTTAAGATAGGAATATTATCTGGGTGGGCCTGACCTGATCATACGAGCCTTTTAAATCTGGGTCTAGAAGTCAGAGATGGAGGAATTCAGAGACTCAAAGCAAAAGAAAGATTTGATGTGCCATCACTGGTGAAGACTGAAGGTGTCACATGGCAGGGAATACAAGCAGCCTCTATTTAAGAGTTGCCCCTGAATGACAACCAACAAGGAAAGAGAAATCACACACTGAATTTAATTCAAGGAACTTAACCCTGCCAGCAAGAATGAATTTAAATTTGGAATTTTCCCCCAGAGCCTTTAGACAAGAACTCAGCTTCACTGACATCTGTATTTCAGTGTGGTGATACCATGAGCAGAAAACCTAGTCATATAATGTTAAATTTCTGATCTATACAAATTTGAGCTAATAAATGGGTGTTGCCAGGCCAGGCATGATGGTTCACACTTGTAATCCCAGAACTTTGGGAGGCCAAGGCGGGAGGATTGCTTGAGCCCAGGAGTTCATGATCAACCTGGGCAACATGGTAAGACCCCATCTCTAAACATAAATAAATAAATAAATAGATAGATAAGTAAATAGTAGGAGTTATTTTATGCTGCTAAACTTGTGGTAAATTGTTACACATAATAGAAAGCTGACGCATCTTCATTCTGCTTCTGTTATGCTGAATATTCATTTGCCTCATGTTCTTCCTACAACTAATGATATTCACATTTTTCTTACCTGAAAATTTAATTATTTAAAATAAAAATGCATTCATTAAAGTAAGTCAAATAGCTGTCACACACGTCATAGGTTTACTTCATAGAAGGAGTCATTCAGTGTCTAAAAACTTATATTTTGTCTATATCTTAATAAGCATGTTATTGTATATATTCTATTCTACAAGGATCAAAAGTATATTATAACGGAGAATAAGTGGAGAAGTAAAAACTAAAAAACTCATAGGTTAGAAAAAATACAAATTTGTAAAACAACGAGAGACAAAGCAGTGTAGTCTGAGCTCACTAATTCTTAATTATGCTCACTTTAAGAAATAAAAACAGTGAGTTAGTTTGCTCTGATTCCCCAGAGGAAGTGGGTGAGATTAAGTACTGGATTGACTGTGTTATTTAAACTTTGAGATAAAAAAAGACCCATGAATGTTTCTGCTCATTAATGGTGATTTTAAGAAAACTCTGTCTTCAAGTACTCTAGAGTCAAATGGGCAGCTACCATAAGAAATAAACTGTTTTTACATTTAGCCCTTCAAATTCCTTGGAATTCCAGAGTTGTTTGTTACCACATCCTCAACTGAATCTGTCCTGACTGATTAAATATATTTATACTCTAGTCTTCTTCATTTTTATGTGATACAAATTCATTCTTGCAGTTTCTTGGGTGAAAAATATTAAAATTATCCTAGACCCTTTTCTTTCTCTCTTTCATCACTGAATGTTCAACATGAAATCTATAACTAATCTTGTTTCTGTCTCCAAAATGTATTCGCTTCTCACCATTATTGTTCCACCATGACCTAAACATATGAGCCCAATGGTTACAGAATCTTTGGGGTGTCATTTTCCTGTCCAGAAACCTCTGTGGCTGGTAGCTTCTTATCCAAGTTTTTCTTGGGCCCACTAGGCTCATTCTGCCCACTCAGCCTGGCAGACTGCACTCTGCTCACACTTCCAGCCTGGATTCCACCTCTGCCAATGTGGACTGCATGGATTGGTGAGGGATGTGTGAGCAAGCGTGGAGTCTGGCCACCGTGCAGTCAGACATGCTGGCTACTGTAGCAGGGCAGGCAATTCCAGGTGCCAGCATGGGCATTTGCTCTCCCTGAGGCTGCTGCTGGACCAGAGGCACCACATGCAGCTTCCACAGCTGGCACCAGAGAACATGGTGGTGCCTGGAAGCTTGGAGATATCAGGAACCACAGGGCCCTAAAAGCGAGTCACAGCCCTGGATCAGGAAGCTTCCAGGTCTGGGCTCCCCAAAGAACCACAGCTTTTCTTTCTTTCTTTTCACATGAAACATAGCAAGTAAGGGGCATGTCTCAGCCTTGTTCATGTTGCCACTCTTTTAGCCTCATTCAGTGGGTCCAAAGTTATTGTCCTGTGCCCAGGAAGAATGAGGTATGCTGCCAAGTGGAAGGTGAGCAAAACAAAGAGGAGCTTTACTGAGTGACAGAATAGCTCAGAGGAGGCCCGCAGTAGGTAGCTCCTTTCCGCAGCCAGGGTGTCCTGACAAGTGTTCAGTTCCTAGCAGAGAGGAGACCCTGGAGTGAGAAGTTCCTTTTTGCAGGTAGTCGTCCCATCATCTCTGCAGCTCTCAGCAGAGAGGAGGCCCTGTAGTGGGTTGCTCCTCTCTGTAGCTGGTCATCCCGATGTCTCTGCAGATCTCAGCAGAAAGAAGGCCCTGGAGTGGGTTGCCCCCTTCTGCGGGCAGCTTGTCCCATCATCCTCCCAGTTCTCAGAAAAGAGGAGGCCCTGGAGTGTGTAGCTCCTCTCTGCAAGTGGTCATCCAAAGGTCTACTCTGCTCTGACTGAGCCCAAGGCTCATACAAGACTCAGAGTGGAGGACGTGCATGATGACCATCCATGGGCAGCCATGGGTGGACCCAGAAAAATCACCACAAGTTCCCACTCTGGTCCGGGAACTCACAGCCTGGCCCCCAGCTTTCAGGCCCTCCCTGGTCTGAAGGTGGGGCCTCAGCAGGGACCTGCCCCCTTCCAGCCAGAAGCCTGTCTGCTGCCTGCTTCCGTTGATGGCATCCAGGCTGCTTACACCAAGGGGCACCCATAGGCCAGTACCAACCTGCCCTCAGCACTCCCTCAGCTCCCCCCTACCACACTTGTTCGAGTGAGGTGAGGCAGAGTGAGTGAGTCCAGAGTGAGGTGAGGCAGCAGGGGCCTGGCATGTCAGTGTTGACCCAGCACTCAGGGGTGGTCCAGGGCAGGGTGGATTGGGGCCCGCCCGAATCTAGCTGTTGGGAGTGTCAGGCCAGCAGTCATACCAGTGCAGGGCAGACCTCAGGACATGGCCCCAGGCAGCCTTGCACGGAACCTCCTCCCAAGGCATAGGAACCTTGCACCCTTTGCACAGGAACCACTGCATGCAGTGGCTGCACCAATGGCCAGGTGCCTGAAGCAGGCCCCACTCTCAAGCCCCCCAAGCACAATCCCAGCTCCATGTCCCGGGCTTGGCCCCTGCACTTTGTGTGCAAGTGTAGCACTGCCCCAGGTCCAGCTTTGCCTCAGGGCCCCTCTCTGTCTAATTGCGCTGCTCCCCCACCAGTGGACATTGCAGGAGGGCTCCATGGTGGCAACCCTCAGGGCGGTGGGCTGCGGGAGTGGGCTGCCCATCTACTCCCTGCACTCTCTCCGCAGGGGCTGGTGTGATGGCAGTGTGTGCTCCAGACAGCCTGCCGCTGCCATCACAATTATTACATTAGCTTTCAAATTCCTTTTTATAAAGACTGGCTAGGTATCTTCCTCTATAAACTATATATTTGGTTAGATAGTCTGTTATAAATAGACTAATAGACATAATAGACATAGATAGAAGGAGAAGCTGCCTGGGATATGAGAAAGCACCTCAATTCAAGTAGTTTCAGAATAGGAGGTAAATGAATTATGCTTGCTCTCCAAGTAAACTCAGTAGACATATAATCAATTTTATTAAAATAAGTTTTTTAAAGAAGATATAAATGTGAAAGGAGATGGGAAAAAAGAACCTTTGGGTTTGGATTAAAATTGGAAATGTCAGCATTATTTTATAATTCAATAAATATATGTTTTCTAAGGGCTTAACTGTGAAAGGGCTAAGATGTAAATGACACCTCCAAAAGAATGAGTGTGTTTAGCACCCTGATTTATTTTAATCTATTATCACCCACTGTAAGGTGACTTTCTGGACAAATTGACAGACCTAGGACTAGATGAAGAAAAAACATAGTGAACCCAAAAACATTACTGTGCTAGAGAAAAAGAAGAACTCAAAATCTGGTGAAAACATCAAAAGGATACAGGAACCAACTTGAATTGGCTCCCACTGGCCAACAGGAGCAATATGAGCCTTGAAATAAGTCATGACAGTGACAGAGAATGACATACATAAAATATAAGATGCGTCCATAAAATATTTCAAGATATAATCCTTGAATGACATGGAATCACAGACAGATAGTTCAAATGAAAAGACTTCAGTGAACAAAACTACCTAGGAAGTATGAGTAAGTCTGAGGGAACCAAAATGAGATGTCAAGGTGCCAGGTGTCAGTAGCAGTACAGCTTAATAGGACCCAGTAAGGATCTTATCGTGCAACTGGTACTGGGTGAGAACTTGAACTGCGGAGTTGGAACTACTGAGGTTTGCTGGAGTTCACAAGATCCCTGAAGCAGTGAGTGAGGGGGGGTCTCTGTATTCTTCTACCCACAATCTCTTGCTGGTGTCTCCTTTTGGTCTGAATTTGCAGGAGTGTCCAGGTGATGTACCCACGTGAGTCTGCCCCAAATAGAAGAGCTGGGTAGAAACAGAACCTGGCAGGGCTAATACATAAAACATTAGCACAATGGCATCTCTTTCCATAAATTCCACCAATCTGGAAATAACAGTTTAGTATAGTTCCAGGATTTTATTAGAATGCCTTAAGTCACCTTAATTCTATCTTATAGTTATTCAAATTACTTATAGTCCTAAAACGTGACAAATTTCTATCACTTGTCATTGCATTTGCATACATAGTTCTTTCATTTGTTCAAATCTATTTTATAATGGCTATTTGATTTTAAGGAATTTTCTGAGTGTCTTCAATGTAATGTTGCAAAAATATACAACAGATCTCAGATTCCTCTTGACCTCGTCATACCTTTTCCTTTCTTTTTATGAAATGTGAAAAGTGAAACAGAGAGAAAGTGTGATAAAGCTGAAGGCACAAACATTTCAAAAGTAGTTCAATCAAAAGTACACAATTCCTACTTTACTCTTAAAGTTCACTCATCTTTTTTTTTTTTTTTTTTTTTTTTTGAGAAAGAGTCACGTTCTGTTGCCCAGGCTAGAGTGCAGTGGCACCATCTCAGCTCACTGCCACCTCTTTTGCCCAGGTTCAAGCCATCCTTCTGCCTCAGCCCCCCAGTATCTGGGATTACAGGCATACACCGCCATGCCCAGCTAATTTTTGTATTTTTTGTAGAGACTGGGTTTTGCCAAGTTGGCCAGGCTTGTCTTGAACTACTGACTGCAGGTTATCCACCCACCTTGGCCTGCCAAAATGCTGGGAATACAGGCATAAACCACTAAGCCCGGCCAGTATCACTCGTCTTAAAACAGAAGAAATGGGAAGAAAGTCATCATTTGAACTCAATCTTTCTCCAGGGATTTCCTCCATTATATCAAAACTTCAGATCACTGTCACAACTTGCTGTCCCCCAAGTCTCCAATTAACCAGTGTAATCAGGCAATACTTCTTAACACTTTACAGAAAAATTCTTTTTAAAGTTATCAATAATCTCTACGCTACTCAGTCCAGTGGTCAAGTTTAATTTCACAATTAGCAGCATTTAGCATAAACGATCATTCAGTTCTTTATCATTCCTTTTCTTGTATTCTGGGATACCATTTTCTTTTGGATTTCCTCCTGTCTCAGTCAGTGAGATTACTTTCTCAGTTTCCTTTGCTGTTCTCTCTCCACCTTGCTGACTACTCAAATTTGTGTGACCTATTGCTTGGGCTTTGACATTTTTTTCTATCTACATTTAATTTTCAAGATTATGTCTATAAACTTTCAATTCTAACCCAGATGACTCTTCTGAATTCTTTTAATTAATTAATCAATTTACTTACTTATTTATTTATTTGAGACAGAGTCTCACTCTGTCACCCAGGCTGGAGTACAAACTCCACCTCCTGGGTTCAAGCGACTCTTGTGCCTCAGCCACCCAAGTAGTTGGGATTACAGGTGTGTGCCATCACCCCCGGATAACTTTTTTTTGTATTTTTGGTAGAGATAGGATTTCACTTTGACCTCAAGTAATCCACTCACGTCAGCCTCCCAAAGTGCTGGGATTACAGACGTGCGTCACCACACTCAGCCGCGACTCTCCTGAATTCTGTATTCAAATAGACAATTCCGTATTTGGCATCACTACTTCAATGTCTAATAAGAATTACATACTTGGCATGTTGAAATACAAATTTCTTCTGATGAATCCTAAGTGCCATTAAACAAATACCTCCAGCTTTCAGTCACAGGGTAAAATAGCCTCTGTAGACCACTTTTGAATATAAATGTAGAAAGTATGTTTGCTTTGGCAAATGAAGTTTAAGTTATGAGTTTTGTTTCTGGAAAGAAGCCTTAAGATTAGTTCATGATCCAGCATGTTTCCCGACCTGTGCCACATTAAATTGCTCATCAGCATGGAGCCTTCCTCAGCCTAGGCCTGCAAGTATCTATGCCAAGCAGAACTTTTGCTTGTTGATTCTCTTCAGACATATTTCATAGCCTGAAATGAATGTTTATTGTTTTTAGTACCTTTGAAGTTGCTTGTTATCACAACCTACTCTATTCTGACAAATGTACCTTTTGGAATGTACTTTTTCACTAGTCTTTTAAAATTTTAGTCTGATGCAACTTTACTCTTCCAGATAGCCCTAAGATCTTGAAATTATCCTAGACTCCTCTTTTACTAATATTGCACATCTAATCAATTGCCAAATATTGTTGTCTCTATCCTTAAAATATATCTACTCACCATTTACTATTTGAATTCACCTTAAAGAACTATAGAATCTACTATACTTGTCCGGATTTTTACAGTAGCTTCCAGCTGTTCTTCACATCCTTTCTTTGTTATCTGAGTAGCCATAATGAGCCTTGTAAAGACAGATTACATAATTCCACTCACTGATCAAAACCTTTCAATTACTTCCTATCTTAACCAGTGGAACCCAAATTACTGCAAAACCTTTAAGATCTGGCCTCTCTTATTTCACAGGCCTTATCCTCAGTGTACTAGCCTTCTTCATATTCCTTCAACACGAGCCAAATATGTTGTCCTCTCCAGATGTCTTTATTTACCAAATCCTCTATCTAATGTATTTTCCCTGACCCTTTCTTGAATTTGACACTCATCAGTGTATCTTCCAACATCTATAAACAGCAATTTCTCCCACTTCCAGAACTTCTTATATTCTCACCTCTGTTTATTGTCTTCAATGGCATTTACAGATCCTGAACCTTTTTTATTTATGTGTTTACTTTTTCTATTGTTTATTATATTGTAGTGAATGAAAATTCACTACAATATAAGCTTTCTCAGAAAAGGACAATGGCTGGCATATAGTACAAGCTTGATAAATAAATGGTGAATCAAAAGTGCATAATTTCTTTGAATTTTTTGACAGCAGGGATGGAAATACATTTACTCTCAAAAGTCATTTGTTGCCTGTTGGTCGTGGTTATCTAAGGGTTTGTGCAGAGGATACAGAAGTCACAACCTGGCTCAGTGGAAAATGTGTCATGATTACTTAGAGATGTCTTCCATGACTTCAGGACAGTTGATATTTGCTAGTCTCTAAAATGTCTCACCCAAAAGTAAAATGTGTAACCTTTGCATTAAAACTTAATCTGATTTCTAATCAGAGATTTTAGGAGCTTTGTCACTCACAGTGATGGTGGTGGTTGTACAGGCAGAAGGGATGTTAATTACTGGCTTGATACACTTAAGAGCTTCCAAAATCACCATGGTGAACTTAGGACCCCCTTTCCTCATGTATTCAGCCTCTTTCTTTCTTTCCCTTTTCATGAGTTTCTCCTCCTTTTTCTCTGTTTTCCTATATTTTTTACTCCGAAGCCTACATTTTTGTCTTTTCTATGAAGTCATTTGGTTGCATTCCCAGATACTATTTATCCCCACTGACAGTAATATCAACTAATGAAATTTTTCCTTCTGTTCTCCTTAAATTATGAATGATCTAATTGCCACTCATCATCAACAAATTAATTTCTAAATGATGCAATATTCTCAGACTAACATCATATGCCAATACTCTTCTGTCCTAAAATAAGGCATCAAAATTATCTAATGAAATTCCGAGACTACCTTTTATGTGTGCTAACACAGTTCTAGCATAGGGATAAATATTTGCTGAATAAATGTTGTAAATAATTTGTGGCTAGTTGCTGTATCCCAATTGTTTTCTGTGGATTGTAACACATTTTAAAGAAATTTTATGTAAAACAACAAAATAACACAATTTTGATCAAACTGTGTCAGAAACTTAGGTCTTATAAAATTATAGAATTATGGTTTTGAGGGCCATACATAATTGATTACAGCATACTGTATTTTTATTTTAGTCTCTCTTTAGCATCAGATAGGCTGAGATCTTAAAACAGTCAAATAGCAAAATTTTACAATTATATAAATCATATCCTGTGTTAAACTAAAGGCAATTATCAAGTGAGAATTATCAAAAGTGATCCTTTCTAAAACTATAGAAATGACATGCTGTTCTTGGTAATTTTTTAAAATTTTATATAAGGAATGATTTTTGAAATATTGGAAAATAGCTTTACTTTGTGGACCTCAAAGAGAGAAAAAAGCAAAACACCCATTGTATATCAACATCCCCATCATTAGTTACTACCTTCAACTAGTTCAAATGTATATCAATTCATTCCTTATTAAAACTCAAAATCTCTCCATGTTAAATCTGTAGAAATGCTAGGGATACAATACTTAATAAGAATATAACAGTAAGACCAAATCCTGGCCCTTAAGAAACCTACAGTCTGGCAGAAAAGGAAAACATGTAAACCAATACACCTAACAAAATATTTTGAAGTTCAAAGCCTTGGCAGAAACCATTTTAGGAAAGCACAAACTTTATTAAGCTGAAACTGATTTAATTTAAATTTCATTCTACTCAAGATTTTAATTTCAGTATTTAATTCAACCCCAATACTTTATATATGACTTTTTCCTTGTATATTTTGCTTCAGTTTTCTTTTATTTTAAGCTACTTGGAGCTATGACTTTTTTTTTTACCTTTTTATGCATATATAAATTAAGCTATATTTTTAGAATATTTCAAAGGATAAATAAACTGATTTTTTTGCCTACTATAACAAAGCTGTAGCTGATCAATTAAGCTTGGTTGCTCTTGAAAGTCTGTTCTCTAAAGTTAGGCAAAGTTCTCCCATATTTGTAAAATGGTCATGTAATTTAGAGACTTATGTATGATTATGAAAGAGTATTAGTTTAACCAAGTACCTACAAAATGTTGCAAATAGACTTTGAACATAAACAAAACATTATCTACAAATGGAAAAATAAATAAGCATGGGAAATGAAAAAATCCAAAATTTTGTATTTAAAGAAAGACATTTTTGCATTTCAGCAAGAATATAAAATAAACATGCATAAGCCAGTAAGTGTAATATAGACATATAATCATTTTACTGAGGATGGACTTGTTTTCAAACTTATACCAGTAGAATTCGGTATAGGCTTTCTGTGATAAACTGTAGTTTAGTCCTTGTATTGACATCTACAGACCTAAGTTCAATACATCAAATTTTGTGCTAGCCATCTTGTACTAATAAAGTTGTTTAACATCTAAAAATGTTAGTTATCTTGCTTTAGAGTAGAAATACTTTATCTCTGACAGCACTGTTTTAAATCCAAATGAAATCATGTGTATAAAACCATTATGTACTTACTCTTAATCAGATAAGTTTTGAAATGTAAATAAGGCTTTTTTTCTATTTTTCAAAATCAGAATAATACAAATTTTATATTCTTTTCTAATTACACATTGTGTTATCAAATGTTCAGCAAGACTTTTCTGGCTCCATATTATTCTATATGATGGTTGCATCACACTTTCCTTAACTGTTCTATTATTGCTAAATATTTATATTGTTTCCAATTGTTCAGTTTATTTATAATGCTCTTCCAAACATTCTTATTCTGGAGCCTGTGTACATCTTTGGTTTCATTCTCCTTCTAAAAAAATTCACAGATGAATCACTAAATGAAGATTCTTTTTAAGGCTTTTGTTACAGATTGACAAATTGATTCTACGAATGGTATTACAGATTTATAGTAAATGACAGAAGCAAGATTTGAGCCCACATGTGCTTAACTCTAAAACTCATGTTCTTTTCCTAACATAAAGTCTGTCTATTTGAGGGTCTATGAGTGAAAGCTAATAGACATCGCCTTAAAAATATTACATATAAAACAGAAATGGATTTATATAGCTTTCTTATTAAGTAGTCATTGATGAGCCAAACACATTTAGTGAATGCAATTGTCATGGAAATGGTATAACATTAACCAAGTATGTGTACCTCTTGTATTCAACCTTTAAATGGGAATGCAACTTGAATTTACATAACTTAGAAGAGTAGGTGAATAGTGCATCCTCTAAACTAGCTATCTAAAGTTCACTTACTATATATACAAATTTTTAGAAGTAGGATGGCAGACAGCTTAGCAGACAGGTTGTATTCTTTGGTGAGTGCCTGAGAAATGGTGTTTTATATTTTGAAAATAGTTTACATTTCTATAACCAGAATGACCCCTGGCTTATAATAGGGACTCAATAAATATTTGATAAATATTGGATAAATAAAAGAAGAGATATACATTTTGGAAATCAGACAAAACAACTGTGTGGCTGAAAATTTGAAAACCTGATGCCAGCAATTGTTCTGATGGAAGAACAGTTCCCTATTATGGCAAGTCAGGCTTGCATGCCACCATGGGCAAAGTACAAACTTCTTCAGACACAGGTAGACATCCGATTTTTAACCTATTTGGAAAGTAAGTATAAAAATTAAAAGAAAATAAAATTTCTATAACCTTTGGGCAATTATAGACAAAAGAAAGGCTTGGAATTGTGCTCTGCTTGCTGATAGAATTTCACCTCATAGTGGAGCTTGTATTAGCCCATTCTCACACTGCTATGAAGAAATATGTGAGACTGGGTAATTTATAAAGAAAGAGGTTTAATTGACTTACAGTTCCTCATTGCTGGGAGGCCTCAGGAAACTTACAATCATGGGGGAGAAACAGGTGCCTTGTTCACAGAGCGGCAGGATGGAGTGAGTGCAAGTAGGGGTAATGCCAGATGCTTATGCCCAGATCTCATGAGAACTCATGCACTATCATGAAAACAGCAGGAGGGAAACCACATGCATTATCTGATTACCTCCACCTCTTTCTGCCCTTGACACATGGGGATTATGGGGTTTACAATTTAAGATGAGAGTTTCGATGGGGACACTGCTAAACCATATCAGAGCTATAATACATTTTCACATGTCATGGCATAGCCTAGCGGTAAAACCATGAACTTCTGAGCCAGAATGTCTGGTTTCAAATTACTGCTCTACCCATTAGCCACTGTGTAATGTTGGGCAAGTTACTTCAATTATCTCTTCTATATCATGAGATTGCTGTGACGATTATATAAGGTCACATACAGGAGCCCTCAGATTTGTTTACACATCATGTTTTTGATAATATATGTCTTGTTGCTGCTATTAGGTTTCAATGTCATTAAATGTACTTCTAAACCACTTGTATATATTATGTGCTAAGAGTAATATATTAAAAAATTTAATGTAAAACTGAATCATTTGCTCCTGCAAGTGAAAGACAAATTAGAGTAAGATTTAAAAGAAATTTGCATGAATTATATTAATAACCAAAAATGACTTAGTATTTTTTTCCAAGCTGTCAAAAAATATGTTCAGAGACAAAGCTATGCCCTCAGCATTAATCTAGGTAATGGAGTAAAACAGTGAATAAGACAGATAAAAATCTTTGCCCTCATAATTCCTGTATTCTAGTGGAGAAAGACACATAATAAAAACATACAAAATTTTACAAAACAGATCAATGATGGGTAAATAGTTTATTAGGGTTTGCCAAAGAAATAGAACCAATAGAATGTATAAATACATAGAGATTTACTGTAAGGAAGTGGCTCATGAGATTATGGAGGCTGAGTACCATGATTTACATGTGATAAACTGGACATTCAAAAAAACCACTGGTGTAGTTATAGCCCAAAGGTCAGCAGGTTCAAGACACAGGAAAAGCTGATGTTTAAGTTCAAGTCCAAAGGCAGAGAAAAACAAACAAACCAACAACAACAAAAATGTCCCATAGCCAAAAGTAGTCAAACAAAACATTTTCCTCTTATTCTGGGGAAGGTTATTGTTTTTATTCTATTCAGGTCTTCAAATGATTGGATGAGATCTATTCACATTCAGGAGGTAATGTACTTTCCTAAAATGTCATTGTTATCTCAAAACATCCTCATAGAACCACCCAACATAATATTTGATCAAATATCTGGGTATGCCATGGCCCAGTGTACTTAACCCATGCAATTAACCATCACAGGTAGACATATAGACAGGTAAACAGGTTAATTTATGAAGTGCTAGAATGTGATCACTTGTTTGAAAAGAAAAAAAAGTAAACCAGTAGGAGCAATTGGAAACAGCAAGGAGATGAAGATGCAATGTTAAGTCACCGTTACTGATAAAATATTAAAAAAGACTTGAAGGAGATAAGGGTATACACCATAAAGGTATCTTCATAAAGCATTCCAGGCAGAGGATACAGCTAATGCAAAGGGATTGAGACTGGAGTATACTTTCTGTGTTTGGTTAACAACCAAAAGGTCAGTGTGGTTGCAAAAAAATAAATAAATGAATAAGAGAAAGTGAGGATGGCAATGAAAGGAGAGGCAGGTGAATGTGTAGACCATGTAGTTTCTTGTGGGCCATTATAAAAACTTTTGTTTGAGTTGAGTGAATGCAGAACAATTGCAGAATTTTGAGTAGAACATTATCTTGCTTTGATTCATCTTGTGAAAACATCACTACAGTTGCTTAGTGGAGTATAAACCGTAGGGTTGGTTGTTAGACAAATATGGAAGAAAAATGCCAGTTGGAGTTCAAATCTATGATGTAGTTTGGCTGTGTGCCCACCCTAATCTCACCTTGAATTGTAATAATCCCCAAGTGTCAAGGGTTGGCCAGGTAGAGATAACTGAATCATGGGGGTTGTTTCCCCCATACTGTACTCATGGTGGTGAATAAATCTCATGAGTTCTGATGTTTTTATACATGAGCATCTCCTTGCACAACCTCTCCTGCCTGCCACCATGTAAGATCTGCATTTGCTTCTCCTTTGCCTTCCATCATGATTGTGAGGCCTCCCCAGCCATGTGGAACTGTGAGTCCATTAAACCTCTTTCCTTTATAAATTACCCGTCTTGAGTATTTATTTATTAGCAGCAGGAAAGCAGACTAATACAGTAATTTGGTACTGCATAAGATACATTTTCAGTTATCTTTATGGGGTGCTACCATAAAGATACCTGAAAATGTGAAAGCGACTTTAAAACTGGGTAACAGGCAGAGATTGGAACTATTCTGAGGGCTCAGAGGAAGCCAGGAAAATGTGGTAAAGTCTGGAACTTCCTGAGACTTGTTGAATGTCTTTGACCAAAATGCTGATAGTAATATTGATAATAAAGTTCAGGCTGATATGGTCTTTGATGCAGATGAGGAACTTGTGGGGAACTGGAGCAAAGGTAACTTTTGCTTTAGCAAAGAGACTAATGACATTTTGTGCCTGCCCTAGAGGTCAGTGGAACTTTGAACTTGATTCTAAGAAATCTCTAAGTGGCAAATTGTTCAAGAGGAAGCAGAACATAAAAATTTTAAAAATTTGTAGGCTGACAATGCGGTAGAAAAGAAAACTTCATTTTCTGGGAGGAAATTCAAGCCAGCTGTATAAATTTGCATAAGTAATGAGAAGCCAAATGCTAATCACCAATATGATGGGGAAAATGTCTCTGGGAATGTCAGAGGAGACCTTCACAGCAGCCCCTACCATCACATGCCTGAAGGCCTATGAGGAAAAAATGGTTTCTTGGACTGGGCTCAAGGTCCCCCTGCTGTGTGCATACCTGGTGCCCTGTGTCTCAGCTGCTCCAGCTTTGGATAAAAGGGGCCAAGGTACAGCTCAGGCCATGGCTTCAGAGGGTGCAAGCCCCAAGCCTTGGCAGCTTCCATGTGGTGTTGAGCCTGTAGGTGCACAGAAGTCAAGAACTGAGGTTTGAGAACATCCACCTAGATTTCAGAAGTTGTATAGAAGTTCATGGATGTCCAGGCAGAAGTTTGCTGCAGGGGCAGAGCTCTCATGTAGAACATCTGCTAGGGCAGTGCGGAAGAGAAATGTGGGGTGAGAGCTCCCACACAGAATCCCCACTGGAGTGGAGCTATGAGAAGAAAGCCACTATCCTCTAGACCCCCACATGGTAGATTCACCAACAACTTGTGCCGTGTGCCTGGAAAAGCTGTAGACACTCAACACCAAAACCCATGAAAGCAGCCAAGAGGTGAGCTCTACCTTGCAAAGCCACAGGGGCAGAGCTGCCCAAGGCCTGGGGAGTCCACCTCTTGCATCAGCATGACCTAGATGTGAGACATGGAGTCAAAGGAGATCACTTTGGAGCTTTAAGATTTGATAGCCACACTGGATTTTAAACTTGGATAGGGCCTGTAGCCCCTTAATTTTGGCCTATTTTTTCCATTTGGAATGAGTGAATTTTCCCAATGCCTGTACCTCCATGGTATCAAGGAAGTAACTAACTTGCTTCTGATTTTACAAGCTCATAGGCAGAAAGGATTTGCCTCATCTCAGATGACACTTTGAACTTGGACTTTAGAGTAAATGCTGAAATGAATTAAGAAGACTTTGGGGGACTGTTGGGAAGGCATGATTGGGATTTGAAATGTGAGATCATGAGATTTGGGAAGGGCCAAGGGTGGAATATTATGGCTTGACTTTGCTCAACCCTAATCTCACCTGAAATTGTAGTAATTCCCATGTGTCAAGGGTAAAGCCAAGTGGAGATAATTAAATCATAGGGGTAGTTTTTCCCATACTGTTCTTATGGTAGTGAGTAAGTCTCATGAGGTCTGATGGCTTTATAAATGAGAATTGGCTCGTCAAGCATGGTGGCTTGTATTCCCAGCACTTTAGGAGGCCGAGGGGGGTGGATCACCTGATGTTGGGAGTTTGAGATCAGCCAGACAAACATGGAGAAATCCTGTCTCTACTAAAAATACAAAATTAGCTGGGCATGGTGGTGCATGCCTAGTAATGTAGTAGCTAGTAATCCCAGCTACTCTGGAGCCTGAGGCAGGTGAATCACTTGAACTTGGGAGGTGGAGGTTGTAGTGAGCCGAGATTGCACCATTGCACTCCTGCCTGGGCAGCAAGAGTGACATTTCATTTCAAAAAAATGAATACATAAACAAGAGTTCTCCTGCACAAACTCTCTTGTCTGCTGCCATGTAAGATAGGTATTTACTTCTCTTTTGCTTTTTGCCATCAGTGTGAGGCCTCCCCATCATGTGGAACTGTGAGTCCATTAAACCTCTTTCCTTTATAAATTACCCAATTCTGGGTATGTCTTATGTCATTTTTAGTAGCATGAGAACAGACTAATACAATCTATAAAAGAAATAATGGTCTAGGGTGACAACAATGTAGTTGGTAATAAGGGATCTGATGTAACACGTATTTTGCAGAAAGAACTAAAAGCGTTTCCTGCGAGAATATATGTGAGATTAAAAGTGGGTTAAAGGTTGTGTCTGAGTAACTGAAAGAATGGATTTGCCGTTAGTTAAATGGGGAACACTGTATGAGTCACCTTTAGGTTGTAGCTAAAGATACGGTTATGGGCTTAGAACTGGGCGTTACGATTTTGAGATATCTATTAAGCATCAAAGCAGGGATGTCTAGTAGGCTGTAGACATATGGATAAGAGATAAATGGTTAGGGCTACAAGTCATTTACACTTAAAATTCATGAAAATTGGGCTTCCATTTGAGATACAGAAAGTGGCAAAAGATCATGAATCACATGTCAACAAAAAGAAGAAGGCCTTAAAAAATCTAGATTATATTTTTAAAACTCATCAGAAGTGTGGGAAGAAAAAATAATCAAAATATCCTAATTTCTCAAAAGGGACAATCTCTGACTAGAAGAAAAGCAGCATATAGCCACTTTCATCCCTGGTGTATGGTGAAAGAGAAACAGAATCCTGCCTATTCAGAAGCAGAACCCAGCTAGCATACATTAACAGGCACAGATGGGTAGGTGAGAAACATCAGAATCCTAAAATGCCCAAGATGTAACATGAAAATATTTCTATCCATTAATTATTTTTCTACAGGTATCTGTCAAGGAAACAGTGGGAATGTCTCAACAGCTAGGGTAGAGCAGGACAATGAGACAGATACTTGTGAGTCCCCTGGGTCTTTTGAAAGTGCGTGACAGTTTAAAGTAGGCTGAGTGCAGGACAATAGGGTGAGATCTCTTCAATGTAAAGAATGTTGGAAGTTGGATTGCAGTCTATAGAGAAATCCTCACTGGCACATAGAGCTGGAAACTGGGCTACAAAAGAGAGGCAGAGAGAGAGAGAGAGAGAGACCTAGAGTCTCAGCTGTGCTCAGATTTCAAGCCCTACTGATGAGTCTCCTGATGCTACACTCAGAACTTATCAGCTCATGAAGCCACTGGTGATCTAAATTTGACTAAAGCATCAACAAATCCTAAACCCAGTTCAAGTTCAAATTAGATTGGTTTAGATCTCACTTTAAAGGGCTGGCAGAGGAAAGGGCCTGTCTTTGTTGTTGATAAATATTATTTACTTCAGCCTTTATTATTTTTTAATACTCAATATCTGACATGCAATGAAAAATTATGAAACAGATGAAGTCGAAAATGTGACCCATAATCAATTTAAAGAATAAATTAATGAAAGAAGACTCACAAATGAACCAGATGCAGATACTACCAGTTGCAATACTAATTTTCAATAATAATTTTCAATAAAATGTTTTCATCAGCTCTTAGGAAGACAGTTAAGCTAGAAATACTCAAAATTTCACAAAGAATTGAAAATAAATAGAAATCCCTATGTTCTTGCACTGTGTCATGGTCTGTAATCCTAGGAACTGTCTTCAGTCACTCACTTAAAACCAATTATATTTTATATTAGGCAAAATTATGCTTTTTTTCATTTTTGAATCATAATATCTTTTGATGAGAAGAGACTAGAAATTAGCAAACAATATTATATTTTTAAAAAGAAGAAAAAAATTAAAAAAGCATATTCAAGCATTCTGTTTGGAGACATTTTATGTGAAATTCATTTATTGAAATATATTTCCAATTACTACTGAAGTATCTATTAAATTGTCATTCAAAATAATTAAAGCATATATATATGTGTGTGTGTGTGTGTGTGTGTGTGTGTGTGTGTGTATATATATAAAATTAAATGAGGTAGTATTTTACCTGGACAAAACCAAAAACCACAAGAAAAAAAGTTTGTGCTAAAGCTCATTTTCAGAAAATCCTCAATTAATTAGTACTGCATATTTTTGCTAAAGCAAGGACAGTACTTTTTCACTATTTCATTTTATCAATATATCATATATCATCAGTTGGTACTAGATTTGTCATCTAAACATGGAATTTCATTAGGGTTTTCTTTTTTGTACTATAACTTGTCAAACATAAAGAGTTCTCAGAATAACTCTATTTTTTAGCTATAACAAAATTATATAAGCAATTTTTCTTTTAGTAGGAAGACAGAATCTGAGATTTGAGGATCTTACTTCATACTTAAAATGATGATGTGATGAAATTGAAGCAAAATTCATTTAAAGTGAATGGAAACTTTTGTGAACTTGAGTGAATATATCCAATTCCTAGAAATCTTCAATAATTCTGATTCAAAATCTATCACAAAAATGTTCTAATTTTTATATTCCAGAAAACATATGGTCAAAAAGTACTAAATTTGTGACTTTAAATTGATTTCCTCTTATAAATATAATGTGAATAATGCTTCAAAATTTAAAAGGATGCTATTTTGATATACAGTACATATACATATATACCTCTAATTTAATCTTGTCAATGACTGGAATCACAGTTCAATCCATACATAAAATGAACAAACCAGTTATAACATAAGAAAACGAAATTTTATTTACTTAGTTAAGCAAGGAAGATGGGAAGAGAGACACTTCTAAAATGATGTCATGTAAATGAAAGTGAGTGCAGAGGTTTTATTGCTGTGTTTTGATGTTAGAAGTTCTTAGTATGGACCTCAGAAGCATAGAAAGTCTTTGTATTGTCTTATCCCTTAGGGATTGATAGAAAATCTTTGATGGTTAAATCTAATATTCCTGGGATGGTGAAGTGAGTATACAAACACTGACTGGAACTCTCATAAAAACAAGGAGCAGACAGTGATTAGATTTGTATGACTGCCTTAAAGCTACAAGATCAGAGAAGACACTTTGGTTTCTTTTTACACATGGATGTTTCTTCTTGCTCAATAGGATGTATCTAACTACAACACCAAATATTAGTGATGGCAAATATGCCATCTTGGCTAGCAAATAGAATAAACCTATTAGATTATATAATAAAAAATGGCCAAAATATGTAGACTTATCTCTCAAACCTCGAGGCATGTTGAGCATTTACCATTTCAGGTAAATTATTGATAAATTTTTGACTTTTTTACATATTTGAATAATTTTGATTATAGGAGTTACTATGTCAATGTGATTTAAGGTTTAAAGAGATAATCATTGATTACTCTGGGTAATTTCCCAGTGTAATCTTTGATAGTTTCAGGGCAAAACCCAAAATATAAAATTGAAAGATGGGTATAAATAAATATTGACTGTCTGAAAAATTCTAATAATTCTCCCATAGGCCCAAGGTATATATTTGGTAAACAAATGAAGTCTTGATGTCTATCTGCATAAAATATGGGCAAAAATTACTAAATATAGATGTACTTTAGTGTGATAGAAATATTCATTTCATTTATCTGTTCTTTGGGAAGAAAAAATTATGTGTAGAGATGGAGAATAAGAAAAATATGTGCGCTAATAAATAGAGTTCCAATATATGTTTCCAACCTTACTATGTCTTTTGCTCTTGGGAACAGCACTGTAATTATATTTTGTCAATAATTTTGCTGCTTCTTGTCCAATTTTTAACAAGAATGGAAGCTGCCATTAATAATGTGGGACTATTTTATTTACCAAAAGTGTCTAGTAAAAGCAAATTATCCTCTGAAGAGCATAGGGGAATATATACTAGATTTTTATCCAAAGAAAACAGGTAGTAGATATTAAAAATAACAGTTGCAGGATACAAACCTGTAGCTAAAATGTGTCATAATTGCTTGGTATACATTTGCAAAGAATAAAGAAGAATTTATTCTTAATGATTATTTATAATAGTTAAAAAAAACTCTCCTCAACAAGTTCATGAAATAAGAATTAAGTTATCAGCAATTTAAAACCATGGTCTCTGTCTGCTTTTGCTGCTATAAGAGCACACTTGAGACTGGGTAATTTATGACAAAAAGAAATGTATCAGATCACAGTTCTGAAGGCTGGAAAGTCCAAGATTAAAGGGCTTGCATCTGGCAAAGGCTTTCTTGCTGTGTCATTCCATGGCAGTAGGTGAAAGAGCAAGAGAGAAAGAGACAGAGAGAAAGGAAGCCAAACTGGCCTTTTTATAATAAACTTACTCTTACAATAACAGCATTAGTCAAATAATCCTCCTGGCCCAAACATTCTTAAAAATCCCAGGTCTTGATAATGTCACAACGCCAATCAAATTTCAACATAAGTTTTGGAGTGGACTAACAAAACCATAGCATGTATGTAGCAGCAAAATAGAAATAGGCTAAAAAATTTAAGTGCCAGGAGTGGCATACACTAGTTTACGGCTCTTGGTCCTGCTACAGAGATTTTGGGTGGAAGCTATTTAATGTGTGCTGCTATCAACTTTATACAAAGGTCTTGGTTTAGAAGTCTTCTGATGGTGATCTTCTGATGGTGATCTTCTGATCCACAAGTATTCTTTAAGTATAATTAAAGGCTGGATGTGGTGGCTCATGCTTGTAATACCAGCTCTTTGGGAGTCCAAGGTGGGCAAACTGCTTGAGCTCAGGAGATCAAGATCAGCCTGGGCAACATGGTGAAACCCTGTCTCTACTAAAACAAAAATTACCTGTGCACAATGCTGAACACCTGTAGTCCCAGCTACCAGGGAGGCTTAGGTGGGAGGATGGCTTGAGCCCAGGAGGTGGAGGTTGTAGTAAGCCAAGATTGCACCACTGCACTCCAGCCTGGGTGACAGAACCAGACCCTGTCTTAATAAAAAAGAAAAAAACTATATTTGATTTGAGAACTTTAGTTTGAATGCTCTTCTAGTCATTGTATAATGTTTTGTATCTCTGTAACTTGAAAACATGGATCTTAGACTTCACCTCTTGGAATTTTACTGGTAATTTAGTTGTTCATACTAATAAAATGCTTCCATTGGGAGTTGATGGTTGTCATTATGTAATTTCTCTTCCAGAACACCAAGTGCCCATGTTTTCAGTTATTACATGTTTCTTGGAAGAATGTTGAAAATAGATTGCTGATATGGTTTGGCTGTGTCACCAGCCAAATCTCAACTTGAATTATATCTCCCAGAATTCCTATATGTTGTGAGAGGGACCCAGGGGGAGGTAATTTAATCATGGAGTCCATTCTTCCCTGTGCTATTCTCATGATGATGAATAAGTCTTATGATATCTGATGGGTTTATCAGGGGTTTTCACTTTTGATTTTTCCTAATTTCTCTCTTTCCACTGATATATAAAAAGTGCCTTTCACCTTCCACAATGATTATGAGATCTTCCCCAGCCACGTTGAACTGTAAGTTCTATTAAACTTCTTTCTTTTGAGAATCACCCAGACTTGGCTATGTTTTTGTCAGCAGCATGAGAATGAACTAATAAAGTTAATTGGTACTAGCAGAGGGTGTATTTACCCAATACCCATACTCCCATTGTATCTAGAAAGTAACTAGCTTGCTTTTGATTTTACAGGCTGACAGGCAGAAGAGACTTGCCTTGTCTCAGATGAGACTTTGGACTGTGGACTTTCGGTTTAATGCTGAAATGAGTTAAGAATTTGGGGAATTGTTGGGAAGGTACAGTTGGTTTTGAAATATGAGGACATGAGATTTGGAGGGGTCAGGAATGGAATGGTATGGTTTGGTTGTGTCCCCCACTCAATTCTCAACTTGAGTTGTATCTCCAAGAATTCCCATGTGTTGTGGAAGGGACCTAGGGGAAGTATTGAATCATGGGAGTTGATCTTTCCCATGCTATTCTCATGATAGTGAATAAGTCTTATGAGATTTGACAGGTTTATCAGGGGTTCCAGCTTTTGCTTCTTCCTCATTCTCTCTTGCTGCCACCATATAAGAAGTGCCTTTTGCTCTCTGCCATGATTGTGAGACCTTCTCTAGCCACAAGGAACTGTAAGCCCAGTTAAACCTCTTTCTATTGTAAATTGCCCAATCTGGAGTGTGTCTTTATCAGCAATGAGAAAATAGACTAATACAATTACTCATACAGTTTTATGTCAAGATTTAGTATACTGTATAATTGCTTTGGACTTAAATTTGCAGCCTAATAGGTTCTAGGACCAGAAATAATATTCCTAAATGCATAGATTAACTGTATACTGACTTATATAATTATATGTAACGGAATTATTTCCTTGATTTACTGTTTCCCAACTTTGCTGACAATATAAAAAGTTACAATCTTTTTCTGTATCATCTGTCTAGATAGCAAAGATGTGGCATATTCGTTTTTTAAGTAGTTATTCCCTAGATTATTTAAGAAAAAAAAGGTTTTCTTACTTATAAAAAGAGCTAACATTTTTACAATCATGTTCTCTAAATGTTTTATAGTTACTTAGATTAAATAGGTAACCAGGTTTTCTTTCTTAGGCACACTTAATCCAATATTAATCAAACATTTAAATATCTTCTGACACTTGTTTATTTTTGCTTTCCAAAATTGGATCTTAATTACAAAAAATTCAATATAATTCAATTCAATTTGGGAATCTCTTTTGCATGTAAAACAATCTTTGACATTTTTTACACAACTTCTGATAATTTAGAGAATAAGGAACAAAAAAATCACATTATCTGATTATAAACTACACTATAAAGCCATCATCTCCAAAACAGCATTGACATTGATATAAAAATAGGTGCATAGATCAATGGAACAGAATAAAGGACTCAGAAATAAAGCCAAATACATACAACTTATCTTTGAGAAAGCAAACAAAAACATAAAGTGGGGAAAGGACACCCTATTCAACAAATGGTGCTGAGGTAATTGACAAACCACATGTAGGAGAATGAAACTGGATCCTCATATCTCATCTTAAAATCAACTCAGAGATGGATTAAAAACTTAAATATAAGACCTGAAACTATAAAAATTCTCAGAAGATTACATTGGAAAGGCCCTTCTAGACATTGGCTTAGGCAAATATTTTATGACCAAAAACTCAAAAGCAAATGCAACAAAAATGGATAAATAAATGGGACTTAAAAGCTTTCGCAAGGAAAAAGGAAGAGTTATCAGAGTAAAGAGACAACCCACAGGATTGGAGAAAATCTTCACAATCTACATATCTGACAAAGGACTCATATCCAGAATATATAAGGAACTCAAACAAATTAGCAAGAAAAGCACAAACAATCTCATCAAAAAGTGGGCTAGGGACATGTATAGACAATTTTCAAAAGAAGATACACAAATAATCAATAAACATTAAAAAATGCTCAACATCGCTAATTTTTAGGGAAATGCAAATCAAAACCACAGTGCAATACCACCTTACTTCCACAAGAATGGCCTCTATATATGTTAAAAAAAAAAGGATATTCGTGTAATGCAGTGAAAAGGAAAAACTTTTCACTGCTGGTGGGAATGTGAACTAGCACAACCACTATGAAAATCACTGTGGAGATTACTTAAAGAACTAAACTTAGAACCACCTTTTCAATTCAGCAGTCCCACTGTTGAGTATCTACCCAGAAGAAAAGAAGTCATTATACAAAAAAGATACTTGTTCACCCATGTTTACAGCGGCACAATTTGCAATTGCAAAATGTGAAACCAGCCCAAATGTATAAAGTGTGAATTATACACACACACACACACACACACACACACAATAGTATACCACTCTGCCACAAATATAAGTGCCACATTTTCCTTATCCAGTCTATCTTTGATGGGCATTTATGTTAGTTCCAAGTCTTTGCTATTGTAAACAGTGCCACAATAAACATATGTGTGCATGTGTCTTTATAATAGAATGTTTTACAATCATCTGGGTATATACCCAATAATAGGATTGCTGAGTCAACTAGTATTTCTATTTCTAGATTCTTGAGGAATCGCCACATTGTCTTCCACAACACTCCCACCAACAATGTAAAAGTGTTCCTATTTCTCCACATCCTGTCTAGCATCTGTTGTCTCCTGATTTTTTAATGATCACAATTCTAACTGGCGTGAGATGGTATCTCTATGTGGTTTTGATTTGCATTTCTCTAATGACCAGTGATGATGACCTTTTTCTCATATGTTTGTTGGCTCCATAAATGTCTTCTTTTGAAAAGTCCTTTGCCCACTTTTTGATGGTTTTTTTTTTTTTCTTGTAAATTTGTGTAAGTTCTTTGTAGGTTCTGGCTATTAGTCCTTTGTCAGATGGATAGATTGCAAAAGATTTTTCCCATTCTGTTGGTTGCCAGGTCACTCTAATGATAGTTTATTTTGCTGTGTGGAAGCTCTTAAGTTTGATTAGATCCTATTTGTCTATTTTGGCTTTTGTTACCATTGCTTTCTTGCCTATGCTTATGTCCTGAATGGTATTGCCTAGGTTTTCTTACAGGGTTTTTATGATGGTTAGGTCTTATGTTTAAATCTTTAATCCAACTGGAGTTAATTTTTCTATAGGTGTAAGGAAGAGATCCATTTTCAGCTTCTGCATATGGCTAGCCAGTTTTCCCAACACTATGTATTAAATAGGGAATCCTTTCCCCATTGCTTGTTTTTGTCAGGTTTGTCAAATAACAGATGGTTGGTTGTAGATATGTGACGTTACTTCTGAGGCCATGGTTCTGTTCCATTGGTCTATATCTCTGTTTTGGTAGCAGTACCATGCTGTTTTGATAGCAGTATCATGCTGCTTTGATTACTGTAGCCTTGTGGTATAGTTTGAAGTCAGGTAGCATGATGCCTCCAGCTTTGCTTTTTGCTTAGGATTATCTTGGCTATGTGGGCTCTCTTTGGTACCATATGAAGCTTAAGGAGTTTTTTTTTTAATTCTGTGAAGAAAGTCAATAGTAGCTTGATGGAGATAGCATTGAATCTATAAATTGCTTTGGGCAGTATGGCCATTTTCACAATATTGATTCTTCTTAACAATGAGCATGGAATGTTTTTCCATCTGTTTGCATCGTCTCTTATTTCCTTGAGCAGTGGTTTGCAGTTCTCCTTGAAGAGGTCCTTCACATCCCTTGTTAATTTTATTCCTAGGTATTTTATTTCTTTGTAGCAATTGTTAACAGGAGTTCACTCATGATTTGGCTCTGTCATTGGTATATAGGAATGCTTGTGATTTTTGCACATTGATTTTGTATACTGAGACTTTGCTGAAATTGCTTATCAGCTTAAGGAGATTTTGGGCTGAAATGATGGAGTCTTCTAAATGTACAATCAAGTCGTCTGCAAATAGAGACAATTTGACTTCCTCTTTTCCTAATTGAATACTCTTTATTTCTTTGTCTTACCTGATTGCCCTGGACAGAACTTCCAATACTATGTTGAATAGGAGTGGTGAGAGGGCATCCTTGTCTCGTTCCAGTTTTCAAAGGGAATGCTTCCAGTTTTCACCCATTAGGTATGATATTGGCTGTGGCTTTGTCATAAATAGCTTTATTATTTAGTGATATGTTCTAATGATACCTAGTTTATTTAGAGTTTTTAGCATAAAGGGCTGTTGAATTTTGTCAAAGGCCTTCTCTGCATTTATTGAGATAATCATATAGTTTTTTTCTTTGGTTCTTTTTATATGATGGATTACATTTATAGATTTGTGTATGTTGAACCAGCCTTGCATTCCAGGGATGAAGCTGACTTGATTGTGATGGATAAGCTTTTTGATATGCCTTTGGATTCTGTTTGCCAGTATTTTGTTGAGGATTTTTGCATCAATGTTCATCATGGACATTGGCCTGAAGTTTTCTTTTTTAGGTATGTTTCTGCTAGGTTTTGGTATCAGGCTTTAAACAAGTCTTGTTTGTATATCAAGTGTTTTAAATCTTTCATATTTCACAAACTTTAACAAATCAGATTTTAAATTCAAATATCAGTTCTGTTGACCTCAAAAAAAGTTTTGGACTCTTCAAAAATAATGCCTGGAAGTTCAGAGAGAAACTTTAGGCTTTTTTTTTTTTTTCTTCTTGATATGTAAAAACCATATGGGAAACATTGTCACATAGGAAATTATGTCTAAGTTTGTCTGAGTTATATTTGTATGCATGTATTATTCATATGTGTTCCAAAATTATATGAGATTCCTAAAAATATAATGTGCCTTGGTAAATGTTATCAATAATTATAATCAGTATTATTGTGAATGATAGGCCACAAAAAAAAATGACCAAATTTCTTCATCGATTTCATCTTTAACCATGGCCATTTTAAGTCTCGTCCTATTCTTTCTTGGGGAGTGCCTTTAAAGCTTTGCAGAGACCAAGGAACTCATTTTATTGGTCAAATAATTAAGTTTATTTATAACATATGGCCAATTTTTCAGCATTTCCATTTTGCATATCACATTTAATCCTCTGAACTGGTGGAATGTACAAATGTAGAGTTACAGAAACTTGAAACTTCCCTGGCCTAATACTCTTCCATTGGTATTACTTAACTTATATTCTACTCTACTGGAAAACATCAGCTTTTACCTTTTGAAATAATAACTGGAAGGCCCACATTCCTAGATTTAAGAGCCTACAAAGCAGCTCCCCCTTAAAGGTAATATTCTTCATTATTGCCATAGTCTTATATAGCTTATCACTAAAAAACATTTAAATTGATTTAAGATTCAACAGTGAGGACCTGGGAGATAATGACATCAAAGATCATGGCCTTTGAGTTGGTGTTTTTATGTATTAGAAATGCTATCAAATAAAGGAGTCTTTGCAACCACATTTGAAGTGACCATACCAGGTATTATAAACCAACACTTGTCTACCTAAACTCAAAGGCATTAACTCATGGACTCACATTTTTCACTTAAGAACAGGTGGCAAGGAAGGTCACCTCTAGCAGGCCAAATATCTTAGGATATTTGAAGACTTTGAGAAGAGATGAAATCATCCCTAGTTATAGATACATGATTTGGTTTGGCTTTGTTCCCACTCAAATCTCATGTTGAATTATAATCCCCAATGTTGGATGTGGGGCTTGGTGGCATGTGGTTAGATCACGGGGCTGGTTTCTAATGGTTTAGCACCATCCCCTCATCTTATGATAGAGTTCTCAGGAGACCCGGTTGTTTAAAAGTGTGTAGCACCTACCTCTTAGGTCTCCTTTTCCTTCTCCAGCCATGTAAGGCATGACTTCTTCCTCTTTACCTTCCACCATGACTGTAAGTCTCCTAAAGCCTTCCCTGCCATGCTTCCTGTACAGCCTGAAGAACTGTTAGTCAAATAAACTCTTTTCTTTATTCATTATCCAGTCTCAGATATACAGCAATGCAGGAACAGTCTAAGACAGTACTGTAGTCAAATATCAAGGAGAAACTTTTTCTGGTTTGAATTAGCTTTCTAGGTTCACAATAGCAAATAATAGAGTCTCCTAAAAGTCTAATCTGAGGCCCCTTTTGACAACTTACAGCAAAGACAATTAAAGAAGACCCATGTGATATATTAAAATTCTTGTTGCACTTCTAAAACTGCGGTCATATCTAATGAGATCAGCTTTATTCTGTATACTATAATAATCTTTCTTTAGATTATCCTTAAATGGTCATACCTATGGAAACAATTTGTGCTTCAATGGAAAGCTACGCTTTATCTAGAACACCTTTTTCTGCTTAGTTTATTTCTAGTCTTTCATTGACACTGAGTTGTTTTACAATTCTTATGTTGTAGATAAATTATAGGAATGCAACTTATTGTCCATAGGCAAGCTAATAAAATTGGTCTAGTAAAGATTCAGTTGACTTCCCTTACCAATGTGAGGGAAAAATACCCCCCAAATTTAGTTCTGTTTGTATATTCTTAATCTACAGACTTTCAATATTTAGATTCCCTTTTGAACCAAATGTAGCATCTTACCAATTCTCTTAATAATGAGCTAGCTAACATCTTTAACATTTGTTCATTTTTATATCTGTATAAATGTTATGATTTTATGATTTTGATGTTTTCAAGGTTAATGTTTGATATACTATAATTATTTTTCTGTTTTAATAACACTTTGATTTGAAAATATATAGTCTTTCATTTTTAAAATTTTTTAAAAACTTGGGGGGAAAAGTTCTATCAACTTCCACTACTTATCTGCTCTCATTTACTCCTCATATGTGAGAGGTATTATCATGGGGATAGGATGTGATCAATGACAAGGTAAAATCAGTTATTCGCCTTATTAGTTTTGATTTCCTTTTTATTCTTTTCATCTTTCTCCCTTGATTATTTGCCACCACCCCAAATCTATCAACTTATCACTGGATTTTATAACAAAAACAAGAACTTTGTTTTATCTTGTGGATTTTGCAATTCCATTTATTTAAAGCTAAAGAAATAATGGAAAGAAGTGTTACACAAGTTAAAAAGTATTCTTATTTTTAAAATGAAATTCAAGCATAATAAATACTTTTTATGTGCAAAACAATGGTTTAATTCCAGCAGTCATCCTGTGAGGCAGGAATATTATTATTTTCATTTTAAATGAAATAAAAATAGTGTTTAAAAGGCAGAGTAATAATCCCAAATTTGCACAACTATTAAGTACATAGAAAATAGGATTGAAGTGATACAGTGGGCCTATGAAAATCATTCACTGATTCAGAGTTAATTAATTAAATAATTTCCTTCTCCTTCACATCTCTCCCCTTTCTTATATCACATAATTTTCTGGGAAAGGATATGATAAGATCTTTCACAATAGGTCTGAATGACTGATAAGTCCTGAAGTCTGTCTTTCTAAGTGGTATTTTTGTGTACAGTGTATTATGGCAAGGTAGAGGTAGGAGCTTTAAAACACTCCATGTGAATTCTTAAGCTTAGCTTACATTTTTTCCAAGAACGTTACTATGCACAGTCAAGCAGTCAAAAGCTAACTCCCCAGACATCACTAACACAACTTGCGAAGAAAAAAAAGCAGAGTTTTTTTCCTACCATTATAAGGGAAAGTGCTACCTTGCAAAGCTTCAGCAGTGTTTCAGAGGTGGAGTTCAAGGTCAGAATGTACTGAGAATTGGATGTTTGGTGTATGGCAGGCCTTTCAATGCAACACTTGACTGATATTGAATCAGAATCATGATACAACAGTTTGGAATTCGTGGAAACAGCAAACAAAGATTTTGAGGTGACAAATTCAAAGAATCTTAGGGCACAAATTCTCTGTTTATGTTTTTCTTTGAAAAGTTGAAAGGCCTTTCAGGTAATTCCTGTACTGAACAACTAAATAATTTTTCTAGGCAGCAGAATGGTAGAAAAATAAAATCATGTTGCTGAAGACATAGTAAAGTCATGTCAATATGAAGATAAAAGTGTGGTTTCAGCTTTCAGGGTCCACAGTGAGTGTGAGGATAGCTAGTTTTACTTCTGAAAAAATAACACACAATGAGGAAAAAAAGTTATTTTTGAAATGTTTTAAAGAATTACTGTTTATAAAATTATGTAAGATCATTTATACCTCTGTTGCCTTTTAATCTCTGTGTAAGATTACTGTAACATACAATGTATAGTTCAACCTTCACAGATTAGAGAGACAGTGGATATAGTAGGTAATAAAAACTAGGATGATAAATCATTTTCTTAGTCTAATGAAAAGGTAGTAGTATTAGAAAAACAATTTCTATAAGAAGCACAAAGTACTTAACAACAAATAAAACAAAACAAAAAAAACCATAAGTTCCGAGAAGCTAGAGCTTTCTAAGACTGCTCCTCTTTTATTCAAATTAATCTCTTAAAATGTGGTGTCATTGACACAGGTTGTACCTTATTATCAACAGAGCTGCCATATCACATTTCTCTCTCTCAGGTTGCTCTGGAGCTTTCATAAAAGACATATGTTCATAAAAATTGTCATATTAAAAGAAGAGTAAGATTTTAAGAATAGGGAAACCTCAGATATCTCTGTAAAACAAGTTGGAGAGGTTATTTATTAGATTTGTGTGTGTGTGTGTGTGTGTGGGCAGGCACACAAGTGGTGTCTGAAATGTTGAACTTTACTTGTGTTCTGTGATCTAAGAAAATATCTTTTTAAAATTTCTCCAAAATTCTCTACACTGCCTTTTGTCTTTCAAGGAAAGCACTAACAGCAAGGGCCATCTACACTCACATATTCCAAGATAAGACCCTTCTCCATCATTCTTCATGACTTTCATAAGAATTGGCAGTGATTCCCATGTTTGCCTGCCCCCAAAGTATCCAATGGCCCTCTTCCCTCCCTTTGATATCTTCTTCACTGAGGCACATTCTTTTTATTGCAATAAGTGGTTACTGAATAAAATAAGCTCTGCAATTGTGTGATTGTCTGGTGCTATATATGTATGTATACATGGAGATAGATATAGTCGATAGTTATAAACAGCTCCCCTATATTGGACTTTTCACAGGGATGAATTAGGTAGATTTTCTCTTTGATAACCCAACAAAGACTACTTTCAACCTTTATGCTGCTACTTTATCATTCACAAACACAAGGTGAAGCAGCATAAAAGGACACATTCAAAAAAGAACAAATGGTACTATTTTATACAGATTTTGCTCTCATTCTATTTACATATATGGAGTAGCTGTGGAAAAAATAGTAATAGCTTTGGCATTTGAACAATAAGGACTTCAATTTTAGTTTGTCAATTCCTTCGTTTATGACTTGGAGAAATTACCAGGTCTTATTCTACTCACCTGTAAAATGAAAATAAATTAGATCTTATGAAAGGATTTCTTAACCCTTGTAAAATACATACAAAGTTCTTGGCAGAAAGTGGATGTTAGTATTCGTTCATCCTCATTCCCAGGTGTGTTTTATTTTATCAATTAATGAAGAACTATGTTTCCTAATTAATTCACTTATATTAAGTTATAACTAAATAATAATGACTAAAGTGATTGAAACCTTGTTCGCAAAAATTATAACTGAGAAAATTATGATGGTGAAAGAGATCTGACATAACAGAGTCTGTCTTGCTTCTAACCTCCAAACTGTTCTTGCTCATTCCTGGGTATAGGCTAAACTAACTTTGGGAGTAACTTACTTTACAGGTTAAATTTGAAACAAAGATGATAACAGCTTTTTCCAAAAACAGACCCCCTTCCTGCCTGGAACTGGACTGCCTTTGCTGGGCTAACAAATTAGCCATGAGATTAGAAATTATGATTTAAGAGTCATGCAGCTGGAAGCTAAAAGATTCTGAACCTCCTCAAATTGCTGCTGGAGATAACATCATTATTGTAAAACCTAAGATCAGTGTTTGAGATATTTTGCAGACCCTGTAATTGAGGGATCAGCTGGTAACATCCAGATCAATAAAGTGTCTCATCTGGTTTTGTAGCCCTCACCGAAGAACTGACTCAGCACAAGACAAAAACTTCGACTCCCTGTGATTTCATCTCTGATCTAACCAATGAGTACTCCTGACTTACTGGCTCTCTACCCTCAAATTATCCTTAAAAACCCCAATCCCTGAGTTTTTTAGAAGACTGATTTGAGTATTAATAAAACTCTGGTCTCCCTTACAGTGGCTCTGCATGTATTAAGTTCTTTTTCTACTGTACTTCTCCTGTTTTGATAAATCAGCTCAGCCTAGGCAGAGAGCAAGGAGAATGTGTTGGGTAGTTGCATTTTGCCTCTATTATTGGTATTTGACTGTAGACATTAACAGAGCTATGATCAAGGCAAAACACTTATAATATAAAGATGTTCTAATGTAGATGCCATGATTCTCAGTAGGGAATATAAAGATGCTCCCAAAATCAAACCAATAGGCAGGTATATTTTCTACCTTTTTAAAATCAACCAAGAAATTAATTTGAATAGGTAGGTACAGCTACTCATACCTGCTATATATTTCTTTCTCTAGTCTTTCTTAATCATTTTGATTTTTGGACTCAGTGTGTCAAATATATGTCTTGTGTTTTTTTATAAATGATAATAAATAACATCACCCATGTGAGCACATGTATGTGGCAAATCACAACAAGATACTAGAATTTTGAAAGGCCTATATATATCCAAATCACCTTCAGATTCAACAACCTGTTTTTCAAGAACAAGGGCTTTTGATAATCACTGTCATCATTGTACTTGTCATGCATGCCTAGCACACACTTTTTAAAAAATGACAAATTAAGATTAACCTATCCTGTGCTACATAAAGTACTCTGGAATTACCTGAGAAGTAATGTTTAAATCTCTGTAAAGGAGTAGAAAATGGTGGGGAATGGAGACGTGTACCCTTTAAAAATAATAAAATAAGTGAAGACTCTATAATATCCAACCATTTACTAGGGTAAGCATACTAAAAGTGTTCCAGAAATCAAAGAAAATAAAACAAAGTGATATGAGTTAATGTCGAGGCCAGGCATTCCAAGCCAGACATTCGGCACTGTATTTTATTCACAATAAGCTATTACTCTGATGAAGGAAACTAAAATAGTTTTATTTTATTTATATTTACTTGACATATTTGGAGATGGCTGTTCAGGGTTCTGCACACAGAAGTAAGCCAGCAAAGCTGCCTCTTGTCAGGAAGATTTGCATCTGTAGAGAAAACAAGAGAAGCAAACAGTAGATGCACACAGGTTTCTTTCAGGCTTTCCTTGGTCCAATCTAAGAAAGAGTAATTAAGAACACGACACCTTTAAATATCTGACTGAAGCATTTACCATTGGCTGCCATCTATTCTTTCCAAGGGCTGCGACTTGTGAAGGTTCATCTGCATAAGCTCACCTTTGCTAGCCTGGCCATCTCTCCCTCCCATAACCTGATTTGCCAGCATAACTTGTTCTGTCAAGTGCCAAGATTCTATTCTTTCTGTAATCTCAAGGTAGTATGAAATAGTCAACTATCTTTTATATATGTGTGTGTATATATATATATATATATATATATACATGTTATTATTTTTTTTTCTTTGAGATGGAGTCTTTCTCTGTCACCCAGGCTGGAGTGCAGTGGTACAATCTCAGCTCACTGGAATTTCCACCTCCCTGGTTTAAGCAATTTCCCAGCTTCAGTGTCTTGAGCTATCTCACCTTTCTTGAGTTTTTATATTCTGTATAACTCTCATGCACACATGGCATGTAATAAAACATAAATGCCTTTTTTTCCCCCCAGGTAATTTGTCTTTTACAGTTTGTTTTATATACTCTATCAAAACTTCAAGAAAAAATTAAAATATTGTGTAAGGAATAAATAAATGAATTTATGAACAAATGTTTGAATGCTTTCACATTAATGTAGATAACATAAAACCCTCATTATTAGATTTTATTTCATTTTGACAAATAGGTCAGTTAGGTTAATGCCAAGAAAGCAGAAAATAATTGTATATAGAAAAGGACTAAGCAAAACCACAGAAGCTGAAATTATAACTAATTGTAGGATTATGTGCAAAACATCCTTGACAATGCCACTAAGGGATAAAATGAATGGATGGACTCAAGCATCATTTTTAAATTATGTGTATATGTTTCTTAAGAAACATATTTAATGTTGAAGTTGTCAACCTTAAATAATGGAAATATCTCACATATCCCACAAATATACACACTTATGTACCTATAAAATTTTTAAGTGTAAAAATAAAACTAATCACAATAATCAGAATTTAGTTCAAACAATTTTATTCAAGAGAAAAGTTGAAGATGGCTGTATTAGTTCATTTTCACACTGCTATAAAGAACTACCTGAGACTGGGTAATTTATAAAGGAAAGAAATTTAACTGACTCACAGTTCTGCATGGGCTGAGGAGGACTCAGGAAATTTACAATCAGGCAGAAGGTGAAGGGGAATGCAAAGCACATCTTACATGGAGGTGGGTGAAAGAGAGTACAGGAGGAACTGCCAAACACTTTTAAACCGTTAGATCTCATGAGAACTCACTCACTGTCACAAGAACAGCATAGGGAAAACCACCCCCATGATCCATTCACCTTCTACCAGGTCATTCCCTGGATACATGAGGAACACAATTAGAGATGAGATTTGGGTGAGGACACCGAGCCAAACAATATCATGGGCAATCCTGCAACCATACACTCCAAAAGAGCTTACTTATAAGCTCCCACTTATAAGTAAGAACATGCAGTATTTGGTTTTCTTTTTCTGCATAATTCACTTAGGATAATGGCCTCCAGCTGCATTCATGTTGCTGCAAAGGACATAGTTTTGTCCTTTTTATGACTGCATAATATTCCACGGTGTGTATGTAGCATATTTTCTTTATCCAGTCCACTGTTAATGGGCACCTGGGATGATTACTCATCTTTGCTATTGTAAATTGTGCTGCAATAAACATGCAAGCACAGATAACTTTTTGGTAAAGTAATTTATGTTCCTTTTGGCATATACCCAGTAATCAGATTGCTAGGTCAAATGATAATTTTAGTTTTTTGAGAAATCCTCAAACTGCTTTCTACTGGGTCTAAACTAATTTGCACTCCACCAACAGTGTATAAGTATTTCCTTTTCTCCATGACCTCCCCAACATCTGTTATCTTTTGACTTTTGAATAATATCCATTCTTACTGATGTGAGAGTATCTCATTGTGGTTTTGATTTGCATCTTTCTGAAGATTAGTGAAGTTGAGTATTTTTTCATGTTTGTTAGCTACTTGTATGTCTTCTTTTGAGAAGCATATGATTGATATTTGGAAGTAGTTTTGACAAGTTCATTTGAATTTTTATTGAACCAGGTAAAACAATAGTTTCTATATAAGTGGAGGACTTTGAATACAATTGATTAGAGACACTACAAATAGCAGGCTTTGTGAGTCTTTATTGCTTAATAATTCAGGCCTTCAATGTCAAGATGAATATCAATTGAATTAAATTTTGAAAAGTTTTTACTAAATTTTTTATTGTCTATTGATTCTGTTTTATCATTCAATAATTCTGTTTTTGTCATTCATATCATTTAATTATAAGTACATTTCCCCCCATCTGGGTGAAGGAAATATGGTTTTTGTATAGTTCTAAATAGTCTCTTTCTATTAGCTGGAGAGAGGCTGATGAAACAAAAGAGAAAGCATGAATTCACCTTGTAAGGGACCTAGTTGGAAAGTTATAAATTAAGATTTTTATGCTGACATGGGTGTATTTGTCACACCCACCATTGGATCAAGTATTTATAATAAAGACTGGGACTTTGTAATAAGGTGGGATTTACTACCGAAAACATTGCTCCAGTGTCAATGAGGGCTTGGAATTGTTCTCCATTTAAAATAATTGCTATTTTTTTTCAGAGTGTTAGTGAAAAAGTAAAGGAACTGTCCCCTTAAGTTCCACAGAGCACTCCTAGTCTATCTGTGTCTCCTTTGTTATTCTCTCTGTTTTAGCTTTTGGCATTAAAAAAATGGTCTGTTTTATTGCAGCAATTGCAAATTGGAAGATTACATGTGTTCAGAGGTTAACTGGGGATATTTTGGCTTTTAATTGTTGGGTGGATAATTGTTTCAGTTGCCAATTCATAATTTTGTTGGCTTTATGGTTTTATCTGGCTTATTTCTCTTTTTCTTTAATTAAAATAGGTCAGCAAGATTAACCAAATCATGAATTTGAGAATTGGCCCAACTAGGATATTGGTTCTTTATTATTTGTGCTAATTCTTTATGTAACCCATTTGTAAAGTTGGAGTTGATAATATCATTTTGATGATTAGCATAATTTCCCTCAGATAAGCCTGAATATTGGCTATGAATTTTTTTGAATCTTTCAAAGTCAGGCATTACTGACTTTTCTGGATTTT
The DNA here is from genome assembly GCA_036589455.1 of Ateles fusciceps. Classification (NCBI taxonomy): domain Eukaryota; kingdom Metazoa; phylum Chordata; class Mammalia; order Primates; family Atelidae; genus Ateles; species Ateles fusciceps. The sequence goes on along the minus strand of JAZHEH010002417.1, from coordinate 4,822 downwards.
TTCAACATTACTATATTTTATTATAACCCATTACCTTTTAGAAGACTAAAGGAATGGCTGCGAGCAGAATCTTTACAGTTTCACAGGCATTGCATTGACCTTCTACTGAACATTTTTGGAAATTCCTTAGGGGGTTTCTCCGTGGTTTTTACCCATCTAATCTTTAGTCTTACTTTCTGCAGCTAATAAGTGAACTATTTTTTATTTATACAAATCAGAAAAGCCAAAGTCATAAGCTCAAATATTTAATTTAAACTCATTGCCAAAGCCAATAGAGTCCTTGTGGAAGTTCAACATTTCCTTAATTATGTTTTTAAGTTTTACCTTTGACCATGGTTGACAAATGAAGGCAAGGTTTTTCCTACCAGATACCGGCTGTATACAAAATGAAGGCAGAACAGCAAGAGAAGAAGGAGGAAAGGGAAAGCAGATCAAGGCAAGTTAACTAACACAATAAAATGTAAAGAGAACAAGGAGATGAAGGAAGGGAAGGATAAGCTTCTCATAGAGAAGGAGAAGCTTCAGCAGCCTTTTCATAAATTGTTTTGACAGTCTTTCTTTTTGTAAAGAAATAGCTTTTTCAGAGCCCCTTTTGGATGTTTCTAAATATCAATAAAAATATCCTTAACAATTATTCCACTTTATTCTAGAGCCAGCTTTTTCTGTTTTTTTTTTTTTTTTAAGAGGAGGGGGGAGAGAGGATGGGGAGAGAGAGAAGAGGGAGAGGAGGTGGAGAGAGAGGATGGGGAGAGAGAGGAGGGGCAGAAGGGGGGAGAAATAGGGGGCACAGAGAAAGGGAAAGGGGAAGAGAGAGAGGAGGGATAGAAAGAGAGGAGGGGGGAGAGAGAGGAAAGGAGAGAGGCAGAGAGAGGGAGGGGGAGAGAAAGAGGAAGGGAGAGAGGAGGTGGAAGAGAGAGAGGAGAATGGGAGAGAGAGAGGAGGGGGGAGAGAGAGAGGAGGAGGGGGAGAGAGAGAGGAGGTGGAAGAGAGTGAGGAGGTGGGAAAGAGAGAGGAGAAGAGGGGAGAGAGAGGAGAGGGGGAGAAAGGGAGGGGCAGAGAGAGAGGACAGAAGAGAAAGATAGGAGGGGGAGAGAGAGGAGGGTAAGAGGGGGAGAGAGGCAGAGGGGGAGGGGTGACAGAAAGGAGAGTAGGAGGGGGAGAAGGAGAGGAGGGGAGAGAGACAAAGGATGGGAAGGAGAGAGAGGAGGAGAGGGAGACAGAAGAGGGGAGGGAGAGAGAGGTAGCCAGCTTTTTCTAATTGCACCCACGAATAAATTATTTTAAGCATTTCAGAATTACTCTACTTTGGCCATTGCAATTTTGGTTCTTCATAATTTATGTAAGACCATTTTTCTAAATATGACAAGAGGTAAAACCATAAGTACTGCATGTGAATCCATCTGAAGTCTAAAGGTAAATCTGTCCCTCAAACAGAACTCAGGTTTAGATAGGTAATCACCAATAATTTGTATTGTCCTCTTAATTAATGAAAAGCAGAAACAGAGAAAGATGTTTGGGATCAAGTGTATTACTTATGGAAATAGCTCTCAAAGGTGTAATCTTTTGGTCAATTCTCCCTTTTATGTAGCTATATAAAGCCCGGGGAATTCTGGGTGTTTAAAGCACTGGAAATTAGCCAGGCGCAGTGTCTCAAATCTGTAATCCCAGAACTTTAGGAGGCTGAGGTGGGCAGATTAGACCACGAGGTGGTCCAGAGATTGAGATTACCATTGCCAACTTGGTGAAACCCCATCCTACTAAAAATATAAAAATTAGCTGGATGTGGTGGCACATGCCTGCAGTCCCAGCTACTCAGGAGGCTGAGGCAGGAGAATAGCTTGAACCTGGGAGGCAGAGATTGCAGTGAGCCAAGATTGTGCCACTCCAGCCTGGTGACAGAATCGAGACTCCATTAAAAAAAAAAAAAGATCAGCTTCTTGCATGTGCCCACCAACTACCAGTTTAAGTAAATTTCCTTGTATGTTCTTCTTTATGGATTCCTATCTGATCATTTCTTATCACTAGCAGTAAGCTGCAACACTCCTGTGAGACCTTAGTAATCTAAGGTGCCTTTCCTCTAGGAGGAACACTGTCCTTTGTCTTTGGGGCATATCATGTCCTCATAAAGGTCTTTTTATAACATTTTGATTACTCAAATAATTTAAATATGTCAAATTGAACCAAGCTTCCAAACTTGGCCAGTTTAAAATAACAATTTTACTTAAGCCATAGACATTCCCTTCTTCCTGTTAAAGAGTAATGCATTTCCCTTTAATCATCTTTCAAACAAGAGACATGATTGCAAACTTTAGGAAACAGAACAACAACATCAATCACACACACACAAAAAACCTTAACCCTAAAGAAGAGTGAAACCACAAACTTGCAAACAATAGAATCTGTAGAGAGATAACAAACATCCTACCTTAAATGCTTTAAAATATAATTCTAGCCCTGTCAAGGATAGAATCAGGTTGCTTGAATAAAGTCTGAAAATCATGTCATTCAGGGAGCTTAAAAACCTGAGACGGGCCCCACCAAGGGCTCTTGCAAACTCCGGCAAAGTCAGTTGGGTGAAAACAAGTCCATGCTGGTACCAGGACACTGACCTGTCTGTGAAGCAGCAGGAGTCAATGGAAGAAACCCACTTTGGGTCACATGTGGGGTGCCAGTATGTCAACATGAAATAATCAAAAGAATCAAAGTCCAGTTTAAAAGATTGTATTCAAAAGAAAAACTGAGAATAGCCATCTGGAAAAGAGACTTTGAAGGAATGAGATTAGTGATGCAAAGCTAAAACATTAAGGTCTCATTTATATATTAAGAAAACAGATAAATTAACAGTATTGCATTTTCCACAAAAGGGAATTTTAAGAGTTAGAGAAATTTGATTAGTTACAGGTTGTTTTCTTTTCCTTTCTCAGTTGAAAACGTATGTCTCACACTCCGTCTTAGGCAATGCGATAGTTCTTGAGGATTTTGTTCAAGAGAAGAAAGAGGAAAGTTAATTAATATACAATGAAGGACTACAGTTAAGAGGAAAGAGGTCTCTTCTGGAGCCCTTTAATCTTTACAACATTTTACAAAACAATGTAGGGAAATAAAAAGGCTAATCTAAAATCAGAGAAATGAAGGTTACAACAGCCTGAGTCACAACTGTCTGTTAGGTTACTCAGATCCCATAATCATATTCCTTTGAGGCTAAAAATAATTCAAAGTGATAATAATGCTAATTTTGAATTACTTATTTATATAAAGTCAAATATTGTCTTTAAAAATTATAAAAACTAATGATTTTATTCCATCCATTTTTCTTCCTAAAATGCTGTTCTTCATTTCTCATTGATAACTGCTTTCAAATTGTGAAATAATGTATTTTGTCAATCACCTTTATATTTATAAATAAAAGGGTAATATTATTACTTGTTTATATTTTAGAGTTACATAGTATCAAGCAACATTCCAAAATCAATGATCCATATTTTGATCACTTATAGTAATTACCCTTTTTCTCTATTTCCATCTCTCACACACACGCACGTTAATGCCCTCTCAACCAACAAATAATTAAATCTTAAACTTTAGGCGGTTCAATATTTATTGTTAATAATATAAGGATTATATAAATATTATTATTCACAGTTGAGTTATGTAGAAATACTCTAATAAAGCTACTCTTTGTTATGTAAACATTTATTTACTCTAAATTTGATAATGGTCATCTGTTGTCATTCATTTAAAATTAAATTAATTTTAACCTATCAATATCTTATGTCCAAATGTTACTAGAAATAAAAATCTTCTCTTTGATATAGCCAAACAGACAAAGGAGACTATAATATTCAACTTTTCTTGAAGATTGCAGATCTCTTGATCTTACTTCCTGCTTATCTCTGAAAATGTAGTGTCAAACATAATGCATTATCATTTTCTTTCTATTTTCTGATATTTCTAACTTCACCTTTTTTTGTTTACTAACTCATTGGAATATAAAACTTATTTCAATAGTTTCTTGAAAACACCACATGGAAAATAAATTGACCTTTTGCATATCTAAAAATGGTTGATTGGTTCTCATTTTGGTTTTGTATAATATTATTGATTAGACTTCCTTTTCTAGAATTTCAAAGATATTGCTATATTTTCTTCTGTTTCAGTGTCTGACATTTCACAGTCTTCCAATGACATTCTGTATATTAAAAATGATTTTTTTAAAATACATTAGATGTTTTTAGCTCATATTTATCTTAAATTTTATACAATTTTCAAATAAGTGACTCTATCGATTTTCCCTTCCCTTCGTGCTAGGCACACTGTCTATCAGTTCTTACATGTCACATGTCCATTTGTTTGTGCATGTATGTGCATGTGTGCATGCATGTGAGTATTTAACATACTTCCTGTCATTTTCACTGTCACAAGTTTTTGGAATTTCTATTTTTTACATGTTGCAATGACTAGACCGAATCATAATACTGATATCATTGCTGTATCATTTTATATCTCTTATTTTCAATATTTACTCTTTTGAGTGGCAACATCACCTTTATCTTAAAACTATTCCATTAATTTTTTATTTTAAGCGTTATTTTAGTTATACTAACAGTCATTTTATAGTCACCTGCTCTCATTTTGCTATCGAAGTATCTTTTTGTATATTTCAAGGACATTAATTAGTCCTTTTGTTTGAGGTTTAGCATCACTTTCTTCCCCACTCTGTTTCTTGCAAGTTTCTATATTTTCTTTATCTATATTGCCCTTCATTTTATATGTTAAGCAATGGCAATGTTTGTGTAGCACCTTGGCAAACAATTAGTATTTG